>CM018034.1:35550178-36220178 GCA_008638375.1 Nyssa sinensis
TTCGACAATCAATTGGACACTTTTCTTGTTCATTATTTTACACAAGAGTATGAAAATTAATAAACCAAGAAAGCAATAAGACCAATGATTTTAATACTACACAAGTTCATATAAGTCTTTCGATCTTTATATTTACCTATGCTGAAATATTCAAGATCCATCCTATAATTCCCTCTTTCGACAGTAAATCACGGGATTAAAATCATCTAATTAGTGGCCAGTTAATTAGAAGCATTAAACTCAGAATAAATCAGATAAACATGGAAAAGAATTCCTTCAAATTAGCATAGAAAAGTAAGCATAGTTCGAGACTAGACTACATCGTTTTCCTAGAATAAAATAAAATTAGTTCATGCTAAAAATTAAATTTAACAAAAACGAATTCACCATAATTTTTTTTCGAACGGAACGGAAGTTAAATACTGAAAAATAATAGCCGTAGTCCACAGTGCGTCACTGATCAGCAATAGCCGTACAGCCGTTGGATCTGTTTCCCCTGCTGAACAGCCGCCGATCTTGACTTTCTCCTGTGCAGCCGCAAGCTTCGTCTTTTTGTTTCCTGTTTGCGCCTCTCACCGCCCTGTTACAGTTTAGCCGGTTCTCCCCCCTTGAAAGCCTGCGCCGCACACACCTCTTTAGCCAGCAGCTGCTTGTTTTCGTTTGCGCCTCTCCCCTTTTTTTGTTTTAATTTTTCCTACGCCCTAATGCCTTGCACCTCCGGCCCCACATCAGCCCACTGCATGCTTAATTCAACACCTGGGCCACGCGCGTAAGCCCATCTTCAGCTCAGCCGTGGTTTTTTTTCTTGCCTTTCAATGCAATAGGGCCCTACAACACTTCATAATGCTGAGCCGCACCACCTCTGGTTAGCCTTCAGCGCCCCTGGACCCACACCAAGCCTGTTCTTCTCTTTGCTTCACTTTTATACACAAGACCGGGCCCACGTTTAGCTTTCTGCAGTTCTTCTCAAGGCTGTTTGCTTCCAAGCTGCAAGGCAATTGCTTTTCTTGTTCTTTTCTAATCTGCTTTTGCCCTGCTCAGCATCAGCCACGTTTGACTCTTTTATTTTCTTGCCTAACTTACGTCACTTCTAATTCATCCCTGCTTTGCTGAATCTTTTTTTTTTTTTTTTATTCTTTTTGGGCTTTTGCTGGACGTCTTGGGTATAATTAAGGCAAATTATCGTGGCGAGGACTCGCGCCTAATTATCAAGTTGTCCAGTTTAAATGATCCTGGATTGAGCTGTTTCAATTTCTTCAAATCTTTAATAAAATTTAAATAATAACAATGAGGCCTAAAATCAACCAAAAAAAAATATATAACAGACTAAATTTTAAAGTTAAGAGGTGATAAAATAGCATATATTATGCAAGTCATCAGTTAACAAGGGGCTTAGTGGTTTCATTGTTGTTTGGGGGTATTACTTTTAAATTCCCACTTCCTTTTAGAAAATATCATGTTGTTTGACTTTTATTATTTTTCCATATTTGGGCCTATGAGGTGCTTCAGTTGTTACCCTTGCCACTGGTGGAGGCAAAAGAAGACATATTTCCCTGCATGTAGTGGTGGAGAAAGGATAATAGTTGAGCCTGCTAAGGGGCGTACACAATACAAAACTTTCGAGTGGCCTGGGATAAATTTGAGGCAGACATAGTTAGTTTCTCTATTCAGGATTTTTTCTTGACATGTGATGTGAGAAAGTCATTTTTTTTCATTTATGATAGATTCGGTGTAACCCATGTCTCGGCTTTAGTGGAGCAGAGTGTTGGTATAACGCGTTTGTGCTTAATTTTGGAAAACTATTTTGAGAGGGTGTACTACTTAGGTGAGAGAGTGATCCATCATGTAGATAGGGCTGCAAGGCTTTTCTCGCCTACAACTCTTCTAACTAACATGAGAGACTTGAACTCTTCCTGGACCTTAATGAGGGAGTGGCCACGTAGTGGATTTTTAATTAGTTTGGCTACATGATGAATTACTTGGAATTGTTAATGCCTCCCTTAACTAGGGGTCTTCCTCCTCCACCTTGGGTCGGGAGGCCTAGAGCAAGTGATCGGTTATCTCAAGAGGCTGCCACTCCAACAGCCGATGTGGGGCTACTGGTGGATTTTCTAGCTTTTAACAAATCAGTGATGACTGATGATGGACTTTCAGGTTGGAAGAGTTATCCCGATCGACTGAAGCTATTGAAGGACTTCCAGCTCTAGACCACTTAACTGGGGTAAGACATTTGCTAAGACTTGTTTGTGGTCATTTTGCTTTAGGATTGAACTAAACCTTTTCTGAAAATTTTAGGTGCTCAGACTTTTTACGAAGAGGCTTGTGTGTACATTATAGCTTTGAAGCACATGGTGGCTCAGGTCACTGTTGAATCGTGGCGAAAAGCCACTTTTCAAAATTCTTAAGTGAAATAAGATAGAAGAAATTGATATGAACGAAAAAAATGTATTTAAGGATTAATTATTAAAGCAATGCATAAATAGTAAGCCTAAATGTTTGAGCTAGTATTATAGCTATTCAAATTTAATTAATTTAACTATATGAAAAGAGAAATCTTCTTGAACATAAAATGTACACCAAGTAATTAAGAAGTATGCAAATCAAGTATATTCAAAGAAATAAAAATTAATAAAAGTATAGAATTCCTCACCAACACAACAAAAGTGGAAAATAGAGTAAAATGGTGGTTATCTAATGGACAATGTTTTGCAGAGGGAGAGATTGTTAGCCCTAAAGGTTTCAAACTGAGGGCATCTCAATAATTTTGATGATCATACAGTATTATCCAATGGACTAATGGCTTATCAAAGCGATAATAAGAATAGGTTATCTAGGTCAAAGAAGATTGTTGACTAAGAAAATGATGAAAGTCCATTAAGCTAAAAGATTCCACTCAAGATCATGTTCCCAAGCAGAGATCAAAACAAAAGGAATGCTCTTATAATGACTCAATCAAGATGGACTCACTCAAGCCCAAGGATTCAAGTAAAGACTTTCATTTTTTCTTATTTTGGGTTTTGGGTTTTAAGTGACGTTTGGATTAGATTGATCATTGGTAGCAAGCTCTCACTATTTTAAATGGTCATCTAAGGACTAACCTCAAATGATTTTTTGAAAACAAAACATTTAGTTTAAAGTTTTGAAAGATCAAAAGATAAAAGTACACTTAGAAAGAAATAAGCTAAAAGACACTTATTGTCTAAACCAGTTGACTGATTCTTAAAGCTTATTTGTCACATTAATAAAACCAGTAGACTGAAATCAATCAACTGAGTGAAGTTTTAATACATTTCCTGAACATACTGTCAAAATCAGTCAACCTCCTAGAAGTTTCAATCGATTGTCCTTAAAAGGCCAAATAAGTGTACAAACAAAACTAGTTGACTGATTTATAGAACTAGTCCACTGAATGGCCAATTGATGAATTGCCTAAGCAAACTATCTAAATCAGTCAACCTAAAAGTTATATCAACTGACCATTTCTCAAAGGCAAAACCATGTATAATTAGAACTAGTCGACTGATACTCAAAATTAGTTGACTCATTGTTCTTAACCAAATGAAGCTAAAATCCTTGAGACAAATCAACTGACCTAATCAGTTGGCCAGTCCTCATTGAAGTCGACTAGTTCATGATTTAGTCGACTAATTCTGTCGATCTGACAATCACAAACTCAAATTTTTAACAGACAAAAAATGAGAGAAGCGACTCTTTTTGAAAAGTAACGGTTGCATACTTTAAAGGGATATAAATAAAAGTTCTTTGGGGCTTTCTAAGCCATCTCTTAGAAGCCTATATTTTCACTTGGTATTGACTTTATATCTAGCATCTTTCAAATATATATCTGAAAGTTCTACTCATCTTAAATACTCAGAACTTACACCTGATCAATTTTTAGAGAGTGAGCATCTTGTTGCACCAAAACTACTCTAGAAGAGAGTGTTGTTTGGTAATCTTCTTTGTATCATCTCATTGTAGTGAGGGTTGTGGGTAGGTGCTACCCGATGAGGCAAAAGGTATATTTTTTGGCATAAGAGGGCTGCGGTCTTTGCTTTGTAAATGTTTGGCCTCCACCTAGAAGGAGGTCGCTATAGTGGAAAAACTCAAGTGGGGATACTTGAATCGAGGACGCAGAAATTTTTTCGAACCTCGTAAGTGCTGTATTTGCTTTCTCTCTCTCTCTCTCTCTCTCTCTCTCTCTCTCTTTCTCTACTCTTATTTATTTATTGTGCATTTACAACATTCATTTTTGAAAAAGCAAAAAGAAATCAATATTTGCGAAATACCCTATTCACCCCTCTCTAGGGAAAATATCTAGGCAACAAGTGGTATTAGAGCCCTGTCTCTTATAAAATAGAGTTAACACTTTAAGAGAAATATATGACAAATATTGTAGGGACCATTTTTGCCAAAGGGAAATCGACAAACAGACCACCTCTGTTCAATGGTCAAAATTATACCTATTGGAAGGGTAGAATGAAGATTTATCTTCAAGCCTTAGACTATGAGATATGGAAAGTAATTATAAATGGACCTTATTTCCCATGAAGTTTGAAGGTTCTACTAGCACCACCAAGGTTTCTAAGGAAGAACAAGAATGGGATGAAAAGGATCCCAAACTCATTCAACTGAATGCTAAAACAATGAGTAATCTATATTGTGTTTTAGATGCAAATGATTTCAATAGAATCTCTGGTTGCGAATCTGCAAAGGAGATATGGGATAAACTTGAAGTTACATACAAAGGTATAAATCAAGTCAAAGAATCTAAAATTAGTATGCTAGTTCACAAGTACGAACTATCTAAAGTAAACAAAAATGAGTCTATACCCAAAATGTTCACTCGGTTTACTAACATTATAAACTCTTTGAAAGCTCTTGGCAAGAGCTATGCTAACGTTGAAATGGTACGAAAAATTCTTAGGTCTCTTCCACAAAAGATCTCAACAAACTAAGCCTTGATGAGCTTCTCAGATCGTTCATGACTCATGAGCTTACTATAAAAAGTTATGAAGAGGAAGATAAATCAAAGAAGAACCTTGCTCTTAAATCCTCATCTCATGTAAGTGAAGATGAAGAAAATGAAGAAGAAAACTAAGGAAATGATGAGGATGTTACCTTTATCACAAGAAAATTCAAAAGCTACCTAAAAGGAAGCAACAAAATCGAAAGTAACAAAAATGGGAGTCAAGCAAGAAGGAAACCCCAACTTGTTATAAATTTCATAAACGAGGACATATAAAAGTGGAATGTCCTTGACTCAAAGGAGAAGAAAGAAGATCCGAGAAGCAAGTAATGAAAACTACTTAGGATGAATCAGATGAGGAATTAAGTGACCAAGAAGTAGCCAACTTTTGTCTTATGGCTCATGAGAATGAAGTAACCTCTAATCTTGACTCATCTCCTTCCTATGAAGAATTAGAAAATGCCTTTGAGGAATTGCATGATGAACTTGAGATAATCCTTTTTAGAAACAAGGATCTCAAAAATAAAATCCTCTCTCTTTCAAACGATCTTCAAATTTCAAGCAACTAAAATGAGACTTTAAAGAAAGAAAATGATTCCTTAGTTTTAAAAAATAAAGATTTTGAGGAAAAAAACACAGCTCTCAAGAAAAAGGCATATGATCTAAATTTCACTATTAGGAAGTTCACTAAGGGAAGATAAAATCATCTCACAACAAAGATGTGTCTTTGATAAAGCGGGTTTGGGATACAATGCTCATACCAAACAAAAGTCTTATCAAAACTTCTTTGTAAGAGCCTCTAGTTCAAATACAACCACTCATGCATAATTTATTAAAAAATCTACAAAAGGTATGAAATACAAAGATAAAATGAATAGGGTTCCAAAAGTAATTAGGTTACCTAAGACTAACCTCATGGACCCAAGAAAGTTTGGGTACCTAAAGGAGTTACTTGAGTTGATTTTGTAGGTGTGCTTGAAGTCCTCTTCAAGTAAGGACAAATGGTTCCTTGATAGTAGATGCTCAAGGCACATGATCGGAGTCAAAGCCAAATTCACATTCCTCACTTCAAAAGATGGTGGATAAGTGAGCTTCGGGGATAACTCAAGAGGTAAAATCATTGGCATTGGAAGTATAGGTAAAAATTTCTCTTTATTTATTAAAATTGTACTTCTTACTAATGGCTTAAAATATAACTTGCTAAGTATTAGTCAACTATGAGATAAAGGATATGTTGTAGTATTTGAAGCAAATAAATACATAATTAAAGATGTGTGTAATCTTAAAATTGTTCTGTTTGTTGCATATTTAGACAATGATATCAATTGCATCAATTTTGATGACATTGCTTCACAAAATGTATAATGGTTTGCAACCATAAATGAAAAGAGTTGGTTATGGCATAGAAGACTAGGTCATGCAAGCATGGATTTAATTTATAACTTGTCTAGACTTGAATTAGTTATAGGTCTTCCCAAAACAAAATTCATTATCTTTCTTCAAAAAGTAGAAGGACATCTTAACAAATAGACCACTACAACTATTGCATTTAGATATATTTGGACCAACTAGAGTCCCAAGCTGAGGAGGAAAACATTATGTCTTTGTAATTGTGGATGATTATTCAATATATACTTGGGTATTATTCCTCTCTCACAAGGATGAGGCACATGAAGTCTCTACAAAATTATGTAGAAGAATTCAAAATGAAAAAGTATACTCTATTATTAATGTTAGGAGTGATAGAGGCAAATAATTTGATAACAAAGAAATATAATAATATTGTCACGAATGTGGAATTGGCCACAATTTCAGAGCTCCTAGAACACCTCAACAAACTGGAGTAGTTGAAAGGAAAAATAGACCACTTCAAGAAATGGCCAGAACAACACTTAATGAACATAACCTTCCTAAATAATTCTGGGCTGAAGCAGTAAATACTGCTTGTTATGTATTCAATAGTGTAACTATTAGATCAAAAATAAATAAAACTCCTTATGAACTTTGGAATAGCAAAAAGCCACTCATAGGTTACTTCTATGTATTTGGATGTAAATGCTATGTCCTAAATGATAAAGAAAACTTAAGAAAGTTTGATGCTAAATCGGATGAAGGAGTCTTCTTAGGATATTCCAACATAAGCAAAGCATATAGAATCTTTAACAAAATAACTTTAACATTAGAAGAATCTATACATGTTGTGTTTGATGAATCTTATCCTCACAGCTCTAAGAAAATATAGATGATGATGAGATACAAAATGATTCAAGTACAAATCAGTTGCTTCAAGATAATATTGAAATTCATCAAAAAGAAAAAGAAAAAGAAGATAAAATAGAAAATAAAATTATAACTTAATATGTCGGATTAGACCCCTTCCAAATAATGGAAGTTTTTTAAAGATCACCCTACAGACCGAATCATTGGTGAACCAACTCAAAAAGTTGCCATTAGGGCATCATTGAGAAATTTATGCAATAATTTAGCATTTCTATCCCAAGTTGAACCTAAAAATATTCAAAGAAGCTGAAAATGATGAATATTGGATACTAGCTATGCAAGAAGAATTAAATCAAAGCATAATTGGAACAAAATGGGTATTTAGAAACAAGAAAGATGAAGAAGGAAACATAACTAGAAACAAAGCTAGTTTAGTAGCCCAGAAATACAACCAAGAGAAAGGAATTGATTATGAAGAAACTTTCACTCCGGTTGCTAGATTAGAAGCCATTAGGATGCTACTTGCCTTTGCATGCCATAAGGGTTTTAAGCTCTTTCAAATGGATGTCAAAAGTGCATTCTTAAATGGATTCATTTTCGAGAAAGTCTATGTTGAACAACCTCCTAGATTTGAAAACCATGAAAAGCCAAACCATGTATGCAAACTAGTTAAGGCTTTTTATGGCTTGAAATAAGCTTCTAGAGTTTGATATGAAAGACTTAGTGGTTTCCTTACTAAAAATGAATTGACTAGAGGAAAAATAAATACCACTTGATTCATTAAAATAAAAGGAAAACAAATATTTATTGTACAAATATATGTTAATGACATTATATTTGGCTCAACAAATGAAGATCTATGCAAGGACTTTGCAAAATGTATGCAAGATGAATTTGAAATGAGCATGATGGGAGAATTAAATTTCAACTTCGGATTACAAATAAAACAATCTAAAGAAGAAACATTTATCAATCAGTGCAAGTAAATCAAAAAACTTCTTAAATGATTTGGAATGGAAGAAACAAGACCTATAAGTACTCCTATGAGTTCTGCCACTAAACTTGAGAAAAATGATAAAGAAAATGAAGTTCATATTAAAAAATATAAAAGAATGAATAGAAGTCTCTTGTATCTTACAACAAGTAGACTAGGCATTATGTTTAGTGCATGCTTATGTGCAAGATTTTAATCTTGTCTTAAGGAATCACATCTAAGAGCCGCAAAAAGAATCTTTAAATACCTCCTAGGAACAACCAATATATTGTTATTTTATCCTAGAAATACCTCAATTGATCTATTAAACTATCCAGATGCTGATTTTGCTAATTGTAAGATAGATAGAAAAAGCACAAGTAGAACTTGTCATTTTCTAGGAAATTCACTCATATCCTGGTTTAGAAAAAAGGAAATTCAATAGCATTGTTTATTGCTGAAGAAAAATATGTGTCAGTCAAAAGTTGTTGTGCTCAAACTCTATATATGAAACAACAACTCCAAGATTTTAAGCTTAAATATGATCTGATACTAATTAAGTGTGATAACACTAGTGTAATTAACATTAGTAAAAATACAATTCAACACTCTAGGACCAAACACATCGAAATTAGACATCATTTCCTTAAAGATCATGTGCAAAATGGTAATGTAATCCTTGAATTCATTGATACAAACCATCAATTAGTAGATATATTTACCAAACCACTCAAGAAGGAGACATTCTACTTTATTAGAAGAGAATTAGGAATGATTGACCCAAACGATTTAAGTAACTAAGTGATAAAAATTACTTATGCTCAAATCAATCAACTGATAATTGAAAACAGTCGACCATAAGGTCCACTGAAACCTTAGGAACAAATAAAAATTGGTTATTGGTCAAAGCAGTTTACCTACCAATCGATTGATAATTGAACTAGTTGATTGAATGGATAAAACAATTGATTGATCAAGAGTTTTAGAAAGAGAGTTTTAGGCATTGGTTAAAAGAGTTGACGTACTAGTTGACCGCCTAAAAACTAGGGCATAACGAGTCAACTGATGGTGAAAACTAATCGATTAATTTGCACAAATTTATAAAAATTGAGCGAAGTTTAAAACATTTCAAACTCGCGCTCTTGAGACTTTTCGACTTCTCCTTTTCTCAAACCTCTCAAATCCGTCCAAATTCTTCCCCGAAGCTCTCGATTCCTCTTCCATGGCTCCCAAAACTAAAAACCTAACTTCTAAATTGCTAGGAAAATGTCCTAGAAAGGATTCCGACATCGAACACCGGACAAAATTTTCCATGAAACTCAGGTTTTTCTCAACATTAAAATCGTATAAAAATTCCACGATGACATCAAGCATAGACACATTGAGTACGATAAAACCATTAACACCCCTTCTTCAAGTTCGAATCCATTCTCATAGGTACTCACTTTGATTACCTTGGTTGGACTAAATTTCTATCTTGCTTTAACATTTAATACACCTAACTTGTTCAACTTTTTTACACCCATTTTAAGATGCCTAAGGGACTTAATTCTTCTTCATGGGTTCTGACCATCCCATCTCTCTCAAACTTGAAAATGTCTCTGAAATCTTCAATCTTCCTCAAAGGGACTTTCAAGAATTCAATACCAATACTTGGGTAGTGCGTCAAGGATTTTATCCTTTCACAACTATACGACAAATATGTGGTAACCCTAACATCACCGAAGCATTCAAACCTAAAGCCTCCCAACTCACCTTTGAATCCCATCTCATCCACCACATCATCACCTACAATATTCTTTCACGTGTTGGTGGATGAGACTTTGTCTCGTACATGGACGTATTCCTCATTTAATGTGTCCTTAATCATAGAAAAGGTCGACCTCCCTCACATCATCATTCATCACATGAATGACTGCCTAAAAAAGAAACGAGGCATCCTCCCTTATGGAAACCATCTCACCACTCTTTTCAAACACTACGACATTGACCTTGGTGGGGAAATCGACTTCTACCCACCTATTCACATGAACATATATTCCAAGGGTACCTTGAAATTCATGGAATACACGTCCACTGATCAATGATGGGTCCCCAAATCCACTCCTACCATGGAACTGGCTCAATAGACTCTCTTCCACTCACCTTATTCCAAAGACCGCCTCTCATTCTCCTCATCCGGTCCTAATCACAGACTCCTCTTCTATCCTCACATTTCTTTGAGAAATGGATTCTAACCTCCGAACCGAAATTCGACTTGTTGAATAAAATCTCTCCAAAAACCTTTCCGGCATCACAAATAAGATAGAGGCAATAGAGAATGATATTCACATTCTCAAAATTCGGGCAGACTATCTTTATGACCATAATGCGAGAAAACATGAAGAAACCAAGCTTGAGGTGCTCGAGGTCAAAGACACTCTTAAAAAAATTCTCAGGCACAGGCCTCCTACCAGAAATCCTTAAGTTGCTTTTTTAAAGATGGCAAAGAGGGAGAAGGATAGCAGAATAGAAGAAGAAGAAGAATAAGAAAGAAAAAAAATAAAAATAGAAGAACATATGAATATTTATTTATTTTTTGATTCAAAATCCTTCTTGTAATTGCCCTTTCTTTCTTTTACTTATAATTCATGCTTACTATTGAAAAGATTGATACATGAATAGAAAAAGATATTTTGTTATATTCTTCTTATATGTTATATGCAAACTTCAATAAATATTCAAACACACAGATAAAGCATGAAACATGATATGAATCTCTAACCCCAAACAATAAAACCTCATGTTGATAGGGGGCGATAGAAAAAAAATGCTGTTTTTTATTCATGTGCTATTTACTTATAGCAGAAATTCAAATTTACAAATTGATAGGGGGAACATGTACGTAATAATTCTATTTTCTATTATATGTGTTATTTATTCCCTATTTGCAAGGGACAATGCTTTGTCATCATAAAAAAGGGGGAGATTGTTAGCCCTAAAGCTTTTTAATTGAGGGCATCTTAGTAATTTTGATGATCACAAAACATAATCCGATGGACTAATGCTTTATCCAAGTGAAAATGCAAATAGGTTATCTAGGTCAAATAAGATTGTTGACCAAGAAAATGACGAAAGTCCACCAAGCAAAAAGATTCCAGTCAAGAGCATGTTCCAAAGTAAAGATCAAAACAAGAGGAATGTTCTCATGATGACTCAAGCAAAATGGACTCACTCAAGCTCAAGGATTCAAGTGAAGACTTTCATTTTCCTTATTTTGGATTTTGGGTTTTGAGCGACGTTAGGATTAGATTGATCATTATTCATAAGCTCTCACTATTTAAAATGATCATCTAAGGACTAATCTCAAATAATTTTTTTCAGAAAAAGGGTTTTGAAAGATCAAAAGGTTTTAACAAAAGTACACTTAGAAAGAAATAAGCTATAAGACACTCACTGTCTAAATCAGTCGACTAGTTCTTAAAACCAATCAACTAATTCTTAAAGATTATTTGTCATACTAATAAAACTAGTCGACTGATCCGAAGAACCAATTGAGTGAGTGAAGTTTTATAAAATTTCCTGAAGACACTGTTCAAATCAGTCGACCTCTTACGAGATTCAGTCGAGTGTCCTTAAAGGCAAAATAAGTGTACAAACAAAACTAGTCGACTAATTCATAAAACCAATTGATGAATTTTCTAAGCACACTATCAAAATCAGTTGACCTAAAAGTTATATCAGTCGACCATTTCTCAAAGGCAAAACTATGTACAATTAGAACTAGTTAGTTGAAACTCAAAATCAATCGATTGACTACTCTTAACCAAAATAACCTAAAACCCTCTAGACAAATCAATTGACCTAATCAGTTGACCAATCCTCATTAAAGTCGATTGGTTGATAGTCGTCTGATACTGTCAATCTGGAATTCGCAAATTCAAATTTTGAACAGACAAAAAAGAAGAGAAAGAACTCTTTTAGAAAAGCAATGATCACATACTTTAAAGGGTTATAAATAGAGGTTCTCTAAGGCTTTCTAAGCCATCTCTTACAAGTTTGCATTATCACATCCTTGCTATTGACTTTAGATCTAACATCTTCCAAATTTAGATCTAAAAGTTCTACTCATCTTAAATACTAAGAACTTACACCCGATCAGTTTTTAGAGAGTGAGGATCTTATTTCACCAAACTATTCTAGAAGAGAGTTCTATTTGGTAAACATCTTTGTATCATCTCATTACGATGAGAGTTATGGGTAGGTGCTACCTAGTGAGGAAAAATGTCATATTTTGCTAGGATAAGAGGGCTACTGTCTTCGCTTTGTAAAGGTTAGTCTCTACCTACAAAGAGGTCGTTATAGTGGAAAAACTCAAGTGGGGATACTTGAGTCGAGGACGTACGAAATTTTTCAAACCTCGTAATTGTTGTGTTTGCTTTTTTTTCTCTACTCCTATTTATTTATTGTGGATTTATAATATTCATTTTTGAAAAAGCAAAAAGAAATCAATATTTGTGAAATAACTTATTCACCCCTCCCTTAGGTAAATATCTGAGCAACAATTGGGTTATGACTCGCTGGCGAGAAAATTTCTTTGAGAAAAGAACAATGATTCAAACTTTGCTAAAGAATGAATCGAGTTAGCTCAATAAGTAGATGTGTCTTTCTCGGGAGACGTGGCTTGGATCTCAAGATAGCACTAAAGGTAATTCTATTCACACGATGATTTGAAAGAATCATGAATTACTTGATGAAGGGTAGTTTTGAGTTAATGTGCCAATGCCACTAAATGACATGTCAGTCAACATTGACTAGATTTGGAAAATTATGAATTTTTCCTCCGATGTTCGGCATCAAATCATGGTGGATCGTTTGACATATTTAGACAAAAGGGCTTGAATATGACATATAGTGGGCTGAAATGGGCTATAAAAGTAAAAAATTGCTTAGTCTAGCCTCTGTGTACCGATCGACACACAGAGATAGGGGTTTTTACCCCTTTGAAGTATTTGGAACTTGTTTGGATTGTTGGATTGAAGTATTTGGGGCTTTTTTCAACCTCTTAAAAGATCAAACAAATTGATTTTCAACCACAAATTCGAAGATCTCAAAAGAAATGGAAAGTAAGGGCCACGGTGATTCAGACCCAATGTTTGACATTTACCAGGATTTGGGGATTACTGGAACGGTCCATGGATCAATCTTTCGATATAAGCTAGCCCCAGGCTTGCGGAACAATTCGAGCTTACTCTAAGAATTGGGGCACCATTAGTCACAATTGTATTGCAACGACTAAGTAAGGATTTTCTTGAGTTTTCTTCCGATTAATTTGAGTTTTTGAGCTGATACTTGATGCATTTGATTGTTTTTTCAAGCTTTGAAAGCATTTTGAAAAAAAGTTTGGTTGGTTGCATGCATAGCCATTTCACCCACGTGCCTTTTCGGGATGTGCACACCCCACGTTTGTGAAAATGCCTGAATGGTCAGTTTTTTATTTTCTTTGGATTTTTACCTTTGGTTCATGCTTGTTTGCCATGCTTATGATATTGGAAGCATTTTTTAATAGGTTGGCTTTGATTTTTCTTAGAAAGAGTTAGAAATCTGTGCTCGAGGGTCGACAATGGATATAATAGAATGGTGGGCCCATTTACCCACTCGATGCACGGGGCACGTGAGAGCAGTCGGTTTTGGTCCATTCTTGGACCGGATTTTCCATGCCGATCATGATTAGAAGATTCCTTATGCTTTTGCCAAGAGATAGTGGAACACCACCAATATATTCCACCTCCAGTTCGGGGAGCTGACATTGACCCCACTAGATTTTTTAATGATCACGGGCCTTCGGGTTAGTGGTGATCGAGTACCGTGGGACAGTGAGATGCATGACTAGGAGGATGTGTTCTTTCAACTTTTGGGGTGGCAGCTTGCATTGGCCTTCGGTGGTGCCGCGAGAGTCAAGCACATTTAGGAAACCTTCCACTTCTTGGAGTGCTATAAAATGGTCGAGGAGGACTTGCTAACTACAGCCTTTATGATTTTAGTATTTAGACAAACCTTTTTGGCCAAGGCCTGTGACTCTATCTATCTTTGGTGTCTCCCTACCTTAGAAGACATGTACAACTTTGGCCCTTCAACTAGGGAGGCGCCGCTATGGCAGTTTTACACTATTAGATGTGTGCAATGTCACAAACAGTCACCAAGGGGCTTAGTGGTTTCATTATTGTTTGGGAGATATAACTGTTAAATTCTTGTTTCCTTTTAGAAAATGTCATTTTGATTAACTTTTCTTATTTTGCCAAATTTGGGCCTATAAGGTGCTTCAGTTGTTACCCTTGCCACTGGTGGAGGCAAAAAAATACGTATTTCCCTGCATGTGGTGGTGGAGAAAGGAGAATAGTCAGGCTCACTAAGGGGCTTACATAGTACAAAAATTTCGAGAGGCCTTGGTGTAACACCCCGACCCTAATTAAGAAATGATAAGTTACTAATCATTAATTTGAACCAAACATAAAGAATAATTTAGAAAATCGAGAACCTCATGATAGACCCATAAAATAATGTCTGAACCTCATTACCAATTAATTGGGTGAAATGATGTTACTTTAACACTAAGAAAACTCGAGTTAGCGAACTACAGAAATCCCAAGGGATTAATAACCGATACTAGACCTTGGAGATTAAAGCTAACCTAAATAGGAAATAGCCAGAAGAAACCGCGTCGAAAAATAAGCAACGAAAAAGAAGATATTTAGAAAATAGCTGAAATAATTAAATGCGCCAACCAAGCAGGGCCTAAGCCCAAAATATGAAAAATTCCCAAAAGTGTGGCCAAGGGGACTTGAACCCTTGACCAAGTGGGCATGATTCTTATTACCCAAAAAATTACCAAATAGGCTACTACCATTTTTGTGCCTATATATGCAACCAAATTATATTTAAACCCAAATTAGCCAAGGCCACCTCCTAAATTGGCCAATGGCCATGCATGCAATTCCCACATCATTTCCCCACATCACCTCCCTTCACCTCATGTCAGCCACCGAACCCACTAAACCTAATACACATATATACATTCATGTATATGTATAGGTTGTATGTGAGAGAAATGCTAAAATATATATGCCCACCACACATTTTGACCCTCCAAAAATTTGTGCACTGCCCCCAGACTAATGTGTGAGAAGTTCTCTGTGTTGTGTACGTGTTAGAGAGAGAGATAGAGGAAGGGGCATTGTGTGAGAGGAAGGTGTACATGCAAGTGTGTGTATGCATGTGAGTATCACCAAGTGTACCTGAAGAAGTCTGAGCAACCCTAAGGAGCTCTGTGAGGCTTTGAACCAAGCCAAAGAAGAGAACAGCCACTGTCAGAAGGTATAAACCCAAAACTGAAAAATTTTCTGTTTAGATTTTGATAATGTTTTGATGATAGTTGAGCCTAAATAACTGCATGCATGATATCTAAAATTTCATATCTTGAATGAGGCAAGAAATTGGAGCCTGAAACAGCCTAGAACACTAAACCGTACACTCACCCGCCATTGAAGGACCTCGAAGGTGCAGGTCTGTTTTGACCGAAAGGAAACATGGTTCCTTCATTTGGGACCTCAAATAGAGGCCATAAGGGTTCTAAAAAACCTAGGCCGCGACCTAGAAGCCTAGAAATGGACCCCCAAAAACTGAGTTACAGTCACGGTTCAAAAAAGTCGACCCTTAAAAACGGACACCAAAGCTTCCTTTTAGAATGTATATCGAAGACCCATGATCTAAGGATCATTTTGGGCCAAACCACGCAAAATTTGATGGTGAATTGAGGGTTTACTAGCCAGTTACAGGTGCGGCTATCCCCACATGAACCGAACACTTGAGCCTGATTCGAGGCATAAAACTAATGCCAAAATGTTTGCCTAACCTTTAGAAATATTTTGGGATGGATGGCAGAGAGAATACGCACCTGAAACTCCACGAAATTGAGAAACATGAAAACCAGAAAATTAGGGCAAACTGGGGGGGGAGAAGGAAGACGATGACCAGTGACGGGTTCGGTTCGGGTCGGATATGGGTTCGGGTCGGGACCCGACCCGTCGCATAAACGAGTTAAGTGAAACTATGCCGTTTTGATTTAAAAGATTTTAAAAGTTAAAAATTAGGGCTGACGTCATCATGACGTCAGCATTACGCATTGAACCGGTTGGTTCAATGGAATAGTGAACCGGTTCAGTCATAAACCAACTGAACCCTTTGGTTTATTTTAATATTTTTAAATAATTGCAATTCAACCCCCCACTGTTTAGAAAAATTGTACTAAGGCCCAGATTTCTAAAAGAAAAATTCAAATAGGCCCCTGAAAAAAAAAATAATAATAATTAATAAAATAATTTATTTAATTATTTTATTAATTGGATAAAATTACTATTTTACCCTTGAACAATAAATCAGTCAAACAGAGTCCAAATAAAACAAATAAATAGTGCATTTTGACTATTTTGGACGTTCCGGACTCAATGGTGTGATCCATTTTACGAGACGAGACTCCAAAAAATTAGGACACGTTAAAGTACAAATTACCAAATTGCCCCTGACATGTCCAAAGCCCAATTAAAAGCCAAGAAGGTCTAAATTGATTTTCTTTGATGTTCCGGACTCAACGGTGAGGTCCGTATTACGAGATAAAGTACGGGAAAATATGATGCGTCAATAAAATAAGGCTCACGATAAAACATTAGGGCATACTACGATTTAAGCATAATTAGAAACATCAATAAGAGATATTTGAAGTACATTGAAGTTAATAGATTATTGTGAATTGTTTCTAGGAACTACAAAGGGAAGGGAACAACCAACTAATAGTGCAAACCCAGGAAATCAAGGTGAGTAACCCTGCATTTGAAGTGGAGATTTTAACTCCACGATTTAAATGATGTTTTAAACTTCAAAATATCTGAAGCATTGAATGTTTAACTTCCATATTTCATGATTCCGGTTTTGAAATATTCTGCTTTCATAATTCTCTTATGACATGTTCAGTAAATGATCTTTGTTACAGTTCTTTTGAAAGTGTTTAACATGTCATCTGTTCTAAAATGTTATTTCAACTATGTGAAGATCCTATCATGAACATCATCATGTTTAAATGCTCATAAAAGCATTTCTTGAAGAAGCTAACGTTTTGCAAGATAATAAAGATGCATAAGCATCTCCAGTTATTGAGCACCCTTCGGGTCCTCAATTCAGAATAATGCCCGGCAGCAGGATCTAATCCCCCAGGCAACGAGATCTCTCAGAAGTAAGACTAGGGTCTGGTTCAAAACGGATCCTTTAGTTAAAAAGTGAAAAGATGACAAATGATTTTCGAAAATGGAAGCAGGTTTTCACCCCCATTTTCACTGTGCATGTTTAATTGTTTGAAATGCATACTCTATTTGAAGGAATGTTTAACTAGCTTGAATACTTTAAATGTTCAAAGCTATCTGTTATGAAAAGTGCATGTACTCTGTGTTTAAAATGTACGAACAATTGGTAGTGTGCATTTTATAAACTCTCATGTACGAAACCACTGCCAATTGAAAACCCATGACAGATGCAGGAATTACTCATTGGGCTTTTCGAAGCTCACCCCATTCCCTAAATTTTTTTAGGTAACGATGATGAATGGGAGCCTTGCTCCATTTGGGGATGACGACTAGTGGCTTTAAAATGATCAAGGGCTTTTGGAAGTACTAAGGACACGTAGATGGTCGAATTTTGAAGTGTAATAGATTTTAGACAACATGTACTTAAGCCCTCGAGGCATTCAGATATGTACTATGTATAACACTTTAAGTTTTAGTATGCTCTGATTATTATTATTATATGTACCGCTATGAAGAGCGGCAGTACCGGATGGATGTGCGACAGATTTTAAAAAGAAAAGAAAAAGTTTTTTTTTTCACGCTTCCGCAACCACAGGCCGCACCGCCATCCGATATTGTTGCTTATGTCTCACCTCGCCCAAAGGCTCCCAAGCCTGAAGGCGGCGGTCACGATCTGGGATCCGCATAGGGTGGGTTTCGGGTCGTGACACTTGGATAAACTCGAGGCAAACAAAGCTAGTTTCTCTTTTCAAGATTTTTTTGGACATGTAATGTGAGGAACTTATGTTTTTTCATTTTTGACATATTCGATGCAACCCATTGGGGGTGGTCTCGGCTTTAGTTAAGCAGAGTGTTGGTATAGCGCATCAGCGCTTGATTTTGGAAGACCCTTTTAAGAGGTTGTACTACTTAGACGAGAGAGTGATCCATCATGTAGATATGGCCGCAAGGCTTTTCCCCCCTACGGCTCCCCTAGCTAATATGAGAGACTTGGACTCTTTCAACTCCGACCTTGACTGCCTAGATTTACGATAGAGTGGCCATGGTGTAGATTTTCAAACAGTTTGGCCACATGATGAATTAATTGGAAGGGTTGATGCCTCCCTTGACTGGCAGTCCACCTCCTCCACCTCAGGTCGGGAGGCCTAGAGCAAGTGATGGGTTATCTCAAAAGGTTGCCACTACAATAGCTGATGCAGGGCTATCAGTGGCTTTTCTAGCTTTTAACATATTGGTGATGAACGATGACCGGACTTTCAAGTTAGAAGAGTTATCTTGGCCGACTGGAGCTATTGAAGGACTTCCAACTCTAGACCACTTGGCTGGGGTAAGATTTTTAGCTAAGACTTGTTTGTGGTCATTTTACTTTAGGATTGAACTAAACCATTATTGGAATTTTCAGGTGCTCGGACCATTTACAAATAGGCCTCTGTGTACTTCACAACGTTGAAGCAGATGGTGGCTCAGGTCACTGTTGAGTCGTGGCAAAAAGCCACTTTTCAGACATATTCGAACATTGTGAGAACACGATTCCCTTTTTGGATTGTTTATGCATTGACTTTTGATCTAACACTTTTTTTTTCAACAGCTAGTGTAACATCCCGATCTAATCACTAGATAATTAGGGTTCGTTAGTAAGCTTTAAGAGAACATTATTATATAATTACATCATGATAATAATTCTTTAGTGTAATAAGATAAAAGAAATTGATATGAAAGACAACAATGTAATTAAGGATGAATTATTAAAGCAATGCATAAATAGTGAGTCTAAATGTTGGAGTTAGTATTATAACTATTCATGTTTAATTAATTTAATTACATGAAAAGAGAAATCTTCATAAACATAAAATGTACACCAAGTTATTAAGAAATATGAAAATTAAGTATATTCAAAGAATAAAATATTAATAAAAAGTATAGAATTCTCCACCGACACAACAAAAGAGGAAAACAAAGTAAAAAGGTGGTTGCCAAGTCTTGAACTCAAGACCCCAAGTAAAAGCTACCAAAAAGTTTACCTTTAAGTCACCAACACTTTTTTTCTATAATGTCCCTTCAAAATATATATAACCCCTAACATGCATGTATGAGACATGCAAGAAAAGCTGAGGTGTCAACTTTAGAAAGAGTAAAGGATGTGATGTTCGAATCCCATTGGAGCAAAAAACAAAGCCAACCAAAAACCATGCATAAGCTGAAATGTAATTCCATTGGACCAAAACCCTAACCAATGGAAATCAATGCAATACAGCCCCTCATAGATACATGAGCTATAGCCATGTGTAAGGCATTCTGCCATACCACCGAGCTAAGAAAGAGATTAAAGAAAGAAAAGAAGAGGGAAGGAGAACCAACTGCATGCATTTGATTCAAAGGGGAGAGTGGAAGCCTCGAGGAAGGAAAAACCAAAAAAATGGCGGTGAAGCCAAGAGAGAAGCTAGTGAGAGAAAGTAGTAAAACTCTAAAAAAACAAAACTTCAAACAAGGTTAGCTAGTGACAGCCATGAAGAAAATGGGTTTGAAAAACCTGACAAACCTTACATGCACAATGACAACCATGGTTGACCACCAAGGTTAGTCATTTTCAAACTAAACGCCAAATGATATTTCGACAACTAGGGATTAAACTAGATAGAAAGTGGAAGCTCATTCAAGAAAAACCAGTAGCTTTGGTTGAGAAATAAGGATTTAAGAGGCAGTTTCAAGTTATGGGTGATAATCAAACCTTGGTTAAGATGGTTGTAAAGTTAGGTTTTATGGCCTTGGGCTTGTAGCCCTTTGAAAATGGGAACTAATGGTCCAAGAATGGACCAATTTGATTCACTATCCATTGAGACAAACCAAATTTTCAATCATCGTTAGAAATTCAAGCCTGGCCGGAGCCAATTATAAATAGGGCTTTTGGCGATGAAAACTTGAACCAAATTACAAAAGGGTTTTAGGTATCAGATTTTGGGTGAAAAATGAACCAAAATAATTCAAAAAATGGTCATCGACGATCGCCGCCGTTGGAGAAAGTGATCGGTGCCAGCATCACTGACTGGGTAGACCCTAGTCAACGGGTCGAGTTAGTCAATGGTTGACTGAGTTGGTTAACCAGGTTAGTGGTACGGGTAGGGTTGGAACCTTTTTTGGCACCATAAAATTAACCTAAACTATGTCATTTTGACCAACGAAATTCCAAAAAAAGGAGGGCCTCCCCTGATTCGAACCCTGCACCTCATGCATATAACCTACACACTAAAACCATTGAGCTACCAGTCAACTTGTGATAAATGCCCACATAATAAATTTATACTATATAATAAATAAATTTGATTAAATTAAATGCTAAGTATGTTCGAATAAAATAAAAGAGGTGTCTACCTTGGCATTCTTCGACATCCCGGACCCAATCCAGTTAAATGTCAAAGAAGGTTTATTCTAACTTTCTTTGACATTTTGGACTCAATAGTGAGGCCCATATTACCATATTAGGCACTAAATAATAGGACATGTGAAAATGTAAAATTACAAAAATGCCCCTAAACTTAATGCAAGCCACAAATAGGCAAATTACGATCCGAAAAAGCCTAAAGTGATTGTCTTTGATATTTTGGACTTAATGGTGACATCCTTTGAAGGAAAATAAGACCCGGTAATAATTTTTAATATGACCAATACGTCCTTAAGTCTTAATGAAGCCACCAAAAGAGTACAAAAAAGACTCTAGTTAACGTTTTAAATTTTATAATACTTTAAACAAGTATTTAATAAGATCTTGAATTGTGTTATAGGAACCTTCGACTTAGGTAAGGACTTTCATATAAGCTTTTGAATTTCAGGTGAGTATTTCATGTAATGTCTAAGGTGATTTTCATTATAGATATAAATATTGAATCCCTTTATGACTTTTGATAATAGATACATTATACTCAAATAATGTTTTAAATGATTCATCAATATATTTTTATCTTCTCTAATTTAGGAAAATGTTTCTTGAGATATTCAAGCTATTATGCTATTTTTTACTCATAATTGATTGGTTTTGACTAAATATTTGATATAGTACTACTGTTTTGATAGCTGAGCTTATGATCGATGATTATTGATTCTGGATGTGATTTTAATGTTTTGAATAGACCAATCTTCTATGTATGGTCATTATAGAATAGATTATAACTTTATCGAACCCTAAGCATGGGGTATATTGGTGGCGAGCCACACAAAATGGCGTTTCGAACTAGTTCTATGAATATCGATCTCAGTAAGTGAGATTCTAATTTTCTGACCATAGAAG
Source organism: Nyssa sinensis (assembly GCA_008638375.1). NCBI lineage: Eukaryota > Viridiplantae > Streptophyta > Magnoliopsida > Cornales > Nyssaceae > Nyssa > Nyssa sinensis. The sequence goes on from CM018034.1 coordinate 35,571,952, forward strand.
AAGGACTCATGAAATTAATCCCTCGTGTATATTGAATACTGAACTAAGATATTGATTATTGAACCATGACTATTGTTAGGATAATGGGGCCTATTATTGTAATTGGCTAATCTAATTTTTGACAAAACGTACTTTCAATATAATCACTACATTAGTGCTAGGCTTAGAGCACCTCAATGCCCATTCTACGCCAAGAAGGATCAAGCTTTATTATCGTGATTGTCTACTGAACGCCTTGGTTTTTGAAGGGTAATTGAGTAATTTGGACTTTCGTTATGATTTGGATCTCAAACACTCATATATTGGATGCATAGCATTCAGTAGACTTTATGTCATCATGTGTGCAGTGGTCTTATGATTGTGAAGCAATCTTCCCAAACATGCATATTTCAAAACCTTAGGAAAATTGATTTCATAAGATAAGATGAGAATGAGCAACTTTCTATTGCTCGTTTGAACGAACCAAGTGGCTCATGAACAACATAAGCTCGTTTTTCTCATTCTCATTCATTCAAATAGTCTAAATCTAACAAAGGACTCTAACCTCTGAACTTTGTGCATTTGATATTCATTTGATACTCATTCAAATGAACACTGCATACAAAATAGAAAATGATCTACTTTCAAGCTTATTTTGGGTTCCGATCTCATTCATGTAAATTGACGAAAATTTAGTTTTATGAATAGAGAATAGAGTGAGAGCGAGTCCATACTTGTTAGAGCTTTATATTTGATAGATCTAAATGCTTTCATGAGTGACCAACCAAAATTGTATATCATATATTTCTCTACTCATTACATGCTTGACGTTAAGCAATTAGTAGATACAGAGATTGCTGGGTTCGTAATGGTGGAGTGGCCGATCGGAGGATTCTGAGATCTAGAGGAGAATCGAATGTATGAAGAATTTGTTTATGCAACTTGTGGATTCAAGGGAGGTTGACAGCGTGAACGCGTAGAATGGTGCTTGACGTATGTAGACCGTGTCTTGTTTACGTGTATTTCAATCTCAATCATAGTGATATTCTTCCCTGAGCATGGCTGGCTTTGGAGTTTTCCATTGCACATAGTTTTCCATGGTGGTTTCTACGTCATTATTATGGTTTACACTTTTTACTCTCATTGTCTTTAAAATTCCTAATTTTATTGTTTTAATTACTTTTGTTATCTTGATAATTAGGTTTTCATGATTGTGATTATTGTATATGAATTTGATAATTGAAAACCTTATTTAAACAAATTGAATTGTATCAAAAAAATTGCTAATTGATTACTTAGTTGAATTGTGAAATTGACAAAACAATTGGACTAGTTAATCAATTGGGCAATGTTAAATGGTATGTATTTGATAAACACTACTTGATAGGTTAATTGAATACCTTAAGACAATTGGTTGAATAATAGATGATTGTTGAACATTGATTGGAATTTCTATCCACATATTTAGCCAATTTGAGTAATCATTAGTCTTACGGTTGAAGATTTGAAAATATCAAAAAATTAGTACATGCCTATTCAACCACCCTTCTAGGTTAGTATCACACCGAGACCTAAGCACAAACAAAGTGGAATCAGAGGCTTCCTTCAAAGGCAATTGGTTAATTTCCTATTACTATGAACTATGGAAGGGTTGAGAGAGGGCGGTTCAATTTAACGACCACCCTTATTTGATGACTCTAGTTATGCTTATTAGAAAGCTCGCATAAAAGCTTTTTTAAGAGCCGTGGATGAGTGAGTTTGGCTTGCCATCTAAGAAGGTTCGATGACTTCGGTCACAACCGTCACTACAGAAGTCTCATTTGTACCTAAGCCTCCAAACACTTGGAATGAATTAGAACTTATGATTAGTGGCTATAACATAAAAGGTCTAAATGTTATCTTCAATGCGGTAACTCCCGATGATTTTCGTAGAATTATGACTTGTAGACCTATAAAGAGGCATGGGACATCCTCGAGACTACCCATGAGGGTACGTCGATGGTCAAATGGTCCAAATTTCAAATGTTGACATCTAGGTTTAAACCTTTGAGAATGGAAGAAAGGGAAACCTTTTCTGAATTCTTTGTTAAATGAGTGATATTGTTAACAAATCATTCAACCTAGGAGAAAAGATAGATAGGACCAAGATAGTAAGGAAAATATTGAGTTCTCTCCCCAAAAGGTTCTAACCCAATATAACTGCCATAGAGGAAAGTAAGGACGTGGACTCACTTGTTGATGAGTTAGTTGGTTTACTACAAACATTTAAGGTAACTCTAAGGCAAGCGAAGAAGACTAAGAGTCTTGCCTTAAAATCAACATAAGTTGAAAATGAAGGGGATTTATGGGTTGACGCACTCTTAATTTGGAGTTTTAACCAGTACCTCAAAGGTAGAATGCCTAACCTTAAGGAAACTCAAAACTCAAATAGAAGACCCTTAGGAAATTCTAACACTTCAAGAGGCAAAGTCCAAAAGTATTCTTCTAATGGTGATAGAAGAAGACCATCATCACTATCCTCCTCTAAACCTATAAAGTGTTATGATTGCCATAATTTTTGGGCACATAACTGCCAATTGCCCTAAAAAGAGAAAAGGAAATTCTAAAAATAGATGGGCAATGAAAACAACTCTATCCGAACAAGAGGAAGAGGATGGTGATGGTGATGAAGATGATGAAAGGGAGGAAAGTCAATTATTGGATTTCAAAAGTATCACCAATGTCCTTGAAGGTTCCTCATCCATTGAGGATGGTGATCAAGAGGACAACAAAAACCTTGTGTCTAGTGATAATGAGAGTAAAGAAGAAGACAATATTGAGATTTCATATAAAAAAACTATTGCATGAGCCAATCAATCTCGATAAATCTAACATGAAACTTATCACTAAACTCAATTCATGTGAGAAAGAGAAGAGTACTCTTGTAGTTGATCAATCTTTATTGAATCAACTAAATGAGGAAAATTTGTCTCTCTTGGAAAAGATCGAGTCCTTAGAAAATGAGAGAAATGTTTTGGTTATTGAGATAGGGAAACTTAAATCATCCCTAAATTCTTGTGACGTTGAAAACAAGGAATTGATTTCCAAAGTTCACTCTCTTAGTGAACAACTCACACAAGCTAAGGACGTCAAAATCAATCTTGAGGATAGGCCAAATAAATTAGCTGAAATGTTTAATACCGTCCAAATCAAGAATGATAAAAGTAGATTTGCCTATGACAATTTCTTTGATAAGAATAAGCCTATAACATCCACTCTAAGTCAAACTCCCACTCTCAAACTGGTTGTGTTTGTGTCTTTTGAGCTTAAAGGTGTTGAATCACCTCCACCTAAGAGGCAAACACAACCTCAACCAAAACCTTAAGCACAATCTCTACTACAACCTTAAGCTAAACCACAAACTAAACCTCAAGGTAGATCATTATTTTGTTTTTATTGTGTGGTTGACGGTCATTGTTGGAGGAAGTGTGGGTTGTTTAGGAATAAGCAAACAAATTCTCACATCATGACCTTAGAGCATAAAATGAAGATTGCTTCCTTGAAACAACTACTCGTATTAAAAAATTATGGAGCATGCCTAAAAGGATAATTGATTTAACTAACTTTGAGAAACGTCATGCTTTTCCAAAATCCAAGGTTGGTGTCAAAATCAAGATCAAAATGTCTATCGTACCCCTAAAAAGATTATAAGATAAATTTGGTTAAGGAATGACAAGTTGAAGGGTCTTGACAAAGAAAGTGCTAGACACATTTCACAATTTTCTTCTTCCTCGAGAATAGCAAATTCATCTCTTAGATGACTAAGAGAGACTTGAGAAATTTAGGAATCCAACTCTTCAATCTCATCTTAGGGTATTCCTATGAATTTCTTTGTCACAACATACTCCATTCCGTTTTGAAAATCATTCCCTTAAGTAAGTTGATCATTTTTCATAGTCTAGCTGAACCTTATGATAGTCATATATTCTAGGTCTATGAATTTTCCTTTTGTTGGAGTTTTGCCTTTATTTATAGTGAGGTGCATTTCATACGTTTGTGAATTCAAAAATAAAAAATATTTTTCTCTTATTTTCTTAGCTAATGATGATCCAATCATCTTTTGAGAAAGGAAACTGAATTAAGTTTCATTTTGAGTGATTTAGACTATGACATGTGTACTTCATTGTATCTTTATCTTCACTTATTCCTATTCACTTGAATGCATTCAATCTATTTGTGATCTCATAGTCTTGTCATTGTATAATTCTTGCATGAGATTGCCTTGTAGATAGGTTGGATTTAGAGATTTTATGTTTATATTTCAATAAGTCCATGGCTAGAAGGATTAACCTGGGTTGGAAAAATCCAAAGACACATAACAAAAAGCCTAAAAAATATTATAGCTCGCACACAAAAAAATTCAAAGAGTGGAAGGAAAGGGCTACCTTTGAGATAATGTGTTTGCTAACATTGGAAATCCATTGAAAATAGCAACCTACTCAATTTTGTGAAAACCTTGCAACAGGTGAGAAAAATGAAAATTCAAATTACATAGTATGGCTTTTGAGTTGAGAGGGAGTTTCGGTTGGAAATGGTAAAAAATACCTAAGTTAATTGACTATGATTGTTTGCACTTATTGATACATAAATAATTCAACATCATAGAGTCAACTTTGACATAAGAACATTTCATTGTTGAAACTATTGGACATGTTTAAGACCCCAAATTTGAGTGAGAAAAAGAGTTAGCTTGCATGAGTGTAAGTGATCTAGGTTACTTGAATGAATTGATTCAATCTAGAAAAAACTTTTATCTCTTTATGTCAATCAAAATGTTCATTAATTTTTTATTTCTCGATGATAAAATATTTCTTCTTAAATGTTTTTCATGCTAAAAACTGATGTTTTCTTTGAAAATTCTATTCCATTATTTTTGTTCAGTTGATTTGGGTAGAGGATAGATAACAGAGCATGACATTCTATTTTTTAAAAGTTGTGAAGTTTTGGGTTCTCGTTCGAATGAACCCTCATTTAATGAAAGGATCGTTCAAATGGATAGTTCATTTGAACAAGAGTGCTCAAATTCCAAAAGTGTGAGAAACCTAAAATTCATTCACATTCTTGTGGTTTCTCTCATTTCTCTCAAAATCCTCTTATTTCTTCACTAGATATTGATCCCTGAGTTCATCATTCATTGATTCTATTCTGGTTAGTGTGATCTACTCATTGAGGGCTTCACTTCCACCATTTAGTTTCTCATTTCTACCATTCGTTGGTTCGATAAGTCATCGGGTCCTTCATTTCACTTTCCATTAGTTTATTTGGTTTATCATCTAGATCTTAGGGTTAGTGTGGATTGTTAGATCAGTACACTAAACGTAGTCACATTTTAGGATTATCCTATTCATTTGAGTCCTATTCTATGTGATCATGTCTTATAGGATCATGCCCATATCATGGGAACACTTCTCCTATGATATTCGGCTAGGTGCAGTATAGTTAGTACTTGTTTGGTTTACATCGATTGCCCAGATATGGGTAGACACTATACTATCCCGACCAGTCCTACTTGAGAAGGTCACCATGATAAAGGATATACGTAAGACACTTACATATAGAATCTTCGAGTCCAATGGTTAGCTACTTCTACTCACTGTTATGGGTCCCACAGATGAGACCATGGTTAGAGCATTTTACTTGAACCTAGGTTCTTGAGATGTATAGGGAAGCCATCCCATTATAGTCCGTAGTGTTGATTTTATTCTCACCGCAGAATTGAATGCTCGACTCTAGGTATACCTCGAGTCGAGCAGACAAGTTTCCCATACTGTCACATCCTGAACTCCACCCTACACGGATGTCAAGGACTTGATGCCAGTTAGCCGCCTTGTCAGTTTGCCGACCGACAATGTGACCAACCGAAGGCAAATTTTTGAACTTACCGATGAATTGCATTCCAAATGTAGGGTTAGATGTAACAGAATTTAAAACTTTTTATCTCGAGAATGCAACTCATTTATAATACCGTAGAGGAATGTACCCAGAGCAAGTCTAAAATCACACAGCTAATAACTCTAACCTCAGAGTGCGTATGTAATCAGACATATAACACAGAGCCTATCTAATCTTTGTAGAGTACCATTACCGTGAGCCATGTCCCAATACATCTAATGCATATCAATGACATCAATCAAATCATGTCACTTACCTGAATAACCAAATTCAATCCACAAGAGTCCAAGTCTCCACCAATCAGTGCCATCAGATCCTTTACTTGGAATGCCACTCGGCCCATCCATGTCATACCATAGTGCCTTCTAATCCAATCGAGATAAATCCTGAAAAATGTTAGGATAATAGGGTGAGCTTAAATAAGCCCAGTGAGTAACACAGGTTCCCTGTCATGGGTTTCAAAACTAGTTCTTGCATATAAAGCACAGGGATATATCAATCACTTTAGAATAACAACTTTATAAATCTACTTGAAATGCAGTTTAAGTAGAATAAAATAGAACCAATCTAAATGGAACAACCGATCAGAACTGACAGAACAACACAGGATGCTAGCATGTCAATCGAGAGTATAGTCAATAAATTAAAGAAGACCAAAATCATATCATGTGTGATATAGTACGAAAAGGGCATGCATTTAAGTATTTGCATTTAAATAATATAGCATACAAAATGGTACAGTGAATCAAAATACAATATCTAGACAGTGTAACTTATACACTAAGTCAGAAGTTCCAACTTACTCACAAACTGTTCGCTTATTTCCTTGTACAAATAATCTGATAACCTCCAGATATCATCTCAGGCACATCCTTGCATATCCTGAATAATCATCATCAATCACAGACAAATCAAAATTCATCCATTCATGTCTTATCCATCATCTTAGGCGTCTATCGGATTACCTAAGTTAGCCTAGTAGCCCATTGCCCTCTCATTGTGTAACACCCCGACCCGACTAATTAATTATTAGTTTGCTAATTATTAATTAGGACCGACATGAAGAATAATCAAGAAAGTTAATCGGGAATCTCTCGGCAGTCACGATAGACCAATAAAATAATTAATTTAATATGAGAAGATATTGGTTAATTATAATTAAATATAATGACACACACATACACACACTAAAGGTGTATTGTGTGTGAATACATGGCCAAGTATATACATATGTGTAGGTATATACATGGATAATTAAATATATCTATACATAGTACATAAAAGCATGCTAATATCCAAGGTGTAATAGTGTGTGTGGGTCTCCTAGTGTGTTGGTATAATATTATATGTATATATATGTATGTATATATATATATATATATATATATATACAAAACCAACAAACACACACACACACACACGGCCAAGATGCCCTGCCCAAAACAATGGGATGGCAGCATTCATTAGAGATGCGGCCACAAGTTAAACTAGTGGTTGGGGCAAATCAGAAATGGCAATGATCAAGTATATGCACTTATACACATATATACATAATTTTATACACACATGCCCACACCAGAACTCAGTCACACAGAGGAGGAAGGACTGAGGGGCACGACTAGAACTAAGCCAGCACCACCAAAGATCATAACTGAGCCCAAGTAGGGAGTTCACTGTGCAAAGGTATAAACACCCAAAACTCTGAATTTTTCCTTTTCAGTTTTGTTAAATGTTTCAGTCTTTTGAGGAGCCTAAACTGCATGTGCAAGTTACTGTGTCATCTAGGAACTGTTATGAGTGAATTTAGGGGGTAAATGGGGGTTAAAAGGTCCTGAACCATGAAAAACCGCCATGGACGACCACCTTCAAACTGGGTCTGATTCGACCCAAGCCAAACTAACTTTGGCTTGCTCAGACTTGAACTAGATGTTGTAGGGAACACAATGCAACAAAAATTAGATGAAATGACCCTAAGACCATGGAGATTCGTCAAGTTACAAGTTCGGGTTTAAAACCCAACCTCACTAAAACAACGACTAAACTTGATTTTTGGGGCGGGGTTTGAAGCTCCATTGTTCTATGAGCACAACCAACAAACCCCATCCGAAATGGCCCAGAAAACAAGCTCGAATGGACCTTGTTACAGACCACGATAATGGAGATGAACCGAGCGTTTAAGCTTGATTCGAGGCTCAAAACAAATGCCAAATCCTGTAGGTAACTTCCAGAAATGTTTTGGAACCAAAAGCAGTAGAAATCTGTACCTGAAACTCCACGAAAATGGAAAAAACTAAAACTGGAAGTTAGGGTTACTGTTCATCGTTCATGGGGAAGATGATGAACAGTACCGAACACGGTTCGGGTCGATTTCGATTTCGGATCGGGACCCGACCCGTCGCATAAACGGTTAAATGGGACGGCACCGTTTTGATGTTAAGTGTTTTAAAATTAAAACTGAAATCAGACCTATTTGGTTATGGGTGTATGAAATTGGAATTGAATTTTAGAATAAACAAAACCGTGGGTAAGAGGCCAATTGGGGATAGAAGGGATAACATTTTCCGGTTTTCTGAAGGAAACTGAACCGGATGGTTTAAAGGATTTTGGACCGATTCAAATGGCTGAGCCCTAAAACCGGTTGGTTCTAAACCTTTACTTTAGGAAATTCTGTTTTGAACCCCACAACTTTCTGAAATTAGATTTGACCCCCAACAGTTCTGGATATTTGTACTCTGGCCCAGCTTCTGAAACATGTATGCAAATACACCCCTAGAAAAATAATTAAATAATAAAATAATTATTTTATTAATTGGGTAAAATTACTATTTTACCCTTGGACATTAAATACGTCAAATGGAGTCCAAATAAAATAAATGAATAGTGTATTTCTACTATTTTGGGTATTTCGGACTCAATGGCGGAGTCCGATTTAGGAAATTAAGTCCCGAAATAAATGACTATACTGCCCTGATGATACCTAGGGCTAAACAAAAATAAAAGATAGCCTATTTTGAATATGTTGGGCACTCCGGACTCAATGGTGGAGTCCGATTTGGGAAATTAAGGTCTGAAAAATACAGACACACAAATGATAAATGATTGAACTGCCCCTAGTGATACCTAGGGCCGATTAAACATAAAAGATAGTCCAATATAACTATGTCGGACATTCTGGACCTCATGGTGAGGTCCATTTTATGAACTAAGGTCCCGAAAAGTTGGTTATACAACATGTGAAATTACCAAATTACCTTTGATACTCTACGAAGCCCAAATAAAGTCCAAATTGAGCAAAATTGATACCAATAGAAGCACAAAGACTTAGGACTTCATATATAAGATATATGGGATATTTTGAGCACCACGATAAGGTCTGAGACAAGAATGGTAAAATTACTATTTTGCCCCTAAGGTTAAATAAGTACTTAACTGATAATGATTTAAGTCCAAAAGACTTAGAACTTCATATATAAGATATATGGGATATTCTGAGGATCATGATAGGGTCCTGGACAAGAATGGTAAAATTATTATTTTGCCCCTAAGGTTAAATAAGTACTTAATTGATAACTATTTAAGTCCAAAAGACTTAGAACTTCATATATAAGATATATGGGATATTCTGAGGACCATGACAGGGTCTGGGACAAGAATGGAAAAATTACCATTTTGCCCCTAAGGTTAAATAAGTACTTAATTGATAACGATTTAAGTCCAAAAGACTTAGAATTTCATAGATAAGATATATGGGATATTCTGAAGGCTATGACAGGGTCTGGGACAAGAATGACAAAATTACCATTTTGCCCCTAAGGTTAAATAGGTACTTAACTAATAACGATTGAAGTCTATATAACTTAGATTATAATCCTGATAACTGCTAAGCCTAATTAAAGAATGAAATAGGCTCGGATGGAACCCAATGAAAGGAAAATAGGCTACTAGGTTATCTTAGGTAATCCGATAGACACCTAAGATGATGAATGGATGAATTCTGATCTGTTTGTGATTAATGATGATTGTTCAGGATATGCATGGAGGTACCTGATGTATCTGGAGGTTATCAGATTATTTGTACAAGGAGATAAGCGTAAAGTTAGTGAGTAACTTGGAACTTCTGACTTGGTGTATAAGTTACAATGTCTAGTTATTGTATTTTGATTTATTGTACCATTTTGTATACTATAATGTTTAAATGCATACTCTTTTATAATGCATTACACGTGACATGATTTTGTACTGTCCTGCTCTCCTGTTCAGTTCGGTCTGTCCTGTTTCGTTGTATGGTCTGTTCCGATTCGGTTCTGCTATGTTGTGTCTTACTCTTGGTACCATTCCAGTTTTGAGCGGTATGGCATAAGTAGGCTTGATTATGTGCCTAATCGGCATCTTGCTTTGTTATGTTCTCTTCTGTTCCGCTCAATACTGACCTGTTCTATTCTTTGATTTGATTGCCTATACTCTTGAATGATATACTGGCATCCTGTACTGTTTTGTCTGTTGTTCTATTTGATTTGTTCTGTTCTGCTATGTTCTGATCTGCTTGTTCCATTTAGTTCAGTCCTGCTTCATTCTACTTAACTGCATTTAAGTGGATTTGTAAAACTGCTATTTCAGAGATAACTGAACTCTCCTTGTGCTTTGTAAACAAGAAATGGTTTTGAAACCCATGACAGGGAACCTGTGTTACTCATTGGGCTTATTTAAGCTCACCCCATTCCCTAACATTTTTCAGGAATTATCTCTATTGGATTAAAAGGCACTATAATGTGACGTGGACAGGCCGAGTGGCGGTCCAAGTAAAGGATCTGATGGCACTGATTGTGGATACTTGGATTATTGTGGGTTGAATCTGGTTATTCCGGTGAGTGACGTGATTACATATGATATGATTAAATTTACCAATATTGGGACATGGCTCATGGTAATGGTACTCTAAGAGAGATTAGATATACTCTGTGTTATATGTTTGATTATAAACGTGCTCTGAGGTTAGAATTATTAGCTCTCTGGTTTTAGACTTGCTTTGTGATACAAACTCCTACGGTACTTTAAATGAGTTGCGTTCCCGAGATAAAAAGTTTTAAATTCCTCTGCATCTGACCCTACATTCGGAATGCAATTCATCGGTAAGTTCGGAAGTTGCCTTTGGTTGGTCGCATTGTCGGGCGGCTAACTGGCATCACGACCTCGACATTCGCGTAGGGTGGGGTTCGGGATGTGACACATTAGGTTTCATCCGAGGCTATTTCATTCTTTAATTAGGCTTAGTAGTTATCAGAATTATAACCTAAGTCGTTTAGACTTCAATCGTTATCAATTAAGTACTTACTTAACCTTAGGGGCAAAATGGTAATTTTACCATTCTTGTCCCGGACCCTGTCGTGGTCCTCAGAATAGTCCATATATCTTAAATATAAAGTTTTAAGTCTTTTGGACTCAAATTGTTATCAGTTAAGTACTTATTTAACCTTAGGGGCAAAATGGTAATTTCACCATTCTTGTCCCGGACCCTATCGTAGTCCTCAAAATAGTCCATATATCTTATATATAAATTCTTAAGTCTTATGGACTTCGTTTGGTATCTGCTTTTGGTCATCAGGACGTATCGGTCATTTCTCATTTTATACGTTGGCTGTTCCGGAGTCTTATTTAGTCCTTCCATTTTCATAATTTTGCTTATGACAATTTATTAGATCAAATTAGCCTTTATGCGGCCTCTAGTTTGCATTTACCATACTTAGGGGTATTTTGGTCCTTTCACATTTTGTGAAATTCTTACCCTGATTCGTCATTTAAACATGTGTACAGTTTCACGAGTGTCTGGGTTTCTATCGGTATCAATTTTGTCCCATTTGGACTTCATTTGGACTTCGTATAGCATCAGGGGCATTTTGGTAATTTCACATGCCATAGCTAAATTTTCGGGACCTCAGTTCATAAAATGGACCTCACTATTAGGTCCAGAATGTCCGACATAGTTAAATTAGACTATCTTTTATGTTTAATTGGCCCTGGGTATCATTAGGGGCAATACAGTCATTTACCATTTGTGTGTCTATATTTTTTGGAACTTGGTTTCACAAATCGAACTCCACCATTGAGTTCGGAATGCCCAAAATAGTAAAAATACACTATTTACATATTTAATTTGGGCTTCGTTTGACTCATTTAATGTCCAAGGGTAAAATAGTAATTTTACCTAATTAATAAAAAAATAAAAAAATTATTTTATTATTTTTTCAGGGGCTTATATGCATCAATTTTTCAAAAGCTGGGCCAGACCATAATTTTCCAAAACAGTTGGGGTCATAAACTAATTTCAAAAAGTTTGGGGTTCAAAACAGAATTTCATAACAAAAGGGTTTAGAACCGTCCGGTTTTAGGGTTCAATCAGTTGAACCGGTCCAAAACTCCTAAACCATCCGGTTCAGGCTAAGCCAGAGACCCGGAATAACATATCCCTGTTATTCCCAATTTGGCCCCTTATCCATGTTTAGGGTTAACCTGAATTCCAATTTTAATTTGTAATCCGTGTTACCAAACAGACCCATTTAAGTTTTAAGTTTTAAAACCTTTAAACCAAAACGGTGTCGTCTTACTTAAACCGTTTATGAGACGGGTCAGGTCCCGACCCGAACTTGAAACCGAACTGAACCGTTTACTGGTCATCTTCTTCCCTTCTTCTTCCCCAGTTTTGCCCTAGTTGCAAAAATTTTACGTTTTCAATTTTGTGGGTTTTCAAATACTGATTTCCTCTGCTATCCATCCCAAAACGTTTCTGGAGGTTAGGCTGACATCTTGGAACCATTTTGAGGCTCTAACCAAGCTCAAACGTTCGGTCTATAGGGAGATAACTGAACCTGCAACTTACTCTTAAATCCTTATTTCATCACCAAAACTAGCATGGTTTGGCTTAAAATGATCTATGCATCATGGGGTTTAAGTCCCCATTACCAAAATCAGGTTTAGAGCAAGATTTGTAGGGTTGAATTTCATGGCCAAAAATTGCAACTCAAGTTTTAAGGCTCATTTTTTAGCCATTTGGTCTGGTTCTTGTTGCAGTGAAAACCCTATGGCATCTAGTTGAAGTCCTTATCCTTCAATAAAGGTTTAATCCTAGTCGAATCAGACCCAGTTTGAAGGTGGCCGACCATGGTGGTTGCACATGGCCGTGTGCCCAAAACAGTTCGATTTTTTACCCAATTTTCTCCTACTGTCTTGGCCTTAATATTTCAAACACATGCATGTACTTATTTGGCGTCAAATGACTGAAACAGCAAGCAAAGAAGAAAAGGAAAATTTTATAAGTTTGGTATTTTATACCTTCTATCAGATCTTTCCTCTCTTAGGCTAGGTGTGAGGTTGTTGGTTGCTAGCTCAGTTCTAGTCAGGATGCCTCTCAGTTCTTTCTCTTTTGTGCACCTCCATGGAAACACCATGCACACATGCACACTTGCATTCACACATGCAAGGCCTCACTTTCTCTCTCTACATTCTCTCACTCTACCCGAGCACTTCTGAATTCTGAATTCCCCATCTCACATACGCAAGCTCATATACATATATACATCATATATTATATTTGATTTGATTTGCATGAGATTCAATTGGTGGGTGTGGTGGTCCAATGGGAGGCTACCACTTTATTTTGATAATCAGAATTTATGCATTATATGATACATATATACATATCTTATGCATAACAAAGCACAAAAGTGCTTGTGGGCCAGGTGGAAATATTTTTGGATGTAGGTTCTTTCATTGTTTTTGGTCAAGGGTTCAAAACCCCTTGGCCTCACCTTTTTGGCCATTTTCCACATTTTGGGCGTAGGCCTCGTTTGGTTGGCACATAATTCCATTTTGGCTATTTCCGTTATATTTTCTGTTCCAGTGCTCTTTTTACGGAACGGTTTCTTCTGAGAGTTCCGTATTTTAGTTAGTTTTGATGTCACAGGCCCCATGTCAGTTATTATTTATTTGTGGCCGTTATAGTTTGCTAATTCGGGTTTTGACAGTGTTAAAACAACATCATTTCACCTAATTAATTAGTAATTAGGTTCGGGTATTACACCGTCATTTCTAACATGTTTAATTATTTTATTGGTCTATCATGACCGTCGAGAGATTATGATTAATTTCCTTAATCATTCTTTATGTCGGGTCTAATTAATAATTAGCAAACTAATTATTAATTAGTCAGGTCGGGGTGTTACACATACCCTCAAGGTGTTATTTTTCCACCCTCAGAACTTATTGCATCCACTTTACATATGGATAGTTCCCCTATTTTCTGTACATAGGGGGCCACCTTAGAGTAGGGTTATCTTCATAAGGGTTATTGAATCCTCAATCTCATTGTGTATAGAATCATTTAGGCGTTGCCATCCCGATCGATGCACCTTCCTACATATTAGAAGTCATCGACTCATCCACTGTAGGTGTCGAACATACTGCTACTCTTCCATTTGGCAGTCTGATCACCAGGATCTGTGTTACACAACAGGTTCCATTTTACACTACAGATCTCTTAGTCCTCCTGCCTAAACCTTTTGTCATGACTCAAAACCCACCCTATGCGGATTAGGGGCCGATGACCGACACTGTTACTTGGACAAGCTGTACAAAATAAAATGAATTGCACAAGAGTGATAATTCTTTTTTTAAATGCGGAAGCTACACATATGCAACTCATCTGATAACAAATCAATCTCTAAAAATTATCAATAGGATTATCTGTAAGTACAATTTTCATCATCACAAATCACCATTCAAGTCTAATATCATTTCTAGTGCCACTATGTCATAATAATTGATATTAACACTAAACTTATAGGATATATACATTCAAATTATGACTTGGAGCTATACATCATCAACATTACCCACAAGCACATCACTAGCTCTACTAGTCACCATCATTGCCTTTCCTTCCATATCGTGTTACTTGAAAAATTGTTATAAATCTGGAATGAGCTAACTCAGCTTAATAAGTAAATCCTTCACTCTGCCATGGGTTACACAAGGGTGTATAACACGGGGTCATGGTGCATGCAACTCCTCCTCATTGTCCTTCTTCTTCTTTTTCAACTTCTTCTTTTTCTTCTCTACTTTCTCTCTCTACAATTCTCTCTCTCTTCTCTAGCCGAGACCACACAAACAATTTTGTTCTTCTAACACACACGCATCACACACATAATGTATATACATATAACATATATATAAATATCATATATAATTTAATTTTCTACATTAATTCTTATTGGATGAAATGAGGGTCCAATGGGGTGTTGACACCTCAGCTTTTGTGCATGTAAACATGTATATTTTTATGGATTATATATATATCTTGTGGGATATATTGCACAAAAGTTCTTGTAGGCCAACTGATATTTTTTTTAAAGACTTATCATTATCTTGCACAAGTGCAAGGCTCAAGTTTTGGTGGAAGCATTTTGGGTCCTTTTTTCCTCATCTTTTCATTTTTTATGCATTACATTGTATACTTAGTGTATTTCTTGAACCCCCAAAATTGTATTTTAATTATCCTAAAATTCTCTTGGAATTCCCATAAGACTTCTTGATTTTGCACGCTTTATCCATGCATTACTAGTCTTGTCTTATTGTATTTTATCGTGTTTTAATTATACCAAAAGTCTATTAAAATTATTGGAATAATCTTGATTAAACACATTTTATTCATGCATCGCGTAGTCTTCCTTAAGTCCACTTTGTGCACTAATTTTTCTAAGATTATTCGTGTGTTAATCCATGATTAACACTAATCATAACTTATTGTCAAGTTATGACCCTGGCATTAATTTTCATTCTCAAAATTGGTCATCTCCAATTTTAGAATTAGTTGTTCTCATTATTCTTTTGCTTCCGTATTTATGGGCCACTAGTCTTAATTAGAATTGCCCTTGGTTAATAAGTAAATTAACTTATGATATTCATCATTATCGTTAATTCTTTCATTTAATTGGGTCGGGATGTTACATCCTCTCCCCTTAAAATGAGTTTTGTCCTCAAAACTCAGTACATTTATATCTAGGAAGCTTTATTCTTTTTTTTTCATGCTAATTTCATTAACCTAGTTTCTTTTAATTTATCCCTTGGGCTTATCATTGGTACATTCCAAAAATAGCTTGAAAGGGAGAAGTGAGAAATTTAACAAAACAACAATAAAGGATTTAGCATATGTAATAATCAGCTGCCAATGAGATATCAAAAAAAAATGTAATGATAAGCTTGAAAAGCATATCCAAAGATCAAAGAGTACATCATTAGACTATGATCAAAGTATAATATATGTAATACATTAATAGTGAGTTTAACAGATGTTATCATCAAATAGGACCCGGCTACCCCCAAACAACACTTATTCAGGTTCACCCCTCATCTTTGGGTTTCCCTGAATAGCACCAAGAGCTCTTATCAAATAATCATGTCTTTATTAGACTAAGTGTTGGGTATCATTCCCAAGCACCGACCCGTAGGTTATGCTTGGTGATCTATTTTCCCTTGTGACTGGCTATTTTTTTTATATCCTTTCGCTTGCCAATTGTTTGCATTTTGGTTATCTAAACTAACTCTGACCCATGGAAAAGCGAGGGAATTTACTTACTGTGCTAAGTTAGCTCATTCTAGATTTATATCAATTTTTTTTCAAAAAAGGACGCTACAGGAGGACCATAAGGTGTTAACTGCTAGTAAGCATCACATTTTGCTTACGGACCTGTCTTGCGCATGTAATAGTAAATTATTTTGTTATAAATTGTAATACACTAAGTATTATTCTAGTCTTTTCTCTCCCATGAGTCCACATCCTAGGAATGACATTTTGTCTTAGGGTCTATAATTTAACATTTATTTTTATCATGCTCTGTAAACCCTATTATGTTTTTATTACTTAATTATCTAATTTGATAACTTTATTGGTGATCCTTAATTACAATTTGTCAAGGACAGCTCGAGGGCCACCCCTACGACCCTTAATCCGCATAAGGTGGGTTTGGGGTCGTGACACCTTTCACTCGTACGACTCTTGTGAGGTTCTGGGGGCATGTTATCACTCCTCCCATTGAAGATGATGAAGATCTAAAGGAGCACACACAAAAAGATCAGGTGTATCATGAGTAGCAATAGCTAGAGCAGAATCAGGCACAGGTGTAGGCAAAGCCTCAATAGCTTTCTAGGACACCGTCACAACAAACTGGAGAACATATACGAGTAGAGGAATTTTTGGTTGACTAGACTTTACCATAATTCCATACTCCCTTGGGTACCAACTTTTATAAGTTAGTCAGAGGATCTTACTCCTCCACTAGTCTACCTATGACTAGAGATGAGATAGAGGAGAGACTGGAAAAACATCATGCTAAGTTTTGTGTAGATATTGATGAGAGGTTATACCAATACTACATACGGATCCATTGTTGATTTCTATCAACCGATGATGGAGGAGATAGCTTATCATCGAGAATCCATTCTGAGTCTGACTCAAGCACTCGTAGAAGCTTTTCCTCCTCCACCACCACCAGGAGATGACTAGTTATGCTATCACAGTCTACATGAGTGATGAGTGATATATTGTAGTGAGGTTTCTATGTATTTCTTTTACCCACTCATCAGTCTCATATACTATTTTCAGATAATATGTTTCCTAGTTTCTTTTTGCATATATTATTATCATCTGTTGGGATTGATCATAGATACACCGTGTGTTAGGATATTGGATATTTCTTTACACTGTGTCTACTATCCTTTCTGTTTGGTTGTTATCTCACTATGCATGAGTGTCTTTTGTCTTATACTTCATTATTTAATTTCTTCATTATTTGATTACCTCATTTGTCATCGTGACAAAAAGGGGGAGATGTTGTGTGACCACTTAGTGAAGGGGAGTTAGTGCATATATTTCACATATTGAGGGGGAGGTTAAGGAGAGTACATTTTCTTACATATGATTAAGATAACATATATATTTTCACTTGTTATGCTCATTATTCGTATATCCTCATGATTTCGTTAGATTCATTTTGATATATTTCTTGATATGATCTCAGGTGGTATAGTTTAGAGTGTTGTGCAGGATATACGTTGACTACATTTGAGTATTGCTAAGTGATGTGTATAGTATACAATACAAGATTAAAATATATAATTTCCATTTATTTGGCTCTTTGGGGGTTATGTATTTTGATGTGTTTTATTCTTGTACTAGCATAGGCAGTTTTGTCACAGATTCAGAGTCACATTGGTTTACCCTCTTTTATCGACAGTGATAAAAGAGATGAGATCAACTAGCTGAAAGAAAACTATTAAAGATTTGAGATGCATACCTTATTTAGTCATGGTAGTCATGTAATACTTCGGGAACGAAAGTTTGATTTGGAGTCATCAATCGGGTAGATCTTTGGCTTGTTCTTTAGTTTGGAAAACATCATTTCAGGTTGTTTCTTGAAGGGATATCATCACTTCGGTAGGGCTTTGGCCTAGAGAGAGGGAAAGTTCTTGTAGAGAGAACTCTAGAACTAAACTAACAACATAAAGGTATGAAAATTGTGTATTTAAAAGTGATGGCCAGGGGGCTATATTTATAGGTAAAATATAGAGATTCGATCGAAGGGTTTAAAATGAAATCCTAGAATGGAGGGCTAAAATCATGTCTTGAGTGATAATTATATAATTAAATAAATAAAAAATTAAATAATTGTCCTACGGAATGATTATCCTAGATAAATAAATTAATAAATAATTATGACAATGCTAGAACCAATAGGATTGATGTCTATATGCAAGAGCCAATAAGAAAAAATAGAAATAGAATTTAATTAGAAATAAACTCTAAAATAAAAATATCTAAGTTCAATGTATCTCATTTTTAGGAAATATCAAGCAACTAGATTTATAGGAACTTTATAAAAGGAAAGTCCCTAATTATACCTAAATAAACTACTATCACTCAAGATTACGAAATTTCCCTCAATTCGATGGACAATCTCTAAATTGCCATAAGTCATGTGAAGTGACCAAATTACCCCTAATTTGTCACTAAAAGGATAAATTACCAACTTACCCTATACGGGTAAAATGATATAAAAATTACAAAAATGCCCCTTAAGTGACTAGGAAGTCCTACTGAGGGTAGGATTGTGCCAAAATAACCAAAATGCCTTCTAAAGAAAAAATGGTTTTAAAATTACTGTCAGAAGAGTCCTAACCAAGGTGGAATTCTGACAGAAAGAGTCCTACTAGGTATGGGACTCTGACGAGAGAAGTCTTACATGGACTGAGACTCTAACAGGAAATTCCTAACGGTAGTAGGACTCTATCAGGAAGAGTCATACATGGACTAGGACTCTATTAGAAGAGTTTTGACAGGAGTGGAACTCTATCGGGAAAAATCCTACTAGGACTGGGACTGGGACTCTGTCAAAAGATTCCTAACAAGAGTGAGACTCTATCGGGAAGAGTCCTACTAGGATTAGGACTCTATCAAGAAAGTCTTAACAAGAGTGAGACTCTATTAGGAAGAATCCTACTAGAACTGGGACTTTGGTAGAAGTCTCCTAACATAAGTGGGACTCTATCGGGAAGAGTCCTACTGGAAGTAGGTTTCTTGGCATAATTACTGAATTGCTCATACTTAATCATGGGTCACAAATGAGGTGTCTACATTGTGTAATCTAAAAAGATTCACTCACACATTTTGTTATAAAAACTAGATTATCCCGAGACAATGGTTTAAATGATAAGTCATGTTGAATGGTTTACTTTATGAAATTTTTTCACTGCATTTGATCAATGGGAAATAGAAAATGATTTGATTTTTGAAAGGCCTTGGTGGCTGATCACAGACCCTTAATCTGCACAGGGTGGGTTTTGGGTCATGACAACTAAGGTCCTGTACTTGGAGAGGATGAATCAAGGGTAGGATTGTCTTGGGGGAGGGATTTCTAGTGGGAGGCAAGGTGGAGAGCTAAAAAAGAAGGGAGGGAGTCAACTGAGTAACTCCGACACTTAGCCAGCTAGGCCCAACAAAGCCTCAAGACAAGTGGTGGAGAGTGAGAGTGAGGACACTGCGGAGGAAGAGGCACCTCTTCGCTAGTCTTGACGACAAGAAAGAGTATGGTGAGGTTGCTGTTAGATGAGACTTTCTTTTCTTTTTTTTTGAACAATTGTTTAAAGAACAATTTGTCACTAATTGTTTTGTGAACAATGAATGATCAATGAATATATACATTTCCATTATGAATGCATTTAATAAGAATTGATATCCGGCATATTTCGGACTAACAAAACAGGAAAAAAATAGTGAAAACAGTTAAAATTTGGCAAAATGCATTAAAAACCTCTTTGTGCCGATTGGCACATAGAGAGAGGGATTTCCCCATCTTGTGTGTCAATCAGTACTCAGTGTGTGCTGATCGACAGTGAGTAATGTCTTATGCACTTTCGTGAGCTATTGCGCATTTTTGCATGTTTTTTGCAAACTAGTCTCCTAAACCAACTTGGAAACGAACTTGTGAGGATTTTTTTATAAACCTTAGACCTCCCAAATCATTATCTTTAACTTTTTGACAGCCTCATTGCTATATTTTTTGTCTCTTTGCTTTTATTGCTTCTGAAATAATGGATGTAGCCTTTTTTTTATGAAGAAATTCGTACGTGGTTGTACTGCCTCTCTGGCTTAGAGAAGATTAACTTAGGAGAGCTAAAACTAAAAGATCTTTTTTCTCTTGCTTAAGTCACCATAGACTGGAATCTACTAAGGGCTTCTGCGTACTTTTGGGATCCCATCGATCACTACTTTCGCTTTCATTTAGAAAAGATGTGTGCCATCTTTGAAGAGTTCGGTGCTCTTTTTGACTTCATGGTTCAAGGTAAATTGATTGTCCTATCTATACAATGTGGTTATTCTTATTCTTTCTCTTCTTTACTTGACTTGGATGCTGAGACGGAAAAGTAATTAGTTCAAGGTGAAGTTTTCTCCTTACTTTCTATACTGGATTTTTTCATGAATCAAGAGGCTAGCTACACTAAGCTGTGTGCCTTCACTCTATGTGTCATCTCGAGGTTCTTGATTGTCTAAGAGCCTGATCAGGTTGATGTTCATTTAATTAATGCTATGATCGAACTGAATAAGGCCAACAACATGATGAACATTGTTCTAGCCGAGACCTTTAATAGCTTGGGCTTGGTTCACAATTAGTCAAATATTTTCAAAGGTAGCCCCTTGTTGCTGGTTAAGTGGTTGCATGATAAGTTGATTCTCTTTGTGATTGTAGTTACCATCCCTTATATGTCAAAGAACTCTTGTTCGACGGCCTTGTTGGTGACTAAAGACAATGAGAAATATTGGTGTGAATTCCTTGCCCAACTTACACCTTATGATATCGATTGGTCAATCGTTCACTAAAAAATAAGAGCCCCTCGCTTGTTCTCTTCTAGTTAATCTCGTGTCATCTTGGCAAGCTTAAGAGAAACCTCTTTTTATTATACCATTAAGATATTGGGCCAATTTTGATGTATGCAGGTCGCTCTGAAAACTCGGGGTTCCCACTTCATCGTGGAAAGATTGACTCCATTTGTAGCCATCAAAATATCCAACTGTTAGTGTCACATCCCAAAACCCACCCTATGCAGATTAAGGATATGTGACCAGCCAGTTAGGCACCCATCGTATTTTTTTTCTTATCAAAATATTGATAGTAATCCTAACCTCAGGCCATTCACTTGTAACTTCCAAGTAAGATGCATTCATTACACAAGAGTTAAATAATAGAAATTAAATAAGAGAATGCATGCTAACTTGGCAAAGCAACTAAATATGATCATAGTTGGTTTATACAAGTCTAACTACAAAAGTTATATCATCGTTCGTATGGTTATACACAATATCCAAAAATGAGGTAAGTTACAAAAATGAAATAGCTTTATAAAGTCCTTCTAAAAACTTCTGAGGATCTTAACCCTTTAGTCCTTGCCACTGGAATCTTTACCTAAAAAATGTTAGGATAATAGAGAGAGCTTTAACAAGCCTATTGAGTAACATAGGTTTCCTGCCATGGTTTTCAAAACCAGTTCTTATATATAAAGTACATAGATAGTTTAATCATTTTAGAAGTAACAATGCCAAATAAAATTCATGATTAAATGCAATTCAAGTAGAACAAAATAGATCAAAACAGAACAAAAAGAAAAAACATAATTGAGTGCAACAAAACAGAATGCCAATATATCAATCAGGTATATCATCAAGTATCTTTGAGCATTTCCCAAATGCCTATAAAAGGACACTCGTGGGGCTTGTACCCATTAGGTTTTGCTCTAGGCCTACTCATGCCATACCGCTCAATTCCTGAATAGGGCCCAATAATCAGAACATAACAAAACAGAACATAACAGAATCAGAATAGAATAGAAGAGCAGAACAGAACGAAAGCATGCCAAATTTTATGTAGTACAAAGTAATGCATTTAAGTAGTACAGTATATGAAAATGCTATGACAATTAAAATATCACCAATTCAGAAGTTCCAGGTTACTCACTTTAGCCCTCAAGATTAGTGCCTTCCCTTTTCCTTTGTAGTTCCTAAGAATAATTTATAAAAAATTTTCAATTCCACATTTCATTTACATTACCACCTATTTGGTGTTCTTAACTTATTTTTAGACTAGGTGAATCCTAATTTCCTAGGATAGGTGTTGTTTCTTTTTAACCAGGCTACTCGTGGTAATTTATTAAAGTTGTATAATCATGTGTCTTATTTTTTAGTACCTATTTTGTTAATACGGACCTTACCAATGGGTTCAGAATGTCGAAAAAAGTCAATTTAGACCCTCTCAGACTTTTGTTTGACTTTTAGTGTCACTAAGGGTAAAATGTTAATTTTATATTTTACACGTATTAATTTTTTCAGGATCCCGGCTCGTAAAAAAAAACACCGCCATTGGGTCCAAAATGCCCAAAATAGTTAAAATACTATACTTGTTTAATTTATTTGGGTAACGGGACAATTTATAGTATTTAAAGTAAATTAATTAAATTATTTAATTTCATATTATATATTTATTTAGTTAATATTACGTCATACGTGCCATGGTGGCACAATGGCCAGAGGCTTGGTTTTAGAGCTTAGACAAGTGAAAGGTTGGGGGATCAAACCTAGGGAGCTGCGACTCCCCTTTATTTTTCCTATGATTTGTGTGTCAAATAGCGAACAAGGGGCAAAACTAGGATAGGTTATCCCAGTTCCAACAGTGAATATCAAATTAGACCCCTACCCTGTAACCAACCAAATCTATTTTAATTTAAAATAACATCAAAACAACATCGTTTAGTTTTAGAGTTAAAACCCAAATATCCCAAAAAGGCACCGTGTCACTTAACCCTTATATGCAACAAAGTGTGTCCCGACCTGAACCTGATCTGACCCGATGACTGACCCACCACTGTTCTTCTTCTCTGGCGAGGCTTCCATTGCCGACGACTATTTTCGATGGGGTTCCGACCTATTTTCAACGGGGTTTGATTCTAAAAGTCTTGGAGATTTCATATCTAATGTTTTTTTTTTCAAATAGCTTCTTCCCTAAGCTCGAAATAGGGCATCACAGTCGGGCTCCGAACGAGGGCCTGACTTTTCAACGAGCCACCATTTTTCCAATTTCATGGCTTTTCAACCACTTTTTTGGCCCTAATTTCTTCTTATAGGTTTTTGGGAGTTAGGGAAGCATTTCCCCGTTCCTAAAACCCCTCAAAGTGACCTAAATTGTAATCACCCCATAATCCCATACATACCTGCAACTCCATATTTCTCCTTGTTCTCTTCACCATATTTGGTGATTTAAGTTGTAAAATGCTCTAATATTTATGCTCTTTCTGGCCATGCAAGTAGTTTTAAGTTTTGTTTTAGCTAAATAAAAATATGAGTTTTCCTTAGTTTTGGGTACTAGGGTTCTTAGGGTATTTTAGGCTTAAGTTGTGCCATTTCCTCCCAACTTTCATCCTGTTATAATTTTAAGTGCATGCATGTTATTGAGACATAAAAACAGTAGCTAAAAGTGAAAGAATGTAGTGAGAGAAAACTATCTTCTTCTTGTAACTCTCTTTTTCTGCGATCTCCCTCTCTCTCTTTTCCTCTTCTTCTCTTCTCTAAGGTTCATTCTGAATCTTCATTGAGCTTCAAACACACATGCACAGTGGTTGGTCAGAACTAAAGTATGTCTCACGTAAGGTCTGTCATATATATATATATACATATACTTTTCTGTAAAATGCTGAGGTGTTGCATGTGTTTCCATGGTTTGGGAGGTGGGATGGCTTTTATATAACATATATGTATATCTAGTGCAATATACAGCACAAATGTGCTAGCAGCCAAGTTGGTTATCTTTTTAAGTTAAAGTTCCTCCCACTTTTTGGTCCAAGGTTCAAACCCTTGGGCAAACCCTTTTAGTTTTATTTTCCTTCATTTTTCCTTCTTAGGCCTTGTTTGGCATTTTTACATTTCCTCATTTTGCTTTATTTTTATTTTTTCCTTTTCGTGTATCGATTCTATAAATTGAGATCTTATTGGCTTCCATGGCCTTCATTGTTTCATCTTGATGTATTTAAATGTATTTTAATTATTTTAAAAGTCCATCATAATTATCAGAATGATTCTGATTAAATGTGCTCCCTTTGTGCGTTATGCCAAACTTGCTTAATTCTACTTCGTGCACCTAATTTATCAAATTCATTTTTGTGTTATTCCTCGATTAACACTTGCCATACTTTCGTTTGGTCGTTTCTAATTAATCATTGATTATTTTCATCATTTATGCCTTTGCTTCTGTATTCTGAGTCATTAGTCATATCTAGCATCACCCATAGTTATTAAAAAAATTAACTTATGATAATTGTCATTATCATTAATTGCTTTTGCCTAATTAGGTCAGAGTGTTACGGTTAGGAATATGCTCATGTCCCAGACTTGAGTAATACAAACTATTCCGACAAAGTTCTTATGATGCAATAACATTTGTGGTGGCTCTGGGACCTAATTAGTGAAAACAAATAGCTTAGGGCTTATATCCTCTTTGAAAAGACTGGAATAGACACTAACATGTATATAACTTCAAAGTTAGAAGTGATTAAAGAAGCTTACAAGGACTTCAAATGAGGAGTAATAGCGAGATTGGACTGGGACGTAGTGAGTCAGCCATGAGGAAAGACATAGATATCAACTCATTTAAGCCTAAAAAGGAACCGTGGAAGACCTAAGACGGTACAAGAAATCAAATATAGCAATGGTGAGCTGGACTTTGGACATTTTTCTCTACATGTGGACTCGAGAAGGAATTATCTAGGCTTTATTAAAAAAGAGATGGGCCACTACTTTGAGTTGGAGGACAGGTTGGTGGAGAAGAAAGAGTAAGTTCTTGAGAGAATAAGGATTTGAGTACCCTTTACTGATGAAGATTTATTATATATATATTTTAGAGGAAGTTAATTCCAACTTAGACCTAGGCCAAGTTGATAGGGGTTTCACCTATTATTAAATAAAAGATTGTCATTTTAACTTTGGGATTCGAAAGAATGTAACTTTTATTACAATTTGTTAGACCGTACTCACAGTAACTTCATGAGCTATCTACATACCCTCGTATTGCATGTGTAGCAAAAAAATGTGTAATGAGGGCGTTAGGTCATCGTACTTCAATACAATGGCCAGCTAACTACTAAATGAAATACTTCTTAAGCTAGTCAATGTTGGTAGGTAATGAAAACTCATCTCCGTCCTTATCTGTGAGCCACACTACTTTTTAGTGGCTATGGATTTTATAATGAATGGGTCACTCTAGTTGGGCCCGAAATTCTCCCTTGGGTCAAGTAATGGTGCTAGGTTTTCCTTTAGGACCAAATTTCTAACTTTTAGACAGCTCTTTTTCACCTTATTAAAGGCTTAAGCTACCTTTTTATGATACCCCAGGTATGATATAAAACTTTGAGCCGTCTTTTAGCTAGGAAGGCTAACTCATCATATGTATGTTGTAGCCAGTCAGTTTTGGGAATTTGATTCTCGAGAAGTACCTTGAGTGAAGGTATTTCTAGCTCAATAGGTAACACCACCTCCATCCCCGTATGTCAAGGAGTATGGGGTTGTCTTATAGAGGTTATGATAGAAGTACAATACCTTCACAGAGAAAAAAGGAGTTTCTCATCCCAGTTTATACTAGTTTCTATTATCCTTCTCAAGATGTTCTTAAGAGTTTTATTTGCCACTTTCTTGTCATTGAGGACTGTGTAGGAAGCAACCTCTATCTATTTGGTGAAATAATTGATGGATACCAAAATGAATTTATGACCATTAGAGGTTTTTAGTGTGATTTTGCCAATGATATATACCTTTCAGGTCATAAATAACCAGAGGGATGTCAAGTTGTACAACTTCCTAGGAGGGAGATGTTAAAAATTTGCATGTATCTGGGATTTGTGACACTTTCTAACAACAGACATACAGTCTTCATCCATGGTATTCCAATAATATCCTTACCGGACTATTTTCTTGGCGAGCATGTGTCCATTCTTGTGGGGTCTATAGACTCCTTCATGGATTTATGTCATGACATGCTTAGCCTCACATCTATCCAAGCACAATAAATGTATACCATTAAAGGATATTTTGTAAAGTTTTCCCCCATAGATGATGAATTGGCTGGCCCATCGTCTTAGGGTTGCTCAGTCTCCGTTGGTATATTCTTCAGGGTATTGTGAGTGTTTGATGAATGACCAAACCCTGTCGTATCTAGATGGAGACGTCGAGTCCTCTATGACTTCATTGACACTACAATAGTGTATTGGAATTTCTCGGGTCTTTACCGTGAATGGTTTAACTGTGGTCTCTTTTGGGATGTCCATCATAGACACAAAGGTGGCTAGGGCATTTGCAAAACTGTTCTTAGCTCTAGGTATGTAGTAAAATTGGACATATTTGAATTTGGTCATTACTGTATCTAGATACTGGTGGTAAGGTAGGAGATTCTCCTTTTTGATTTTCCACCTCTCTTAGACTTGGCTAATGACGAGGGTTGAATCCCTATATATATCTAAGAATTCAACTTTCAATTCTAAAATTGTCCATAGACACAATACAAGATTCGTACTCTATGGTATTGTTGCTAGACAGATATTACAACTTCATGGCTACAGGCGTATGTGACTCGTTTGGGCCTATTAGAAGCATGCCAATGCCATATCTTTTCTTGTTGGCAACACCATCAAAGAAAAAAAGCCATCAATCCTCATAGGTTTGTATAATTTCTTAATCTGGGAATTTAATTTCCCTAACGATTTCACCCTCGACTAGGCAGTTTGCCAAGTAATTGGCTACAACCGTCCCCTTGATAGATTTATGAGTTATGTGTACCATGTCAAATTTAGAAATCAATACGGCTTGACCTAGCTGGCTTTTCAAAGAGATACTTTATGAGATCCATGCAGGAAATTAGGTGTATTATAAAAGCCATCATGGATTTGTGGAGCTTTTAGTTGACTTAGACAAGAGCAGTGCATGTCTTTTCAAAGGCATTATAGTTTTTCTCATAGGAGATTAGTTTTTAGCTCACATAGTAAATTTCCTTCTCCTTTCATTCCTGCATTTGATCTTGGGTCAACATGTCCCCAGTGCTCGTATATGTAACTGTGAGATACAGTAATAAAGGAAAGTCGGGTTGTGGGGGAACTAGGACTGTTGGGTCGGTCAGGTATTCCTTGATTATTTGAAGAGCTTATTGACATGAGGGGTTCCATTTTTTGGGAGAATTTTTCTTCAAGAGTTTGAAAATGGGCTCACAGACAGTAGCTAGTTGTGATATAAATTTGTTAATGTATCAAAGTGTCCCTAGGAAGCCCCTAACTTGCCTTTCTGTTTTACGCAGAGGCATTTCCATAATGGCTTTAATTTTTGCAAGAACCACCTCTATCTCTCTTTCAATTATCATGAATCCTAAGATTTTTCCTAACGTAACCCCAAATTGAGGGTTTAGTCTCATTATGTATTTCCCGATTCCCTCAAAGAATTTCCTTAGGCAATCAGAATGATCTTCTCTACCTTAGGATTTTATGATCATATCATCAACGTATAAACTTCAAGCTCTTTGTGAATTAGCTCATGTAGGGGCTAGTGGCTGCCCTCTGATATGTAGCCTCAGTATTTTTTAGGCTAAAGGGCATGAATGTGTAACATTATGTGCCCTACTATGTTGTGAAGGCAGTTTTCTCCATGTGATCAGGGTGTATCTTGATTTGATTGTACCCTACTAAATACATCTACAAAGGACATCATGACATGGTGGACAGGTGTATTCTACCTAGAGATCTATCTTTGACACGGGGAATTCATCTTTGGGACAAACATTATTGAGGTACCTATAGTCAACGCACATGCAGACTTGCTCATCTTTTTTGGGGACAGGGAAAATATTGGCAACGCACATTATTGTTTCTCCACTTCCTCTTTGATCTTGAAGGACCACTCTTGTCTAAGTTTCCTTAATTTCTGTTTGATTAGGTTGGCATCCAGGTAGGTTGGGATTTTGTGTTGGACTATGTCTGTGTCCAACCCGGGCATGTCTTTGTAGGACCATGCAAAAACATCTTGATATTCTTTTAACAACTTGGACTTGGTTTCTTGTTCATCTTGGCTAAGGGTTGCACTGACTTGACTTCTCTAGTCTTACCTTCTAACCTTAGGTTAATGTTCACCATTTGTTCTATCACAAGTTGGGCCTTATTTCGAGTTTTAGTGACTTATTTTGGCTAAGGCTATTAGGAACTTCCTATCCTTTATATCAAGATTATTATATGCTTTGAAGTTTGTACATCACGTTTATTGTTGGAAATTAAAGGATACTCAAAAAAGGAATTCATTCCATTGAAAGAAGGAAAGACAAAATCAACGAGTTCATCAAGATTAACTAGAACTAAAGAAAGAGAGTCCCCTAGACTTAGAATCAAAAGTGCTATCATTCAAGCCTAAGTATCTGAATTATTGTTCCAATTGTTCATCTAAAGCTGACACTCCTTTAACCAAGATCCAATTATTGATTAGAGCTAGGATGGGTATAATGTCTTTCACTAGATGTTCTCCCATGTCACCAATAGAGATCATGTCAATCATGTCATCAATGAGTTCCATTTTTGTGATGTATTTTATCAATCCTTCGAGTTCTTTAATCCAATCCTTTGATTCTTTAATTGGTACCACCACCCCTTTGTCTAACTTGTATGTGCAATCGTTGAATATTTCCTAACCAGGAACTTTGGTCTTTGCCTTGGCATTGTACCATTGTTTATGGAATCCATAGTATGGATGGTCTTCTCTTTGCTTGACAAAACTTCCATTCAAGGTAGGGAAGTAAGGCTTCATTTATATGAGCTTGGGGGTACCCCTTGTTCTCTTACAATCCTCTTGCCGTGTGTGGCCAAAGATTCATTATGAAAATCTTCCTCAGTGGCCGAGTATCCAAGCCCGAATGTATATTCATTTTTTAGTTCAAGGGGCGATGTAGGTAAGCCTTGCAAATTGCATCTAAGGCCTTTACTAGACACGTATCCTTTGTGGATCATCATATTCATCAAAGCTTCTTTGTATAAGCCATTATCAAGTACTAGTTCTATTTTAAGGCTTCATATATGGTTGAAGGCTATCTAGTGTGGATCATTAGCATTGTGTTAGATTTCTAGTATGGGGAGAGGATTGCCAATGGGATCAACATCCTAATGAATAGTGACCACCCCTAGTTGGTCGTTGAATTTAAGCTTTTGATGCAAAGAGGATACTATAACCTTCATTTCATATAGCCATAGTTTTCCAAGCTAGTAGACTGAAAGATGCTAGGATGTCTAGCACTTGAAAATAGGCAGGTGATTTCAATTAGACCGAGATTCATGGTAAGTGCCATAACCCCTAAAACTTCTCTTTGAGTATTATCATCAGCCTTAACTGCTTAGGCTGATAGAGTTGGATTAACTACCTCTAATCAAGGCGTTTAGCAGTTTTAAGAGGAAAAACATTTAGAGCTGAGCCATTACGAATGAGTACCATGGGTCTCATATTTTGGAAGGATATCACGAAGATATCACTCAAGGTCCCAAAGCATGAATATCACCTAGAAGGGGGGTTGAATAGGTAGGTCTTGAATAAAAATTTCTTTATATTTGAATTTCAATTCTTGGTTAAAACAAAGATGACACCATCAACAAAATCACTCAATGTGATTAATCCAACATTTATGCCCATCCACCAATGAATTATCCAAGAATCATTCAAATACACCAACATATCAACCTTTACCAAATTGATCAATCTAGCTTAACTTTTTTTGAAATTTTATCAATTCAAAAACAGTTCAACTAAATCATCAATTTATGATTTCAATCAAGTTTTTAATTAATGAAATTAAGGAACAACTATGAATTTGAGGAAAAGTCAATTTCTATATTCTACCAGAAGAATTTAATTAAAGTAAATAGTAAATTGAAAGAGATGGAGAGAATGAGAAATTTTCAAATCGGTTGACGATAGAGAAATCACCAAAGACAACAATCCTTAGAGTAAAACTCCGGAACCTGGCCAATGCTCAAGGAAGACTTCCACTATAATGGAAAACAAAATACAACGTATCTACGAACAAGCTTAATGCCTCAAGCTCCGTTCTTCCTGATCATGTCTTCAAATTCCCGCTATATTCTTAAGCATCTCATAGCTGGAACCTTCAAGCAACCAAAATTTTTGACGATCTCGGAATCCTCACAACCTCAGTGTCTATCGATCCCTCAACGCAGAATGCTTAAAATTAAACCAAGGCTCTTAGATCTGATTTGGATCTAGTGGATGATCTAAATCAATCAATGAACAAGAGTAGAGATCTGTATAAATGATCTCTTATAAGAGCTTCATGATATATCAACAATTTAGCTCTCATAGTATGAGACTCTCTTACTCTATTTTTGATTGCTCTCAATCGTATTTTCGTGTATTTTCACAAAGAACTTGATTGATCTCCAAATGGCTTGAAAATATAATATAAATCTATTTTTTGCCTAAGGTTCCTTCGAACGAACAAGGAACGAATATCAAACGAGCACAACTCTGAGGTTGTAACTCTTCATTTGATATAGAGCCTTCAAATGAATGAAAACGAATGAAAATGAACTTTTCTATTGGTCATTCGAACGAGCCAAGGTTTTGTTCAAACGAGCAACATAGAGTTGCTCATTCTTACTTGTCTTGTGAACTAAATTTTTTCCTTAAGTATTTTAAAGATACATTTTGAAAAAATTGGTTCACAATCACAAGTCAATCACATACATAAAGTTATGATAAAAACTATATGCAATGCCTCATGATGTGAGTGTGTGAGTTCCAAATCAAATAAAAAAGTCCAATATAACCTTCGAGAACCAGGTCGACCAATAGTGATGCTCGATAATGTCTGTTGGGTGAACTTGGAAAAGAATGGGCATTGAGGTACTCACTGATAGGACTTATGTAAGGATTATACACAAAACACGTTTTGTCAAACCGGATTAGCCAATTAAATTATTGGACCCCATGGTCCTAAAGAACTCCCTCTTTGGCAATTCGTGATAAAAATGGGTGAAATAGTATAAACAATATAGTATACCAAAATCTATAGATATCATTTAGCATTGTTCAACAAGTGGCAAACCTGTTTCTTGCATAACAAACTCAACTAGACCTCGTGAGATCACATCAATAGAGATATATCAAATAAATTCAATGCGATCACACAAATAGATGAGTATCAATATAAAACAAGGTACAGTAAACATGGTACCCATATGCATTTAAATCAATACTTGAGCAAGACAAAGTGACTCTAAGATATCTTATACATATGCAAAAAAAAATATAAATTACTCTTCCTCATATATGCTCAATACAAGTCATCTAATCTCTTCATTTGTACAACTCCCCCTTTGTAACACTATCTCCCCCTTATAAAACTCCTTGAAAGTAGGCAGTCTCCTCCATCATCAAGATGAAATAGT
Source organism: Nyssa sinensis (assembly GCA_008638375.1). Classification (NCBI taxonomy): domain Eukaryota; kingdom Viridiplantae; phylum Streptophyta; class Magnoliopsida; order Cornales; family Nyssaceae; genus Nyssa; species Nyssa sinensis. The sequence goes on from CM018034.1 coordinate 35,603,926, forward strand.
CTAAGCATACCCAAAGATAATGCTACTCTGGGCTCTGATCAATAGCGCAGTGATCTAATTACAATGAAGCTGTAATCATTCCTCTACCTCATCTCTATTAATTGGATGGCCGGTAGAAGATGAGGAGGCTCTTGTTGACATATGAGAGTCTGCACCCATAAGGGTGCGAAACTATGGTAGAGTCCTATCAACAAGGAAGTCCTCAATATGTATCTGCTATCCAGACTACTCCTACTACAACGACATATGTAGTTGTTGTTACCGAGCGGGTGTAGGTGCCGGTGCTAGTGGCTGTTGCTGCTACTACGACTTTGGCAGTTGTGCCTCTTCATGCTTATCATTAACATCATCCTCATCGGGAGGAACGATAACATGTCCTCGTGACCTAGAATATTAAGCCTAGGGGCATTTTCATAATTTTACACTTTCATGTATCATATTTTTCGGTGCTACATTTTCCAAAATGGACTCGGCCGTTGAGTATGGATTGTCAAAGAACATCAGAATATGCCCTCTCTGACATTTAAGTTATTTAACTGCCCTTAGTGTTACTAAGGGCAGATTGGTAATTTTCACATCTCACGTATCTTTATTTTTGGGACTTCATTTCGTAAATAGACCCCACCATTGGGTCCGGAATGTCTAAAAAAGATATGATAGGTATTTTTAAAGTCATCGAGGTTTAATTAATAGCTTAATTAATCACTCATGATTCAATTAAAATTATTCCATTTGTCCGTTCATATTTTTCAAGGTCTAATTTCTTAAATCAAACGCCTCTGCTGAGTCCGAAATGCCCAAAAACATTAGGTAGACTCTTCTTGCACTTTAATTGGCCTCCGTTCAGTCAATTTTTGGCTTAAGGGTAATTTAGTAATTTTCTTAATTTAAAAAGGATTTAAAAGTAATTTTTAATTAACTTTCCAAGTCAATTCGTAATTAACAGAACTTTTGGGGGGTCAAAAACAAATTTTAGAAAGTTATTTAATAAACCGCCCAGTCCAGTCACTCTTTATGTGAATCGGTCTGGTCCAGTTGAAAGCCAACCGATTCATCTGATTTCTTGCATCGACATGACGTCAGCATGATGTCACCATACTCAAACCAAAATGACACTGTTTAACTTAACCAAACCCTTTTTTAATTGGTTCACTCAGACCCGACTTGACCCGACCCGACTCGAGACTGACCCAACAGTCCATTTCTTTTTGGGTTTTCCAGCGAAGGCTCCCGTCGCCTTCTCCGATGTCAGCAACAAGAAACTGGAAAAGTTAACTTTTCTTTCTCGTAGGTTTTCGCCTATTTTTGGACTTCCCAAACATAACTAAAACATTATTGGGAAGTTTTAAGACCAATTTTACTCTCCAAATTTGATCAAATTGATGGATTTTTCAAAATTTTGACTTTCCGATCACCTTGGATATCTCACTCATTACTGGACCATTTTGGTCCATTCTTGGTATGTTCTTCATGATTTAAAAAGGGCTTTACATTCATGATTTTGAAAATGAGTTTAACACTCGATTATAGAAGAAGCCGATTATCACCTAGACTTGTAAGTTGCTAGTAAATACTCATTTCTAGGCCAAACTTTGTGATTCTTGTTTATTTGTGGTCCTTTTTGGGTCTAGTTTTGATCCCTGATCACATAATGGTTTTTGTTTAACTTAATTTATGGGCAAGCTTTCGAAGCTCCATCTAGTTCCCTTTGGGCCCATTTAAAATGTCAAATTCTATCAAAATAAATATAGGAACTAACTAAGACTAAAAGTAGTTGAAACCATACCTATTTTGGTTCATTTCCAACCATGTGATTTTCTCTCTGAACGGTTTTCTTTCCTCTACACTGATTTTCTCCTTCTCTTTTTGGTTTTGGTTACTACAATAGCTTCAGTTTCTCATCTTCTATTACTCCCAACAACCATGTATCCAAGCATATATGGGTAGCTTTACATCATTTTCTTCTTTCTTTTTATCTCTATCTAGATTTCTCTCTCTATATCCCTCTATAGGTTCGGTGGTGTAGTAGAATGCTTTACACTCCCTATAACTCATGCATCTTTAAGGGGCTGCATTGCATAGATTTCCATTGGTTGGGATTTTTGTTCCAATGGAATCATATTTCAGCTTTTGCATGGATTTTAGTTACTAGGTTATTAGTCCAATAGGATTTTAACATCAGATCATTGAGTCTTTCTAAGGTTGAGACCTCATCTTTTCATGTATGTTTCATGCATGCATTTCATGGTTTATATACATATTAAGCTGACATTATAGCATAAAAGTGTTGGCAACCTAGTGGGTAGAGTTTTGGCACTCCTTACATGGGGTCTTGGTTTCAAGACTTGGCAATTACCTTTTTACTCTTTTGTTGTGTTGGTGGAGAATTTTATACTTTTATTTAATATTTTATTCATTCAATTTACTTATTTTGTATATGTCTCACTTACTTGATGCATATTTCGTGTTTGTGAAGATTTCTCTTTTTATGTAGTCAAGTTAATTAACATGAATAGTTATAATACTAACTTAAACATTTAGGCTTAATATTTATGTATTGCTTTAAAAATTTCATCATTGTTTTCCATACCAATTTCTTCTATCTTAATTCACACAAGAATTATCATTGCGACGTTATTGTCATGATCTAATTATACACTAATGTTTTCTTAAAGCTTACTAAGAATTGCTAATTTTCTAGTAATTAGGTCGAGATGTTACACATAGCATTCAATAAGTTTAAAGGAGGATTGTGATGAAGGTCTTCTTCTATCACGATTAGAAGAAGATTTTTGAACTTGGGCTCTTGAAGAGTTAGAATTTCCAAAGGATCTTATACTTGAGCTTTGAGATCCCTTGGAGTTAGGCATTTTACGCTTAAGGTATTTGTTAAACCTCTTAAAAAAGAGAGCCCAGTCCTCATCATTCATGGACTCAAGGTCAATTTCAATATCCTCTTCACTTTCTTCTTCTGTTGATTTCAAGGCAAGACTTTTAGTCTTCATTGCTTGCTGAAGAGTTAGTTCAAAAGTTTGAAGTGATCTAACTAATTTATAAACAATGAGAGAATCCACGTCCTTACTCTCCCCAATAGCAGTTATCTTAGGTTGAAATCTCTTGAGAAGACACCTTAATATTTTTCTTACCATCTTGGTCCTTTCAGCTTCTCTCTTGGTTTAAATGAAGAGTTGACAATGTCACCCAATTTAGCATAGAACTCAGAAAAGGTTTTGGATTCTTCTTTTCTTAAGGCCTCAAACCTAGAAGTCAACATTTATAATTTTGACCCTTTTACCACTGACATACCCTCATGGGTAGTCTCGAGGATGTCCCAAGTCTCCTTGGATGTCTCACAAGGCATGATACGACGAAACTCATCTGGAGTTACCACATTAAAGATTGCATTCAACCCTTTGGTGTTGTAGCCACTCATCTTTAGCTCTAGCTCGTTCCAAGTGTTTGAAGGCTTGATTACAGAGGAAATTTCTGTAGTTTTAGTTGTGACCGGAGGGGTCCAACCTTCTTGGATGGCAAGCTAAACTCCCTCATCCATGGCTTTTAAGAATGCTCTTATACGAGCTTTCTAATAGGCATAATTTGAGCTGTTAAATAGAGGTGGTCAGTGAGATTGATCCTCCATCAATACTTAGGAATTCAATAAAATGCCTTAGAAAGAAGGCTCTGATACCACTGTGTTTCGGAGGAATACGACTAGGATATCACTCAAGGACCCTAAAGCGTGAATATCACCTAGAAGGGGTTGAATAAGTAGGTCATGAATAAAATTTTCTTTCTATTTTAATTTCAATTCTTGGTTAAAACAAAAGATGACACAATCAACAAAATCACTCAATGTGATTAATCCAACATTTATACCCATCCACCAATGAATTATCCAAGAATCATTCAAATACACCAACCTATCAACCGTCACCAAATGGATCAATCTAGCTTAATTTTATATACAATTTTATCAATTCAAAGCAAATTCAACTAAATGATCAATTTATGATTTTAATCAAGTTTTTAATTAATCAAATTAAGGAACAATTATGAATTTTATAAAAACTCAATTTCGATATTCTAGCAGAAGCATTCAATTAAAGTAAATAGTAAATTGAAAGAGATAGAGAGAATAAGAGATTTGCAAACCAATTGATGATAGAGAAACCACCAAGGACAACAATCCTTAGAGTAAAGTTCTGGAGTCGGGCTAATGCTCAAGAAAAACTTTCACTATGATGGAAATGAAATATAATGTTTCTACTAACAATCTTAGTACCTTAAGCTTCACTTTCCCCAATCACGTCTTCAAACAACTAGAATCCTTGATGGTCTCAGAATCCTTCGATTAAGTCGCTTAATAATTGAAAATCTTCACAAACTCGGTGTCCACCATTTCGCTCAACGTTGAATCCTCAAACTTGAACTCCATTTTTCGTTAATGGTAAAATTTACATGAACCAAGGCTCTTAGATCTAATTTGGATCTAGTGGATGATCTAAATCAATCAATGAATACGAGTAGAGATGTGTATGATATGTACGAATGATCTCTTATAAGAACTTCATGATCTATAAAAAATTTAGCTCACAATATGAGACTTTCTCACTTTGTTTTTGACTGGCCCAGTTAAGGTTCTAATGCTATCATAGAGTGGCTCCAGTATTGGCCCCTAACGATTGCGTGGCTCTCACTATAACTTAAGATGGGTCCTCGAGGATTTAGTTCCATCAAAATTGTCAAGGTTTGGCATTTTGAATTTCTAAGGGAAACAAACTTCTGGATAGAAAGATAACTTGGGAATATTAATCATATCATCACCTCGATGAGCTTTGTAGGAAAAAGTCTCCATTTTTTCCAATCTTCGAATAAGGCATCATCTTGTGGCCTTTTATGGGTCGATATTGTTCACCCTCACTAAAAGGATTCTGGGCACGTTGATATTGGACTTGTGGATGCTACAGTTGTCTATCCTAAGGTGGAATTAGTGGTACTTGCTGAGCATTGTCAATTCCTACCAAGATGGGAAGTTCTGGTGGTAACCTTTACTGTAGCAAATCTTGAACTATGAGGGAGAGCCTATGATTATCATCTTGGTAATTAGCCATATCTTTCTTAATGTTGGCCAAGATATGGAGTATCTGTTCGGGGTCCATTTCACTGAAGTTGTGCTTTTCTGATCTATCGGAAGGTCAGGGGTTTAGATCAATCGGGCTCAGCTAGTCCGTTTCCAATAAATTGGGTAATTTCGTGCAATATACCGAAATCAACTCAAATAGGAATCTTTTAGAAAAAATGTGTATCATTACAAGTTAAGGTTAGACAAACTAACCTAATCACAAGTAAAAGTAACCTAACCTAGGATAGTGAAGATAGATGGTCAAATACACTGCTAACCTAAAGAGGAAAATTATACATCAAATGTTAAATGATTATTTAATATTTAGATATTAAATCATACAAAAATAATGCATAAAATACACACTTATGCATGCATGTGAATGTAGTCAATACATAACTGGCATGGCGAGCGTAGTGTGAAGAAGCACATGTGTACATGTACGCATGCACATGTGTGCATATATGGATACACATGTATATGGATAAAATTCACAAGTGGGTATACATGATTACATATATAAATACACATATACAAACATGTAAACAAACATATATGTAAGGTGGGAAGAGAGATACATGTATACACATGTGTAACATACACACAAAATATATACGGAAAAATACGTATAAGGATATATGTATGTGTGTATATATATATATATATGAATAAACTTATATATATAGACAAAAATAGTGCACATGTGCATGTGTGTGTGTGAGAGAGAGAGAAAAAAAAAAAAGAGAGAGGGAGACTAAAAGAGCAGAGTGTGTATATGTGTGTGTGTTGGTCTGTGCATGGGGGAAAAAAACAAGAGGTGTCACCTTCTTGTTGGTACAAAATGGTGGCAATTGTTTTCTTTGCCACGAAGGAAGAAGAGAGGCTGTGGAAGAGAATAAGAAAAATTGAGAGAGGGAAAAAGAAGGAAGGAAAGAGGAGAGGGGAAAGGAAGTTGGGCATGACTGTGATTCAGGGGACATGAGCCCCGTCACCCTTAGTAATGGAGTTGGATTTGTAAAAACAGAAGAGAAGGTTGAAAAACTAAAGAGAGAGAGAGTGAGAAGTGCATAGAGAGAAAAAGTGGCTGAAAAGAGAGAAAACATGCAAACGGGTAACAACCCATTTTTGTTAGGTTCTTTCTATTTATTTAGCTGTAACATGATGATTTAGTAACGGATGAACCAAAAATCATAAGAAAACAAGAAAAAAATCAATGAACCCCCTATTAATGACCTTGAAGATCTAGGTCTGATTTGATTCAAACGAAACTGAATTTTACTGATTGGAACTTAAAGTATACCTTGCAAGGGTCATGAAAACATCGGTTTGCGACCATGAAGCTGAAAGATGAGCTTGGAATATTGAGTTTCAAGTATCGGTTTCAAAAACAAACCTTACAAATCGAGTGTTAAACTGAATTATAGGAACGGGGATAGAAACCTCATAATTGGAGGATCAAAATGATACAAAATCCACTCAAGATGATCAAGAAATGAGTATGAACAAGACCAATTATAGTCACTATTACAACCCCTCCTAGCAAGCTAGGAGACTAAAACAATGTAAATGTAACTTAGATCAATGCATAATCTTTTAGTGTCTATACACAATGTCAAGATAAAGCATAATCAAGATAAAGATAAAGTTCGCTTATCTCCATTCACAGAAAATCTAATGATTTCCAGATACGTCAGGCACCTCCTTGCATATCCTGAATAATCATCATCAATCACAGACAGATCAGAATTTAACCATTCATAACTTATTCATCATCTTAGGTGTCTATCGGATTACCTACGATAGCCTAATAGCCTATTACCCTCTTTCATTAGGTTTCATCTGAGGCTATTACATTCTTTAATTAGGCCTAGTAGTTATCAGGATTATAATCTAAGTCATTTGGACTCTAGTCGTTATTAGTTAAATACTTATTTAACCTTAAGGGAAAAATAGTAATTTTACCATTCTTGTCTCGGACCTTGTCGTGCTTCTCAGAATAGTCCACATATCTTAAATATAAAGTTCTAAGTCATTTGGACTCAAATCGTTACGAGTTAAGTACTTATTTAACCTTAAGGGCAAAATAATAATTTTACCATTCTTATCTCGAACCCTGTCGTGGTCCTCAGAATAGTCCACATAACTTAAATATAAAGTTCTAAGTCTTTTGGACTCCATTTGGTATCTGCTTTTGATCATTAGGACACATCAGTCATTTTCTATTCTATACGTTGACTGTTCCGGAGTCGTAGTTAGCCCCTCAATTTCCATAATTATGCTTATGACAACTTATTAGATCAGATTGTCCTTTATTCGGCCTCTACATTGCACTTACCACACTCAGGAGTATTTTGGTCATTTTATGTTTTGTGAGTTCTGCCTCTAATTCGTCAATTAATCATGTGTGCAGTTTCACGAGTGTTTCGGCTTCTATAAGTATCAATTTCGTCCTATTTGGACTTTATATAGCATCAAGGGCATTTTGGTAATTTCACATGTTGTATAGCTAAACTTTTCGAGACCTCGGTTCATAAAATGGAACTCACTATTAGGTCCAGAATATCTGACATAGTTAAAATGAACTATCTTTTATGTTTAATTAACCCTGGGTATCATCAAGGGCAGTACAGTCATTTACCATTTGCGTGTCTATATTTTTCGGGACTTAATTTCCTAAATTGGACTCCACCATTGAGTCCGGAATGCCCGAATTAGTAGAAATACACTATTCATTTATTTTATTTGAGCTTCATCTGACCTCTTTAATGTCGAAAGGTAAAATAGTCATTTTACCCGATTAATAAAATAATTAAATAAATTATTTTATTATTTATTTATTTTCTAGGGGCTTATTTGAATTTATCTTTTAAAATTTGGGCCAGAATACAATTATCCAAAACAGTTGGGGTCACAGTGCAATTTAGAAAAATTCTAGTTTTATTTATTTTAATTAAAGCTTGAATGAGTGGGTTTAGTAACTTAAACCCTAGACCAGACTGGCAGTATTGTGAACCAACCGGTTCACTGGACCATACAGAACCGGAATAACATAACCCTATTATACCCCTTATCCATGGTTTGGTCTAACCCTAGATTCAATTTTCCAAATTTTTAATTCCTTATAACCAGAACCAAACAAGCCCATTTCAGTTTTAAACCTTTACACCCAACGACGACGTTTCATTAATGCGGTGGCCATCCCGCAATTCAACACGTGTCTGAGTTGACATGTTCGGTTTGAGCGAGTTGAGCGAGTCGACTCGTCGTCTTTTTCATCGCACAGGTTACTGTAGCCCTAGTTCACTGTTTCCATTTTTTCCAATTTCGTGGATTTGAGGGTTCTTTCTTCCTCTGCTTTTGGGTGGTATAGGCTACTGAAGGTCTGAGCAAGGGTTTGGCATTCATTTAAGAGCTCGAATCAAGCTCTAGGGACTATGGTGGGGTGGATAGCTTCGGTCTGCAATTGACTCTTAAATCCTCATTTCATCTCTAAAACTCGCGTGGTTTGGCTCAAAATGACCCTCAGTCCATTGGATTTCAAGCCACATTCCATGAATTAGCTTTGGGGCTCAATTTCAAGGAACCCAATTTCTAAACCGTGATTGTAAATGGGGTTTTATTCCTTATCCCTCATCCATTTAAAATGATTCCAATGGATTTGGAATCCTTAGAGGATCTTATTTCAGTCTTAAATGAAATAAGGGAGTTCTGCTTCGGTCGATTCAGACCCAAGTCTAAGGTGGTCATCCATGGAGGTTGGGTGTACAGTCCACTCTTTTGAGTCATCTAGGGTCCGATTTTACCCTTATTTCTTACCCTCAACGTTGTAGATACATGCATGTAGTTTATAGGTGCTCAAAAGACTAAAGCAGTAAGCAAAACTAAAAGGAAAATTTTGAGTTTTTGGTATTTATACCTTCTGGTCAACCGCTACTCCTTCATGCCTCACAACTAAGCTTCTAGAGCTTGTCCACCTTATAGGTAGGGTTCAGCCCTTCCCTTTCTTTTTGTACTCCTTCAAATGGGACACACACACACCAACCACATATACAATTTCTCACACACAATGTTTCTTTCCCTCCCTCACAATCTCACTTTCTCTCTCTAGGTTTCTCTCTTTCTCTCTCTCTCTCTCTCTCTCTCTCTCTCTATATCAGACATGCACTCATGCCTACAAAAAGTCTAATTTCTGAATATACAGCACACATACTTGAAACATTTCAAAGATGTTTGACTACATATATAATTGCACACCTATACATATGCATATATGCATACACTTGTAGGGTTCAAGTGTAATCATGTGGCTGAATCAGAGGGTGATGTGGGCTGATATAGAGAGGTTCAGTTAATGATGAAGGATTTGCATGTATGGCCATTGGTCAATTTGGGAGCTGGGCTTGGAAAATTTAGGGTTATATACAGTTCTGTTGTGTAATTAAGCACAAAAGTGCTGGCAGCCCACTTGGTTTATTTTTGGGTGCTTAAAATCTTGCCTCACTTGGTCAAGGGTTCAAATCCCCTTGGCCTCACTTTTGGGCATTTTTCCCTCATTTGGGCTTATGCCTTGTTTGGCTGGCACAAAATTCTATTTTAGTTTTTTCCTCCGTAATTTGTTTTCTATTGCTCTGTTTACGAAGCGGTTTCTTTTGAGGGTTTTCTATTTTGGTTAGCTTTGATGTCCGAGGCCTCGTGTCAGTTATTATTTTTTTGTGGTCATCATAGTTCGCTAAGTCGAGTTTTCATAGTGTTACAATGACATCATTTCACCTAATTAATTGGTAATTAGGTTCGGGTATTACACCCTCATTTCTGACGTGTTTAATTATTTTATCGGCCCATCGCAACCATCGAGAAATTTTTGATTAACTTTCTTGATTATTCTTTATGTCGTTTCTATTTAATAATTAGCAAACTAATTATTAATTAATCGGGTTGGGGTGTTACATTCTACCCCCCTTAAAGAAGTTTTGTCCTCAAAACTTAGTCGTTCACATCTAGGTGACTCTGATCTCTCTTCATGCTTATTCTGTCATGGCATTTTGGATACTATTTCTCTAACAAGAAGATATTTTATACAAGTTTCACACAGATTTCATATTAGATACAAGAATCCCCATTAAGTCTGATTTACGACCACAATTGTATGGTTTCATCAAGATTCGATGATCAGACCCATGTCACTATAAATCAAGTGGGTGGTTATCCTCGAATAAGTAGAAATCATCCACCAAGATCATTTAATCATACGTGATCCTACAAGTGATTCATTTGATATCTCCAATCATGGTTTACTGTATTCTAGGTTATTTCGAACTATTAATGTCACAGAACCTATTTTTTATTAGGTCAGAATATAGTCTAGGTCATGTCAGATTTTCGAGGTATTACAAAGGCCATCATAGAATCAAGTAAGGATGGAACACAAATGACAGGTGAGTAACCCTAGACCTTGGAATGGAGATTTCCATCAACTACAACTTTTATAATGTTACAATAAAACGTGGATTACCTTACCACTTTATAAACATCATATTAAATGTTTTAATTGCACAACTCTTTCTAGAATGCCGAGATAAATGTTTGAATCACATGTTTTGACTACATCTCCTTAAATGTTTTATATGGCGTGGATAGTTTAAATGAAAAGGTTTTCAAGTACATTTTAGCATGAAATTATAAGCCATAAAATGTTCAGGAGAAACAATCATGCCTAGTTGGAGGGTTAAGCCATATTCATGACATAGTTATGCCCGGTTAGGGGGGTAAGCCAAGCTGTGTAGGCCCAAAGCTCTAGATTACACATAGTCGCCCAAGTGAATAACCAGGATAAATTTAAAGAAAGATTGGCATATATAATTTTATTGCACAGTTACAAATACAATTCCTAATTATTATGCTCTACTCTTCCAAAGTTGTTTAGTAAGATAACCTACATAATTTTTTAGTTATTAGTCATATGCATTCAATTTCTAAATGATAGTAACTTTAGCATAAATCTATTTCCTATTGTCTATGAAATCTTATGAAAAGGGGTTTCAAAAATCCACAGCAAGGATCTCGAGTTATTCACAAGTTTTTCTTAAAGCTGAAAGGGTTTTTATTCTGTGTATTTCAGGTGGAGGTTCAAGTAATATAGCTACAACGTTTTTAGAGGATTAACAAATTTGGCTAAAGAGTTTGTACCTTTTGTAAGAGTAGCAAAATAAAATTGAAACCTATAATATTCAAATATTATTGTTTAATGAAATCTTTAGCTATGCTTAACAATGATTCAGTTTTTGCTACTTTACATGTATGAATGCATAGAATGTATGCATTAGACAAGAGGCATTCGGTTGTACACGTCATCAGTGTACTACATTAGAGTTAGTTTATTAGCAAGGTACTTAACTGGCCGATTATTATCCTTAATCAACACAAGGTGGTTCTGGGATGTAACAGTCACTGTATGAAGCTTCTGATTGAGCTCTATGGTGCAAAGAAACACTTGAAATTAATGGTACGAGATTTCTAAAACTCCTAAAAGAAGAATTGAAGTGAAAACGGATCGAGTTGGTGGCCAAAAATGTAAGAACTAGAAGAAATAGGAAATGGGGTTTCAGAGTGAATAGTAGGGGTCGTGTAAAAAGAACGATGAAGAGTGCAGTCAGGTCAAGTCTGGTTCAACCTACATTAAATAGATCAAAAGGTAATACAATGGTGTCATTCAATTAAATGGCGTAAACGTGAGCACCAATTGAACCTGTTCACTCAGAAAAGAATGGGACTGGGAGCTAATTAACGAAAAGTTCAAAAAAACTGAAGTGTCATCACCCCATTGCACCAATCTCTTGTCCAATTAGATTTTATGCACCAAATCCCTCATGATGTATATTCAGATCTTGAGTGTGTATAGATAGAATTTAGACATTACGTGTTGTTAAGCTCTTGTAATTCAAACCTTGTGTTTCGATTAGAAAGAGAGAGAGAGAAAGAGAGAGAGAGAAAGAGAGAGAGAGAGAGAGAGAGAGAGAGAGATAGAAGAAAGAAAAAAAATGAGAGGAAGAATGAGAGAATGAGGAGCATTTCTATGCATCATGAACCAAACCCAGCGGATCAAATAAGAACTTAAAAGAGTTCAGAATCAAGGGTGAAGAGAAGAACACTGCCATTAAAGGTAAAACCCAATTGTAACTTTCTCTCTTTAAAAAAGTTTAAGTACAAACTCATTGTTTAGAGGCAAAATTCTTGTTTATATGTGCATCAATGATATATGTGTATGTTATATGTAAATAAAACAAGAAAATTGAGTCAGAAACCACAAAGAACTGTGGAATCGCCACTATTAAAACTCGAAATATGGGTCTGATCGGCCCAAACTAACCATGATTTAGGAGGTGAGAACTTAAACTAGGGATCCTAAGGACCTCAAAACCATAACCATTAGGTTAAATGGACCAAAGATGAGAGAATAAGAAACAGTTGCAGGTCATAGGTTTGGTTTAGAACACCCTAAATTGAACCCCAACCTTGGTTTTATGAACGAAAATTCAATCCCTTTGACCTTAGGATCACAGCAAGCCAAACCACCTTTAATTTGGTTGAGAAACAAGCCTAAAAACAAACTTCAAACTTCAAACATCCATTATTATTGAACCTTCAACAAGGCTTCTAACTTTATATCATCTTTCGTAAACTTTCATTAACATTCATGAATTTCATGGACGATAGTTAAAAGAGTTGTATTAAAAGATACCGGCATGCTTAAAACATATTCGTATAACTAATCACAGGATTTAGAAATCATGCATGTTCTTTTGGCTAGATAGTTTTGTAAGATAAATCATAGTAGACATAAATTTGTGGCTGAAAACTAAATGATGAAACAATGTATATGTCAATCTTTATTTCTTTAACTTTGTCTTGTGTAGTCACCCGGGTGACTAAGTGTAATCTAGAACTTTGGGCTCACACAGCTTGGCTTAACCACCAACTAGGCATAACTATTTGTCGTAAATTGTAAACATTTTGTGGCATATGATTTCATGCTAAATCATGCTTACAAAACGTTTCATAAAGCTATCCCTATTGTACAAGTCATTTATAGATATACTATCAAAGATAAGTAGTTAAAATATTTGATAATGTATCATAAGTTGTAAAGGTATTGTATGTAGTAAAGTGGGTAAGGAGTAATACATTGCCAAACGTCTTTTATAGTGGTTGTCATGAGGGACCGTAATTGTTACCTTGGCGACCTTTGTAAAATTTAGAGCTCTAGGCTTACATGGCTTACTGGATTCAAACTCACGGTTGAGTCCTCGCTATCTTGACTTATCTAAAGTCTACTAGATCTTTTCTCCCAACAAGGCTCGTCAGGCACATAAAACTAAAATATATTTACAAAATAATCTTTAAGTTATCCTTGCTATAAAACATTTAAAGAGATGCTTTATAAAAGCATGCAATTGAAATATTCGTCACTATATTCTGAAAATTGTCATGTAGTTAAAATATTTAGTACAATAGTCTAAAAACATCATAAAACTATGAAGGAACTGCATATAATGTCATAAAACTGTAAATAACTATATTTTGATGGAAAATCTTTATTTCAAGGTCACTCACCTGTGGTCCAAAGATTACAGTTACTTGCTTACACGGCTTGCCTTGACATTTTTGTTATCTCTATTTCTTTACTTGTGATCCTAAAGCATGGATTAGAATACATCGATACTATATTAGTATAGATACTCTACTAAATCTTTGCTTACTTAATGTTCTTAATCTCTTTTGGACTTAGTCTTACAATTTTGGATTCCCTTATGGTCTTTAATTAGGGTTCCTAATACTTCTTAGTTCATCATGTGGTTCACTTTAACCTTTTGGGGCATTTTGTTCATTTGCTTTTATGTGTCTTGTACCGTTCGATACTTCATTTACCTTATCAAACTTCATCTTTGAATCCAAATGATCTTTTAATCATAAGCCAAATCCCTCTTTTACTTTCTAAGTTCATCTATTTACTTAATTAAGCCATAAGAGTAGTTTGGTAATTTTACCGTTCTTATGTCATGCTTTTGGTACCCAATTATCTTAAATGAAGCTCATTTCCATACTCGGAGGCTCCTATAAACAGTAATATATGTTCTTCTCTATGTTTTATACTATTCTGGTAGCTTAATTAAGTTTTAGGGACGTGCTCGTCATTTTCAAATTGTTTCAGTATTCTATTTTTCCTAAATGGACATCACCATTTGGTCTAGTATATTGAAGATACAAAATATGGCCTCTTTTGGATCTTAATTAACCTTCTTATGGCCTACTTTAGCTCTAGGGGCATTTTCATAATTTTGTGTTTTTTTGCGGAACCATGTTCGGGTACTCGGATACTCGATTAGACCTTTCCATTAGGTCCAGAGCATCCAACAATGATAAGTCTTCTCCTTTCTAATTTTTCTTAAATAGTCTGGTAGCCTGTATATCATTAAGGATAGTTTGAGGATTGCACATTTCTATGTTACTCCTCCGTCCCAAAATGATAGTCCCTTTTGGGCATTCTAACTTTTTTGGAAGTATTGTTTTATTATTTTGAAACTATTTAAATTTTTCATATTCTCCTTATTTAATTGTAAATCATGTTCACATTAGGTGTAATAAAGGATAGTTTTGAAAATTTATAACTTAAAAGTACGTTAATTTTTCAAATGAAACTCTTAAAATGAATAGTGATAAAGGACTCTTAAAATGGGATGGAGGGAGTATTATATTTTTGGTATCTCGTTTGATGAAACGAACTTCACCGTAGAGTCTGGAACGTCAAAAAACATTAGGGTAGATACCTTCGTAGTCATTGGTTTTCATTTGGTGGCTTAATTAACACATTTGGTAGCCTTCGTTACACTATATTTAGGCTCAGGGGTAAAATGATAATTTTACCTAATTAATTAAGAGCCTAAAAATAATTATTAATTATTTTTTTGGCCTTAAATATAATTCTCCCAAACTTCTGCTGTCAAAATGGAATTAAGGAAAATTTTGGTTTAGGGCAATCATTATTTCAGCCGTTCTCTTTTAATTTTTCCCAAAAGTCAACCAGTCTAGTCATGAATCGAGTTAACTAGCTTAAGAAGGTTAAGAATCAACTAGTTTAGTTCGGTTCATTATGTAACCGTGACATCACCATCCACTTAATAACAAAATGGTGTCATCCAATTTAACTTGAGATCCGTTTTCGTCTAGATCAACCCGAACCTGTTTCAAACCCGATCCAACTCATTTACTAGTCAAGACTCGTCGGCGCTGATTGCCTTCTCCAGCGACAGCGACGGCGACCAGCAACAATCAAATTCCGGCAATCAGTCCATATGGTTTTGGACCATTTTTCAACCCATATTGCATTTCTAATGGTTCCTGGTTTGCGCTAGGTTAAGGCCGTCAAATAATGTGTAACACTCGCTGCACCGACAAGGGTCATTTTTTTGGCAACTAATTTCCCGGTCTATTTTGTGGTGTTTTAGGCTACTTTTTCGCCTCTTTCTTGTTCTATTTTCATCCTAATATCAGTTTCCCGTTCTTAAAAACAAAGAAATCACAATAAAACATATTCATTGTATTTTCTCTCTCTAGATTGTAACTAGCTATTTCTCTCTTATTTCTTCACCATTTTTGGTGATTGAAATTGCATTGTGAAGCATTTCAATGCTCTTTCAAGCCATGTATTTAATTTGAAGCTTAGTTCATCGTGGGTTCAAAACCTAGATTCCCCAATTTCGGGTCATGGGTTTTCTAGGTGTTTCTTAGCCTAAACCATGCCATTTCTTCGTCATTTTCATCCACTTACAAGTTAATTGACATGTGTGTGGCTTAAGTTTAACGAAAAAAATTTAACTTAGAAACTATTAGTGAGAGAAACTTACTTGTTTTAATGGCTATCCATTCTCTTTCTCTCTGAGCTTTGCATGCCTCACCTCTAGGCTCTTTCACGTCCGTTCTGGGGTCTCAACAAGTCACTCTTAGCAAGCTTTGGTGCAGTATATACACAAGTACACTCATGCACATATATATCTCATTTTCTCCCTCTTCTTCTCTCTCTATAGCCTTTTAATGTTATTGCATGCAGCTCCTTAGCTTGTCATAGGGGTCACTTCCCCTCTTTTCCTTATCTTTTTCCCTCTCTTTTTCCTCCCACGAGTTACCTCCCTTATATACATATATGTGTGAGTATGTACATGTAGGTGTGTACATATATATATATATATATATATCCACTTACAGACACTAACTCACCTTTATGTGTATTTTCTAATTTTTTTCACCATTTGCAAGTCACATTATGATAAAAAAATAATTTTAAATTAATTTTCTTTCATTTCTTTCATTTTTCTTCATTTTTCTCCATATATATATATACACATATGTATGCACGTATATATACACATGATTGTGTGTATTTGGCTCTCTTCATCATGTTTAGTTCACATAATGTATAATATATTTTTATTTTATTTTTCTTATCACCTTACATATTTATTTTTTATTTTCTCTATTTTTTGCTAATTAATAAATAAATAATTTATTTACTAATTCACAAGATTTGGTGTAATATTTCCCTCACTTCAAGTTAGTGATCTATTGATCACTCTACTCATTTAGTTTTATTGACCTATCTTAGGTCAACCTAGCCTATTATTAGGTTAGCTTTTAACCTCAATTGAGGTTATGTCCTCACATAGTGTCCAATAAGAACTTGGAAAGGTCTGTATTGCGGCAATCTTCATTGCACTATCTTAATTGTCTTATTTTTCTAGGGGTGGGTGTTACAACCTGCATCAGAACACTAACAAGTGAAAGGCACATTGAACTAGAAGTACCCTCACTCAGGGTGCTTCTCAAAAGTCAACTGACCGAAATAGATTGGTGCAAAACTACTACAATGAGTTAGCATTGCTAGACAAAAGGCAACTCAAAGCCCTTTATCAAACACAAAGGTACCATAGTCCAATAGCCCGAACTTTTAATAAAGGAGTAAGGAAAGGACGATTGAAAATGGGAGATTTAGTACTCAAAGAAATCAAAGCCCTAGTGTTTAAGCCACGAGGGGAGTTTCGGCCCAACTAGAGTGGCCGATTCATCATCAAACCCATAGCCACTGGAGGTGTAGCTTCACTCATAGACATGGATGGAAATGAGTTCTCCTCGCCCACCAACTTAGACCAGTTTAAAGCATACTTTGTTTAGGGCTAGGCAATGCTGTAATAGAAGTATAACGACCTAACCCCCCATCAAACAGTGTTACATCTAACATGGGGGTACGTAGGTTGCTCACGAATTTACAATGAGTGTGATCTAAAAAATAGTAATAAAATTTCGTTCTTCTAAACCAAAGCATATGTTCACCAGTTTATTTCATAATTAGTTAAAAGCCCAATCTAATTTGGTGAAAAGAGGTCTAGACAAGACTAACTACCTAAAAAAAAGGATAATCATCGTTAGGGGATCGCTCTCATCAACACAAAGGGATCATCTTTTCTTATCCAATAACTTTCTTTCAAACTTGAACTCCTTGCACATATTTTTCTCCATAAAAGTTCTCTATTTTATCAACTTGCAAGTCAAAATGCCCAAAGTTCAGTCTTCCCCTCTAAAAAAATACCTCTTGAGAAACCCTTGGGTGCCCCCTCTTTCTCTTCAAGCCTCGTATCTCTTGAGTGTCTCCTTCCTCAAGCTCAAGCTCAAGCTCAACCTCAATCAAACTCTCTCCATAATTCTTGCTTGAGATAGCAATCTCCTCAAACTTTTCATTTAGGTCCATCGACATAGCAACTCCCATCTCTCTGAGAAGGACATTTGTCACATCCCAGTCCCCACCCTATACGGATTAAGGATGATGACCAACCAGTTAGGCACCTCGCCAATACACTAAACCTTTTGTAACATATTGATGACGTGTTTAACCAAATGTCTCTTTACATATCCAAGTAGATTGCATTCAGCTATATAAAAACAGAGAGCGGAATTTGAGTCTATAAAATTTTTTGTTTGAATGCAATCACACTTGGTAGAGTATAAGTAATATTATATCAAAGTTACAGTACTATGAGCCCAACATTACATTACATTATATATAAGTATCTGAACTATTACATCATTGGTGAACATCCTTCACATTTTATTCTTACTCCAAGTTGAGACATCAATCTGTTTATAAACTTATCTTCTAGCTACAGTCCCTACTTATCATAGCTTACAAGCATCTGAATTTATAAACTTCTTTGATCATTCCTAAAAATATACAGGATAAAACCTTGTGAGCTATGTGAAAACCTAATTAGTAACATGAGTCCCCTGTCATGGGTTTCCAAAAACCCTTTTTCACTAACTTTCTTAACTTTTATAAGCTTTCCGGGATAACAGTTAAAAGAAGATGTACTAAAAGCTAATGGCATTCTTTAAACAAAAATATATAACTGAGAGTTGCAAGATTTTTTTCTAAAATCATGCAAGAGCTTATGCTAGATAGTTTTTAAAGATAAAACATCATATCATAAAATCTTATGCTCGTAAGCAATCAAACATGCCAATCTTTCTTAAAACATATAGGCAACATGAAAGTTGAAGCTGTAAAAACATATTATATGCCAAACATGTCACATCTCGAACCCCACCCTACGCGGATGTCGAGAACGTGACTGCCAGTCGGTCGCGACGCGACCAACCAAAGGCAAATTCTGAACTTTCCGACGAATTGCATTCCAACTATAGGGTCAGATGCAGCGGAATTTAAAACTTTTTCTTTGTGTCACAGGAATGCAACTCACTTATCCACCATAAAGGTATGTACCACAGAGCAAGTCTAAATCCAAAACAGTTAACAGTTCTAAGTTCAGAGCATATCTAAAATCAGGCATATAGTACAGAGCAGTTCTAATGTCTTTAGAGTACCGTTTATTTCCATGAGCCATAATTATCTATCCAGTACATGTAAATCAGGTTAGCCGTATTATATCACTCACCTGAATAACAGAATCAGTCCACAAGAATCCAGTCTCTACAGATCAGTTCTGTCAGATCCTTTACTTGAAGTGCCACTCGGCCTATCATGTCATATCATGGTGTCTTCTAAATCACCAGAGATAATCCCTGAAAAATGTTAGGGAATGGGGTGAGCTTCGAAAAGCCCAGTGAGTAACACAGGTTCCCTGTCATGGGTTTCAAACCCGGTTTTGTTTATAAATCACAAGGATAGTTCAATCACTTAGGAATAACTGTTTTATAGATCTACTCGAATACAGTTTAAGTAGAATAAAACGGGACTGAACTAAACAGAACAACAAATCAAAACAGACGGAACAGTGCACGATGCCAATATATCAATCGAGAGTATAGGCAATTAATTCAATATTAGAACAGGTCAGTACTGGGCGGAATATAACAGGGCATAACAAACAATATATCAGTTAGGCACATAATCAAGCCTACTTATGCCAGACCGCTCATAGTCAGAATGGTACCCAGAGTCAGACACATCATAGCAGAACAAAATCAGACAGACCATAAAACGGGACAAGACAGACCGAACATAACAATAGTAGGACGGGACAAAATCATGCCGCGTACAATACAGTATAAAAGTTTGCATTTAAAAACATGCATTCAGACAGTATAACTTTTAAAACCGTACAGTGCATCAAAATACAGTATCTAGGCAGTAACTTATATACCAAGTCAAGAATCCGGATAGATCATAACGGAACTGGACCATATATCAATCAAGACAGACAGATCATTAACGGACGGAACACAACGGAATCAGACGGAACAAAACACTAGTTCAAGTCACAGGTAAACAATCAAGACAGACAGGTCATTAACGGACGGATCATAACAGAATCAGCCGGAACAATACGTCAGTCAAAACAAGGACATATCAGTAACGGACAGACCATGAAACGGATAGATCATAACAGACAGAACAAAACGGAACAATTATCAATCAGGACAAGTCATATCGGAACTGAACATGACGGAACAAACGGTACAATATCAATTAGATCAGGTCGTATCGGAACTGAACAAGTCGGAACAAAACGGTACAATATCAATCAGATCAAGACATATCGGAACTGAACAAGTCGGAACAAAACGGTACAATATCAATCAGATCAAGGCATATCGGAACTGAACAAGTCGGAACAAAACGGTACAATATCAATCAGATCAAGTCATGACGGAAACAAACGGTACAATATCAATCAGGACAAATCATATCAGGACTGAACATGACGAAACAAAACGGAACAATACATCAATCAGAACAAGACATATCGGAGCTGAACATGTCAGAACAAAGCAGAACAATACATCAATCAGAACAAGAAATATCGGAACTGAACATGTCGGAACAAAGCGGAACAATATATCAATCGGAACAAGACATATCGGAACTGAACAATACATCAATCCGATGAAGACATATCGGAACTGAACAATACATCAATCAGATCAAGACATATCGGAACTGAACAATACATCAAGCAGAACAAGACATATCGGAACTGAACATGTCGGAACAAAGCGGAACAATATCAATCAGGACAAGGCATATCATACATTAAATATATGCTTTTTAAACAGTATAACATTCAAAACAGTACAGAGCTTTAAAATACAGTATCTAGACAGAACTTATACACCAGTTCAGGAGTCAGGGTTACTCACAAACTGTTACGGTTATCTCCTTGCACAAATAATTTGATAACCTCCAGATACGTCAGGCATCTCCGTGTATATCCTAAACAATAATCATCAATCATATACAGATCAGAACTCATCCATTCAGGTCTCATTTGTCATCTTAGGTATCTATCGGATCACCTAAGATAGCCTAGTAGCCTATCGCCCTTTCACTGGGTCTCACCCGAGGCTATTTCATTCTTTAATTAGGCTTAGCAGTCATCAGGATTATGATTTAAGTCATTTGGACTTCAATCGTTATCAGTTAAGCACTTATTTGACCTTAGGGGCAAAATGGTAATTTTGTCATTCTTGCCCCGGACTCTGTCATGGTCCTCAGAATAGTCTACATATCTTATGTATGAAGTTCTAAGTCTTTTAGACTTAAATCGGTATCAGTTAGGTGCTTATTAGCCTTAGGGGCAAAATGGTAATGTTTGCCATTCTCGCCCCGGACCCTGTCGTGGTCTTCAGAATGTCTCATATATCATGTATATAATTTTCTAAGTCCTTTGGACTTCATTTGGTATCTGCTTTAGATCATCGGGACACATCAGTCATTTCTCGTTTTACGCGTTGACTGTCTCAGAGTCTTATTTAGCCCTTCAGTGTTCATAATTATCCCTATGATAATTTATCAGATCAGATTGACCTTTATCTTGCACTTACAGTGCTCAGGGGTATTTTGGTCATTTTACGTTTTGTAAGATTCTGACCCCGGTTCATCATTTATTCGGGTATACAGTTTCACCAGTGTTCGGGTTTCTATCGGTATCAGTTTCGTCCCAATCGGACTTCATTTGGGCTTCGTACAGTATCAGGGGTAATTTGGTAATTTCATGTGTCATATTTTTCGGCACGTCAGTTCATAAAATGGACCTCACCATTGGGTCCAGAGTGTCCGACATAATTAAGTTGGACTGTCTGTTATGTTCAATCGACCCTGGGAATCATTAGGGGCAGTACGGTCATTTACACTTTATGTGTCTGTATTTTTCGGGACTCCAGTTCGTTAAACGGACCTCACCGTTGAGTTCAGAACGCCCGACATAGTCAAAATAGACTGTCTTTTATTTTAATTTGGGTCTGGTGCCATCAGGGGCAGTACAGTAATTTATCACTTACAGATCTGTATTTTTCGGTACTTAATTTCCTAATTTGGACTGTACCATTGAGTCCGGAATATTTGAAATAGTGAAAATACACTATTCATTTAATTTATTTGGACTCCGTTTGACATATTTAATGTCCAGGGGTAAAATCGTAATTTTACCTATTTAATAAAATAATTAAATAATTATTTTATTATTTAATTAATTCTTTAGGGGCTTGATTGCACAAAATTTCAGAAATCAGGGCCACTGTGCAATATTCAGAACTATTAGGGGTAAATCCGTAATTTTCAGAAATCATTTGGGGTTAAAACATAATTTCATAATTTAGGGGTTCAAACCCAAGGGTTCAAGGGTTCATCAGTTGAACCAGTCCAAAACCATCAAGAACCAACCGGTTCAGTTCCTTCAGAAAACCGGAATAACATATTCTTCCTATCCCCAATTCAGCCCCTTATTCACGGTTCGGACAGACCTAATCCCTAATTCAGATTTATTAACCGAGTTTCCAAACAGACTGGTTTTGATTTTAAAACAAAACCTGTTTAACCGAAACGGTGCCGTTCCACTAAAGAGGTGGCACGCCCATGAGTGGACACGTGTCTGAGTCGACACGGTCTGCCCAAGCGAGTTGGACGAGTCGACTCCGTCTTCTCCAACCAAAACTGCTACTGTAGCCCTAATTCGCAGTTTTGCAATTTCTCCAATTCGTGGAGTTTCAGATAAGGTTTTCAACATGTTTCGGTCCCAAATGGTTCCTGAACGTTATTCCAACACTTTTGCATTGGTTTTAAGCTTCAAAAATAAGAATTAAGCTCTGTACAGCCGATTATCGTGCAGATTTTCAATCCAGTCGTGTGGCCTTGTTTCTCAACCAAATCGCACACGGTTTGGTTCTTTGTGACCCTTAGGACAGGTGCTTCAATTCCCCATTTACAAATTTCAATTTAAAAGCCCGTTACAGAATTTGGGTTCCATGGCCGAGACTCACAGGTTCGGTTTTGAGGGTCCAAATCAGTGTTCTAGGGTCGCGGGTTGGTGTATTTGGGACCCTATCAGTGTCTAGATCAGGTTCAGAGTGTCAGAAATCAGTTTCATTGTAGCTGTTTGAGACCTGCTATCCGAGGTCCATCCATGGTGGCTGTTTACGGGTTTTGGGTGTTTCTTCCCTATTCGACCCTCCCAATTAATTTAGAACAGGTCTAGGGTCTCACAGTAGCTTATTTACACAGTCTATATGGATTAGAACTATCTAAAACAGTACCCAAAATTCAAACAGGAAATTTCAGAGTAGTTTTAATGTTTTACCTTCCAAGGGGTGGCCCTCATTTCCTCATCCAAGGCTCGGTTGTGGTTTCTGTGCATGTTGCACCAGTGCAGTCGTGTGTTGCTTAGCCCTCAGTTCTCTTTGGTGCATCCCTTTCCAACGGATGACATGCACACACCCACCATGGGCAGTTTATACATACACTTGCAGGCAGCCTCCTCACTAACAGATTACATGCACTCTCTAAGTCTCTAACAGGCCAGCCCCTCTATAACAGTTCCAATTTCTTTCACAATAGCTCATATTTAAAGGTCCATAGGTAAGTACATACATATATATTAATATACATACCTATACATATACATCTCTATATATGGATGTATATATATATCAGAGAATCAGTGGAATTATAGGGCTGATGTGGGCTGATGCAAGCCAATCATATGGGGTTTGCATGTAACCTCATTGGTCCAATTTGAGGTGGGGCTTGGTTAACTTAGAGATATATACAATTGAGTTGTATATATATGCACAAAGTAATGGCAGCCCAGTTGGTAAACTTTTTGAGAAAAATTCATTCCCTCTCAAAGGTCAAGGGTTCAATTCCCTTGGCCTCCCATTTGGCCCCTTTTTCACCATTTTTGGTTAAGGCCACGTTTGGCTGTGCAGTAATTCAGTTTTTGATGTTTGCCTCATAACTTTCATTCCGTAGCTTCTTTTTCAACGCGGTTTCTTCCGGGAGTTTCATATTTCAGTTATCTACAGTGTCAGAGGTTCCGTGTCATTTATTAATCATTCAGGATTTCCCGGGTTAGCTAATTCGGGTTCTGTTAGTATTAAAACGGCGTTATTTCACCGAATTAATCAGTAATTTGGGTTCGGGTATGGTACCCTTCCCTCCAGACATTTTCTTTATTTAATCGGTCTATGGCGACCGTCGGGATTATGACTAATTCCCTAAATCATTCTGTAAGTCAGTATTAATTAATAATTATTAATTAATTATTAATTACACGGGATCGGGGTGTTACAAAACATCTATAAGTAATGTCCCTTGCGGACTTGTAATAGTCACCTGGGTGACTAAATTTAATTTAGAGCTCTGGCCTTACATGGCCTACCAAATTCAAATTCCTAGCCGAGTTGCTTACCAGATTCGATTTCCTAGCCAAGTCGTTTATATAGATTGAAATCTACTAGATCTAACCCTCGACAGGGCGTGTAGGGCATATAAAAATTTATACTAAAATGAGCTTGCAAAACATTCTTTAAGCTATCCATACTGTTCAAAACATTTATTGAAATGTTGATAAAGACATGCAGTTAAAACATTTAGCACAATAGTCTGAAATGTTATAAAATTATAAAAAAAATTACATGTAATGTTATAAAGTTGTAAAGGATTGTGTTTAATGAAAAAATTATCCATTTCAAGGTTCAAGGTTACTCACATGTGCTCTAAAGCCCAGAGTCACTTGCTCACTTGACTTTCCTTGACATTCATCTCATCTCTATTTCTTGCTGTTGAGGATTAGAATAAATTGATACTAGATCAGTATATATCTCAGCTTAAATCTTTCTTACTTAGTTTTCTTAGTCTCTTTTGAACTTAATCGTATTGTTTAGGATTCCCTCATAGTCTCTTATTAGGGTTCCTAACACTTCTTAGTTCCTTTAGTAGCTTGTTTTTAGCCCTTAGGGGCACTTTAGTCATTTTGCCTTTATATATCTCATATTGTTCGGCACTTCATGTCCCTAAACAAACTTTATCTTTGAGTCTAGTAGGTCTTTTAACTATAAAGTAAGGCCTATGTTTACTTTCTTAGTTCCTTTGGTAGCTTGCTTTTAGCCCTTAGGGGCACTTTGGTCATTTTGCCTTTATATAACTCATACTATTCGGCACTTCATCTGTCTAAAAAGACTTCATCTTTAAGTCCATAAGGTCTTTTAACTATAAAGTAGGACCTACATTTACTTTTTGAGTTCCTTTATTCGCTTCATTAATCCTTAAGGGTAATTCAGTAATTTTATCATTCATTATCGAGTCTTAGATACCTAATTATCTTAAACAAAGTTTATTTTTAGACTTCAAGGCTGCTATAAATATTGGAATGGGTTCCTTTTTACTTTCTATACTCTTTAAGTAGCTTCATTAAGTCTTAGGGACGTATTCATCATTTTTTTGTTTGTTTAAGTGTTCTATTTTTCATAAACAAACCTCACTATTGGGTCTAAAATATCAAAGATACTAAATTTAGGCTTTTTGGACCTTGATTAGCCTTCTTATAACTTATTTTAGGTCGAGAGGTATTTTTATAATTTTATAGTTTCAAGCAGGACTCGGGTCCTCGGATCTTCAATTTGACCTCACTATTACTTATGAAGCATCTAACAATGGCGGGTATGCCCCTTTCTATAATTTCCCAGTCAGTCTAGTAGCCCATATAACTCTAAGGACTGTCACGCCCCGGATTTTCGCGAACCCGAGGAGCGACTGAATGAAATAAAAGAAAAGAAAAGAAAGGACAATCCAGTAAGTTTAATTGAAATATCCCTTACTATTCTCCAAATTTTTCCCAAGGTTAAAATTAAACACTTATTATTCAACCTAACTCAAAGCGGTCCCCAAATGTTGCTCAAGTCCTTCTCTCCATTTATGTTTAAATTAATTGAAGTCACATCCAGAAATTGTCTCCAAAATGTTCTCAAAACAAGTCAAAAATAATGCCTTGGAATGATGGCCCAAAGGGACCCCAAAATAGTTTAAGACATGGTCCACAAATGGGCCAAAAAGTTCTACCTAAAGTGGTTCAAGTGAATGGCCAAACATGGCCTTGATATATAATTCAAGAGTGTCCAAAAAATTACCCAACGTGGCTCTATGTGATGGCTAAAAGTGGCCTAAAATGGTGGCCGAACATGGTCTAAAGGTCGGCCCAATATGGCCCAATATGACGCCCATATACAGCTCAAAAAGGTGACTCAAAAGTGGATGTTAAGTGGCTGTCAAGGCTGCTGCACAAAGGCTGGACAACAGGTGGCAGCAGCAGGGCAAAACAGTACAAGCCGTGAGCAAGCAGGGCGCCGCAGGTGACAGGGCCACGCGCGCGGGCGTGGGCGCAGGCGGCTGGCTGGCGCGCGCGCGGGCAGTTCAGGCCTGTTTTGGCACTGTAGCACAGAGACCTGATTTTCTGATTTATTTGAAATTTCACTATTCATGGCTGCAACCTAAATGTTTCATTTTCTGATTTTTTTTCAAAGTTTTAAAGGCCACTTTTTCCCCATTTTCAACCTAACTCCCAAGGACACTATCGTCCTAATTTGGATAGTTTTTCCAACCATTTAAATGGTGTTTTACACACTTATTTTTCACTTTATTTTTCAAAATTTTGGGCATAGTTTCCTTTGTTTTTTTTCAAGGCTTTTCTACCTAATTTTCACGACATGTATGAATATAAATTCACCAACAACCCACCCTCATACGGTGGCCACAAACCCATCCAACCAAAACATGCATTCTCCATATTCAACACATCCATGTAAAATGTAATTAATACAATCATCATACATTCATTTGATTCACAACTTATGCATATTAAAATGGCCCAAGGCCTAAAGTTTACAACTTGTTTCAACACAAAACAAAATAAATTGGGCTTATGCCCATACATCCAAAAAGTGCCCCAAGGGCCAAATCTTCAATTTAGTCCATGTCTTCCCATCCTTCAAGACTTGAAGAAGTCTTAAGTACCCGGGGTCTCATCTGAAATATATTGCCCACGAATGGGTCAGCTCAACTGCTGGTATGATAACTCACTAATACTAGCAACAAATTTAGGACGTGGCGTGTGCAAGTGTACAATTTCAAGATATAATTTCCCTTCCCGTTGTTTAATGCAATGCAACACGCTATGCATGACTCACACATGCAAACTCTATGTCATACCCATGTCAACTCTATGCCATGTCATGCCACGCCCATGTCTCGGTTTTATGGATCGCATCCGATGGTCCATCGAGTACCACACCTGTTTCACGGGCTGCTCCCCGTCGGGTCAATCAAGCACCGATACATGTCTCGCTTCACGGTCCGGACCCCGTTGGCATGCGAGTACCAAATGGCCAATTTTGGATTTTTTACCACAGGATCTACACCCTCATAATGCATAACACTTCGTGCTCAACTCACACCATGTGTCCAAAGAATTTCACCATGCCAACATGCCATGATTTCATCATGCAAATTCAATGTGACAATTAATCAAACACATGGTGTACATTTTCAAGTCATGCCTTTAAACCCCACATGATTCATAACTTTAAATTTCCACACCATGCTTCACATAACATAGATCATAGCCACACAACTTAACATATTTTTCAAGCCACAATGTCACCATTTCACCAACCACAACGAATTTCACAAAGTCGCTAACATCACATAAAAGACTAATACATTACACAACTCATTCCCTTCCAAGATGTCAAGTAAATATCACATAAATACACATCAAATATAGCAATCAAATACAAAGACAAGATACATCATCCTCATGGCAACAAAATATCAAATAAACCAAAGAATACATAAAGCCCCAAATTTCCAACTCTAGGTATTTCAATTCAACACCACCTAGGTAACTTCCTAGCATTAATTAAACATCTATACAGCTCAATCAACATGTATCAAAGCAAGAAAACTAAATCTATTCCTAGCTTAGCGAGAAACCATACCTAAAATCAGTTTTTTACAAACTGTAGAAGCTGTATTTTCTGGATAGCCAAACTGTTCAGTGAGGATATATTACTCATGGAGACGAACAACTTTCCAGAAGAAAGTTCGGCCAAAATCCCGCTTGAAATATGTGTTTCGGCAGCTTGAATTCTTGAATTTCTAGGGCTTTTCTCACTCTCTCTCTCTATAAGAACGTGAATTCTGTAATTGCACACCCAATTTATGATAAAAATGGTCTAAGGGGGCAGTATTTATAGTGGTGGACAAAGGGGCTAAGGGCAAATGACCATTTTGCCCTTAATGAGCCCGAAACCTCGTTACTCTACAGCCCATTCCTAAACGCTTCAATTCAAAATTTTGTTTTAACCAATGTTCATAAAATTATTTTAAATGAAAACTCTTAGAAGAAAATATTTTCATTTGAGGTCGTTTTAGGCCCGTTCCACCAGGGCCACCCGAACGCCTTTTTTGTCCAATTTTGAAACGGTTTCCGTTTTAGCTAAAATTTGAACAGTAGCTACCTCACAATATTCTAAGCATATTTCTCTTCTATGACACACTCCAAATATGCCTTTAAACATGTCAAATGGTGAACTGACACATTTAGATGCTTTACTAACAAAACCGGGCTTGACCGACAAAACCGTGTATGCCAAATATCCTACCGGCAAAACGAAAAATTTTCCCTTATTTTTTTCAGATCTCTACAAGGACAGTTTGGAAATTCTATGTATCTGTATTTTTTGTTCCTCGTTTGACGAAACAGATACCACCATTGAGTCCAGAACGTTAAAAACCTTAGCTTAGGTATCATCGCAGTGGTTGGTGTTCATTTGCTTAGCTTAATTATTGCATTAGCACTCATTTGAAATTAGTCTAATTTGTCTGTTCATATATTTTAGGGTCTAATTTCCTAAATTAGAGTCTGCCATTGAGTCCAAAATGCCCAAAATCATTGAGTTAGACTCTTCTTACACTTTAATTGGCCTTCATTTGACTAATTTTTTGGTTAAAGTGTATTTTAGTAATTTTTTTAATTTTAAAAGGGCTAAAAATAAATTTTGAATTAATTTTTCTCAGCTAAGGGTAATTTTACTATAAATCTGGGGCCAAAATATAAATAAAAGGAATTCTAGTTTATTACTTTTTGGCCTAAATCCACTAGTTCTTGATTACTGTTGAGTAGTTCAATTTCAATGAAATCCAACCGGTCTGATTAAAGAACAAGTGACCCAGCTCGTTAAATCAAAGGAATGACTAGTCGGGTTCGATTCAACATCTCATCATTGCATCATCACTGGATCATCAAAACGACGCCATTCTATTTAAGCTAAAAATATGTTTTGTGTAATACCCCAAAAATCCGACATGCCTTAAACTACACCCCGACTCAAGGAAAATGCATTATCTGACGTTAATAAATTAAAATAGCTCAAAATATAGTGAGCCATTAATGAATTAATTATTAGAAAATATAAAATTAATCCAGACCATTGAAAATAATAAATGCTTGGGAAATTAATTAACCCAGCCGATCGAGTGCCGAAATGGATAAATGGAATTGATATAGAAAAATTTATCATGCGAATAAAATACATAAAATATAAGATACGAACGGTGACTAAAAATTGGTAAAATAAATATTAATAATACCGAGTCCCCGTTTTATGCTAAATTGGACGACGTTCCATAATTTAATATTTTGGAATGGGAATAGTATATATATAAAATATATAGAAATTATATTTTATATAATTGTAATAAAATGATCAAAGACACAAATTGTAAGAATATATGTACAATTTTTGGAAGTATATTCTATATATTCAAATAATAAAAGGAGAAATCCTGAAGCTTTCATATATGTATATGCGTGTGGGTAACCAAGGAGAGAGAGATGCGGTGTAGTGGGAAGTTCGATTGGGAAATCTGGAGAATTCTAGAACTTCTCCAACTGTCGCATGTTTTTTTTTAGGAAGAGAAGCCGATTGAAAAAGAAAGCAAGGAAAAGAAAGAAGACAGAGGCAGTGTGGAGAGAATTCTAGAATTCTCTGTAAGTACAAGCAAGGATATATGGGTATATATATATGTGTGTGTGTGTGTGTGTTGGGAAAGAGGATAGAAGGTTCTAGGAGAACCTATTAACAGCCGTTCACTGTGACATATTATTAGATAACATATGTTGATCCATAGGAAACAAGTTGGTTCAGGAAGAAAAGAAAAGTTAGAAATTTCTGGAAACGGAGGAAGCCAGTAGCCACAATAGGTACATTATATAGATATCCATGGAAGCTGATTTTGAGGGATGTATGTATGCGTGTGTCGGTGTGTATAGCGGCGCAGAGGTGGACGGAGAACAGAGGAAGAGTTGGAGAGATCAAATCGAAGGCAAATGTTAAGGCGTGAGGGAGATCTGATGTGGTGATTTCGGTACAACAGGGTGAATTCTGTTCGGGTTTCTTCGTTTCTACCGCTTCCAATTGAGAACTGGAGTTGCAATAGGGGGCGATGACGATGTACAGCAGTAGGGGATAAACGTATATATAGATTTATGTATATGTGTTTATGTAGCGGTGGAAGTCTTGTTCCAGTTCTGTATCACTGGCTCGCCAACTACGATCTTGTCTGGCCTTTTCTCTCTTGCTGGTGAACCAAACCAGAGAACTTCCATAGAATAGCGAGATAGTGGCCACATATACTGATAGTTCTGATGTCTTTATTTGGGATGGTTGGTCAGGTCTTGCGGCTGGTGTTATGGGTTGCTGCTACGGTTTTAGGCATTTTGGGTCTCTTGGAGTATTCTGATAGTAATGATACTAAAATGGAAGAGCAACAGGTGGGGGTATATATGTGTAGGTATGGGTGCCGCAGAACTGCTGGATCGGGTGATTTGTATGTAGCAGTTTTATGGGATAAAAGAGAGAGAGGATGTTCGGGTTTGGGATTCCTTAATTTCCTGCAGCACTACCGTATATCAGGCCATGCTTGTGGACTGAATTAGGCATCTTGAAGGGCCAACATCAGTGCATTTGTGCAATAACTCTTGAGGAGTATAGGAAATATGTGGAGAAGAAAAGAGCAGCAGAGCTGTTGTCCTAGTGATGGAGGTTGGGGAACCTGTAACTATTGGATGTTGTGATTTCTGTGATGAATTAGAGGAAGGGAAAGTTCTTCAATATCTGATGGATGGGATGATAAAAGGGCAGAATCTGTCAGGATCATCATCTGCTTGGGGGATAAGGACTGAAGAAGAGAGAAATCAGTAACTGGAATTCTGATTCCGGGGCTGCCAAATGAATCCAATGGTACCGACATCAGGTAATTACTTTCTCTTCATCTCTGCCCTTATGCTAATCCAATATTTGCCAATAAGATGCTAAATTGCAACTTGTTATGATCCTTAACAAATGTGACATCTTTTATAGTTTTAGGGTTGATAGTCAATTATGATAAATTTAGTTTGTGCTCAAGCTATGGCAAAATTGTAATGCCTTGTATAAAAAATTAAATAGATGCTTGATAGATAATGGTAGAGTCCAAATAACTTATATCATAACCCCGATAGCTACTAAGCTTAATTAAGGAATATAATAGTCTTAGTTGAAACCTAGTGGGAGGATAGCAGGTCATTAGACTATCTTAGGCGAACCGATAGACGTCTAAGGTGATGAATAATATATGAATGGTTAAATTCTGACCTGTCTGTAATTAATGATGATTATTCAGGATGATGATTATTGAGGATATGCATGGAGGTACCTAACGCATCTAGGGGATATCTGTGAGATAAGCATAAGTTTGTGAGTAACTCGGATTCTTGACTTGGCGTATATTTTCTGTATTACTTAAACTTGTATACTGAACTGCTTTATATGCTGAACTGTTTATAAGCTCAACTGTTTTAAATGCATATGCTTTCATGCATACCTCTTGATCTACATTACTTGTGGCATGATTTTGTTCTATCTTGCCTTCTGATATATCCTGTTGATTCTGTTGAAGTCTATTGTTCTGTTACCTGTCCTTTGGAGTCTATTTGATTCTGTTTGTCATGTTGAGTCTTATCTGGGGCCCACTACGGGATTGAGTATATCAGTAGATGGATAGCTGACTCTGTGGGACGCCCAGAACTCAGCATCCGCTCAATCCTATCTGATCTGTTTCCGCTCTGATGCCAATCCCAGCCGGAGGTGTGCGATATGAGGCCCTCCATGTGCCGCCAGGACGTGGGCCCTCCATGTATGGGGGAGGGGGTGGATGGGAAGTAATGCCATCCCACATCGCCTGGGGAAGGTTCAGGCACTTTGAGCTATATCCGTTTTATTTGAGCTGTATCTGTTCTACTTGAGCTGCATTGTTCTATCTGAGTTACATTTGAGCATGCATATATATATATATATATATGAACTGGTTTTGAAACCCATGGCAGGAACCTATGTTACTCACTGAGCTTGTTTAAGCTCATTCCATTTATTTAACATTTTTCAAGATATAACTCCATTGGACTAGAATGTATAAGGAGATGATACTAGTAGGCTGTGAGGCATTTCAAGTACGGATCTAATGGCATGGATTTGTGGAGACTTGGGTTCTGATGGATTGATTCTGGCTATTCAGGTGAGTGACATGTTATGATTGACTTCGTTGATATGCATTAGATGTATTGGGACATGGCTCATGGTAATGGTACTCTAGAGAGATTAGATATGTTCTGTGCTCTTTGACTAGTGATAGATGTGCTCTGTGGCTTAGAGTTATTAATTGGTTGATTGTAGACTTGCTCTGTGGTACATACTTCTAATTGTGGTATATTGATGAGTTGCGTTCCCATCCGATAAAAAGGTTTTAATTTCCGCTGTTCTGACCCTACATTTGGAGTACAATTCATTATACGGTTCAGAAGATTGCCTTCGATTGGTCGCATTGTCAGTCGGAGACTGACAAGGCGGCTAACTGGCATCACATCTTTCGCATCCGCGTAGGGTGGGGTGCGGGATGTGACATTTTGCATGTGGGGTCAATGGTTGACTGGTCAATAGAAGACTTGCCAATGCTGATTGCCTTTTCTGATGACGTTTTTAGACCGTCTTTTTCCAAGGATCCCATTTCCAATGTTGTTTTAAATTTTGGTTCACGTTTTGGCCGTCGAATGACTAAACAAGGTCGAGCTCCAACTAAAACCCGCTTTTTCTAGCGAAGACTTTTAGTCATCTTTTCTCCCTTATTTCTAGACAAATCTCTTCCATTTTTCCATCCGCAACTATTTACAACAGTAAATCCTGAAAACATGATTTGAATCTGTTTATCTTATGTTGGCCGATTATCATCCTTACCTGCGACTCGCTATCACATGCTCATTCCTGAGCCATTTTAAGTGATTTGACTTGATTTTTCCTTTATTTCATGCCTATATTCATTCCTTATTGCAAAAATCTCTTTTCATTTGAATTGATTCCACCCAGTTCTTTCGTAGTTTACTAATAGCGATTCACTCAGGGCTTATAGCCTTTACTATGATATCTTAGCTCAATTATTTGCTAAAACTAATATTTTAACTAAATACATTGAAAGGAATCAAGAAAAATCAAAGTTATTACATGTTTGGGTGTTCTCTGATTTTCTCTCTCTAGAATGCGATCTCTCTCTCTCTCTCTCTCTCTCTCTCTCCAACTCCTCATTCCTCCCAAATATTCCACGATCTCTTCTTGGCGTTAGAACTCCACCTTTTTTTCTCTATGGTACAAGTTGAGGCTAGCCCATACACAATTTTCTTCATTCTCTCTCTCTCTCTCTCTCTCTCTCTCTCTCTCTCTCTCTCTCTTTCTCTTTCTCTTAGTTGTAACATGCAGCCATTTAGTGTGGTTGTAGGTGCTCATTTATAGCCACTGCCCCTCAGGCTTCACCAAGACACTCTCTATCCTTTCTTTTAATGGCTAAGAAAGCCTTCGATACCTCGTCTCTTCTAATGCTATACCCACACCTAGCACACACACTAATTCACACACACATATCTGTACTCCTTCATTTCCATACACAATGTATACATGTATATATATATGTATATATAGATATACTTATATTATCATTTGTATATTCTTATGTATACGTCTTATATATTTGTATCATGTGTACCTATATATATATAAAAATGTAGACACGCCTCCTACATATAATACCCATTGCCTCTACATTGTAATTGTTACATTTACAGATATCCCCTTGGTAGCCCATTAGTTTTGTCCCCAAAACACAAATAATCTAGTGTGGAAAACTATTTGTATACTTGTGTTATTAGCCCACTTCTGTTACACATTATGGTACTACTTTGTCTCAATGTTATTTATTTAGTAGTAGTCTTGAAAGTCAAGGGTGTGACAAGATTACTTTATTCCCTACTTATTGAAACGTGTTGAATCTTTTTATTCGATTACTTCTAGTTTTAATGAGGATTAAGTCATCGCCTAGTTCACTTAATTTCATGTTCTTATTGTATTCTGTTTATCGTAAATTCTCCTTTAAGCCTAACTCATCATGCTAGTTCATTTGTCTAGTCTTTTGAGCTTATTACCGGTATCAAGGACATTGTGTCCTTAATTAAGAAATATTTTAAATATACATTTCTTCTTTTCTTGTAGCTCTCATTGACTCACTCGATAGTAGTTTTGAGAGTCAAGGGCTTGACTTTTTAATTTTATTCAATACCTTAACTCTAACCCACAATCGCACACATGCTATATTAGTATTCTAGTATTCCTTGCACTAGCCCTAGAATATGTGGTTATGAGTTTATTATGCTTTCGTGGTTGCATTATGCCATTTCTTTACTGTTCTAGCTCTATTGCTCAACCTGTATTTCATTAAGCTTTATTTCTAGTCATTACATTTACTTTCGGGGAGTACGTCATAATCACACTACTACTTAGGATTCTCCAATTCTCACTTGTTCGAGCAGTAGTCTTAAAGGACAAAGATGTGACTAGACTATGAGATTCTCGTTGTTCAAAGAGTACTTAACTTGGTTATCCCAATACTTTGTTCTGTTTTAAAGACGGAGTCCCTGTCTAGTTCTTTCTAATTTCATTTTTCTTAGTTGTGAATCTTTCTTTGGAGTCACTTTACAAATTTGGTTGTCTGATCTGTAATATCATTTTCTTAGGCTTCCAGTTGTCCATTTAACTCTATTTGTTAGTTTTAGACATCTTACCTTACCTTCACGCCAATAGTACCCTTGCTTCTTGCGGTGTGCGTTTACTAACGCGTCTTTTGCATTACAGGCTTTATTAATATAAAAATTACTTTAGTTTTTATTCTTCTCACTTATTTGAGATTTTTATACATGGCTCTATTTCATAAGCTACTTTTTCGACAATAAGTCAATCTACTTTCCTCTCGTTCTTGGGTTGACTTGTTATCATTGTGCCATTTTCTTCTTTGTTATACTTTACTTTGCTTCCATGTTTACCTATTTCAAGGGTTAGACGAATTGAGGTATTTAGTTCCTCCATTTCATCCCCATCATTATCCTAACCTTTTGTGTATTCGTAGTTTTCTGCTTCCTCATGGGTTGGAGTATAGTTGTATACTTAGCTTCTCATTTCTTTAACTCTAAGCATACTTATTGGAGGGTTTTTAGGGTATAGAAATACCCAATTTCTACTAATCTTTCAAATTATATCATTAGTTGTTTTACATGTATCTTTTTTATTGAGGTTATGACTGGTTCATGATTGAATCTTGTAGTTTATTATGGGTTCTTTTTATTGGCTAACTCTAGCCTTTAGGTTCTATGGCTTCTGCCATCATCAGTCATTTCCTTAATCATTTGGTTTACAACTATTCTCAAGGTTTTCAAATTCATCAGTCTTTTACTTGTCGTTACTACACGACTAGCTTACTTGTGTATTGCCCGATAGTGGGCCTTATCCCTATTCGATCCTCGGATCTCATTAGACTTCAGAAGTCATTAATAATGTGACGGTTTTTCTTATTTTCCTTTTATAATCATAATCTTCTATGACATTTTTTTTTAGTAGTGTCAATTGACAGTAGTTGCCTTTCACGAGTTCTATCTGTGATTCTGAGGTGCTTAGATTGGTAAGTATCTATAGGTTAGGGCTTATCATGCTCCATTACTTACAAGACTTACATTTCATCACTATTTATGGTTTTGTACTTGGTTTATTCCAATACCTATCGATTACTTCAAGTCATTTCTAATCTTAAATTTTTATGTCCACTTCCATTAGTAGTTATTTGTTCACTATCAAATCCTCAATATCTTTCTATCTCTTAAATATCTAACTTATTTTGACTATTCTTTACTATGCTTCTCAGAGTTCATTTTTGTACTCTAGGAGTTATCTCTTTATAGAAGAAAATCGCTCGTCTACCTATGTCATCATCACTATGATCATAACTAGATCACTAGGTTGTATTGTATTCATTCTTTCTCATGTCCTTATTGAGCTTATCCATTAGAAACATTAGCTCAGTTGGTTGGATAGGGAACGCTAGGCATGTTTCCTAGCTCCAAAGTTACACAATTAGGTGGTCGGTTTTACTTGTAACTAAGGATCTATTAACAAAACAGCATGTACCACTACCCTCTCATACTTTCCTTCATCTGCATATTCACCAATAATCTCGATCTCTTGTTCATCTCAATATATATAACATTTCTGTCCTAAATAAGGCTTCCTTCAACTTCAAGCTTTTTAAGAACCGAAATGTAGTAGAGAATCATTTGCAACTTGTGGAAACATTAGTTTCCAATTTCATCCTTAATTTATCTGTAATGCGTAATCTAATTTACTCCAAAAGTGATTCATATAATACTTACATTCATTGCTCCATTCTGAACTTATTCCCCAAATACTCTTAATTCCTAAGGAATCATTCCTTGTGGAGTTTGTAACGTTGCCTTCGGGCAATCGTCAAGTTTTAAACCTCAAATCATACTTCATGCCTCTCATAATCAAGGACTTATGGATTTCGGATCCAAAACCTCTCTTCAACTTTTCTTTTCATTTCCTAGGTTTCATGTGCTTGAGGTTCTAATTTCTCAAGGATTCCTGTGAAACCACTTCTAACAGTTAGCAAGGTTAGGGTAACCTAAGCTCTAATTCACTAACTATGTTTGGTTTTTCTAGTTTTGGGGTAACTCTAACCCTACTGGTTAGTTGGGCTTTTATAACCTTAGTCACCTACCTTAGGTAACCCTTGCTCGGATGGGTTACCAATTTAGGTAACCTTTGCTCTCATACCAACTTTGTTGGTATCACTAGGTTCTTAGAAAACCAACTCGATGCTCTGACACCAACTTTGTCACATCCTAGTCCCCACCTATGCAGATTAGGGACAATGACTGGCTAATTAGGCACCTCGCCAATACACTAACCATTTTGTAGAATATTGATAACGTGTCTAACCAAAAGCCTTTATACATATCCAAGTAGATTGCATTGAGTCATGTTGGTTGGTCCCGATATGATACTAACCTAGAAGGAAGGGTTGAATAGGTATATACAACTTTTTTAATATTTCTAACTTTTTTAACAACACTAATAGCTAATCAAAAGGCTAAAAATATGAATTGCAAAATCAATCAATGATCATCAATAGAGTATTATCCAATCAATAATCGCAAACCATTCAACTATAGCGGTAAAGTAGTATTTGTTATATCAAACCATCCAACACAAGCCTAATTGATCCACTAGTTCAATTATGATGACAATTTCTCAATTTAAATCAAAATTCAACTAAGTGATCAACTGTTAATTCCACAATCTGAATTACAATTCAATTTGCATAATTAAGGTTTTCAAATACTCAATTAGCATTCAATTATCATATTCATGAAAACCTAATTATCAAGTTAGAGGAAGCAATTAATTGAAAAAAATTTTGAATTGTAAGGATGAAGAGATGAAAAAATCCAAACTGAGATGTTGACAAAAACATCCCCACAGAAAACTAACTGCGGTGGAAAACTCCAAAGCCGGCCATGTTTGGGGAAGAATTTCACTATGATCAAGATCAAATTATAACACAAACATGACTCGGTCTTTGTACCTCAAGCACTGTTCTGCCCATTAATGTCTGTAACCTCCCTTAAATCCACAAGTTCCTCATAATCAAATTCGTCATACAACCGATTCTCCTCTCAGTCTCGGAATCCTCCGATCAGGCCACTCTATAATAATGAATCCATACAATCTTGTTATCTACTGATCACTCAACGTGGAATCCTCAAGGTTGAACTTCACTATTTTCAATTGTGAGAATACATGAAATTTAGGCTCTTTGATATGACTTGGATCATGTGAATTTATTTAAATCAATTGGATGATAAGAGTAGAGATATGCATGATCTACAATTACAATGGTTCACTCATGAAAGCTATTTGATCTATCATATATAAGGCTCTTACAATTTAAACTCTCTATACTCTTTTCTCTCTATGTTCCTCACTAACATAAATAAATTTTTTTTTTATTTCATATGAATGAGATCAGATCTCAAAACAAGCTTGAAAAAATAAAATTTTATGTTTTTAAGCATTTTAGTCAGTTTGCCTATAGAGGACATTTTGGTCATTTCTCCCACCGAGGGCATTTTGGTCATTGTACCTACAGAAGGCATTTCGGTTAATATAACTATCGAGGACATTTTTGTCATTTCGCCCATCGAGGGCATTTATGACATTATGCCCACTAAGGCCAGTTTGGTCATTTAACACATTAAGACCCTTGAGGGTATGATTGGTCATAAAGCCAACAAAGAGCATTTTGGTAATTTCTAGTGTTTCCCTACACTTGTGGGGTAGTTTGATAAATACTATATGTTTCCCACTTTTTAAAGGTATTATCGTCATATTGGCACCATTTTTCCCTTTGAAAGGCACTTTAGTAATTTTAGCATAATCCTATCCCTTATAGGTTATTGTCACCATTCATGAGCATACATGTAATTTCCATGCCATTACTCATATAGGGTTAATTTGGTAATTTTAGCCCTTGGGGACAATTTTGACTATTTATGCCTTAGTGGAATTTTTATAAATATCTTGTCGCTAAATTATTTACCGAATTAAGGGCGATATAGTGAATATTGGTGTGCAACCAAAACTTGGCAATTTTTCTCCCTTCCTTATTCTAAGGGGTTTTCCTAAATTTATGCACCAAAAACTTGCCTATTTCCATTCCCTTCATGGTCACAAGTAATTTCAATAGCAAGCTCTTTATTTTAAGGGATTTTCTTTTACTGCTACACCAAATAACTTCCTTATCTAATTTTCTTGCGCATCAAGAATTAATCTAGGCCATCCATCCATAGGATTCATTGTGTGCCCTTGGATTAAACCTCTTTCCTTTTTCCCTATAAATAAGACCTGATTAGCTACCAAATTCAAAGATAGAAAAATTAGTAGCCAAATGTAGCTGCAATAATTCTCTCTTCTATATTTCTTCTTACATATTTCTGAAGCTTTATTTTACACAATTCAAGCGTTCTACATAAGCATGGCTCTATACAAGCTTTGTTTAACACAAGCCAAGGCTTTACACGAGTTTTGTTTTATACAAGCTTTGTTCTAAACAAGCCAGAGTTCTATTCCGTTCAAGACGAATTACTGCACAATCTACGGTTCAACATCAAGGAGTTCAAGTATAAACTTTGACTGATTCCACAAAAATAATCAGGTATTCTCCCTAAATGTCACACCCCAAATCCCACCCTATGGGAATTAGGGATAGTAACCGACCAGTTAGGCACCTCATTAATACATTAACCCTTTTGTAGCATATTAATGATATGTTTACCCAAAGACCTCTTAATATGTCAAAATAGATAAATTCAGCTATACTAATCATGCAATAGAAATTTGTGTCTGTAAAAATTTTCTTGAATACAATCACACTTTGTAGAGCATAACTAAACTTTACATCAGAGTTACAATGACATGAGCCCTTCATTTCATTACACATAAATTTCTAACTATTACAACAATGACAACATTATTCACGTTACATTCTTCTCTAAACTGTCACATCACTTTGGTATTCATTATTTCAAATTGATACCTCTATGGTTGGGATACTAACCTTCTACTAGCTAGAGCTAGTGTGTCTATTCATCGTGGTTTATTTGCATTTGGATCTATAAAATTATTGGTCCTTCCTAAAAAAATACAAGATAAAACCCTATGAGCTTAATGAAAAGCTCGTGAGTAACTCCAATCCCTTGTCTTGGGTTTCTGGAAACCTTTTTCATAAATTTTTTCATAGCTTTCATAAACTTTCATAAAATGTTCATCACTTTCATGGTTAGCAGTTAAGGAATCTTTACTTGAAATCTACTAGAATTCTTTTCATAAAATAATACCTATGATTTTAAACACATGTTGTAATCATTACATAAAGGTTCATGCCAGTCTGGTTTTGTAAAATATCATTTCATCATGCACTTCATAACAATAGAAGATAAATAAGTATAACATGCCAAACATCTTTAGAGCGTATGTCCATGAGGGTCATCATTGTCACCTTGGTGATAATCTATGTAATTTAGAGCTCTAGGCTTACATAGCCCTTCTGGATTCTAACTCCCAACGAAGTTCTTGCTATCTTAATCAATAAATGGTCTACCGGCTCTTATCCCCTAACGGGGTCCGTAAGGCAAGTAATACTAAAAACATGTTTTCAAAACATCCTTAGCTATTCATGCATTTAAACATTTAAGAATGCTACTCATAAAGCATGTCATTCAAAAGTTTTAACACCATAATAAAGGAATTGCATAAAACTGTAAAGCATAGCATGCAAATGTGATAAGACAATAAAATAACTATAATCAAATGAAAAGCCTCCATTTCATGGTTCGGGGTTATTCACATGTGGTCCAATGTCTACAGTCATTTCCTTCTTTGTTTAGACGGTCCACAAAACATTAATAGAGGTATTTTAATTTCATTTATACTCTTCTGGAAGCTTCATTAAGTCTTAAGAACGTATTCGTCATTTTTTAGTTTGTTACCAGGTCTTATTTCCCTTAAAATGATGACATCGTTAAGTACAGAATGTCAAAGATAATCAATTTAAGCTTTTTCAGATCCTAATTTGCATATCTGAGACTTATATGAAGCCTAAGGGCATTTTCATAATTTTACGCTTTCACATGTTTTATTTTTCGGTACTTCGTTTGCTAAAATGGGCTTCACCATTGAATCTAGAATGTCAAAGAAAGACATAATAGGCTCTCTTTGATATTTAATTAACTTTCGCATCACTAAGGGCATAACGGTAATTATAAAATTTCACGGTCTATATTTTTGAGACTTTGTTTCATAAAATAGGTCCCACCATTAGGTCTAGAACACAAAAAATGTTAAGGTAGGTATTTCATAATTAGCGGGATTCAATTAATAGCTTAATTAATCAGTTAGGAGACAAATAGAATTATTTCATTTGTCTGTTCATTTTTTTTTAGGTCTAATTTCATTAATTGGACTCCGCCATTGAGTCTAGAATGCCCAAAAATATTGGGTTAGACTCTTCTTGTAATTTAATTGCCCTTTGTTTAGCCTATTTTTGGCTTAAGGGCATTTTGGTAATTTTTCTTAATTTAAGAAGAATTCAAAAATAATTTATAATTATTTTCTAGGTATTTTTGTAATTTCTAGAAATTTCCAAGGTGAAAATTAAAATTCAGAAAGTTACACAACTAGACCGTCCAGTCCATAGCTTTGTTAACTAAACTAGACCAACTTGGTTCAGAACCGATTGGTTCAACCGATTTGTTGCGTCACTACTATGTCATCATGACATCAGCCCTTCACCAATTCAAAACGACGCCATTTTCATTTAAAAGCAAACCCATTGAACTATTTGGCAAGGACCTGGACCGAGCCCCAACGCGGCTATTGTTCATCATATTCTCTATAAGAACGTTATTGTAACCCTAATTTCTTCAAATTTTCAAAGCCAATTTCATGAGTTTCTGAACATGAATTCTTGTCGTTTTCAATCTAAAAATGTTCACAAAGGTTTATTTTACACTTTGGTGCTCCTTTTAAGGATCAAATCAAGCCAAATTTCTTGGTGTATGGGTTGATAGTTGCAACTGCAACTTGTTGGTTCTCCTTCAATAGACAACCAAACCTTGCATGGTTTGGTCTCTGATGACCCTCTCCACACGGAGGCTCAACTCATGCTCTAAAAAGAAGCTTTAAAGCTCGTTTAATGAAGAAGGATTTAAAACCCGAAACCTGCAACTGCCTATAAAATGCTTATTTTTAAGCCAATCGGTGCGGTTCGTTTTGCGTTATGATGCAGTTCTCCTCTAGTTTTGGTCCTCGATCACAAAACAGGTTTGGTTCAGGTCGAAAGCTTGACCCAGTTTCAAGCTTTCATTAATGGCGACCAATCAATGTTCTAATGGTTTTCGATGTGTTTTCTTTCCATTTCATGTTTAAATTTACACAATACTAATTTTTAAGTAGAGATTGAAACAGAAAGGGTCAAGTGATTCACCTATTTTGAGCTTTTTCCCATTTTTCTCTCTCTTCAGTTACTCTTTCTCTCTCTACCAGTTCCATCTTCTTCATCTGGTCCAAGTAGCTCAGCTTTCCCTATCCGTTTTCATTTCTTCAAACAACTTGTATGGAAGTGAATCAAGCTACCGTATCTTCTCCGCTCTCTGCGTTTCCCTTTTTCTCTCTCTGCAATTCTCTCTTTCCATTCAGTGGGCTGGGCAGAATTTGCAGCACACATAGATATGTTCATGTATAATCAGTGTTTTGTTGCATGAATTTTGATTGGGTAAGGGTTTGGTCTAATAAATCTTTGACAATTGTCATAGGAAATCTATCCAAAATCTCTCTCTTTTCTTTCTATCTCAATCAAGCTATATTTGAGGCTTATACAACACAATAGGTTTGTATATATATATATATATATATATATATATATGAGATGTATGTTGCATGCATTTTGATTGGGCAAGATTTTGGTCCAACGATATAAGGCCATCTAAACTTTGACTAGCCCACAAGTTGACACCTCATCCTTTGCATGCATCTCATGCTGGCATTTCATAGGTTATCTACAATTTGAGTTGACATTATAGCATAAAAGTGTTGGCAGCCTACTTTGTAAAGTTAAGACACTCTTTATATAGGGTCTTGGTTTCAAGACTTTGTAAGAGATTTTTAAGCCTCTTTTCCCCCATTTTTTCTTTCTTTTTATTAGCGTGTCTTAGTTCTTATTGAATAATCTTTATTTTGTTTAGTTACTAGCTAATTTTAGTTGTCACCATGTTAATTTGCTTAGTTAGTCAATTTGTGACTTGTCATTACAATGATTCCTATAAGTTTCCCCCAATATTGAATGGTCTGCTCATGTTTCAATATGGTCATATTTACACACTATTTTCTCTTAACTTTCATTAAGTAACCGCATCTAATAATTTAAAGTGTTGGTATAATATTTTCGTTACTTAGATTATGTCTTGGGTTAATGCTCCAAGGTATCATCAAAAGATTCATTTATGATAGCACACATTACAATGCATTGACTATTTATTTAATCCTCATATTAACAGTACCCATATGTGTCTTTGGTCTCTAGTTTCAAGGTCAAATTGCTTTAAACAATTTTTCCATCATTTAATTAAGCTTAGTCTTATTAATAATTTGTGTTTACCTTAATTATCCAATAATTATGGTGGAGGGTGTTACACTAAAACCCTACCTTTTTCTCTTTTCCTAACTCAATTCAGCCTATCACTCATGATAGAATTAATTGAATTGGAGAACTATGTTGGCTCTGATTCCATTATTTGAATGGATATGTACGACGCCTCATGGGCCCAAGTCTATTATTTCCCTTAATCTTATTTACTTCAAATATTTTTATTTTATTCATTCATATTATCACTCTCTCTCTATTCTTCTCTTTTGATTTATTTACGTCATGTATTCCGTTTACTTTATTCGTTCACGTAATTACCATCATTATCTCTTTCGACGTTTTTCTCTTCTATTTTATGTCATGTAATCTT
Source organism: Nyssa sinensis (assembly GCA_008638375.1). Classification (NCBI taxonomy): domain Eukaryota; kingdom Viridiplantae; phylum Streptophyta; class Magnoliopsida; order Cornales; family Nyssaceae; genus Nyssa; species Nyssa sinensis. The sequence goes on from CM018034.1 coordinate 35,647,939, forward strand.
TGCCTTGCGGATGAACACTTGAGGGTGATGCCGAGGGATACCACTAGGATATCACTCAAGGTCCTAAAGTGTGAATTTAACCTAGAAGGGGGGTGTTTAGGTTGGTTCTAGAATTAAACATTTCTTCAATGTTTATTACAATTCTTATCTATATCAATAATGCCACAACAACAAAATCACTCAACGTTATTAATCTAACATGTATGCACATCGAGCATTGTAATAGCCAATAATTACTCAAAGACACAAACCTATCAACATACACCTAATTAATTAACTAGTTCAATTTGATAATCAATATTATCAATTTAATGCAAAATTAAGCTAAGTAATCAAATGTCAATTCAATTCAATTCACAATTTCAATTTCGCAATTAAGTTTTCAATAATCAAATTAAAACTCAATTATGAAATTCATGAAAACTTAATATCAATATCAATATTCTTGCGGAAGCATTAAAGCAAAGCAATTAGTAAATTGAAAGAGATGAAGAAATTGAGAGATTTGCAAACCGATTGATGACAAAAGAAACCACCAAAGACAATAATCCTTGGAGTAAAAATCCGGAATGGGGCCAATGCTCAAAGAAGGCTTCCACTATGATGGAAATTTAATGACAATGTATCTATGAATGAACTCTATACCTCAAGCTCCGCTCTACCCAATCACGCCTTCAATTTCCTCTTAAATCATTAAGCTCCGCATATCCGGAATCCTCTTACAGTTGAAATCCTCCGATTAAACCGGTCCACAATTGCAAATCCTCATAATCTCGGTGTCCATCGATTTCTCAACGCCGAATCCTCAAGCTAGAACTTCATACTTCATCAATGGTGAAATTAACATAAATAAAAGACTCTTAGATCTAATTTAGATCTAGTGAATGATCTAAATCAATCAATGAATTAAAGTAGAGAAATGTATGAATGACAATTATGATTGATCACTCATGAAACCTTTTTGATCTCTCAAGAATTTAGCTCTCGCAATTGAAATATCTTTTACTCTATTTTTCACTACTCTGAACTGAATTTTCGTGTATTTTCGCAATGAACTTATTCAATCCAAAATGATCTTGAAAATATATTACAAATTTGTTTTTCACCCCGGGTGCATTCAAACGAACCATCATTTGTTTGAATGAGCCCTCATTCATTCGAACGAACAAGGAACGAATATCGAACGAGCACAATTTTGAGGTTGCAGCTCTTCGTTTGATACAGGTTATTTGAATGAATGGAAATGAATGAAAATGAATGAAAATGAACTTTATGTTGTTCATTTGAATGAGCAACATGGAGTTTCTCATTCTTGCTTGTCTTGTGAACTGAATTTTTCCTTGGGTTTTTAAGATAGATTTTAGGGAAAATTGTTTCACAATAATAAGTTTAACACACATAATGTTATGATAAGTACTATATGCAATGCATGCAATGTCTGAGTGTGTGAGATCCAAATCAAATACAAAATTCCAATATACCCTTCGTAAACCAAGTCGATCGGTAGTGATGCACGGTAATGTCTCTTGGACGATCTTGGAGTAGAACAGGCATTGAGGTATTTACTCCTAAGACTTATGTAATGATTACACACAAAGCACATTTTATCAAACCGGATTAGCCAATTATAATATCGGACCCCTTGGTACTAACAAAGGCCAATCCATTCAGATTGGGGAGGATAGGTAACTAACTCTTTCCATCTGGTACCTTAACTCCCGAATTCAAAATTATTTGGTTCATTGTAAGACTAGTTTGCTTTATTTAATTTTGACGTATATCAAGGGGCTTAGAATGTAACTAGGACCAAAGCATTATAATTTTTAATTTATTTACTATTTCCTTTACATGTATGATCCATGAGTTGTATCAGGTTTTTTAGTTATTTAGCCTAAAACAAGTTGGCGACTCCTTTGTGTATTCATTTACACCCCAATCTAAAAAGAGGGTGTTCCTCTCCCACCTCAAGGGTGCAAACTTAAAGTCAGGTAGTTTTTTCTTTTTCGACGTTTGCGCTCACAAAAAGTGTCAACACAGGAAAGCTGAATAGAATCATGCTACAAAACAACATCGTCTTACACATTCCAACCATTGCCTTCATTTCATCACTAGTTGAAATAGATTTGGCACCACCGTTGCAACCAAGGCCTTCATTTTGTGGCTTCCAAAACTTTACTTCAATTTGTACCTTCCAAAACTCAAAAAATTTGCACAAACCATCGAGACAAATGAAAGTAGAGTTTTCTTGATTTTTTGTCGATTATGAAATTTAAGCCAAAGCTTTTTTTCACGCCTATATTGTCTATTAAAGAACATGCCTTGTTCCCTTGTTTATGAGACTATCGAATAACTCATTATTCCCAACAAATTTTTTTTCAAATAATTTAATTAAATTAATTAATAAACATAACAATAATTTATTTATAGAGAATAATATTTTACAATATAAGAGAAGTAAAAAAACAATAGCTGCTGAACTTACCTGGGTGGTTGTAGATCTTTCGAAGAGTTGAAAAGAGTATCATTTCAAGGGAATGGAAGAGTTGAGGGAATGGTTGAATCTATATAATCTTACATGGAGGGTAAAAATTCCCAACAAAATTATAGTTATATGAGTAAAAAAGTATTAGTATAAAATTTATTGCAGAAATTTTAGTCTTTTTGATAGTACGAGGATAAGTTTGGAACTCTAGATTAATTACAAAGACTCTCTGTCCAGTGTGATAATGAAAACATCACGGCAGGGGAAATTGTGCCGACATTTGAAATAATGGAAAGGTTAGTGTCATTTCCCAAATTACGGAGGTGTCTATAATTTCATTAAACTTCAAGAGAGCTCAGTGTAATTTACTCTAAAAAATTTATGCTATAAAAAAAAAAAAAGTTCAAAAAGTCAATAGAAGTTCTATTAATGAATCAAATTGAAATTAAAATAGGAAAAAATATGAAAAAAAATTAAAATGGGATTCCCAAGGTGATTTTGTCCATGTATGAATAGGACAGTCAGAGTACAAGAAATTATTCAGTAGTCCCTTGGGACCATGGTCCCAAGGGTCAGATTAAGAGCCACGTCAACAACAGTGTATTGTACTGCACATGCAGCTAATCATCTAACTATTAAGACCATTAGGACCAGACCTGTCACGCCCCGAATTTCCACAAACCAGGGGAGCGAGTGAAATGAAATAAGAAAAGTAAATCAACAGCTATTAAAGTGGATTTAATTGATTACTCATCTATTTTCCCATATACCCAAAAATATAAAAAATGAAAAGTCGTTGATTATACTTGAACAAGAAAAGTTCCAAATGGTAGTCAACATCTCCCCCGACCAATGTCCAAAATTTGTCTAAGTTATGTTCAAGATTGGCCACCAAGATTTGCCCCAAAATGTCTCTAAAGATGTCTTGGAATAATGACCCCAAATGGGCCTCCAATTGTCTTGAGACATAGACCAAGAATAGGTCAAAAAATCCACAACCAATTGTCTAAGGAAGTGACCAAATATGACCCATGAGAGTGGCTAAATATAACCTAATAGGGGGGTCCACATGTGGCCCAAAAAGGTGCCCAAGAGGGTGGCCAAACATGGCTCGAAGGTTGGCCAAAACTGGCCCAATATGGTGCCCAAACATGGTTCAAAGGGGTGCCCAAAAATGGCTCAAAATGGTGGCCAAAGGGGCAAGTATCATGGGCTGTCAGGGCAGCACACAGGGGGCATGGCAGCAGGCAAGCCACGCATGGCCGTGGGCGCGCAGGGCGCACAGGTAGGGGGTGAGGCAGCCGTGGGCGTGTAGTAGGCAGGGCGGCATGGCCAAGCGGAGCATAGGCACGCGCGTGGGGCATGCGGCTGGGCAAGGCTGGGACTGGTTTGTTTTCTGCAAAATCATTGTTCATGGCTGCAACCTAACTTTTCCATTTCTGAATTTTTACTATAGTGGCTGTGGCTAAATTTCTCTAGTTTTGGCATATTTCCTCAAGGCTTTTAACCCCCACTTTGTGGCACTTTTTTCCACTTATTCATGGGCATTTTACACACCTAACGACTTTTTTAATTTCATAAAATTTTGACATGGTTTTCTTTATTTTCAAAGCATTTTTTCACCTAATATTCATGATAAATTATACAATCAATGATTCACACATTTCCATCCTCACTCAATGGCCACAATCTCATTGGAATTAACATACATCATTCAAATATACAATCCTCCACACATCCACATATACTTTGAAGTTTAAAACATCATATTTTCCCTTTCATTATAGTTATAGGGCTTTGCCCATTTTGTTCACACTACACAATACCATTACAAATGCATTACATAAGTCTTAGGGCTTATGCCCTTATACAACTCAAAATATGCCCCAAGGGCCAATATATCCACCATGGTTCACATCCCTTAGATCCTTCAAGACTCTATCAAGTCTTCAAGTGTTGGGGGCCTCATCTGTAATATGAAATCCCACGAAAGGTCAACTCAACTGCTGGTATGACACAATGCTAATGCAAGGAACAAGATTAAGGCATGGCATGTGCAAGTGTACAATTGTACAATTGTAATGTACATGCTTTCCAATTTATCAATACAATGCATTAACAATATGCGTGACACACCCATGCAAAATCTATGCCACACCCATATCTCATTCACAGATCGCTCCCGTTGGGTCAGAGTACTAATGCAATGGCCAATTTTGGGTTTTTCACCACAGGATCCACACCCTCATAATGCATAGCACCAAGTGCTCAACCCACGCTATGTTTTCCAAGGATTCGCCATATGCCAATATGCTTTGATTTCACCATGCAACAATGCAATCTCAATGAAGTATTCCATCAAACACATGGTATATGCCTTAAACAATGCAATGTACTTAAAGCAACCATAACTTTTACATCACAAAACTTTGTCTACATGAACCTAACTTGTAATCCCATCAGTTTCACATATAACACGTTACATATTCACAACCTCGGCAATTTCTCAAAGATCATAAAATATGTAAAGCACCAACACACGGAATAAATAATAACTCTCAAACCACAAGAGTTTCCCTACATGAACATAAGCTAGAATACAATGAATCAAACATACAAACAAGTTACATGTTCATCACTTTGAAAAATTCTCAAAGATTACAAAAATACATGAAGTACAAATACCTTGAGTAAATCATAACTTTCCAACCATAAGAGTTTCTCTACAAGAACATAAGCTAGAATACAATGAATTAAACATATAGTCATGGTTCATGTTTATCACTTTACCAAATTTCTAAAGAATAACAAAGAACACACAAGTACATAAATGATCAACTCTAGGTTTTTCAAAGAAACTATATCCTCAGTGATTTTCTAACATCAAATAAACATATGAATCATTCAATCAACATGTAAATCACTCCTAAACTTAATCCTAGTCCTTACTTAGCAAAATATCATACCTAAAAGGATTTTTCTCAACCCTTGGGAGTTGTGTTTGCTGCGCAGTAGAATTGATTGGTGAGAATATAGTTTTTGGCGTGGGGAACAACTTCCTAGAAGGAAGTCTTGCAGGAATCCTAGCTTAGATGTGTGTTTTGGTGGCTTGAAACTTGAAAACCCTAGGTTTTCTCTTCACTTTTCTCCCATGCACGACTTCTGCTCTTTCTCCAGCCCAAAAATGTGATTTTTAACACTAAGGGTCTGTATTTATACTAAAGGGGCAAAAGGGCAAAATGACATTTTTGCCCTTTATGAATCCGAGACCCCGTTACACTACAGCCCGTCCTGAAATGCCTCAATTCAACATTTTGTTTTAACCAAAGTTCTTAAAATTATTTTAAATGAAAAATTTCAAAAAAATAAATTTTTGCCTGCTGTCGGGTTTGACCGGTTCCACCGGGCCACCCGGGATGCCCTTTTGGTCCAATTTTCGTTTAGGCTCAAATTCATACAGTAGGCGTACTTTAACATTATAAGCATATTTCTCTTCTATGGCATACTCAAAACATTCTTATAAATATGACTTATGTCTAAATGATGCACGTAGAATGCCCTATCGGAAAAAACAAAAAATTTACCCTAATTTTTCAGATCTTTACATCCTTCCCCCCTGAAATAAATTTTGTCCCGAAATTTAAAAATGTACCTCTTCGACAAAATTTAGAAAGATCAATACAAAATGCATTGTAACATGGAGACGTGCAGCCTTACCTATGGATCTTTCACCTCTCCCTTCGCCAGGCGATGTGGAATGCATTACCCTTTCCCATTCCCCTCTCCCCCCAAAGGAACCTCGTCCACTTGGGCAAGCGTGCACCGGCGTGCAGACATCTTCACACTCCCTGCTAGGGTCTAGTTCTGATCCCATCTGTAACGGCCCACTCCACATGGCATAACGCACAATGAAATCCTCAAACATGTTGGCTTATCAATGCCAATTTCCCAAATCCATCCAAATATCATGACCCACCTCAATAATGCAACAAAAAAAAAATCTCAATGCTCACAAGGATACCTCAAAGCCTCTCACACATGTGATGACCATCTAACTAACATCAAATCAAGTTATGCAATCATGTAGTAATTCATCACAATGGCCTCAATATATCACCTGCACTTCAAGATCAACCCAATCGAGTACATGTGAAAGGTCAGGTTTATACTTCCTCAACATCGATACATGAAAGACATCATGAACCCCAAATAACTATGGCGATAATGCCAATTGATAGGCCACTTCTCCAATCAAGATCTTGCAAGGATCTATAACACTCATGTTGAGTTCTCATTTAATTCAAAGACTCCGTCAATCATATGAAACTTATAGCATTAGTTCAACTCTCACTTGATTTAGTCACTATAATCAACACAATTAGAAACTATTCTGCACCTCAGATTCATCATTTAGTCATCTCGTTAAAAGTCCTCAAATTGAGTTTTCAACTTACTTAATTTCACAATCATCACAAGATACATTATCAGACCATTCTACAAAAAACTCACTCCCCATACAATAGCAATTTTCCAAGTGAATCATCAGAATGTCCCAAACTAATTCATCACCATTAGTGTTCACTCATCACGTAAATTTATGATTCTAATCCATCATCCATCAACAAGGGAAAAACAAAACAAAATGGGCATGCATTACCCCTACTAACAAAATGACTTCTATCGTCGAAGAAATATAATAGAAAACCTCACCCTTGAAGATCAATCCAACCACCATGTGGCCACAATAGGAAATAGTTATAACAAAATTCCTAGCACTTTCATGCTCCAGTAAAAATCAAAAGCCATCAAATGCACTATTATAATTCTCAGTAACCAACCACAGTTCAATATGCATATCTATAAGTCACTCCATCCCCGAGACATAATATCTCTAACTAATCTTACATTCCAAGAATATCCATCAATATTGGTAGTAAATCATGACCATATTAACAATAATCCACCATTTTTGTTCACAAGTCCTTGGACTTTCACAAGATCATTCCATTTTCAAATTAAAATTTCCATTCTCAATTTACATGTTAAGCAAAATTTAAAATCATACTCACCACCAGCTAAACCTAACCATGCCATTCATAATTCACTCTCTATATCAACAACACTATCATCAACTAATAGTTTAGCAATCTAGTTCATCAAAGATAAATTAAAATCTCTTCTACCCCGTATCCAAGGTACATTCCATACACACTCCTACATATGGTTAAAAGTTTTTCCATCTTCATCCTTTTAAGCTTTCAAGCTTTAATTCCATGCACTATCTAATGACATGCTCCAAAATGCAACATAAACATGTAAGCACATATGTACCCAATCCATGGGAGTATATAAAAACAAAACATGCAATACATATCTCTTACACGTCAAAGAATTTAACATACTTCATTTATACCCACATACCTTACACATACATTAAGTAAAAAAAATAAAAAATCTCATACTTAACACATAACAAATCAATCAAACCTTGACAAATATCAAAGATGCATTACGTTTCTATCATGTATTTAATACATACTCATGCAAGTTTGCCTTAGTTAATTCATTTTTCCTTGCTGCCTTAAAACGTCTTATTAGATATCTTTTACCTCTTTCCTGTATATAACTAGGTGACAACCCTTCATGGATCACAACTCCTTTCGCTACTGGGTGATGGATTTGCCAGTCCATACACTTGTAACTCAAAACCTGCTACCAATTCAGTATATTCATAATACAATATCAGGTGACCTAGTATATACATTTCTACATCATATACTCATAACAGTTAATATTCATTTAATCATTCATACATACATAACATGGTTAAGCATACTTTTATACATGCATTACTACCAATCCAGTTTGTTTAGATATCATAGTCGTAGTGCTGTAACCCTATGAATATCGGGTACTAACCTAGCATACACACATAGAATCAACAAACAACATTCAATAGCCAACATGTAGCCTACCACATAAACACTTAAGTATGGATCCATCCTAAGAATATACATATACATGAATAAGTATACAACTTACCATATAGGTAACTAGGCATATAGCCTACCTCATAAATCACTAGGTCTACTATATAGATATAAGCATCTATCCCCAGTTCAAAAAAAATCAAGCGTACCATATATTGTACAATTTCACATACAAAAGTAACAAGCACTCACCTAATCATGTAATCCAAACCAGTCCAATTAGGTTGAGGTCTAACCTCTCCTAACTTATAACAAAGTCCATCCTTGAAGGATCCATGGACACCCCGTGAAATAAAAACTATCTCTCTCATGAGTACACACCGTCACTTTCCTCTTGTAGCAATCTACACTCACCCGAAAAACAAACAACCAATACGTCCTCAATATAATGCCAAAACTAGGCATGTCAAGTAGAATGAAGTCAAAATAAAGGACGCGGTCAGCTATCTCTATCGAGAAATCTCTACAAATTCTCATCAGTGTCACACTACCCCAAGTATATTCATATAATTTGCATCTTAAACACAAGGCTCTTATTCAAAAAATTACATCATCCAACTCTTAACCTAATATAAAATTTCCTTCAAAGAAACAACCAATATTTATCCTTCATTCTATCATAATTGTGTAATCACTCTTACAACTATGCTAGAACTAAGGTCATGATTCACACCTTAATTCGGTCCAGTTCAAGCAACTCTTTATTTTTACAAGACTTATTTTCATAGGTTCATTTAATCAATCCACTATTCTTATCATACTTAGTATCGATCATTTTATAGGACTGGGTAAGACAATAGTATTCATCTCTAGGTTACCACCATAGTCCACCACAAGATAACATATTCCAGTTCAACAAAAGAATCATCACAACCCCTATCTTTCAGATTCACATCACTTGAAGTCATCAACATCCATTCTAAACACAAAATCAAAATTCAATTATATCATAACCTAGATTTAACCACATCAATCTTTTTCAAACTATTCATGTTTTATACAATTCTCCTAAGACAAGAGATCATCAATCATTACCTGATAATCTAACAAATCCTGTAAACATACTTGCTTAATCGTAATTCATAAAAATCACGTCAATCTCCTCCACCCATTGTTTACAATAAACAAATAACAAGTTTTCACCCAATTCAAACACAGTCTTTCGCCAAAAAATCCATTTAAGCAATACAATATACACATGTCCATAGTATTCTCCCATAAGGCTATATGATATCATGAGGGCAACTAAGCACCAATCTATTATATGCGTAAACATGTACCAAGTGATCACGTAAACATGCATCATAGTATAATATCAACTAACACATAATCACACATGTGATGCATCAAGTACAAATAGTCACATAACATACAAGATCCTATCATATACCACCTACCAAGCTGTCAAAATCTACACATTACACAAGGTTTTGAAAAATTTTCAAATTATGCATCGTGTTCCCATTGTGTTTAACAACACCCTACGGTCCCTAAGTATTCAAACCTAAGCTCTGATACCACAATGTCACGCCCCGAATTTCCACAAACCCGGGAGTGAGTGAAATGAAATAAGAAAAGTAAACGAACGACCAGTAGAGTGGATTTAATTGATTACTCATCTATTTTCCCATATTCCTAAAAATAAAAAATGAAAACTCGTTAACAAGAAAAGTCCCAAATGGTAGTCAACATCTCCCTCGACCAATGTCCAAAATTTGTCTAAGTTACGTTTAAGATTGGCCTCCAAGATTTGCCCCAAAATGTCTCAAAATATGTCTTGGAATAATGACCCCAAATGGGCCTCCAATTGTCCTAAGACATAGGCCAAGAATAGGTCAAAAAATCCACCAACTTGTCTAAGGAAGTGACCAAATATAGCCCATGTGAGTGGCCAAACATAACCTAATAGGGGGTCCAAACGTGGCCCAAAAAGGTGCCCAAGAAGGTGGCCAAACATGGCCCAAAGGTTGGCCAAAAATGGCCCAATATGGTGCCCAAACATGGCTCAAAGGGGTGCCCAAAAATGGCTCAAAAAGGTGGCCAAAGGGGCAAGTATCATGGGCTGTCAGGGCAGCACATAGGGGGCATGCCAGCAGGCAGGCCACGCATGGCCGTGGGCATGTAGGGCGCGCATGAGCGCGTAGGTAAGGGGTAAGGCAGCCATGGGCGCGCAGTAAGTAGGGCGGCATGGGCACGGGGCGCGCAGCGCGCAGGCACGTGGGTGGGGCGTGCGGCTGGCGGATAGGCAAGGCTGGGACTAGTCTATTTTCTGTAAAATTACTATTCATGGCTGCAACCTAACTTTTCCATTTCTGAATTTTTACTATAGCGACTGCGGCTAAATTTCTCTAGTTTTGGCCTATTTCCTCAAGGCTTTTAACCCCCACTTTGTGGCACTTTTTTCCACTTAGTTCATAGGTATTTTACACACCTAACGGCTCTTTTAATTTCATAAAATTTTGACATGGTTTCCTTTATTTTCTAAGCATTTTTTCACCTAATATTTATGATACATTATACAATTCAATGATTCACACATTTCCATCCTCACTCAATGGCCACAATCTCATGGGAATTAACATACATCATTCAAATATACAATCCTCCACACATCCACATATACGTTGTAATTTAAAACATCACATTCTCCCTTTCATTACAGTTATAGGGCTTTGCCCATTTTTTTCACACTACACAATACTATTACAAATGCATTACATAAGTCTTAGGGCTTATGCCCTTATACAACTCAAAATATGCCCCAAGGGCCAAAATATCCGCCATGGTTCACATGCCCTACATCCTTCAAAACTCCATCAAGTCTTCAAGTGTCAGGGGCCTCATTTATAATATGATATCCCACGAGGGGTCAGCTTAACTGCTAGAATGACACAATGTTAATGCAAGGAATAAGATTAAGGCGTGGCATGTGCAAGTGTACAATTATAATCTACATGCTTTCCAATTCATAAATACAATGCATTAACAATATGTGTGACACACCCATGCAAACTCTATGCCACACCCTTGTCTCATTCACGGATCGCTCCCGTTGGGTCAGAGTACCAATGCAATGGCCAATTTTGAGTTTTTCACCACAGGATCTACACCATCTTAATGCATAACACTAAGTGCTCAACCCACACTATGTTTTCCAAGGATTCGCCATATGCCAATATGCTTTGATTTCACCTATGCAATAATGTAATATCAATGAAGTATTCCATCAAACACATGGTATATGCCTTAAAAAATGCAATGTACTTAAAGCAATCATAACTTTTACATCACAAAACTTTGCCTACATGAACCTAACTTGTAATCCCATCAATTTCACATATAACACATTACATATTCACAACTTCGACAATTTCTCAAAAATCATAAAATACATAAAACACCAACACATGGAATAAATCATAACTCTCAAACGACAAGAGTTTCCCTACATGAACATAAGCTAAAATACAATGAATCAAACATACAAACAAGTTACATGTTCATCACTTTGACAAATTCTCGAAGATTACAAAAATACATAAAGTGCCAACACCTTGAGTAAATCATAACTTTCCAACCATAAGAGTTTCTCTATACAAACATAAGCTAGAATACAATGAATTAAACATATAGTCATGATTCATGTTTATCACTTTACCAAATCCCCAAAGAATAACAAAGAACACACAAGTACAGAAATGATCAACTCTAGGTTTTCCAAAGAAACTATATCCTAAGTGATTTTCTAACATCAAATAAACATATGAATCATTCAATCAACATGTAAATCAGTCATATACTTAATCATATTCCCTACTTAGCAAAGTATCATACCTAAAAGGGTTTTTCTCAACCCTTGGGAGTTGTGTTTGCTACACAGCCGAACCGATCAGTGATAATATATTTCTTGGTGTGGGGAACAAGTTCCCAAAAGGAAGTCTTGCAAGAATCCTAGCTTAGATGTGTGTTTTGGTGGCATGAAACTTGACTAACCCTATGTTTTCTCTTCACTTTTCTCCCATGCATGACTTCTGCTCTTTCTCTAGCCCAAAAATGTGATTTTTAACACTAAGGGGTTGTATTTATACTAAAGGGGCAAAAGGGCAAAATGACCTTTTTGCCCTTAATGAATCCGGGACCCCGTTACACTACAGCCCGTCCCGAAATTTCTCAATTCAAAATTTTATTTTAACCAAAGTTCTTAAAATTATTTTAAATGAATCCAGGGTTTGGCCGGTTCCACTGGGCCACCAGGATGCCCTTTTGTTCCAATTTTGGAAATTGTTTCCGTTTAGACTCAAATTCGCATAGTGTCTATTTTAATATTATAAGCATATTTATCTTTTATGGCATACTCAAAATATGCTTCTAAATATGACTTATATCAAAATAATGCACGTGGAACGCCGTATTGGCAAACAATACATAAATAATGCGCTACCAGCAAAAACGAAAAATTTACCTTGATTTTTTAAATCTTTACAGGACCATTCAATAATTTTTTGTCGGAGTACTCTAAGATTGATGGACTATAATGAGATTGCATTTAATCTTCCCCAGTATAATAAGAAAGTTGAATCAACTACTATGCTTTGACTTGGGCTTTTATTTGGGTTATGTTGGCCAGAAGAAAAAGGTTAAAAATAAATTAATATTACCTATAAATACAAAAATATGTACAAATCATGCAATTTAAGTTACTCAATTCATTCTAGTTAACAAGGCATCTGTTTTATTTGTTTAGTAAGATTACACTTCTAAGTGTATCACTTAATTAAAGCAAGATGGCTCTATACAATTGGAGGCCTAAAACGAGAAAGTAACAATTTTAACTGAGATTTTTTTTAATATTAATGTAATTTTTTTACTCTTATTCCTATATATATGATACTTACTTTTTTAATATAAAATTTAATTATTTTCCAACAAGAAAGAGCTATATATTGAATAAACTTTTACATAATCTTTTTTATCTAAATAGATAGCAATAAAAAATTAGAGTCTTTATGATGTTTTTTTTGTAGAGTTAGATTTTTATTAAGCATAGACTTCTAATTTAATTATACATAAAATTTAGGACCTTCTATTTAAGCGGGGTTTAAAGCGATTGCTTTGTTAACTTTATGTTTCAGCCACCATGATCTAAAGACCCAAATGTAGAAGTATTTAGAGCATATAAAAGCTTTGTTTAAAGCTACTAATCCATCTAAATATTGGGTGAGTATAACCTAAAACAACTTAGGCTTTTTCTAACAAAGACATTACAAAATGAGACAAAAATGAGCTTTCTTTATTTTGCTTGTTCAAATTTTCCTCCTTTTAGCCTACCCAACATGAGGTCGATTCCATCCTACCATGAATCATAGTTGTCAAATTGCCCAGGCAACCCTATGCGATAGATTTATTTTACTTCCTAGGCGACCGCCCAGGCGCCTAGGCAATCGCCAAGAAAAAAATATGGTGAAAAGTAATACAATCATTGTTTTTATTCATAATTTCATACCATCCATGTTATTTATAAGAAATTAAATCAATAAAGAGAATATTTTTATTCTCACATATTTTTATTTTTAAAAAAAATTAATAGCAACTATTTATTAATACTATTATTTGAGCCAACAAATAAAAATATAGTCTGAATTTTAAAAAGATTGTAACATTTGCAAATAAATCAAATAGAATGGATAATGCAATAGAAAATACTTGAATAAAACTTAACCCATTTAAATAATAGAATCGGTTGATAATTCAAAAGATAACATTTAACAAACATGACAAAAATTCAAAACAATGATCATTAAACTGGTTTTAAATGTTATTTGTTTTACTTTGACGGCATGAGATAAATAGTCGATAATATTAACATAATTTTTTAGTAAGATTGACTTTATCTATTGTATCTTAATAAAATGTAAATAAAATAAGATGCTACATTATATATAAATGTTTCATGTACAAATAGTCAATATTTGAGGTATTTTCAATTTTTCATTAATTTCACCTCATTTATTCACACATTCAAGATTTGTAAATATATTTAACGCCTAACAAAACAAAAACAAAAATATACTAACGAACTAAAAAATTATTTATGCATTAAAACATAAAGTTTGGCTAACAATAATAGTCTGCTGCCCAGGCAATCGCCCAACTATTTGGGATCAGGCGAGCATCGCCTAGGCGATTTTGTTACGCTGGGACGCGCAGGTAACCGCCCAGGTGGGCGCCATCAAACTACTATGGCATGAACTAGTTCAATTCTTCTGGTTTATATTGGTTTTCCAATCCTTCTTGACAAGGAAGGGGCCAATTCAGGCCCTCTAAGCCAAAAAATTACAGTCTTTATAATTGTCTTTTGTAAAGTTAGATTTTTATTAAGCATAGACTTCTAATTTAATTATACTATAAATGCATAAAATTTGGGGCCTTCTATTTAGTGGGGCTTCAAGTGATTGCTTTGTTAACTTTATGCTTCAGTTGTCGTGATCTAAAGAGCCAAATTTAGAAGTATTTAGAGCCTATAAAAGCTTTATTTAAAGCTACTCATCCATCTAAATAATGGATGAGTATAACCTAAAACAACTTAGGCTTTTTCTAACAAAGACATTACGAAGTGAGACAAAAATGAGCTTTCTCTATTTTATTTGTTCATATTTTGTAAAATAAAATAAAGAAGGAAGAAAAGAAAAAGTAAACACAAGTTTTACATGATTTGGATTTGGTTGCCTACATCCACAGACTAAACCTCCACAGTATCTTTTTATTTTATTTCTCTCACGTATATACAAGCTTTACAATGAGAAGAGATATATAAAAGAAAAAGAATAAAGCCATATATGATAAGATGTAGTCAATCCACCAAATTTAGGAAAGAAAAATCTTCTCCTCATAAAGAAGGAAAGTCTTCCATTTTGAACAAGGATTCCATTTGAGTGAGTAAAGTATTCTCTTCCTCAAGGAGGAAAGTCTTCATTTCCTCACAAATGAAAGTCTTCTATTTAAAGGAGAAAAGTCTTTCTTTCCTTAACTCAATACTCCCCCTCGAGTTGGAGCATGAATATAATGAATGCCCAAGTTGTTACCAAATAAGTAAATTGCTCCCTTCTGAGTGGTTTAGTGAAGATATCTACGAGTTGATAAGAAGAAACAACATAAGATGTTTGAATCAACCCAGCTTGAATTTTTTCCTGAATAAGGTGACAATGCAATTCAATATGTTTTGTTCGCTCATGAAATAAGGGGTTGGCAGCAATATGGATAGTACTTTTGTTGTCACAATGAAGTTGCATAGGCCAGAAATGATTAACTCTCAAATCCTTGAGTAAAGATCGTAACGAAATTAATTCACAAGTGGTAGAAGTCATTGCCCAATATTCAGCTTCAGCCAAGGAGTGAGAGACAGTGGATTGTTTCTTACTTTTCCATGAAATAGGACTAGCTCCAAGAAGGATACAATATCAAGTGGTAGTGTATCGAGTAGTTGGAAAAGTTGCACAATTAGAGTCACAGTAAGCTTGAATCTGAAGAGAGCTAGGAGATGATAAAAGAATCCATTTTCCTGGTGCAACCTTAAGATATTCGCAGTATATGATAAGTAGCATTAAGATGTGGTTTCCATGGCATATGCATAAACTGGCTGAGAAGTGGTACCGAGCAGGCAATATCGGGTCGGGTGATAGTGAGGTAAATAAGGTGCCCAACCAATTGCCTATATTAACTAGGGTCATCCAATGAATCCCCATCATCTGGGGTAAGTTTGATATTGTGCACAATAGGAAAAGTAATAGTTTTGGCACCCAATAGACCTGTATCATGTAAGATTTCCAAGGCCATACTTTCTTTGAGAGAGAAAGATTCCTTGTTTGGAATGAGCAACTTCAATACCTAAAAAATATTTTAAAAGTCCAAGATCTTTGATATGGAAGCAAGTGTGAAGAAAAATGTTGAGTGCTTGAATGGAAAGATTGTTGTTTCCAGTAATAATAATATCATCTACATAAACTAATACAATAGTTATAAAGGAACCTGCTAGGGAAGTAAACATGGAATAATCACAAGCAGACTATTTAAAACCAGCATGATGAAGAGTTAAAGAAAATTTATCAAACCAGATATGAGATGCTTGTTTGAGTCCATATAAAGACTTGTATAATCGACATACAAACTAGTTTCCCCTTATGACTGGAACCTAGGAGGAAGGTTCATGTAAACTTCTTCATGGAGATCTCCATGTAAGAAAACATTATGGGCATCAAGTTGATGGAGAGGCCATTGTTTAATAGATGCTACAGCTAGCACACAACGGACGGTCACTAACTTGGCAACAAAAGCGAAGGTTTCATGGTAATCAAGTCCTTCAGTTTGACTGTATCCCTTAGCAATAAGACAATCTTTATGCCTTTCAATGGAACCATTAGATTGATGTTTGATTTTATACACCCATTTACAATCAATAGGAGTTTTACTAGGAGGTAGTTGAGTGAGCGACCATGTATGGTTCTTGTTAAATGCATCAATTTTAGCTGTCATAGTTACGCACTACTTAGGATGTTGAAATGCTTGGGAAAATGATGTAGGCTCGACTTTAGTAGAAATAACAGTAGTAAAAACATAATGAGAAGAAGATAAATTAGAATAAGAAATCCAATCCTAAAGAGGATAAGTAACACCATTAGATGGAGAGGGTGACTGGGATTGGCATGGCATAAGTGGATATTGAGTGACAAGAGAACAATAGTAATCTTGAAGGTGATTAGGAAGATGATGTGTACGAGAAGAGCGACGAAGTAGAGGTTGTAGAGAAGATGAAGGGATTGCAGAAGGTTCCACACCAAGAGGTCTTGGATCAACAGGGGCGTAATCAGTCATGGGAAATGGAAGAACAATAGAAGATGAATTTGTGGGTGAAGGGTGCTGTTGAAAGGGAAAAATATGCTCATGGAATGTAACATCGTGACTAGTGAATATGACATGTTTTTCAAGATCACATACCCGATATCCACGCTGACCAAAGGGATAACCTACAAATATCCCTTTAATGGCACGAGGAGAAAATTTGTGTTTATGAGGTGACATGTTTTGTACATAACATAAACACCCAAAAACATGTAAATGGTGATATGATGGTTTGGTATGACGTAGGGTCTCATGAGGTGACTTCTTAGACAATAATGGTGTGGGTAGATGGTTGATAATAAGTTGTACTAAGGATGCATTCCCCCCAAAACTTTAATGGTAAGTGAGCTTAAAAGAGAAGAGCTCTAGATACTTCCACAAGATGGCAATGTTTACATTCAACCACTCCATTTTGTTGGGGAGTGCCAACATAAGTTCTTTGGTGGATAATCCCATGGGTATTAAACAAATGGTGCATGGAAGTAAATTCATGACCATTATCACTTTGAATGTTTTTAATAGAACATTGGAATTGATTTTGGACCATGGCAAAAAAATTTTGAAGAATAGATTGATTTTTAGATTTATTCTTCATCACATATGCCCATGTGCAATGTGAGAAATCATCAACGATGGTTAAAAAATAACGAGCACCAAAAATGGACTGGACAAAGAAATCACCCCATATGTCAACATGGATTAAAGCAAAGGGATCATCACATTTATTATTTTCATTAGAAAAATGTAACTGAGTGTGCTTGGCTAAGGGACATATAGTACAAATAACATTAGAACAACTAGATATGCCAAGTAATAGTTTTTGACAAAATAGAAAGCCTAGCAGGGGATGGATGACCTAAACGTCAATGTCGAAGATCTAATGCAGGAAATTGTTGTGCAACAAAAATAATAGGAGAAGCAATTGGGCGATAATAGTAGACTCCACCATGCTCTTTACCCAAAACAAAAAATTGTTGATTCAGTCATGGTATGTGTATGTGAGAAAAGAAACAGAGAGAATCAATCCAAAAAAAATTGTTTCGATGATTGAAAAAAATGCAGAAATGATGTCACATAATCGAGATGCTTTGATACCATGTAAAATAAAATAAAGAGAGAAGAAAAGAAAAAATAAACACAAGTTTTACGTGGTTCAGCTTTGGTGGCCTACATCCACGGACTAAACCTCCATAATATCTTTTCATTTTATTTCTCTCACGTATATACAAGCTTTACAATGAGAAGAGATATATAAAAGAAGAAGAATAAAGCCATATAAGACCAGATGTAATCAAACCACCAAATTTAGGAAAGGAAAATCTTATCCTCATAAAGAAGGAAAGTCTTCCATTTTGAACAAGGAAAGTCTTCTCTTCCATTTGAATGTGGAAAGTCTTCTCTTCCTCAAGGACGAAAGTCTTCTCTTCCTCACGAAGGAAAGTCTTCTATTTAAAGGAGGAAAGTTTTCCTTTCCTCAAGGAGGAAAGTCTTCCAATTGAATAAGGAGGAAAGTCTTTCTTTCCTTGAGTAAAGTCTTCCTTTTACTTGAATAGTGTCAATATATTTCCCTCCTCCTAACCTAGCCAACTCGAGGTCGTTTCCATCCTACCATGAACTAGTCCAATTCTTCTAGTTTATATTAGTTTTTCAATCTTTCTTGACAAGGATGTGGCCAATTCCGGCCTTGTGAGCTAGCCAATTTCGCCCTCCACCTTTAATTCTTTTTATTTAAAGTTTTATCTATATTTTATAAAATATTTTCAAATGTAGCTTTTCCTCACTCAATTCAAATTTTTTCACACTTCATACTTACCTAGCTTCAATTTAAACCCAAATAAGGATAATGAGGCTATCATGCAATATTTTCAAAATAAGAAGAATCATGGGGATAATGGATTATTGTGAATGTATTAAATAGAGGACACTTCTACCCTTCAAAAAAAATTAAAAAATGAGTGTTTGGTGGAGGAGGTTCTTGTATACAACATATTTCTAAAATTTATTGTAGGGTGTAAAGCTTTTTGACGGTTCTTTGTTTTTGTTGGACTTTTTGTCGGAGCTGTAATCTCTTATAAATTAATGAATTTACTTATTTATCAAAAATATTATCGATTAATGTCAATTTTTTATATTTCAATTTTTAAACTTATAATGTAACATTAAAAGCAAAGTTTGCTCCTTCTAAGACAAATTTCTCAACTCGTCCTTGTTTCTTAATGTGCAATCCAAACTTGAATTTTGCCCAGTTCACGATCATTTGAACTTATTTTTTGTTATTTGGATTAGTCAATGTAGTAAAACCGTGTAATGATAAGCCTTGATTACATTATGGTTTGGCTAGAATCAAAATGCGTTTAATTTCTAAATATTTATGTCTTTTCCTCTAAATCTTTTACTTTTTTTGTTTTTTTTGAAAAAGTAATGGCCATTACATCAAGGTTCAAGTCACAATTAAGAAATGTCTAATGATAAAAAAAATAGAATATTAAACATTAATAAAACAATGGTTGTTATTTTATTTTAATATGATGTTGAGATGATTATTACTTTACCTCGATAAGAGTTTCTTTACACTTCATGCAATCAAAAATTCTTGAGAGGTAAAAATGATTGTCATGTGATCATTTCCTTTCATGTGGACACATCATAATTTGTGCAAAGGGATTAAATATTAGATGATGGTTCTCAAATTTAAGAGAGAAATCTTAAATTCACAAGGATTAATAAATAATAAAAAAATCTGTAAAACAGTATAGAGAAAAACAAATAGTCCTATTTTTAATAGCATGTGAAAATAATAAAGAAAAGAGAAAAAATATGAAAAATGGAAAATTTGAGTTAAGCTTAGATTTGAAAAACTAAAGAGTTGTAAAATAATTTTAGATTAAATAGGTAGGTCTCAAATCAATTCTACACCATATTCCCCCACTTGGAAAGAACCTATCCTAGAAGTAGCTAGATATGCTCGACCTAAAACTTGTCGATAACTGGCTAATAATGTTGAATTTTGTTAGGGTACAACAGGTATGTATCAAATAAGGTGAGTAAGAGAAAAGTGAAGGGGACCCAATTGTGATTGTAGATAGGAAGTGCAACCTATAGGGGGTAAAATGGTTATATCAATTCTTTTCCACAACTCAACCAACTAAAACATATATGCTATAAATTCAAATCAATTAAACAATGCAATTAATCAATTAAAATGTTAATTTATTAAAACTAATTAGAAGCAATCAAACATCAATTGATTTCAAAATTGAAAGCAAAAAAAGGGTAAAGAGATGTACAAATAGAGATGGTGACGAAGAAATCACCACAAATGACGATTTGTGGTGGAAAACTCTAGGGCGCTTTACCTAGTGAAGAATCCATTATAAAGTTTTGATCAACTACAACTTCGGAAGATAAGGACCTAAATCCTTCTAGCCTTGTTCCAATCTTCCTATCCCAACCGGTCTTGAATCCACAAGATAGCTTCTTTAGGGAAGACTCTATCACAATCCCAAACACCACGTGATCTCAAACTTTACCAATCACCCAGTGCTTGAACTCCATGAGAACGGACTATGATGATGGTAGGTATGAGATTTAGGCTCCAGTCATGATTTCGATCAAGTGAATATGCAAATCATGAGAATGCAATGTAGAGAAGATAAAAAAAAAAAAACTCCTAAGAACACTCTCTCATTGCATTAGATAACAAAATGAAATTCTGGATATTTTAACATAGTTTCATGGATCTCAAAATAATATTCAAAATAGAAAAGGATCTATTTTGATGCATATCTTGTTCGAATGAGGGTCTATTCATTTGAACGAACTAGCCTTCGTTCAAATGACCAAAATTGATGAGGCTACTGGAAAATGCGTGGGCACGAGCCTATCAAATTTGTCAAACAAGGATCGAGTGAATACCTTCTGGAAAACTTGAGGGAAAGAGTGGACAGTGCTCTTTTGAACAAGTGTCAAACGGGCTATTTTGGTTGGTTGTTCGAATGAGGGCCTTCATTTGAATGACCAACTGAATGTTCTAGGGAGTATTTTTCACAATCCAAGAACAACACAGAAGTAGGAATAATGATAAATATGCAATGCATGATGTGTGAGTGTGTGAGATCTGAATCATCACAAAGTCCAATATACCTCTCGTAGAGCAAGAAGACCGGTAGATGTGCACAACAACGATGCTTGAGTCTTCTTGTGAGAGGAATGGGGACTTGAGTGTTGGGTTTGTATCCACAGGGGAAGCAATTTCAAAAATCTATTTGGATCTTTTTCTTTACATGAATCATACAATCTTGGAAAGAGAGGTTAGAATTACCCTATTCTTTAGAAACTTGATTGTTGAAGAAGACATATTGAAAAGATTGATGCAATCTTCGTTCACTTTCTCCTCTAGGTCTTCTCATCTTTTCCTTTAGGCAAACCATATCGCAAGAGAGTGGACTGCCTCTTATTTTAGTCTAGCACAAAAACTTATTAGAAATGGCTCCCTATATATCATATATATAGGGCTTAATTAAGGCAAGAGAAGGGATCTAGTGGGTCCCACTAAGTTGGCTTCTAATTAATCAATTACATTTTAATTATCTCATAATTAAATTAATTAACTAATTAATTTCAATTAACTCCACTATATAATTGAAATTGCACTCCAACTTAGTAGAATAGAGTAAACTCATATACACTATACTTCTTGTAGTGGGGCCCCTCTACATGGATACTAATAATCAGGGTTCCATATTATACTGTCAAATTAATTCCCTAATTATTTTAAGAACCTAATTCAATAATTATTAATCACTTGCAATTGGTTATCATTTCAGTAAACAATTTACCGAAAAAGATCGGATCTGAATTTTAGTGATTAACCCACTGAATTAGAACAAAGGTGATATCCATCTCTCAAATATATAAAGTGTAGATTCCATCTTGAGAATATGTGTTCCCACAGTCTAAATAATGACTTCCCAAGATACCGAGGTGTTGATCTAAAAGACATCACTCATTGGTAACTCAAAGTCATCACTATTCAGAACTTGAGTTCACTATCCTCTTAGGATTAAGAGCATACTGTGAATAGTGAATAAGAAACTTATTAAAGATGACAGTTCCAAATAATGCGTTTCTTATAGTGATCCAGTTCAGTGTATTCCCAATACACCAATACAATAACCTAGAGTCCACTACTCTAATGGTTGAGATAAACCACCTTATCACATAAAGGTTAACTATATTATAGCTGTACAGATAAGATGTCCAATCTTATCAATAGCCGCGAACAATTCTAGAATTGCCTACATAAGCAGTTCATATCTTCTGTGTATAAATCTCATTTATACACATGAATCGCTGCTTATGACAATTCAATGACTAATCATCTTATGATATAAAGCAACATCCAAACATATGGTAATATGAAATTCAATAATAAATCAAATCTATTAAATAATAATAAAATGTCTTAGATATGAGGGCACACATCCTAAGAAACTCTCACTTGCACTCACATCCATTCCTCATAACATCTAACACCCATCCTATCCACGTGAAGCTCGAAACTTTTAGAAGGTAGAGCCTTAGTGAAATGATCTGCAAGATTGTCAAGAGATGTAACCTGGGTGACAATAATGTCTCCGCGCTGAACGATCTCTTTTATGAGGTGATACTTGCACTTAATGTGCTTTCCACCCTTGTGGTTTCTTGGCTCCTTGAATTGAGCTACAGCTCCACTACCAAGAGTAAACATATATTCAGAGATTGATTTTCTAAAGTCTTGATCTGACATAAAGTCAGAGTCTGTGTAGCCAATTGGAACTAAATCACCACCCCTGTATCTTAACATATAATCTCTAGTCCTTCTCAAGTACTTGAGTATATGTTTCACGGCAGTCCAATGATTTAGTCTTGGATTAGATTGATATCTGCTGACCATACGCACTACAAAACAAATATCTAGTCTAGTGCAAAGTATAGCATACAGAAAGCTTCCTACAATTGAAGCATAAGGAACCACCTTCATGAGTTCCTCTTCCTCAAGTGTAATACCCCAACCCAAAAATACCGGGTCATATGGCACGCATTTCGAAGTAATAAAAAAATAAGTATAAACATGTCTACACTTAAGGAAGACAATTAATTAATTTAAAACAATTAATTAATTAAATCTATGAAATTTATTATCAATTAAAATACACACATAAAAGTGTATTGTGTGAACAAACATGTGTAAGTAATTATGTATGAAATTCTTGGTTATAGGAAAAATAAATTAAAATAAAATAAAATAAATATAATATATATATATATATACATGGTACGGCTAGTAGTGGACATATGTATATATATTGTGTCCATAATACATAATATATGTATATATATATATATATATGGGGACAAAGAGGCATGGTGGGAAGTGAGGGGAGGTGAGGCTTGAAATGAAAGGAAGCATGGCCCCAAATCAGAAAGTATGGGAGGTATGGGCTGATTGTGATGGGGTATGGAAGTGAGAGAAAAATACATATATACATATACATATATGATATATACACACCATGACACACGGATAGAAAGAGAGAAGAGAGATAGAGAGAGAGAGAAAGGTCTGAAGAGGAGAAGGAGGGGAGGAAATCAGAACAAGAAGAAGGAAAGAACAGTGGAAAAAGGTAAGAAAATGCAAAAACTATCATTTTCTCTTTCTAGAATTTTGATGTATTAGAGACTGTTTTTGAATTATGTATGCACGTATGAAGATAGATATATGTTTATGAGTTTGTCAAGCATGATTTTAGGCCTTGAAAATGACCAAAAAACAGTGAATCCATGAAAACCGCCATTGATGACCTTGCTAAAGCAGGTCTGAATCAAGTTTCCCTAAACCCAATTTGGTTGGTTGGAACCTCAAATAGACTCCCCAAACATGTCAAAAACCCATATCCGCGATCAAAACTCAGAAGAACCGACCTCCAAAAATGGAGTTACAGTTTCGGGTTTCCAAAACAAACCCCACAAACTTGCCTCTAAACCCACCATTATGAACGAAAAATGAATCCCCATGGATAGGGGATCAAAACAAGCTAAACCCCATGAAAAACCATCAAGAATTAAGCATGAACTATGAGGTAGCAGGTCGGATTATCATGGCTTCAACCGAACGTTTGGACCATATTCGAAGCCCTAAATCGATATAAAAACATGTGTTAAGGTGTTAGGAAGTGTTTGGAAGTGAAAACAGAGAAAATGGATTTGTAAAAAGTCACGAAAATGAACTGTAAAAATCTAGGGTTTCGGATGAACAGTGTCGACCCTCGTGGGGAAGACGACACTGTTCGGGTCGGGTCAGACAACGGGTCGGTTACGGGTCCGGGTCAAATCCAGTTATGGGTTTATTTAAATGATGACGTTTAGAGGTTTAAGAATTTTAAATTTTAACCATTAGGGCTGACGTCATCCTGACGTCAGCATTACATGGCAAATCGGTTAAACCAGTTGATTTGTAACTGAACCGGACCGGTTCACTTATATTTTAACTGAACCCACTGGTTTTTAGTTTAATTAAAATATAATAAACCAAATCTTTCCTTATTTACGGATTGACCCCAAACCTTCTAAGAAATTCTTCTGTGGCCCTAATTCTTGGAAAATTTATGCAGTTAAGCCCCTGTAAAAATAATTAAATAATTAAATAATTAATTTAATTATTTAATAAATAAAATAAAATTTACTATTTTGCCCTTGGGACATAAATGAGGCAAATGAAGTCCAAATTAAATAAATGAATAGTGTATCCTTACTATTTCGGTTATTCTGAAGCCAATGGTAGGGTTCGTTTTACGAGACGGAGCTCGAAAAATAAAGACACATAAAGGGGTAAATGACCAAAATACCCATTGCCCAAAATTAACAAATTATTAGTGTACTCTTACTATCTCGGACCTTCTGAGTCCATTGGTGAGGTCTGTGACATGAAATGAGGTCTCGAAAAATTAAAGACCCCTAAAAATGTCAAAATGACCAAAATGCCCCTGCCTCATAAATGAGTCAAATGAGGTCCAAAATGAAATAAATAAATAGTAGATTTTGACTATTTGGAACATTCTGAATCTAATGGTGGGATCCGTTTAACGAGACGGGACTCCGAAAAATTTAGACATGTTAAGGTATAAATTACCAAATTGCCCCTAACATGTCCTGAGCCGAATTAAATTATAAGAAAGCCTAAATTGACTTTCTTCGACGCTCCGGGCTCAATGGTAAGAGTCTATTTTACCAAAAGAAATGTCTAAAATAAAAAGACATAAAATTTGATGAATAGCATCTGTTAGATGATTATAAACTAAAGTATTGCCGAAATATTAAACTAAGACAAGTACGAGGAAATACGATACTAGAAGATACGACATGTGAACATGTGAAGTAAATAAATTAAATTAAAGTTAATGGAACTCCCAGAAGAGTATAAAATAAAATAAATTTAATTCCTAATACATTAAGATGTGTCATAGGTTAAGAATGAACACGTAAGAAATTTATGAAATCGTGTTAGGATCTAATACGATCTAAGCATAAGCTAAGAAGCATCAGTAGGAGATGTTTGAAGTGAATGTGAAGTTAATGAGGTTATTTATGAATTGTTCTTAGGAACTACAAAGGAAGTGGGAAAGCGCATTATTAGCACTGACCCTAAAGGACCAAGGTGAGTAATCTTGCATTTGAAGTGGAGGCTTTAGCTCCACGGATTTCAACTGATATTTTAAGTTCAAGATGTTTACAGCATTGATATATCAAATTCAGTATTCATGATTTCTGTTTTCTTAAATATTCTGCCATGACATGCTTCACAATTATTTATATATTTATATCCATAAATGTTTTCCTTTTCAAAATAGTTAGGATGTCTGATTCCTCAAATACTTTGAATTTGATTATTACAAGTATTGAAGCATCACTGCAAAAGTTATACGTCACATGTTTTAAAAACTCAAAAAGGCTTTTATATAAAAGTCATATGACAAACGTTTTGCAAGATAAGTAATAAGCACATAGGTAGTGTAGTGAGTTGTACGGAACTCAATGGGCCTATCATGTGCATCAACACATAGTCAGGATTTTGGGTTGTACGGAACTCAACTGACCTGTCATGTGTAATGTCTGGTAGCAGGATCTAATCCCACAGGCAATGAGATACCTCGGGAACCCCTATCTGTTCTGTCAGGAAATGAGTCTTACCTACCTTTTAGGGACCAGGAAGATGATCTTGATCGGTTCAGTTAGGTTATCTCCACGTATACGTAAAATGGGAGTCTGGTTCGAAACAGATTCCACCTAATTAAAGAGAAAAGATGACAAACGGTTTTGAAAATGGAAGCAGGTTTTACCCCCATTTTTACTATGAAATGTTTATGTGTTTATGTTTATATGCTTTGAAATGCATATACTCTATTTAAGAAATGTTGTTTGGCTTAAATTACATGATTTTAAGTTACATATTCTGAAATGTATATGCTCTTGTATGGAAATATATGATTTAGCTTGAATACCTTGAATGTTTCAAAGCTACATGTTTTAAGAATGCATATCTCCTATGTTCAAGTATACGAATAATTGGTAGTTGAGTATTTTATAAACTTTCATATACGAAACCTCTACCAATTGAAAACCCATGACAGATGTAGGAATTACTCATTGAGCTTCTCGAAGCTCACCCCCTTCCTTAACATTTTTCAGGTACTAACAATGAGTGGGAGCCGTGCTCCATTTTGGGATGACGATTAATAGCTTCGTTATGATCATGGACTTTTGGAAGTATTAGAATATGTAATTGACTTTTGGAAGTAGTAGGACCCATCATCAGTCAACTTTTGAAATGGAAATTTTTGGACAATTATGTACTTAAGCCCGAGGGGCACTTGGATATGTACGATGTAAAAATCTTTAGTTAATATTATTATGCTCTGATTATTATATTTATGTGTACCGCTATGAAGAGCGGCAGTATCAGACGGATATGCGACAGATGTTTCATTTTAAAAGAAAAGAAAAAAAAAAAATTTCACACTTCCGCAACTACAGGTCGCATCGCTGTCTGATATCGTTGCTTATGTATGTGTTATGACATGGGAAAATTTTTTTTTTTTTTCTTATTATTAATGGTTATTGAATTTTTATTATTATTATTATATTATTATTATCATTATTATTATTGTTATTAAAATGGAATATGTAAATATATGTGATGTGTATCATGTATGCATGGATATAAGTATGTATATATATATTATTTAATTTTGTGTGCATGTATATGGGTATGTGTATAGGTAAGTGTAGCATGTATGTGTGTGTGGAATATTATATATATATATATATATATACATGAGTACATGTATGGATGGATGTATATAAAAGTGTATATGAGTGTGTATGTGTATATAAATACATTTGGCAGTGTGTGTGAGTGTAGCAGACCTAGTGTGTGAGGTGTGTAGTGTCGGCTGAGTGTGTGTGTTTGGTGTGTGTCTAGTGTGTGATAAGTGAGATATATATATATATATATAGGCTAGTGTAGAGCAGCTTTGCATTAAATGCAAAGCTGCATTTTGGGGGAAAGAAAGTGGCTGAATACAGAGGGGGAAGAAGTCAGGGAAAGGGGCTAGAGAGAGAGAGACGTGTGAGAGTGGGTTTGTGATGTATAAGGTTGGTCTCGGGTGGGAAGAAAAGAAAAAGAAAATAAAACTGAGAGCAAGGGTGAGAGAGAGTTCTGAAAGGAGAAGAGGTCTGTGAAGCTGATTCAAGCTTGAAACAATAAGGGTGGAAGAGGGCACGGCTAGAGAGAGAAACAACATGAAATAACCGTGAGTGATTCTTTCTGTTTTGAATTTTTTTAAAGCATGCTAATTGATTTAATGTATAGGGCCTTAGAGAGCATAATGTAGGGATTATTTTGCAAAAATAATGAGAAGAAATGGTTGAGAAAGTAGGGAGAAATCTTAGGTTGCAGGTCACGGCCATGATAGGTGGGTGTTAACATTTTATGTGCAAAACCTTGTTTGGTTGTTGGGAAAATAGTCCCCTTGAGTGCAGAAATACATTAGGATAAAAATGGGAGAAAAACCGTGACCAAACAGTGACAAAAATGAAGGGGAAAGGGTCGGCCGGAGTTTTGACCGAGGGATTGACCCTCTATTTCGTGGAGATTGGGAAGGTTTGGAGGGAAATGAAGGGTGGATATGGAATCTACGTGAAAAACCCTAGAAAAACACATTTTAAAAAGTTGAAAATGTCACCGGAGATCGGTCGACGGCACCGGAGAAGGCGCCGGAACCCTACTGCCACGTCGCCGGAAAGTCGGGGAAGAAGGGGGTGAACCGCCCCTGCCACGTGTCGCGCTGGTGTTTTAAATTAAAAAGGGATTGGGTCTGTTTGGTTGCGGACTTAAGAAATCAGAAATTTAAATTGAAATAGGAATAGGGATATTCTATCCCTGTTCTGGATAAGTCCCTGTTTGGGTAACCGAATTGGGAATAGTAAATTTTGATTAATTACAATTTTGACCTTGAACCTTTTGAAAATTGAACCTTAACCCAGAACCTTAAGAAATCTGATTTTGAACCCCAGAACTTTGATTAATTATGTTTGACCCCCCATGAATAAAATATTAATAAATTATTAATTAAATTAATTAATTAAATATTCAAAAATGTCCTGGAGTCCAAATGGGACAAGTCATTAGTGTATTTTGACTATCTCGATCATTCTGAGACCAATGGTGAGGTCCGTTTTATGAGACAGGGTCCCAAAAAATAAAAGACCCGTAGAAACCTTTAAAATTACCAAAATGCTCCTAGATTAAAGTATAGTCAAACGAACTCCAAATTAGGTAAACAAATAGTGAAACTTTATTATCTCGAACATTCCGGACTCAACCGTGGAGTCCGATTTGTGAAAAGAGGTCACAAAATGTAAGGACACGTGTAAAGTGCAAAATGACTGTTTTGCCCTTTTGAACCTCGGTGTCCGAATTGAGTTCTACGAGAACCTAAACTTATTTTCTTCAACGTCCTAGAACCAATGGTAGAGTTTAATTTAGCATAATAGAAACTTATGAATTAAAGACATAAAATTTGATGAATAGCATGAATTCAAATAACAATAGACTGAGTTGTAATTTATGCTTTTAGGGACACTGACAGGATAGGAGGGGGCGATCTGATCTCTTGTATTTTCATTTACCGGTTCAGTTACATATAGTGCATGATCTTCTAGGGTTGATACCAACCCATCAGGTATGGTGTTTTGCTAATGTTAGAAATGAAGTTAAGTTAAGAATATTTGTGAATGACTGGGATGCTGTATGTGTTTATTTGTAATGTGTTTACCTGATTATTTGGAATTGGTTGTTCACATGTTATGTGTTACTTGCAAGTTTAATAAAGTGAAGAACATGAATTATGATGTATGAACACATGAGATATGCATGTATATGAAACTGACTGGTGATTTATTTATTATTGTCAGAGCATGTTATGTTATTGAGATCCATGTTCATTGAGATTGCATTGGCATATTGGCATATGATGAATTCTTTGAGAACATGGCGTGGGTAAGCACGTGGTGCTTTGCATTATGAGGGTGTAGATCCTGTGGTGAAAAACCCAAAATTGGCCATTGCATTGGTACTCCGTAGCCATCGGGGAGTACCCGTAAACGAGACATGGGTGTGGCATAGAGTTGTGCATGGGTGTGTCACGCATACTATTCATATATATTACTGCGATGCTTGAATGTCATTTAGAAATAAATGTACACTTTGCACATGCCACGCCTTAGCTTTATTTCTGGCATTAGCATTTCATAATACCAGCAGTTGTGCTGACCCATTCGTGGGCAACATTTTTCAGATGAGGATCCTCCAGCCACATGAGACTCTGTGATGCCCTGATAGGGCGAAGCTCGGGATATATTTGTGATCCATGAGACTTGTATTTTGTTATGTAAGGGCTTAAGCCCAAATGACCGATGAACGATGTATTGTATATTATTTTATGTATTGATGAGAATGGATGCGTGTTTAGTGAATTTGATTACTTTTGTCCTTTTATTTATTTCATTTCTGTCTCGTTAGTCGCGCCTCGGGTTTGCAGAAATTTGGGGCGTGACAGTATGAGCCTTGTCCTGAGGCCTTCGGGTCTCGGGGCGGTGGTCGCGATTCGGTAATCCGCATAGGGTAGGTCTCGGGTCGTGACATCAAGTGTCTTAGGACACTGATTCTTAGACCGAGGTACTTCATGCCTAAAAGGAAATAAGCCTTTCTTGAAGTTATGCATTGCAAACTTGACTTAAGCATAGCAACTGGTGAAAAAGTTTCCTCATAATCGATACGCTTTTTTTGAGTAAACCCTTTCGCCACCAATCTAGCTTTAAAAGTGTCAAATGATCCATCGGGTCCTCTCTTTCTCTTGTAGATCCCCTTACAGCCAATTTGGTTTAATATTGGTAGGTGGTTCCACAAGTTCCCAGACCCGATTAGAAAACATAGATTCTATCTTATCTTTCATAGCATTTTGCCAAAGTCCCGAATCTTTATCAGAGATTGCCTCATCCTAGCTACTGGGATCCAAAACATGTTCATCTAAGACAGACTCTCTTAAGAACATGTACCTATCAAGTGGCCTGACAGTCCTCCCATTACGACGTGGCTCCGGTGTAATAGAAGATGTTGGAATAGGGGCATCTAGTCCATTATTATCATTTGCCTGAGGAATAAAAGAAGCATCTGGTGTTTCTTCGAAGGTGATCTTACTTTTGGGCTTCTAACCTATAATATAATCATCCTTCAGAATGACAGCATTCGTGCTAACAAATACCTTCTGCTCACTGGGATTATAAAAGAGCCAACCTTTTGTCCCCTTAGGATAGCCAATGAAATAGCTCAATTATGATCTTGGTTTGAACTTGCTAATCTTTACTTCCAACACATAGGCTGGACACCCCTAGATCCGGTAGTTGTTTAGACTTGGCTTGCGCTCTACTGGAGTCTTGGGAACAGACTTAGCTAGAACTGAGTTCAGAATATATATCGCTATCTCTAACGCATACCCCCAAAGGAATATAGGCAAATCAGAATAACTCATCATTGACCTTACCGTATCTAAAAGTGTCTTGTTTCTCCTCTCTGCTACACCGTTCTGTTGAGGCATGCCAGGTGCAGACAATTGGGTTAAAATCCCATTATCCAATAAATGTTGACTGAAGTCACTAGAGAGATATTCTCCCACCTCAATCAAATCGAAGTGATTTTATGTTCCTATCTAATTGCTTTTCCACTTCTACTCGAAACTCTTTGAACTTTTCAAAGGCTTTTGACTTGTGGTGCAATAGATAGATATAACCTTATCTAGAGTAATCATCAATGAAAGTGATAAAATACGCATATCCCCCTCTAGCTCTAATATTTAAAGGTCCATGCACATCAGTATAGATTAACTCCAATACATTTTTGGCCCTATTTCCCTTTGAAACAAAGGGTCTTCTAGTCATATTTCCCTCCAAACAGGATATACAGACTGGCAGTGGTTCAATACCCAAGGAAGGCAAAGTACCCTCCTTTACCAGTCTGCTAATCCTGTCCAGATTAATAAGACCTAGCCTCAAGTGCAAAAGATAAGTTGAATTAGTAGAAGAAACTTTTCTTCTAAGTAGTAATTTTTGTGATGGTTCATTCTTTTCGGCGTCATGTATCTCATACATCTTATGAGTAATCAAATAAAGACCATTAACTGTTGTGTCAGAGCATATAAAAGAACCAATATGTTTAATAACAACATTGGAATTAAAATAAACTAAATAACCTTGTTTTATTAAACTTCAAACTAATAATAAGTTCCTTCTAATGCTAGGCACATATAAGCAATCATAAAGTACTAGTGTCTTATTTGAAAAAAAAACATAAACTAACTACTTCTATTGACACCGCAGCAACTTTTGCTTCTGTTCCTAAGTGCAAGATAATCTCTCCATCACTTAGTTGCCTGGTCTTCTGAAACCCCTGCAATGAATTACAGATGTGATTAGTTGCACTGGAGTCTGTACCCAAGGAATTTGATGTACCCGTTATGTAGCTTATTTCAATAACAAGTGATTCGATTATACCTGCGCTCTTTTTCTTGGCTAGATAATCTGGACAGTTTCTCTTCCAATGCCCCCATGATCCTACAGTGGAAACACTTTCCTTTGGGCTTAGTGGTCGCCCTTGTGTTTGCCCATTTCTTCCCTTTTCCAACACCCCCTTTAGAACCCATATTTCCCTTGAGGTTTTCAGGGTTCTCTTTCTTCTTCCACTTTCCCTTGCCTTTGGGCTTGGTCTTAAAGAAGAAACCTCAACCACATGAGCATTAGGATGGCTTTTGATAATACCCTCCGTTACTTGTAAAGAGCTCAGAACCTCAGCCAAAGTCAAATTCATTTTGTTCTTGTTATAGTTGAGCTTAAATTAATTAAAAAAGTCAGGCAGCGACTTAAGGATAATATCATCCTGGGACTCACCATCAATGTCAGCCCCTAAAACTTCCAGCACATTTAAAAAGTCAATCATTTTTAAAACATGGTCTCTTATTGGAGTTCCTTCTTCCATCTTAGTGTTCATGAGTGCTCTCATAGCATTCTGCCTAGCAGGATGCCCCTGATCCCCAAACATCTCCTTTAAGTTAAGGATCATATCCCTAGCTATTAGGAAACTCTGATGCTAATGTTGTAAAACACTTGACATCAAAGCTAAGATATAGCAACGTGCTATCTCATCAGCTTTGACCCACTTAATATAGCGGTCAATGTCCTCTTTGGGAGCATCAGCCCCTAGAAGTTCTAGGTTATCCATAGAAATCACATATTTGTACCCCTCTGCAGTAAGGACAATGTCCAAATTTCGTTTCTAGTCCACATAGTTAGGTCCAGTCAACTTATTTTCTTTCAGGATGATAGCAAGTAGGTTAAATGAAGACACCTGAGAATCAAATATACAAGCACATATATTAGCATGAATGTAAATAAACAGTAAAATAACTTTTTCTCTCATGAATGCATAGCGGTATCCTCAAGCCACTATCAATGAATGCATTGGAACCTAACCTTATAAACAACACGCTCTATGGGGATGGAAATGTCATTCATATGATTAGGAGGACTATCATATCCTATGTGATTTCACTATCTAGACATCTCATGTCAAATGAAACATATTTTTCAATATCCTTTGGTCTTCAAAAGACAATGATAGACTCCGTGAGGAGAATATCATTCCCTTTTGATCAAGTGTATACCATTATCTCAAATAAAAAGACAACCGTTGCAAGTAGTGTCCCCGTGGGGAGAGCACTCTCACCCCATCTCTTTCTATTCTATCCTAAGAGGTCTATACTTTTAACCAACTAGATAGTCACCCTTTGTGGGGTGGCCATTCGAAGATGGCTTAGGGCTCATATTTTTGTCTTACTATGGGCTGATGATGAAAGGTCGTGAGGGCTTTCTTAAAGCATCCCTTTCCCACTTGTTTTTATAAATTGAGGATCTTTATTATACAACACATGCATAATTATATTAACCTATTCAAGGATCAAAGTTAATCATGTAATTTTATGAAAATAAACATGCAAGCATAAAATTAAAATTATCGCTCATGGCCAAGTAAAATTCTAGGCTCTGTACTTCCATTGGTCTTTTTGATGGCTCCCATCCTCTACCTCTTTCCTCCGAAATAAAATAAATACATGAAGAACCTATACCCACATACGTGAGCTTACATTTAATCTAAAATAAAAAATTAATAGGCTAAGGAAACCAATGGAGCTTGCCCATTTGCGGAAAAAAGTTTCAAGTCCATTGCCCTTTACAATTGCTTCAAGACTAATTAAATTAAATACATCACCATTTGCCAGCCATGAGAGATAAAATGTCATCCATTACATGCATGAATCATTCAATTATGATGAATAAAATTTTAAAGCATTTCAATATGTGGTTAATCATATACATCACCCATGTATATTTTAGAGTGTACTAAGATTTAATCCATGTATCCAAGAACCCGTATAGGTCAAGTCTCACTTAACCTATAATTTTAAATCCAATATATTTGGGTATCAAATACCCATGAATATCCCATACCCATTATAATATAAAAAGAATGGATATATAAAATAAAATTGAGCTATTGGGTACAGATGCTGCACTTTTTGGCTCGCAAGAAATCTGGACTCCGCGACCTGTAAAACACTCAAAAAGGGGGATCAGAGGGCCACCGGATTGGCTCCGACAGTAGCCGCTCCGATGCTTTAGTAAGTAAACTGAATTGAAAAGACTGTAATGAAAGCCAAAGAATGAGCAGGAAAGTAAAGCGTACCTTTAGGGTTTGGTCCATCAAATATACAGGCCTTCTGGTCTGGTCCATCTTAATGCACAGACTCAGGTCTGGTCCATCAAATGTACAGGCCTTTTGGCCTGGTCCATCAAACGTACAGACTCAGGTCTGGTCCATCAAATGTACAAGCCTTCTGGTCTGGTCCATCAAATGTACAGACTCAGGTCTGGTCCATCAAATATACAGGCCTTCTGGTCTGGTCCATCTTAATGCACAAACCCTCTGGTCTGGTCTATTTTATTAACTCCTAAAGCCTTGTATCCATTACAAGTGTTGTAGGCTTGGTTCATCTAAATGTATAGACCCCTAGGTCTGGTCCATTTTTCTCACCCTACCGACTTTTATAAAAACCCTGTTTTATTTCTAAGTGTTGCAGGCCAGTATATTATAAATCATGAAGTACGCGTGACTCTTCAAAAATCCTAACCTCAACTCTACACGGATCTCACAGAACTAAGGCTCGGTGGGGGGAGTAACTGATGAGCCATAAAATGACGGACCAATTCGAACATGACACGTGTACAAATCAAGGCTTTCCTATCTAGAACAAACAGGCACAGGGGTTCAGAGGTGTATGGCTCCTCTAGAGCTGTCTTCTAGAGCTGCCTCCAGCAGAGTTATCCTCTAGAGCTGCCTCTAGAGCTAGGCAGAAGAGCTGCCTCCAGCAGAGCTGTCTTCCAAAGCTAGGCAGAAGAGCTGCCTCCAGCAGAGCTGTCTTCTAGAGTTGGGCAGCAAAGCTGCCTCCAGCAGAGTTGTCTTTTAGCGCTGGGCAGCAGAGTTGTCCTCCAGAGCTGGGCAGCAAGGCTGCCTCCAGAGCTGGGTAGAAGAGCTGCCTCCAATAGAGCTGGCCTCCAGAGCTGGGCAGCAGAGTTACCGGAACCAACAACACTGCCTCTAGAGCAAAAGGAGTTTCAAACTGGTCACCGTCTTCATAGACTTTCGACCTCAGAACAAGGAATATATCTTGGAGCGCAAGTATTTTAGATAATAAAGAAATCCTATCTCAATTAGGAGGATTATCACATATTCCTTAAACTTGTCAAGCAAGAAAGGAATTCTATTCAAAATAGGAAACTGCTAAAATCAACGACTCTCAACCCTATAAATAAAGAGGCCAGGTATGTTCAATGAAATTCAATCACATATACAATCACTCTCTTTTACACATATTTTTATATTCCCTCTTTACTGACTTGATCGTCGGAGGGTCCTCTTTCTTTTTTTTGCAAGTCCTTCTTGCCAAATCGTTGAATTACTACCGGTGCTGTTTTTTTGCAGCATCAGGTATCATATACCCAAATAGTTAAAAATAATAATTTTTAGTAAAATATATAATATCAAATATTATATATTTATTTATATATATATAAAATATAAAATATTATATATTTATATATATATATATATAATATTTGTCATGTGCCAATCATGGATATCAAATACCCAAGTAATTTGATTAATTTGGGTATCTAATACCCAATTAAAACACATGATTAGAAAAATTAATATAATTTAATTTTTTTTAATAAACTGTATATAATATATTAAACTAACAACGACCACAAGTGCACCGTTGGTAATGCGAAGAGTAGCTGGACCGGCACAAAATGCTTATTAATAAATTTGAAATCGTTGATTAAATACAGGATGGGTGATACTAAATACAGATATGATCATATACAATACGCGGACCACTAATATAGATTAAATATGTAAGATCACCCATCCCGTATATTAAAGATGATCTCATAGACAATACGGTATTTCAAAGGAAGATTGCAATTGCTCCACTATTCTACTATATTAAAGGTTAACCATATATAACAATCATATATCATCTGCAATTGTATATGATTAATCACTTAACAAATTACCACAACAAATCGATTAAATAAGCAACATCCAGGATTAATTCACCGTTGTATTCAATCAACAGTTCTAGCGCTTTTTGCACAGTAGCCTCTTGTCTGCAATCTAATTGCCTCCTCAAGAGTTGCTTCTTGCTTAGTGTCTGGCTATGGGTGTCTCATACCCATCACTATACTAAGCTAAGAATTAGATTCAATTATTTAGGGTCTCAAACAAGGATTAAATCTTTGTATCAACAGATTGTACCACAAACTGTCATTCTAAAATAACCATTTTTTTTTTTTAATTAGGATCCATGAATAGGTTTAGAACAAGTAAATATAACCTTCAAAATTGATGGATTCATGAAAAGTTACTCTGATACCAATTGTTGGGTTCGTAACCACAGTGGAACCGATTTTAAAAATCTATTTGGATCTTGTTCTTTACATGAATCATCCAATCTTGAAAAGAGAGGTTAGAATTACCTTGCTCTTGAGAATCTTGATTGTTGAAGAAGACTTCTTGAAAAGATTGATGCAGTCTTCCTTCTCTTTCTCCTCTAGGTCTTCTCATCTTGAAAGGTTAGAATTACCTTGTTCTTGAGAATCTTGATTGTTGAAGAAGACTTTTTGAAAAGATTGATGCAATATTCCTTCTCTTTCTCCTCTAGGTCTTCTCCTCTTTTTCCTTAGGCAAACCATATTGCAGGAGAGTGGGCTGCTTCTCATTTTTGTCTATCACAAAAACTTATGATAAATGGCTCCCTATATATCATATTTATAGGGCTTAATTAAGGCAAAAGAAGGGATCTAGTGGGTCCCACTAAGTTAGCTTCTAATTAATCAATTAAATCTTAATTATCTTATAATTAAATTAATTGACTAATTAATTTTTAATTAACTCCACTATATAATTGAAATTGCACTCCAACTTAATAGAATAGAGTAAACCCATATACACTATACTTCTGCAGTGGGCCCTTCTACATGGATACTAATAATCAGGGTTCTATATTATACTGTCAAATTAATTTCTTAATTATTTTAAGAACCTAACTCAATAATTATTAATCACTTGCAATTGGTCATCATTTCAATAAACAATTTATTGAAAAGACCAGATCCGAATTTCGGCGATTAACCCATTGAATTAGCACAAAGGTGATATCCATCTCTCTAATATATAGAGTGTAGAATCCATCTTGAGAATATGTGTTCCCATAGTCTAGATAATGACTTCCTAAGATACCGAGGTGTTGATCTAAAGACCTCACTCATTGGTAACTCAAAGTCATCACTATTCAAAACTTAAGTTCACTATCCACTCAGGATTAAGAGCTTACTGCAAATAGTAAATAAGAAACTTATTAAAGTGACAGTTCCACCAGTTCAATGTATTCCTAATACACTAATACAATAACCTAGAGTCCACTACTCTAATGGTTGAGATAAACCTTCTTATCAATTCAACGTTAATTGTATTACAACTTTACAGATAAGATGTCCAGTCTTATCAATAGTCGCGAACAATTCTAGGATTACCTATATAAGCAGTTCATATCTTTTGTGTATAAATCTCATTTGTACACATGAACCGCTCCTTATGACAATTCTAGGACTAATCATCTCATGATATAAAAAAAGGTCCAAAGATATGGTAATATAAAACTCAATAATAAATCAAATCTACTAAATAATAGTAAAATGTCTTGGATATGAGGGCACGCATCCTAACATTGAGAGAATCTAAGCCTAGGACTAAGTTACACTTACAATAAAACAATTTTGTCAACATGGTTAATCCAATTACAATGCAGGACCTGTAACACCCAGACCCGACCTGACTAATTAATAATTAGAACCGACATAAAGAATAATTAAGAAAGTTAATCGAAAAACTCTCGACGATCACGATAGACCAATAAAATAATTAAACATGTCTAGAGAAGAGGGTGTAATACCCGGACCTAATTACTAATTAATTAGGTGAAATGATGTCATTTTAATGCTGTGGAAACTCGAATTAGCAGACTATGACGGCCACAAAGAAATAATAACTGACACGAGGCCTTTGACATCAAAGCTAACTGAAATACGAAACCCTCAGAAGAAACCGTTTCGTAAAAAGAGCACTGGAAAAGAAAAATATAACGGAAATAGCCAAAACAGACTTCTGCGCCAACCAAACAAGGCCTAAGCCCAAAATGTGGAAAAATGCCTAAAAGTGAGGCCAAGGGGACTTGAACCCTTGACCAAGTGGGGCAAGATTTTAGGCACCCAAAAATTAGCCACTTGGGCTGCCCATATGTTATGCATTTTTATTACACAAAATATGTATATATGTATATACAAATGTCCCTCCACCTCCCAAATAGGCCAATGAGATTTCATGCAGCCCACATAAAATATAAAATGTGCTTATCTATATATATATATATATGCATATATATATGTATATAAGTTGAATTTCTGAATATCAAAATGAGGTGGCAGCCCCTCATTGGGCCACCACCCCCACCAATTGGAATACATGCAGCAACTAAAAATATAAAATAAATACATGTGCATATATACATATATATATATATATTTGCATGTTGTGTGGGGCTAGGGGAAATCAGAAACTCCATATGTGTTCTACACAAAGATCTGTGTGAGGGAGGTGAAGTAAGGTCTGCTAGAGAGAGAGTAGAGAGAGAAACAATGGTGTGTGAGAAATTGTGTGTGCATGCATGTGTTTGTGAGCCTAACTTAAGTGTACAAAAGCAAGGGGGTTGAGCAGCCCTGAAGGGAACTAAGGCAACTGAAGGCCATATTGAGCCTAGGAGGTCTAACCTAAGGTACAAACACCAAAAAATTGCTTTGATTTTTGTTTAAATTTGGTACTGTTTTTGTTGTCCTTAAGCCCTATTAACTGCATGCAAGAGTTCCCCTATCAAACTATAATATTAAGCACATAATGAAGGGGTCCAAAAAGGGCTTGGGAAACCGAAACCAGTGATGGCCACCATTGTTGGACCTCCAACAGTGCAGGCCCGAAACGACCCTCACCAAACTGGTTTTTAATGCTTTAAATCCCACCTAGGCCTCATGAGGGTTCCAAAAACCCAAAACCGCGACCCAAAACCCCAAAATAATGCCCCCAAAAACCTAGTTGCAGCCACAGTTCAAAAGAGTCGACCCACCCTAAAAAACGAACACCAAACCTTATTTTGAGAATATAGATCGAAGCGCCATAATCTATGGAGCAAAACAAGCCAAACATCACTGATTTTGGTGGAAAAAATGGGGGTTTACTAAGGAGTTGTAGGTACGACCATGGTGAGGTA
Organism: Nyssa sinensis; assembly: GCA_008638375.1. Taxonomy (NCBI): domain Eukaryota; kingdom Viridiplantae; phylum Streptophyta; class Magnoliopsida; order Cornales; family Nyssaceae; genus Nyssa; species Nyssa sinensis. Next base: position 35,687,895 of record CM018034.1, read on the forward strand.
AAACCGAACTGTCGAGCTCGATTTGAGCTCTCAAATGGATGCCAAAATGTTTCCTAGACCTTCAATAATTGATACCATTCAAAACAGAAGGAAGAAACACCCTAAAAAGCCACGAAATTAGGCTGCAAAAACTAGGGTTTGGAGGTGAACAGTGTTGACCCCGTTGGGGAAGACGACACTGTTTGGGTCGACATTGGGTTGGGTATCTGGTCAAAAAGCGGTTCGGGTCAAAAAGCGGTTCGGGTCTTGACCGTTTAAAACGGATCTCAACAAAACGTTACCGTTTTGTTTAATGAAGCTAATGTCATCGTGACATCAGCATGATGTAGTGATAGGAAGTGAACCGGATGGTTTTTAGGGTTTTGGACCGGTTCAACTAATTGAACCCTAAAACCGGACGGTTCTGAATCCTTTTTCTGAAATTTTGATTTGAACCCCAAACTTTTCTGAAATTAGTTTATGACCCCAAGACTTTCTATTAAATTACGGTTTGACCCCCAACTGTTGATAAATTCTATTCTGGCCCAAGATATGGAAATTTAATTCAAATAAGCCCTTGAAAAATAAATAAATAATAAAATAATTATTTTAATTATTTTATCAATTGGGTAAAATTACTATTTTACCCTTGGACATTAAATGGGTCAAACGAAGTTCAAATTAAATAAATAAATAGTGTATTTCTACTGTTTCAGGCTTTCCGGACTTAATGATTGAATCGGATTTGGGAAATTAAGTCTCGAAAAATAAAGACACGTAAATAGTAAATGATTGTACTGCCCCTGATGATACCTAGGGCCAAATAAAAATAAAAGATAGCCCATTTTTATTATGTTGGGCATTCTGGACTCAACGGTAGTCCGATTTGTGAAACCAAGTCCCGAAAAATAAAGACACGCAAATGGTAAATGACTGTACTACCCCTAATGATAGCCAGGGCCAAATAGACATAAAAGATAGTCCAATTTAATTATGTCAGACATTCTGGACCTAATAATGAGGTTCATTTTATGAACTGAGGTCCCAAAAATTTAGCTATACAGCATGTGAAATTACCAACATGCCCTTGATGTTATACTAAATCCAAATAAAGTTCAAATGGGATGAAATTGATACCGATAGAAGTCCAGATACTCATGAAACTGTACACGGGATTAAATGACGAATCAGAGTGAGAATCTTACAAAATGTGAAATGACCAAAATACCCCTGGGTATGGTAAATGCAAAGTAAAGGCCGAATAAAAGCCAATCAGATCTGATAAATTGTCATAAGCATAATCATGGAAATTGAGGGGCTGAATAAGACTCCGAAATAGTCAGAGCGTAAAATAGAAAATGGCTGTTGTGTCCTGATAATCAAAAGCAGATACAAAATGAAGTCCAAAGGACTTAGAAATTTATATATGAGATATATGGAATATTCTGGGGACCACGACAGAGGCCAGGACAAGAATGATAAAATTATTATTTTGCCCCTAAGGTTAAATAAGTACTTAACTGATAACGATTTGAGTCCAAAAGACTTAGAACTTTTTATTTAAGATATGTGGACTATTCTGAGGACCACGACAGGGTCCGGAACAAGAATGGTAAAATTACCATTTTGCCCCTAAGGTCAAATTAGTACCTAACTAATAACGACTAGAGTCCAAACAACTTAGATTATAATCCTAATAACTACTAGGCCTAATTAAAGAATGAAATAGCCTCAGATGAAACCCAATGAAAGGGCAATAGGCTATTAGGCTATTAGGCTATCTTAGGTAATCCGATAGATACCTAAGATGATGAATAAGACATGAATGGTTAAATTCTGATCTGTCTGTGATTGATGATGATTATTCAGGATATACAAGGATGTGCTTGAGACAATAACTGGAGGTTATTAGATTATCTACACAAGGAGATAAGCGAACAGTTTGTGAGTAACTTGGAACTTCTGACTTGGTGTATAAGTTACATTGTCTAGATACTATATTTTGATACGTTGTACCATTTTATATGCTATACTGTTTAAATGCGTATACTTAAATGCATACCCTTTTGTACTACATTACACGTGGCATGATTTTGTTCTGTCCCGCTTAATTAACATCTTGTCCTATTTTGTTTTGTCTGTTCCGCTCAATACTGACCTGTTCTATTCGTTAATGATATGCCTATGTCCTTAATTGATATACTCAATTCTGTTATGTTCCATTCCATTGATGATATGCCTATGCCTTTGAATGATATATTGTTTCTGCTCAATTCCGTTATGTTCTGTTCTGTTCCGTTCCGTTGATGATATGCCTATGCCTTTGATTGATATATTGCTTCTGCTCAATTCCGTTATGTTCCGTTCCGTTGATGATATGCCTGTGTCTTTGATTGATATATTGCTTCCGCTCAATTCCGTTATGTTCCGTTCTGTTGATGATATGCCTGTATCTTTGATTGATATATTGTTTCCGCTCAATTTTGTTATGTTCCATTCCGTTAATGATATGCCTGTGTATTTGATTGATAAATTGTTTTTGCTCAATTCCGTTATGTTCCATTCCGTTGATTATATGCCTGTGTCTTTGATTGATATATTGTTTCCGTTATGTTCCGTCTCATTGATGATATGTCTATGTCTCTGATTGATATATTGATATCGTTTACTATTTTGATCTAATTTGTTATGTTCTGTTCTGATCTGTTTGTACTATTTGGTTCAGTTCTATTTTATTCTACTTAACTGTATTAAGTGAATTTATTAAACTGCTATTTCTGAAATAACTAAACCCGTCATGTGCTTTGTAAGCAAGAATTGATTTTGAAACCCTTGACAAGGAACTTGTGTTACTCACCAGGCTTATTTAAGCTCACCCCATTATCCTAACATTTTTCAAGATTTATCTCCCTTGGATTAGAAGGCACTATGATATGACATGGATAGGCCGAGTGGCATTCCAAGTAAAGGATCTGATGGCACTGATATGTGGAGACTTGTATTCTTATGGATTGAATCTGGTTATTCAGGTGAGTGACATGATACGATTGACTTCATTGATATGCATTAGATATATTGGGACATGGCTCATGGTAATGGTACTCCAAAGATGTTAGATGTGCTCTGTGTTATATGTCTGATTATATATGTGCTCTGTGGCTAGAATTATTAGCTATTTGGTTTTAGACTTGCTCTGTGGTACATACATTTACGGTATATAACTAAGTTGCATTCCCAAGATGAAAAGTTTTAAATTCCACTACTCTGACCCTACATTTGGAATGCAATTCATCGGTAAGTTCAGAAATTCCCTTTGGTTGGTCGCATTGTTGGTCGGCAAACTAGCAAGACGGCTAAATGGCATCACGTCCTCGACATCTGCGTAGGGTGGGGTTCGAGATGTGACAGGACCCCTAGTCCTAACGAAAAAGAAAGAAATGGAAAACCCTAATGTGAGTTTAAGCGTCGAAAAAAATAACAACCTGGCTTTTGTCCGCTCCCTTGAGGTCAGAAAGGAACACCCTATTTTTGGATTGGAATGTACATGAATACATAATAGAGTCGCCAGTTTGTTTTAGACTAATAACAAGCAAACCTGATACAACCCATGACAAATACATGTAAAGAAAATTAAAATCAGCCATACCATGAACCAAACTAGCCTTACAATGAGCCAAATAATTCTAAATACGAGAGCTAAGGTACAAGATGGGAAAGGGGTTAGGCACCCATCCCACCTAGTCTGAATAGACTAGTCTCTAGTGTTCATCCACAATGGATAAATTACAAGATATAAAATATAAGAAAGAAAGAGTAGAAAGAGATAATGATAAGGATTACATTAACAAATAAAGTAAACAAAATACATAAAGTAAATAAAACAAAAGAGAAAGGTAAAGAGAGAGGGATAATGTGAACAAATAAAATAAGAAAAAATCGTAAAGTAAATAAGATAAGGAAAAAGAGAAGACTCATGCCTATGAGGCATCCTACGTATCCATTCAGATAATGGAATTAGAGCTAACGTAGTTCTCCAATTTAATTTATTTTATCAAGAGTGATAGAATTAATTGAATTGGAAAAAATAAAAAAAGTAGGGTTTTAAGGGGTGTACCTAATTATTTGCAGCTAATCTATAATACCCCGACCCAAGGATGCCCGAACCTAAGACACATTTTACGAGGATTCAACAATAGTCTAGAAATTAATACGAGAAGGGACCGAGGGTTGGGAAATATAAAAATAAGTATATTATAATATATGATGACGTAATTATAAGTGTATATGAACACATGCTTAATACACACATTAAGTGTGTATTGTGTATGTAGCCAAAATAGATAGGATTTTGGGTTATTCGGAACTCAGTTGACTTGTCAAATGCCAAGTAGCAGGATCTAATTCCCTGCATGAGATATCTCCACGTATAAGTAAAATGGGAGTCTGGTTCGAAACGGATTCCACTAATAGAAGTGATAAGATGTTATGTTAAAAATGAAAGCAGGTTTTACCCTCATTTTCACTATGCATGTTTACATGTTTTGAAGTTCATATATTTTATGTGAAGAAGTACATGTTTAGCTTGAATACTTTAAATGTTTCAAAGCTATCTGTTTTAAAGGAATGCATATATTCTGTATTCAAAGTATACGAGCAATTGGTATTGAGTATTTTTTATAAACTCTTATGTGCTAAACCACTGCGAAGTGAAACCCCATGACAAATGCTGGAATTACTCACAAGCTTAGTTTAGCTTACCCGAATTTTTATCCGTCCCCCTTTCAGGTGACCGATGGCAGTCTTGATTTTGGTGACAATGATGATGAGTCTAACTATTTGGGAGGAATGTTTAAGTAGTTTCTTTGTGAAAACCTATGAACCTTTAATGGTAAATTTTGTATTAGAAGATAGTACACAGTTATGTATTAAGCCCCACGGGGTAGCTGAATATGTATTGTATATAAAACTTTAGAAATTTTATTATACTCTAAATGTACTAACAGGTGTACCACTATGAAGAGCGGCAATACCGGGCGGATGTGCGAGAGATTTAAATAAGAAAAGAAAAAAAAAATTTTACACTTCTGCAAAACACAGGCCGCACCACTGTCCGATATTGTTGCTTATGTGAGCCTTGCCCTAAGGTCCTCGAGCCGAAGGATGGCAGTCGCGATACGAGATCCGCACAGGGTAGGTTTCGGGTCGTGTCATAATCAAACAAGGCTTTGGCTTGAACTCCTTGATATTGAATCTCCAATGACGTAGAACTTTATCGTTAATGGATTAGAACTCTTACTTTTTATAGAACAATGCTTAAAAAATATAGAAGCGAGAGAATTATTGCAGCAGCATTTTGGCTCCTAAAATGTATGTCCATGATTATGGTGGCCAAGGGACAAGTAAGGAGGTTTAATCCAAGGGTTCGCATTGAATCCTATTGATGGATGGCCAAGATTAATGCTTGATAAGCAAGTAAACAAGATTATGAAGGTTTTTAGTCCACAAATAAATGCAAATCCCTTAAAACAAGGGAGATAGCCTTGGAAACTTCCTTGAGACAAGAAATGGAGGAAAATAGGCAAGTTTTTTTGTGCACACCTATATCTACTATATTGCCCCTAATTCGGTGGAGAATTTAGGGACAAGGCAATTAGAAAAATGTCACTAAGGCATAAAAAGTCAAAATTGTCCCTAAAGGCTAAAATTACCAAATTGATCCTATATGGGTAAAATGGCATGAAAATTATATGTATGACCTTAAATAATAAAAATAACCCATAATGGATAGGATTATGCTAAAATTTATGAAGTGCCCTCTAAAAGGAAAAATGGCACCAAACAACCAAAATGCTTTCGATAGGCATAATAACCGGGATGCCCTTAACGGGCGAAATAACCAACATGTCCTCGATGGGCATAATGACTAGAATGCCCTAAATGCGCAAAAATGACCAAAATGGTTGTGGTGGGCATAATGACTGAAATTCCCCTGATGGGCCAAATGATAAAAATGCCCTCGGTAGACATAATGACTAAAATGCACCTGATGGGAGAAATAACCAAAATGCCCTCAGTGGATGAAATAACCAAAATACCCTCGGTGGGCATAATGACTTAAATGGCCCTGATCGACGAAATGGCAAAAATTCCCCCTTCGATGGGCATAATGTTTGAAATCCCTCTAATGGACGAAATGACCAAAACGCCCTAGATGGGCATAATAACCGGAATGCCTTCATTGGGCATAATGTCCATAATGCCCTTGGTGGGCATAATGACCTAAATGCCCCTAATAGGTGGAATGACCAAAATTCCCTCGGTGGGCATAATGACCAAAATACCTTTGATGGAAAAATATGAAATTACTAAAATACCCTTAAATGGGACATATTGCACTAACTTTCCAAAAAAATGACGAAACTAACCGTATATAATCAAGGGTCATAAAATGTGATATCTACACCTAGCACTAGTAAACATATACACACAAACCCTATCTGTCATGCACATATAAATCTAACACCCCCCTCAAATTTAAGGTGACAAAGCAAAGGCTAACTTGAGTTTCGAAATACAGTCATTAAATGTCCAGAAGAATGTCTTAGGGAAAATATCTATAGTCTGAGTAACAAAGGTAACATGTAGTAGTTGTAGAGTACCCTGAAGTAAATGATAAAAAACAAAGTGATATTCAAGTTTAATATGTTTGGTGGGCTAATGAAAAACATCATTATATGCTATATGAATGGCACTATTATTATCACAATAAATAGAAATGGCATAAGAGTATGGAACACTCATATCCTCCAACAACCAATGTAGCTAAAGAACTCAATTGTAGTATCTACAAATGCTCGATATTCCACTTCTAAACTAGATCGAGTTGCGATTGTTTTCCTTTTGCTATAGTAAGAGATGAGAGAATCCCCTAAAAAGAAATAGTAAATAGTTATAGAGTGACAATCCATAAGATCACTAACCCAATCAACATCAGAGTAAGCACACAATGTGAGAGATGAATGAGCAGAAAAATGAAGACCATGGAATAAGGTGCCCCTCATAAAATCTACGATCGAACAATAGAAAAATGGGAAGTACGAGGAGCAAACATAAACTAACTAACCAGATGAATAACATAGGAAATATCAGGGTAAGTAATAGTAAGGTAAACTAGACTTCCAACAAGCTAACGATAAAGAGTGGCATCACGAAAAGGGGTACTATCCAATGGGGTGAATTAGAGATCCTGTTCTAGAAGATTTATAGTTATCATGATATTAGTCAAACCAACATGAGATAACAAATCAATGGCATACTTGGCCCATGAGCGATAGTAACCATCAAATGCAAATGTGACTTTGAGACCCAAAAAGTAATTTAGACAACCAAGGTACTCCATCTCAAAGTTCTAGCTATGGAACTGCTTAAGATTAGAGATACCAAAAAAATCATCACCTATGATAATCATGTAATTAGTGTATAGTAGAAAAATAATAATCCCCATCTCAGACTTTCAGATGAAGAGGGTTAAGTCGTGAGAGTTGGAAATGAAACTAGAATGGCCAATAGTAGTGCTAAATATAGCAAATCAAGCTGAAGGTACTTACTCAATACCATACAGGGCACGATGAAGTTACAGACTTATTGTGGTGAATGAAGAAGACTATATAGGGGTTGCTTATATATTTCTTCTAGAAAATCACCATTAAAGAATGCATTCTTGATGTCCATCTAAAAAAAGATCCCAATTACAAACTCCAACAATTGCTAGTAAACTTTAAATAGTAGTAAGACAAGCAACGGGAGCAAAAGTCTCCTCATACTCAATGTCATATTCCTCTATGAACCCTTTTGCAACAAGTCAAGTCTTCTAACTCTTAATAGATACATAAGAATAATTCTTAATCTTGTAGACCAATTTGCATACTATAATCGTCTTTCCTTAAGGGAGATCAACCAAACCCCGCATATAACTTTTCTCTAGTACCTGTACTTCTTTAGTCATCACTTGCTACCATAAAGGCTTAGACTGAGCCTCATGATAGGAATGAGGCTCATACAAGGAAATAAGAGCAAAGAAATAATGAAAATCACGAAGACAAATAGAAGGTTTTCTCACCTAGGTGGAACAACAAAGAGTATGATTTATAAAGGAAGAATAATTTGAGATAGAAGTAATAGTCTTGTGGTCTTGAATAGGGTTCATAAAGGGAGCAATTTCTAAAGGAAAGGCCATTAGGATATCTAAAAAATAGTCACCAAAGGTACCTACATCAAAATCACTAAGACATAACTCAACAAATGGGTTAGTGGAGAATGTTAGATCATGTGCAGTAGAGTGATGAAAGGGTGATAAGGAAGAAAACATAGTGTGTTCCCAAAAAAATGACATGACGAGAAATCCAATGTCACATCCCAAAACCCACCCTATGCGTGTTGTAGAATGCAACTAGCCGTAAGGCTTTCAATTTAGTCCCAAGTTAATTGCATTCTTTAGAACAATAGCTGGTAGCGAAATTTCATAATTGTTTTTTGAATGAAAATAAATGTAATCACACTTAGTAGAGTAATACTATTTCATAACTATAAAATATACAAGTGTACAAGGTTTACAACATTATGGACCCAATTATAATTACAACCAATAACTAATAATTTTACAAGCCTACTAGTCTATCTCATTTTTTCTTGCTCTAAACTGTCACCTACTCTAGCATGTCATCCTCAACACAACTAGAACATCCTATGTTACGTCTTTGGTTGGTTTCCTTAATGTTTGAAGATTCTTTAATCAACACTTATTATCTATTCTTTCTCTGTAGTGCACCTAAAATGTGCATTAATAATTCCATGTGAGCATTGTGAAAATCTCGTGAGTAATCATGGTTCTCTAACATGGGTTTTGATCAATGAAGTTTTGGAGCTAAAAGAAAGTTTAGGCATCTCTCCATCAATCTGGGTTTTTCAATCAAGCAATAGTAGATGTGAAGCATAGTAACAATTTAAGTATCAATCTAGTTCTAAAAACATTTTCAATATGATACAATCGATTTAAAAATTTAAATATATGAAATTTAGCAATCAGTTATAAAATTGGAATTTATAATTTGTTAAAAGCAAGATAACAATTTTCAATGTAATGAAAGTGATGCCAAAGGTGATAAGCCTTCCACTTAAATAAGGAATATGCCAATTCTACAGCCAACAATATGGCTATTTTCATATAAATCAATGGCTACTATAGATAGCTTGAAAATCATGTCATTGATACAGTTTTGATGTCGTGACTTGATTACTATGCAATCCCGTACACTAGGTATCTGTACAAGGTTCGATTTTAGTGAGCGATAAGACATCAAAACTGTATAATGACATGGAAAATAATTTGAAACAATTCAATAGATGATTTCGAATAATTTAAGCAGTTGAATACAATTTTCATGCTTCACATTTTAAAACCAAGTTCAATAGTACAATAATAATTCGACGATAAAACAATTGTAATTCATTCAATAAAATGATGGTAATTGGTTCAATAAATTAGTATCAGTTTGATAAATCAAACGATAACTATTGTTCGATAAGTAGTAATGTGATAGAAAACAAAGTTCTAAATCATAAAATGGGAAAATCCGTACTTCAAAGTTTAGATTACTCACTTGTGATCCTAAGTCCACCATTACATCCCTACAGACTTGCTTCACCAATCATCTCATCTCCATTTCCTTGCTCATGATCCTAAGTCATAGATCAATACACATTGATACTTTATTAGCACTCATCATGGCCTAAAGCATCTTAACTAAATGTATAGTTTTACTATTTAAGATTCCCTGAAGTCTTCTAATTGGGGTTCTTAATGCTTCTTAGTTCATTTCTTAGCATACTTTAGCCCTTGGGGACATTTTGGTCAATTTATTCTTTCATGTCTTATATGGTTTGGCTTTTTATTTACCTATTTAGACTTCATATTTGACTCTAAGAGGTCCTTAAACCATAAGGTAGGCCCTTTTTCTACCTTTTGAGTTAATTCGATAGCCTATTTAAGCTTTAGGGATGGATTCATCATTTTACAATTTGTTTTAGTGTTCTATTTTTTCCAAACGGATATCATTGTTTGGGTTGGAACGTCAAAAATACTAAATTTAAGCTCTTTTGGATCTTAATAAGCCTTTTTGTGGCTTACTTTAGGTCTAAAGGAATTTTCATAATTTTGCGTTTCCATGTGGGACCATCATAAGGTTCCTGGATGCTCAATTTGACCTTACCATTAGGTCTAGAGTGTCTAATAATGTTAGGTTTGCCCTTTTCTAATTTCTTCAATCTATCTGGTTGATCATATATCACTAAGGGTAGTTTGAGAATTACCCATTTCTCGTATTTGTATCTTTGGTACATTATTTGACTAAAAGGGCCACACCATTAAGTCTGGAATGTCGAAAAACTTACGGTAAGTACACTCACGGTGATTGGGGTTCATTAAGAAACTTAATTAACATTTTAGGCCTCGTTTAGAATTAGTCTAATTTGTCCATTTATATATTTCGATGTTCAATTTCCTAAATCATACTCCGTCATTGAATCCATAATGCCCAAAAATGATGGGAATGACTTTTCTTGTATTTCAATTGGCCTTCATTACACTATTTTTAAGCGTAGGGGAAAAAGGGTAATTTTACCCATGCTTGAAAGATAATAAAATAATATTTAATTATTTTTCTCGGGCTAATCGTAATTCCTCAAAAAGTTTAGGGTAGTAATGAAATTAAACGAAGTTCTGCATGTAACAATTTGACCTAATATTATTGGGTAACTAAGACTAATTATAAAGATTAATTGGAATTAGCCCTAAATGGATAACAGATAATTTGTTCGAAGCAATTAGACTGAACATTGGAGGTGAGGCACATGTGTGTGCCCTATGTGTTAAATTGGAGATGGTCATTCCTATATATGTGATAGGATGACAAAGAGCAATTTATATGTCAACCCACACTAGTGTTAATCATGGATTAACACTAGTTAATTTTGGGTAAATTAGTGCACAAGCGTACATAATTAAAAACTATGGTCCCTAAACCAAATTATGCATAAGTTTGGTAATTGGGACATAATGAGATTAATAGTTATCATAATAAATAAAGACATGATTAATACGTGTTATCAGGATGGAAGGATTAAGTGTGATGCACCAACACCACACCTATACATTAGCACTTGTATATATATATATATCTGTATATACACACACACACACACATACACATAAAATGAGAAATTAGTGGAAAGATCTACCATCTTCCACCACATTCTTAAGAAATTCTAAGTATATGAGTTATAAATTAATGAAAAATCTAGGGTACAAAGATATAATGTGGGCATGGCTTGCGAAGAGAGAAATTACGCAAGGATAGATTTTCAACCATTTCTCAATGGCATCTCATCCCTAAAGCCTCTCTCTCATATATATAGAACATATAGCAACACTGTTGTAATTATAATCTATATATCCAGTCCCAAATCATTCCATGTAGAGAAAAAGAGAAAGAGAAATGAGAAAGTTTGTGTGTGCAAAGGTGTTGCATCAAACCATATTGAAAAGAAAGATTCAATAGCCATCGGAGACCTTGAAAGAGAGCTCTAGTTGTGCATGCAACAGTGGAGAAAAGAATGAAGGTAGAAAGAGAAATAAGAGAAACAATGGAAACCAATTATAAGAGGATAGTCCACATTTCTTCTTTCCTTATTTTAGTTCTTGTGTAAATTATAAACCGTTTGAACCTAGGAAAAAGGTCTAAAACCTTAAATAACCGAAGGTCACTATGGATGGAGCTCAAATCAATCCCAGAAATGAACTGACTCTAAGCTTAATTTTGGGCATAGAAACTTGTTCTACATGAGATCCGGATTAAAAACTGAGTAAACCGCGATTAGAAAGCCCAAAGACAAGCTCTATAAATCGAGTTACAAGTTGAGCTATTAATGGTGAACCATTAGAATGGACCTTAAACTAATCATTCGATTGGGAGTCAATTTCCCATATCATAAGGATCATGATGTGAGTTGTTTCATGAGTAATGGACAATAAATGGCCTAGAATGAAGCAATGTTCAAAAACGGACATGAAAGCTCAAATCATGCTTTCAATCTTGATTCGAACCCTAAATTGAATGCCAAAATGTAAGTTAAAGTCTCAAAAACCTTTTAGAAGAAAGATGGATTGAAAAAAAAGCCCTGGAATTGCTCAAAAATGGCTGCAAAAATTTTAGGGTTATAGTGAACAGTAACCCTAAATCGATGGAGATGATGAATAGTAATCGGGTTAAGTCAAGTCAGGTTTGCCTCAAGTCTGACCTTGTTCGAACGCGTGTTTGGGTTGTCCAAACAATGATGTATTGAGAAATTTTTTAAAACCTTTTAAAACCAAAATGGGACCGTTTGGTTACGAGGATAAGGAATTGAATTCATGGATAATGGGAATACAGATAACCTTATTCCCAACTTTATAACCAAAGGATAAGTAATTCAAGGATTAGGACTTAATTAATTATAAATCACATGCCTACTGGGATTTAATTTTAAATAGGAAGACTTTAAATCCCAAGCAGTAGGGAATTAAAGATTAATTCCCAATCAGTATATAGTAAATTCCGGATCAGTGGGGAATTTAAGAATAATTTCCAAACGGTTAAGATTTAATAATTGTGGATTGGTAGCCTAATTTACAAAATTACATTTAAGTTGACTTTTGTTTTTCGAATTATAAATTACTATTTTATCAATTTAAAGTCATAGAAAAAGGCTATTTTAGCATTTTTGGACATTCTATAGTTAATGGCAAAGTTCGATTCGGGAAATTGGACCTCAAAATATATGAACGGACAAACTGGACTAATTTTAAATAAGTCCTAATGAATTAATTAAGCTACCAAATGACCTCTAAAGACTGTGAGGGTACCTACCCTGAGGTTTTTTGACGTTAGGACTCAATGACGGGGTCTGTTTCGTCAAACGAGGTATCAAAAATTTAAATACGTAAAAAAAGGAAATTCCCATACTATGCTTAGTAATATACAGGCTATTAGACTAATTGGAAAAATATAAGAAGGGGCATACCCAAAAATAGGTAATTCCAGGTACTTGAACATGGTCCCATATGAAAGTGTGAAATTATGAAAATGCCCATATCTATAAAGTATGCCACAGAATGACTAATTAAGATCTGAAAGAACCTAAATTTAGTATTTTTGATGTTCCAGACCCAACGACGATGTCCGTTTTGAAAAATTAGAACTCCGGAACAAACTAGAAAATGATGAACACGTCTCTAAGACTTATTGAAGCTACTAGAAGAGTATAAAAAATATAAAGGGTCCTCCTATTCCAATGTTTCAAGGACCCTTTGGACTAAAAAATGAAGTCTGTTTAAGCAAATGAGATGCTGAACAATATGGGACATAAGGGTGAAATTACCAAACTAAAAAGCAAACTAAAGTTAAGTTAAGAAGCAAACTAAAAAGCATTAGGAACCCTAACTAGCGGACTTATAGAAACCCTAAATACTAGGACTGAGCATTTAGTTAAGATACTTTAGTCCATGAAAGGGTGCTAATAAAGTATCATTGTGTATTGATCTATGATTTAAGATCACAAGCAAGGGATTGGAGATGAGATACTTGATAAAGCAAGTCTGTAAGGATGTAAAGGTGGACTTAGGACCACATGTGAGTAATCTGGAACTTTGAAGTGTGGATTTTCACACCCTATGTTCTAAAACTGTGTTTTCTATCACGTTACTATTATTAAACAAATAATTATCATCTTGATTTATCAAATTGCTATCGTTTTATCAAACCAATTATTATTGTTTTATAGAACAAATCACTATCATTTTATTGATTGAATTACAATTGTTTGATCATCAAATTTCTATTGTCCTATTGAACTTGGTTTTACTATGTGAAGCATGAAAGTTGTATCCAATTGTTTGAATGATTCCAAATAATTATATGGTTTTGATGTGTTATCACTCACCAAAAGTAAACCTTGTACATAGACCTAGTGTGCGGGATTTGCAGTAATCGAGTCATGCCTTTATTAGGCTACTTACAGTAGCCATTGATTATCCTGGTGACAACCACATTATTTACTATAGAATTGGCATGTTCACTATTTAATTGGGAAGCTTATCGCCTTTTCCCATAACTTCCATTGTATTGAAAATTGTTATCTTGCTATTAGGAAATTGTTTATTCTAGATTTATAATTGATTGCCAAATTGCCTATTTTTTGTATTGTATTGCAATTTTTTTATTACTCGATTAATTCTTTAAAATTGTTACAATGCTTCACATTTACTATTGCTTGATAGAAAAACCCTGATCGATGGAGAAATGCCTAAACTTCTTTTTAACTCTAACACTCCATCAGTCAAAACCTATGACAGAGAACCATGATTACTCATGAGCTTTTCACAAAGCTCACATAAACTTATCCATGCACATTTAAGGTACTATAGAGAAAGAATAGATAGTAAGTAATGAATGAGGAATCTCTAAGCATAGAAGGAATCTGCAAAAGAAGTTACATAAGACATTCTAGTTGCCTTAAGGATGATATGCCAAGAGTAAGCGATAGCTTAGAACAAGAAGAATAGAGATAGACAAGCAGATATGTAGTGATGTTAGTCATTGATTATATTTTAAATTTGGCCCACAATGTTGTAAACCTTGTACACTTATATATATATATATATACACAGTTATAAAATAGTATTGCACTACCAAGTGAGATTGCATTCATGTTTTAAAAAAAATACTTCAGAAATTCTACTAACAACTATGGTTCTAAAGAATGTAATTAACTTTGGACCAAATTGACGGCCTTACGAGAGGTCACATTGCCCAATCCACAAAGGGTGGGTTTCGAGATGTGACACTACATCTCTCAATCTAGCCAAAACCCTACTAGTTTGATTACAAACCCACTAGACCCCTTTATATCATTAGAAAATTACAACTAGAATCCCTCTTTTTTCCGATCCAGTTCCTCCACCACCGCGAACCCCAGTTAGATTCAGGCATGATACACTTTTTAGTTATTGGGAGAACCCAAGTACTCTCTTTCGGATCCAGGAAACAACTCTCAGAGATCTTTTTTCCTAATTTTAGTTACTTATAGGTGAACCATTTCAGTGGCCTCAATAGCCACCGGTCTAACAACCATTTAAGTAAACCAACTCAAAATTGCAAAAGACCGGCCAGCTTGGTCCGGTCTAACATGTCACCCGTTTAAATGCCAAAACGACATCATTCTATTAAGTTTTATTAGTCATTTTAATTAATCGATCGTAACCCAAACTCGTTAACCTGGCCCGACAACCTGAAAATGTTCATCGTTTTCCCCATATTAGGGTTTACTACAGCATGTAGTGAGCTTGATTTTTTGAAGCTAATTTGCGTGGCTCTAGGGCTCCATTCAAGTCATTTTATCTCCCAAATCATTTATAGGATGTCTTAGCACCAAACTTCATTAACTTTTTAGGCATGCAAGACTTTCATTGCGCTAGTTTGAGCTTTCATAGCCGAACATGTGCGTGGGGTTTCCTCTCTCATTTCTATATGAAATGCATCCATTCTTGAGCCAATGTATTCTATTTTCAATGGGCTTTAATCCCTAGCCTCAAATCAAATTTTAATGTCCATTTCAAAATGTTTGAGTTATTGTCCCTTACTACAACTCGCAGTTTGGGGCCTCAATCCTATTCCATTTTCCTTAATTTTTGTTGCATTACAATCCTCATGATGGCTAGTTTCAACCCCAATATCTCAAATAGGATTTTATTTTAGTTGATTTTTGGGCTTGTTCTTGAGCTCTATTAATGGTAGCTCTCGAACCTTAGGGTTTTTTGTGTCTCTCATGACTTAGTTATGCTCTATGTATATATAGATACCGAGCTATAACAATTGTGAGCACAAGTGTTCAAAAAAATTGGTTTTCCACTACTTCGAGGTAGGAGAGGAACGTTCTCTTTTTAGATTGGGGTGTATAAGAATGTAAGAAGGAGTCACCGACTTAGTTTAGGATAATAACAAGAAAACCTAATATAACCCATGGAGAATACATGTAAATGAAATAACAAAGAAAATTGAAATTACAATGCTTTGGTCCTAATTACATTCTATGCCCCTTGACATGGGCCAAAAATTGAAGAAAACAAGTCTATTATGAACAAGAGAAATCTAAATTCGGGAGTTAAGGTACGAGATGGGAAGGGGTTAGGAACCCATCCCACCCATTCCAAATAGACTGGCCACTAATGTTCATCCACAAGGAATATATTGCATGACATAAAACAAAAGAGCGAAAAAGAGAACAATAACGATTACATGAATGAATAATATAAGTAAAAGAGATAAAGTAAATAAAATAAAGAGAAAGAGCAGGGAGAGATAATGATGCCATGAACGAACAAAATAAATGATACATAAAGTAAATAAGATAGATGAAATGGTAGACTCAGACCCATGAGACATCTTAAGTAGCCGTTTAGATAGTGGAATTAGAGCAAGCGTAGTTCTCTAATTCAATTGATTCTATTAAGAATGAATATAATGAATTGAATTGGGAAAAAGAAAAAGAGGATTTTTAGGGAGCGTACCTAATTATTTGAGGCTAATCTGACAAGGATTTGGCTTGAACACCTTAATTTCATATCATCAATTGTGCAGAACTTCATCTTCAATTGAGTATAGCTTCAACTTGTGTAGAACAAAACTTCAAAAATATGAGAGAAAAATATAGAAAGAGAAGAGAGAATTATTGCAGTAGCACTCTGGCTCCTAAATTGTGTGTCCCTAATTATGGTGACCATGGGGTCATATTTATAGGAAAAAGTAAAGAGGTTTGATCCAAGGTCTCATAATAAATCCTTTGGATGGATGGCCAAGATTAATTATTAATGAGCAAGCAAATAAGATTTAGAAAGTTTCTTGCGCACAAATAAAGGCAAATCCCTTAAAACCATAGAGATTGCTAAGGAAATTCTCTTGAGACAAGGAATTGATGAAGATATGCAAACTATTTGTGCACAAATCAAGGCAAATCCCTTAAAACAAGGAAGGGATGAAAATAGGTTTGTTTTTAGTGCACACCTATATTTATTATATCACCTCTTATTTGGTAGAGAATTTAGGGACATGGTATTTACAAAAATTACACTAAGGCATAAAAAGTCAAAATTGTCCCCAAAGGCTAAAATGACCAAATTGACCCTATATGGGTAAAATGGCATGAAAATTACGTGTATGTCCCTAAATGGCCAAAATAACCTATAAGGGATATAATTATGCTAAAATTACCAAACTGCCCTCCAAAGGGAAAAATGGCACCAATATTATATAACTACCCCTAAAAAGTGAAAAACCTCTAGTATTTACCAAACTACCCCTAAAAGGTAGGGAAATACTAGAAATTATCAAAGTATCCTTGATGGTCAAAGATGTGTGCAATGACCAAAATGCCTTTAATGGTCCTAACGTACCAAATGACCAAAATGCCCGTAATGGGCATAATGACCAAAATGCCTTTAGTGGGCATAATGATTGAAATGCCCTTAATTGGTGAAATAACCAAAATTCCCTCAGTGGGCATAATGATCGAAATTCCCTTAGTGATAGGCGAAATGACCAAAATTCCTTTGGTGAGAAAATTGACCAAACTGCCAGTTATAGGTGAAAGGACCAAAATGCCCTCGATAGGCATAATGACTAAAATACCTTTGATAAGGGAAATAACCAGAATTCCCTTGGTGGGCATAATAACCAAAATGACCCAAATGGGTAAAATGACCAAGATACCCTCGGTAGGCATAATGACTAATATGTCCCTAATGGGTGAAATGTGGAATTACTAAAATATCCCTAAGTAGGACATATTATAGTAACTTTCCAAAAAATGGCAAAACTAAACCTATACAATCAACGATCTAAAAATGAGGTGTCTACAACAATGAAATAAAGTCTTACCAAGTTTGACCGAGGTTTAAGGACTTATGCAATATTCTGTTGTATTTTACTATATATATATATATATGTGTGTGTGTGTACAAGAGGAGCTTGTGTGATAATATAAATTTGACAAATGGCTAACGAATCCAATTAGGCTAATCTCTCCCTTTTAAGACAATGTTTCCTTTATCTCGTTGTTTCCTTTTAAAATTTAATTTCCAGCTCTAAAAATTCTAATTGTAGTGGAATTCTATGTAATGTTCCACTATCATCTCATTTTATATGTGTTTACTATATAAGCTAATGTATAGGTGCAGTGTTAGTGCACCACACTTGGTCCCTCTATCTTGACCACACATTATTGGTCATATCTTAATCTTATTATGATATCCTCTAATCTCATCATGTCCCAAATTATCATACTTATGCACAATTGGCCTAGGGACCAAAGTCATCAATTATGAGCACTTGTGCACTAATTTATCTAAAATTGTGTATTTGTTTATTTTTTATTAACACTGGTATGGGTTGCCATCAGCAATGCCCTTTGTCATCCTATTACGTATATAAGAATGATTGTATCCATTTTAATGGCGTAGGTGCACACATGTGCCATGCCTTTAAATTCATAGTCTAATTACTTTGAGAAAATTGCTCATTGTTCATTTAGGGCCAACCTCTATTCATCTTTATCATTAGTATTAATTACCCAATAATATTAGGTCAAGATGTTACATCTGAAGATGATTGAAAATGGAATCCAAACAATGATACCCTATATGTTTGATGCCATACCCAAGAAAAGAATATAATCGTGCATGAGCTTCTAGTTTAGTGTGTTCAAGTGGTGGAACTAATATAAATCAAACACAACCAAAAACTTTGAGAAGATTATAATATAGAGTAGTACCATAAAGACGTTCGAAAGGGGAATGATGATGAATGACATAAAAGGGAACACGTGTCACATCCCGAAACCCACCCTATATGGATTATGGAATGTGACCAGCCGTAAGGCCTCCAATTCGGTCCCAAGTTAATTGCATTCTTTAGAACAACAGTTGGTAGTGGAATTTTCATTGATATTATGTCACATCCCAAACCCCTACTATGGGGATTAAGGATAATAACTGGCCAGTTAGGCACCTTGCCAATATACTTAACCTTTTTGTAGCATACTGATAACGTGTCCAACCAAAGGCCTCTTAACTAGTTCATAAAATCCATGCATTCATTATTACACAATAGCGGAAATAAATCATAGCACAGCATATACTAAGTTCTAAATGTTTCATAACATCAAAGTTTGAATATTACAACCCACTTAAACTTTCTCCTGGCATCCTAATACAAAATATAAGCATAGTAATCAAAACATAGAATCTTCTCCAAAATGGTTGTAATCTAAGGTCCATCTTCTTATGTTAAACTATCTGGGCTTTCACCTAAAAAATACAAGATAGAACCCTATAAGCTTGGTGAAAAGCTTATGAGTAACTCAAGTTCCCTATCAAGAAAGTGTTCATGCCAGCCACTTTTGTAAGATAAATCATGATAACATAAAATTTGATGTTGTAAAAGCGAGTGATAAAGTAATACATGCCAAACATCTATAAGATTTTTCCCTTTGGACCTTAAGTTGTCACATTGTGACCTAACTAATTTAGAGCTCTTGGCTTACTATACCTATCGGACTCTTGACTCCCGACTAAGTTGTGCTATAAAAAACTTACTTAAAGTCTACTAGATCTTAACCCCCAGTAGGGTTCTTATATGTAAGATGGCACGTAAAAATTTATACTAAAATATGCTTACAAAACTTTCATTATGATATCCACGCTATTCAAAACATTTAAAAAGATGCTAGTTAAAGGTATGCAATTTAAACAATCGATACAATAGTAAAGCAAATCTCATAAAGTTGTAAAGAACTGCATTTCATGAAAATTAACTCCATTTCAAGGTTTAGGGTTATCACCTTAGCTTACTTATTAGCTAATTGTCCTTTCTTTGATTTCTCCTATAAAGCTTTGAAAAATTAGGGCAAAGTTTTCGTTTTTGTCGGTAGGGCACTATTCATGTAATGTTTGTTGGTAGGACGCTATAAGTGCATCATTTAAGCATAAGTCATGTTTACAAATATAATCTGAGTATTCCGTAGAAGACAAATATGCTTATAATGTTACAATACACCTCTTGTGAGAATTTGAGCCTATTCGAAGATAGTTTGAAAAATTGGACCAAAAGGGCATCCCGGGTGGAACCGACCAAACCCGGCCACAAGCAAAAATAAATTTTTTTTGAAAATTTTCAATTTAAATAATTTTAAGAACTTTGGCTAAAGCAAAATGTCGAATTGAGGCGTTTCGGGACGGGTTGTAGTGTAACGGGATCCCGAACTCATTAAGGGCAAAAGGGTCATTTTGTCCCCTTAGCCCCTTGACTATAAATACAGCACTTAGTGTGAAAAAATCACAGAAATGGTCTGGAGAAGCAACAACAGTCGTGCATGGAGAGAAAATTGAAAGAAACATAAGGTTTTCCAAGCTTCAAGCCCCCAAAACACATCCCTAGGCTAGGATTCTCATAAGAATTCCTTCTATGAAGTTGTTCCCCATGTCAAGGGCTACATTCTCGCTGATTTGTTTGGCTGCATAGCGAGTACAACTCCCTAGGGTTTATAAAAACCCTTTTAGGTATGATATTTTCCTAAGTAAGGAATAGGGTTAAGTTTAGGAGTGTTTTATATGTTGATTGAATGATTTATATATTTATTTACTATTAGAAAGTCATTTAGTTGGTAGTTGCTTTGAAAACCTAGAGTTGGTAGTTTGTGTACCTATGTGTTCTTTGAGAATTTGTCAAAGTGATGAACATGTAACTTATTTATATGTTTGATTCATTGCATTCTAGCTTATGTTCATGTAGAGAAACTCCTGTGGTTTGAGAGTTATGATTTATTCCATGTGTTGGTACTTTATGTATTTTATGATCTTTGAGAAATTGTTAAGGTTGTGAATGTGTAATGTGTTTACATGTGAAATTGATTGAATTACACGTTAGGTTCATGTAGACAAAGTTTTGTGATATAAAAGTTAAAGCTGTTTTAAGTACATTGCATTATTTAAGGCATATACCATGTGATTGATGAAATACTTCATTGGAATTGCATAAGAAAATCAAGGCATATTCGCATATGGTGATTCTTTGAAAACATAGTATGGGTTGAGCACTTGGTGCTATACATTATAAGGGTGTAGATCCTGTGGTGAAAAACTCAAAATTGGCCATTGCATTGGTGCCTGCTTATCCAACGGGAGTGATCCGTGAACACAAGCTTTGGTACTCGCTGACTAACGGGAGTGGTTCATGAAATGAGATATGGGTGTGGCATAGAGTTTGCATGGGTGTATCACGCATATTATTAATGCATTGTATTGAAGAATTGGAAGGCATGGAGATTATAAATGTACACTTGCACATGCCACGCCTTAACTTTGTTCCTTGCATTAGCACTATGTCATACCAGCAGTTGAGCCAACCCCTCGTGGGATATCATATTACAGATGAGGCTCCCGGTACTTGAGACTTGATGAAGTCTTGAAGGAAGGATGGGAAAAGAACTTGGAAGGATATTTAGCCCTTGGGGAATATTTTGTATGTATGGGCATAAGCCCAAAAGACATGTGTTTTAATTTGGATGAATTGTGAACTATAGGCCTTCGACCAATTTGTAATGTAAGGGCTTGAGCCCAAATGACATGTGGGATATCATATTACAGATGAGGCTCCCGGTACTTGAGACTTGATGAAGTCTTGAAGGAAGGATGGGAAAAGAACTTGGAAGGATATTTAGCCCTTGGGGAATATTTTGTATGTATGGGCATAAGCCCAAAAGACATGTGTTTTAATTTGGATGAATTGTGAACTATAGGCCTTCGACCAATTTGTAATGTAAGGGCTTGAGCCTAAATGACATGTGGGATATGTTTGTTTAATGTGCCTTACATATATATATGTTGAAAGAAATCAATGTATGTTCAATTTTCATGAATTGTGGCCATCGAGTGAGGATGGATTGTGATGTGTTTATATATATGAACAGTTGCAAAATATTAGGTAGGGAAATGCCTCGAAAACAAAGGAGACTATGGTGAGATTTTTTCAAAATATAGTAATAAGGTTGAGTAGAGCGTGAGGGAATGCCTAGACTTTCTAAGTAGGGGATTAAAAAACTTAAGAAGAAGGAAGAAATGTAAAGAGATGAAAAATGGGGGAGATTAGCCCGAAAATTATTTGAAGTCAAAAAATAGGGAAAAAATGGTAAAATGATCAATTGACATGTTATAGGGCCCCACATCAAGTTTGGTGATGAAATAAATTGAAATGGGTAGCAAAATATCAAAATCAAGATTTTTGGCCAAGGTTGGAAAAATTGGGCACTATAGCATTTTAGCTACTAGTTTACTGTAGCAATGAATAGTAGCTACAGTAAACTAGCCCCTGGACATACCCCAGCCCCCTGCCGCCGCCTAGCCGCGCACCCCACGCACGTGCGCGGCACCGCAGGCCTGCCCTGCTCGCCTGTTAGCCACCCTCACGCGCACGCCCACGTGTGACAGCCTACTGGCTTGTCATGGTACCCAGCCTGATAGCCCACTTGACACCACCCCTTGGCCACCTTTTTAAGCCATGTTTGGACACCCTTTTGAGCTATGTTTGGGCACTCTTTTGGGCCATGTTTGGTAAATCCTTAGGCCATGTTTGGCCACTATTTTGCGCCATGTTTGGCCATTCTTTTAGGCCATGTTTGGCCACCTTATGGGGCCATGTTTGGCCACTCTTATAGGCCATGTTCGGCCACTTCCTTGGACCACTTTTGGATAGATTTTTTGACCTATTCTTGGCTTATGCTTTGGGGAATTTTGG
Organism: Nyssa sinensis; assembly: GCA_008638375.1. Lineage (NCBI taxonomy): Eukaryota > Viridiplantae > Streptophyta > Magnoliopsida > Cornales > Nyssaceae > Nyssa > Nyssa sinensis. The sequence continues at coordinate 35,710,811 of CM018034.1, forward strand.
GCCCATTTGGGGTCACTATTCCAAGGCATATTTAGAGACATTTTTGGGGCGATCTTGGAGGTCATATTTGAACATACCTTAGATTAATTTTGACTATTGGTTAAGAGAGATATTTAACTACCATTTGGGACTTATCTTGGGTGAGTCTAGTTGACGAATTTTCATTTTTATTTTTGGGAAACATGGGGGAATACATGCATAATCAACTAAATCCACCTTAATGTCCTTTCATTTGCTTTTCTTATTTCATTTCACTCACTCCCCGGGTTTGTGAAAATTCGGGGCGTGACAGCTCCTTCAGTCCTTAATTCTTACAAAACTGATTGATACTCATTAAACATTATTTTAATAGTACATTTCTTAAGGACCTATACTTTACGAGCCTCATTTGGTTAAACGGAGTTTTCCAGAAAGTTCAAAATAGTAAAAAATGCTTAACTAAAGTAGTAAAGTTGCACTAAATGTGCCTTCCAATCTTCGTTTATATATTTAGAAAATTCGGTTGCTAAATTGGACTCGACCATTGAGTCTAGAGCATTGAATAATCATATCTTAGGCTTTTTTGGATCTTAATTTGATCATATGTAGCATTATTTATGCTAAATATGGTTTCTAGTCATATATTTTTCATTTTTGCACTGTTTAGGGGCGAAAGTGTAATTTTGGACAATTTTAGTGGCATTTTTTTAATCATCAAAAATCTAGGGCCCTTAAGGTAATTTTCGCATGTTACTATTTTAAAATAATCATTTAATTATTTTAGGAAGATATTTTTGAATTAACTCTTACATTAATTGATCTCACTCATTGTGGAACTCTTTTATTAGTATGGCTGACTCCGAGGATAGTTTTCCTTGTGGTTTCTCTATCATCACTTTGGTTTACAATTTCTCTTACTCTTCATTCTTAACAATTTTTTAATTTTCTAGAATTGATTGCTTCTACTATATAGAAATTTAGGTTTTCATGAATTGTGAAATTTGATCTCCAATTGAGTATTTGAAAACCTTAATTGTGAAATTGGATTGGAAATTGAATGTGGAATTGACAATTAATGACATAGTCTAATTTTTACTTGAATTGTGAAATTGATAATTGAATTGGATTAGTGGATCAATTAGGCTTGAGTTGAATGGTTTGTATGTTGGACACTATATGATTACTAAATTGGATGGATTGGGCATATAATTGAATTGTTGACATTTATTGAATATTGATAGATTTTACGATTCATATATTGTGTCATATTAGTAGTTGTTAGTGTCGTGGTTGAAAAATTAATGGAATTGAAAAAGTTAGTACAAACCTATTCAACCCCCCTTCTAGGTTAGTTTCACACCATGGGACCAATGAACCAAATCAAATTCAATGCAACCAATTCCATTACCTTTGCTTAGAATTGTGAATTTTGTATGTAGATGAATCTAATCATGATGCTTGAGTGCTTGAGTGAACACAATGCTTGAGAACACTAAACAAATGGACTTAGTAGCATTACAACTCAATGTTGTTTTGTTAACACGGATTATCCAACACAAATATAGTTTAATAGGCAACTAGTGCCAAAGTTGAGGGACGAAACTTATGGCATGAAAGATTAGGTCATTTGAACACAAAAAGATTTAAAAATACATTCCAATAATGATCTAGTTTGTGGCTTACCAAAACTTGGAAACACTCCTAAAGTTATGCGTGGAATTCGTCAAGAAGTTAAACAAACTAGAGTCATACACAAGATGTCTTCATCTCTAGCAACATCTTTTCTTTTAGAGTTACTTAACATGAATCTTATAGGTCTAATGAGAATAGAGGGTCTATATGGAAAGAGATACATCATAATTACGGTCAGTGATTTCTCTAGGTATTCCTTTATGATTTCCTGAAAGAGAAAACTGTGGCCTATGAGGTTGTCAAAAAAAATTGTCAAGGAATCCAAAATGAGAATGGTTACACAATTACTAAGATTAAGAGTGACTATGGTAAAAAGTTTGAGAAATCCAAAGTCACTGAGTATTCTAATAACCTAAGCATCCAAAATAAGTTTTTAGTAGCTATCACACCTCAATGCAATGGGGTTCTTAAAAGGAAGAATAGGGTTATCCGAGAGATGTCTAGAGCTATGCTTTATGGCAAAGGTGTGCTAATGGAACTTTTGAGATGAAGCATTTAGCACGTCTTGTCATATGATTAATAGGGTTTACCTTAGACCCGATTTGCAACAAACCCCGTATGAGTTATGGATGGGTAGAAAAACCAGTCTTATGTATTTCAAAGTTTTTGGGAATAGATTCTATATTCATAGAGATAGATAAAACTTAGACAATTTTGGTCATTGTAGTGAAGAGGGGACCTTCTTAGGGTCTTCTAAAAATAGAAGAGCTCATAGTGTCTTCAATTTAAGAATCTCTACTTTTATGGAGTACATTAATATGACAATTGTTGATGACAAAAATGACCCCCAAAATAGATGATCTTAAGGAACCCTTAAGAGTAGTTGATCCAATAATTGAGAATGTTTCAAAAAATGCTCCTAGTGTGGTTGAGAAAGAATGATAAATTGAGAGTGGTGTAGGGAACTCATTAACTAATGATAGAAGTGTACCTCCATGGGTTAGCAAGAGTCATGATCTAACCAATGTGATTAGGTCTTAAGAAAATGGTGTCATCACAATATCTCAATTAAAAGAATAAAGTGATCTTTCATTTTTTCACTTCAAAAATAGAACCCAAAAGTGTGAATGAAGCACTTCAAGTCGAGGATTAGATCCCAGCTATACAAGAAAAGTTTCTTCAATTCACCAAACTTGATATATGAAAATTAGTCCCAAGACCTAGTGAATATAATGTCATTGATACTAAGTGGATATTTAAGAATAAGCTACATAAACAAGGTACCATAGTGAGAAACAAAGCTAGGTTGGTTGCTCAAGTTTATACCTAGGTTGAGGGTATAGATTTTGATAAGACTTTTGCTTGAATTTATAGGCTATAGAATGTGATATTATTGCTATCCATGGCATTCCATTAGAAATTTAATCTATTTCAAAGGAATTTTAAAATTAATTTCTCTATGGAATTCTTAAGAAGGAAGTCTATGTGAAACAACTCAAAGGGTTTGAGGATCTATAATGTCCTAGAAATGTCTATCATCTTGAGAAAGTCTTGTATGGGATGACTCATGCTCCTAGAGCTTGGTATGAGAGCCTCACTACTTACCTTTTTGAAATGGGGTTTTGAGAGGGGGAAAAGATAAGACTATGTTTGTTAGAATGGTAGGTAAGTACTATGTGATTGCTGAGGTCTAGATTAATGACATAGTCTTTAGTTCCATAAGAGATAAACATACTCGTGTATTTACAAAAGAGATAAGAGTCGAGTTTGATATGAGTATGGTAGGAGAGTTCAACATCTTTCTAGGGCTCCAAGTTAAGTAGTTAAGTGATAGGATACAAGACCGCCTATGATTACTAGCACAAATCTTAATAAAGACACTTCAAGCAAGGATGTAGATCCCATCTAATATAGGAGTATGATAGATAAGTTACTTTATCATACTTCTATCAGGCCTAACATAGCCTTTAGTGTCGATGTTTGTGCCAATTTTTAATCTAACCTAAAAGAGTCACACTTGGTTACAATTTAAAGAATAAATAGATATGTCATTACAACTATTGGGTATGGTATTTGGCACTCTTTTGATACCAATATCACATCGACGGTATATTCTAATGCAGATTAGGCAAGGAATATGGATGATTGGAATAACACTTTCAGTGGCTCCTTTTATTTATGTGATGCCTTGGTATCATGGCATAGCAAGAAACAGAGTTTGATCTCTCTATCCCTAACTAAGGTAGAGTACATTGCAATTGGTAGTTGTTGCATGCAATTGTTATGGATGATACAAAGGCTAAGAGATTACATTTTATATGTGGTGATGGCAATTTATTTTGATAACTCGAGTTCCATAGATATTACATAAAATATAATTAGCATTTGAGGACAAAACACAGATATTTGACATCATTTCATTCATGACCCTGTTTTCTTCTTTAAACTACTTAACATCAATCCAATGACTCATATATGCATTCCATATTCACTAAATTAAAGTAAACGTTGGAAAACTTTTAGAGAGAGAAATACCTCATTGTTCTCTCTCTTTGATTTCTCCCTTCTTCTTAGCCACTTCCAGTTGCTTCTTTTTTCTTCCAAACTTCTCTTTTTCTTCTCCGCTTCCATTTTGGACTATGCATTCAATGCATGCAAGCCCAACTTTTCTTTTTTTCTTCTCTTCTTTTTCTTCTTTTTCTTCTTCTTCTTCTTCCTCCCTCTCTCTCCGTCTCCCTCTCTAGCTGAATGATTTTTGTTGATTTGAGTACACAACTTTTACACACGCATGGTTTACACATATCTATGAAGGATTGGCTGCATGAATTCCTATCGGCTAGAATAGTGGTGCACTAAGGTGACGACACCTTACCTTTCTAGGAATTTTCCCAACTTACTTCCACTTTATGTATATTTCTTATGGCCATTATAGCACAAAAGTGCTGATGGGCTAGTGGGTTTGCCCTTTGGATAAGGTTCTCTATCGTTCAAGGTGTTGGATTCAAGTCCTTAGGCCAACCTCTTTTGGCCTCAGTTTTCCTCTTTTCTTTTATTTATCATGTATTAAGTTTCCTTAGTTATTTATTTATTAATTTTTGGTTGCTAGCTAATAATATTTTTCTCACAAGTACTAGTCTTCTTGATTTTGTTATCTTATCATAATTTGTGTCATTTATTGACATTTAAGGAAGTATTGTTTCCTAACACTTAAACACTAATGTTACTGACTTCTTTAAGTTGACACTAATTATTTGTTAATTAGGTCAAGGGTGTTACAGTTTTAAAAACTCAAATTACCAGTATTTTGTTTATATTATTTCTACAGTTTCTCCTAGCTTTTCATATCTTCTAGTGACTATAGCTTCATCCTGTATTTGAGTTTTCTAATTCCACTCCGGTGACATCGTATTACGCATAGAGGTCTATGTTTTCACTTATTGGTTTCACATTCTATTGTCATTTATGCATTCGGTGAGTTATTTTTGTTCTACTTTTTCTTAATGAATTTTTATTTCATATCTTATAGATTTTAGGGAGTAGTCTAATATTACTAGTGCAATGTCATAGGCGTAGAGCCAATGTAGGATTCTCACTTGTGTTTTATTCCTTCATATTATTTTTCATTATCCATGGCTTCGTGTAGTCAGCAACCCAAAGCCACCTCAATTCCTTTATGATATCAGGTATGCACTTCAAGGTCATTCTAGCAATCATTTTTGGTTTGACACAATGCATGGGACCGTCACAACTTTTGAGTGGCGTACCATGCACTGTGAGCGTGTGGTTATGTATGAGCACGTTGCACACACCATAGTGCTCACACAGTTTTTGTAGAGATCCAAAAAATGAGGGTAAATTTTTCTTTTTTGAGGTAAAACACTTTGCATGCATAGTTTATCACTTTTGTCGGTTTTATCGGTAAAGTACCTTTTTACACTGTTTTCACCGAACGACCTATTTAGAGACATATTTAGAGTGTTTCATAGAACAGTAAAGTTCTTAGAATAATGTGAAGTATCCGCTGTATGAAAATTAACCGAAACGGAAATGGTTTCTGGAATTGGACAAAAAGGGTATTCGGGTGACCCGGGTGGAACGGGTCTAAGTTGACCTCAAATGAAAATGTTTCCTTCTAATAATTTTCATTTAAAATAATTTTATGAACATTGGTTAAAACAGAATTTCAATTTGAAGCGTTTAGGAATGAGTTGTAGAGTAACGGGGTTACGGCCTCATTAAGGGCAAAATGGTCATTTTCCCTTGCCCCTTTGATTCCCCACTATACATACAGCTCATCTAGTCCATCCTTGTCACATATACATTCAGAGATTTCAGGAATCTCGTCCGTATAGAGAGAGGGAGAGAAAAGCCCTAAAATTTCACATTTTCAAGCTGCCGGAACACACATTTCAAGCGGGAATTTGGCAAAACTTCCTTCTGAGAAAGTGTTCAGCTCAACGAGTAATATGGACTCACCGAAAATTTTAGACATCCAGAAAGTACAGCCTTCCCAGTTTAAGAAAAACTGATTTTAGGTATGATGTAGTACTAATCTAGAAATAGATTTAAGTTCCCTTGTGTTTTTAATTAAGTTTGAACTGCTGTAAGTGTATAATTAAGGTTAAGAAAGCACCTAGGTGATAGCCCCTTTGAAAAGTTTAGAGTTGGTAGTTTAGGCATATATGTGTTTTTGGATGTTTTTGAGTGATTTGTTGCCTTGATTGGTGTTTAATTCATTGATAGAGTTGTATTATTATATTGCGAGCCTATGTACATGTTGACACACCTTGTGACGTGTGACATGTGATGGATTATTTAATTGAACCCATAGGGCTCTATCCATTTAATCATTTGAGCCAACTTTAAATTGAATTTATCTTGTTTCAATTTGAAAACTGGCCAACCTTATGGAACTATGTGATAGTTCTTTGAATTTCTGTATATCTTTTTAATCATGGATTCAGTGATAGAAAATCTATGTAATAAACATTTAATGGTGAATGTTGACTATAGGTTCCTTGAGCTAAAGGCTTTTGAAAATTTATAGTTTGTGAGTACTTGTCAGTGTAAATTAAATAATTTAATTAATTAAATTAAATGTGCCGAAATAACCCGATATCTGAATGGGACAAGTCATTAATATATTTTGAGATGGATTTTCATACTTTGATATTGATATTGTAGGCTACTGGTAGGCTCCGATGAGTTAGAATAACCTTGGGGGAATAATAGGTTATTAAATTGCATTGTGGTACGGGTGATATGTGAATGATGCAATTGTGATAAATCATTAGGTGATTTCATGGCTGGATTTGAGATTTGTTAGATGGTCAGTAAGTGGGTGAAAGACTTTGAAGTGTCCTTAAAATCATTGAGGAATTTTCTTTATTTTTTTTTTTTTATTGTGTTGAGTTATTGAGATGTGAATTGTGAATGTTAGGAACTCTGAAGGGAAAGGAAAAGGCGACTTGACTTCCTAGACCGACATAGTAGGAGGACTGAGTTGTTCACTGATTGGTTGGACTGCATAGTGGACACAGTTTACTAGGGTTGTGACCAACCCTATCAGGTATGGTATTTTGCTAAGTAAGGAATAGGATTAAGTTTAGGAATGATTTTCATGTTGATTGCTCTATACATGTATTGATTTGATGATTAGGGAATCACGTAGAATATAACTGCTTGAAGAACCTAGAATTGATAACTTATGCACTCTGATATGTGCTTTGAATTGTTTTATAATTTGTTGCTATAGTGAAGATGGATCGTACTTCTGTGTTTGGATTATTATGTTTTGGCTTACATTCGTGTTGATCTATCATATGTTTGGGAAGGTGTGATAGTTTGATGTATTGGTGCTTTATGGAGTTATGTGTTCTTTGTAAATTGTTGAGATTGTGAATGTGTGAATCGAGCATGTGTTTTAATTTGACTGTTCATGGTATACAGGCTTGTGGAAGAAGTTTTGAGATTCAGATGATATTGTTGCTTTAAAAATGTTGCATTATTTAAAGCATACTGCATGTGTTGGCAAGAAATGTTTTATGGAGATTGTGGCATTGCATGGTGGAATCATGGCATTTGGCATAGTGTGATTCATTGATGACATAGTGTGGGTGAGCACGAGGTGCTATGCATTATGAGGGTGCAGATCCTGTGGTGAAAAATCCAAAATTGGCCATTGCATTGGTGCCTGCGACCCAACGGGAGCGATCCGTGAACAGGTGTTGGTTACTCGGGTACCCATCGGGAGCGATCCGTAAACCGAGACATGACATGCATGGTGTTGACATGACATGCATAGAGTGGACATGGATGTGGCATAGAGTTGTGTGAGTGTTTCATATGCATTGTCATGTGGCATAGAGTTGTGTGGGTGGTTCATGTGCATTGTCATTACATTGCATGGACAATTGGATGGCATATGGATTCATTACCATTATGTGGTATGCATGATTTGGAAAGCATGCAGATTATTTTCGTTATATTGCATAGATGATGTGGAAGGCATGTGGATTGTTATTATTGCCATGCATAGATGATTTAGAAGGCATATAGAGATAAATGTACACTTGCACATGCCACGCCTTACATTTTGTTCCTTGCATTAGCATTGTATCATACCAGCAGTTGAGCTGACCCATTCGTGGGCAACATTTTTTAGATGACACTCCAGGTACCTGAGACTTGAGGAAGTCTCACAGAGCGGAGGAGACCCGAATTTAGAAGGATATTTGGCCCGTGAGGCATGTATTATGATGTACGGGCTTAAGCCCAAAGACATGTATATATATATTGACCGAAGTGAACGTATGTACGTGTGTATCTATTTAATTGTCTTCGGTTGTATAAGTAGGCAATGTATATTTAACTTTGATAAAGTTGTGGCCATCGAGTGAGGATGGATTGTGATGTGTTTGTATATATATGATGTTTTGTGATTATCAAGGGGAAAAAGGCTCGAAAAACAAAGGAGGTTCTGCCGAAATTTATTTAAAACGGGAATGTATGTAGGCTTGTATCTAAATCAGTTAAATTGGTATTTATTTATTTATTCGTCTATCTATTTATTTCCTTCTTTTATTTCGCTTTAGTCGCGTCCCTGGGTTTGGTTGGAAATTCGGGGCGTGACAGTTTTGCAAAAAGGGTTGGCTACCACCTCTCTCTATCCTGGGTCCTGCCGATAAGGACCTAGTTCACAAGTTCTACATGCATCTAGAGGTCATAGAAGGAGACGATTTGGCCTACGTATATATACGTGGAATTTGCTTCGATTTCACTCCGAGGCTTATTAGGACCTTTGATGTAGGCTTTCCTTTTCCTTTTGAGGTTATTCCTTCTAAGGGCCTTGTTGTTTCCATACTTCGTGCTGACAGAGTTGTTGAGTTTGGGACTAGCTTGGCCTAAGCAGGAATGGAAACGGAGTAGGGGACTCCTTTCCCTAACCCCGTCTTGCAAAAAAATAAAATTCCTCCAAACCTATTTAAACCCCATGATAAGTGGGGGTCGACCCCCATCAGGGTCTACATTTATTTGTTTACTTATTTTATTAAATTAATTATAATTAATATATTTTCAACAAAATGTTAATAAAGAATTAGAATGACATTCTTTTTATTTTTAAACATATAACTCTATCAAGTTTATATAAACTCGTAATGGGTGACTAAAAAATATCATTACAAACATTGATTATGTAACACAAAACTCCTTTATGATTTTATTTTATATAATTAGGGTGGGGCAAGGCAGGGAAACTTTTCCCCAAACCCAAATGGAGTGGAAAAAGCTTATCCCAAACCCGTCCCATTAGAGGCAAGGTTAGTGGGTTCCTAGCAAGACAAGTTAAATTTCCATACCTAGGCCCAAGGTTTACTCTTTGATGACTACAGGTTGCTCAACTTGATAATCTATTATGATCTTACACCAGTGAGTTATGCCAACACCTTTGATATTGCTCATGGTCATCTTTTGTTCACCATAGGGACTAGCGTACCTCTTGATGCTGCCATTACTATTGTTTGTTACATTTATCCTATGGCAGCACCTACTTATGGAAGAGAGTTCCTTTCATTTGGGTGCTTGATCAACTGTCTCTCTATCTATTCTAATTCGATAGTTAGATAAATACGCCCTATTCGTAGGGCCACTATGATATTCTTAAAGACACATCCAACAGTAGGGGAAATAGCAATAGCATGAGGAGGACTACATGGTTAGTGATCTTGATCAACTATCGCAGTAGTATTATCCTCTACCATTTTCAGCTCCACCACATCAATTTGTAGTTTTTTCTTATACCCACCTCTAGAATTATTTACGAGAAATGATTTAAAGCAACTCTATGTGAGGATGTGCTAAGACTTTTTCATGCCTCTAATGAGATGCATGGATAGCATGTCATGACAGTAGGCCATGATGTGGGATAATCAGTAAGGGCTCACTCAAATTATGGGATCCCTATAAGAGATGGTGGAGAGGCCAGTAGAGGATAATGAGATTAATAATGAGGATGGTTGAAAGAAAGATGAAGTATTTAATTTTCTTTATGTACTTGAATCGACAACTTTGTACTTATGTACTGCCTTTTCATTTTATGACATCTATCATTCAATTTCTCTTTTTTACATCCCCAGCTGTCTATTATTTCTCCAGCTTATGTCTTCAATTATCTACGCATGTTACGATTCCTTACATTATTCCATGTTGAGTATTAGGATGTTATCCATTTGTAATCTTGAGACAGAAAAGGGGAATTTCCACCCATACTTACTTCCTTATCATATTACTCATCTTATATGTGCTCTCATTAGTATATATGAACTTTTTTTGTTTAGTATTGAGAGTATTAATATTGTATTATTGAAATTTGAAATTTTTTACACTTCGTTATACTTGTGTTTATTCTAGCTTATTTGTTATACCACATTATGCATTTCACAAGGTACAGTTTATTGTTTGTTTTGTAGTAATGGTAGGTGTTGAGTATTATAAAGTTAAGTGCAGTGTGTTAATAAGTTGAGTCATAGTTTGAGTGGTAAATCTTTTATTTTGGATTTTTGGAGATCAGTTTTTCTTTTTATTTGTACTCATTTATTCATTGGTGATAGTTTTTGTCACAGAATTGTCAAATGGGGAGATTGTTAGGACTATGAATCAAATTAAGTATTGGAAAATCTGATTTTGACAAAACTATGTATTTTAATGTATCCAAAGTCCAACTGTTTCGTCAGAGGTGCATCTACGGATTTCTAATGTAGCGTACACAAAGGTAAAAAAAAATATATATGGATACAGTACATTGACTTAAGGTGATCACACACACAACACACATTTGCACAAAATTGTTCTAAAATGTTTTTAAATGTGTTAAGGTGTGTTTAGTGTTGTTTGTAATTAAGTGACTCGGTTTTAAGTTGTAAATTTTTTTGAAATTTAATTGAAGTCAATACATTACAAATAGCCATTTTTTGTGCCTTACTGCTTAGCTCACTCGAACGAGCCTAGGACTTTGTTCGAACGAACTTAGGGGTATTTTTCTAATGAATTCTTGTTCAACCTCGTTTGATCATTCGTTCAAATGAGGATTTTAGTCAAATGAAATCATGACTTCATTCGAACGAATTAGGGATAAAATTTTGTGACGAGTTCGTTCGAGCTCATTTGATTGGTCATTTGAACGAGCTTTGTGCAAATCAATTTTTGGCATATTTTAAGAATTCATTTTCTGCAATAAAGCCTAAATATAAATGAGGTTTGGGCACAAATTTGAGAAATATCTTTGGTTGCACCAAAAAGTGAGTGTTAAACCTTTTCCGAAGAGTTCCTTAATGCATCAAAAATTCACATAGTTCAAACCTCTATTGCATCAAGAACCTAACTTTATCATCAATATCTTGTTCAAAAGTTGCATAATACAAGGCAAGAGAATTCAAGGTTGTGTAATTGGAGGAGTCCGAGATTGCATTATTATCAACATCTTGTTCAAAAGTTGCACAATACAAAACAAGAGAATTCAAGGTTGTGTAATTGGAGGAGTTTGAGACTGCGAGGATTCATGGTTGTGGTTGTATAGCATCCCGACCAAATATTATTGGGTGATTATTAATTATGCTAATTATTAATAAATACTAGCCCGAAATAAATGATAGGCGAATTGCTTGAAGCACTAAATGATGGAGTTAGAAACCAAAGGCATGTGTGTGCCATAATCATGTAAATTGGATGATAAGAGAAATTATTGTCAACCCTAAGTATTGTTAATCAAGAATTAACACATAGACAATTTTGGGTAAATTAGTGTATGAAGTATACATAGTTGAAGACCATGGTCCCGAAATCAAATTGTGTATGAATACGATAATTGGGACATAATGATATAAAGAGACATCACAATGAGATAAACACATGATCAAGAAACTATGTTTAAGATAAGAAAGAAAAGTGTGGTGCACCAACACCACACCTATACCCAAACACATGTATTATATACATATAATATGGGAAGCTAGTGGAACATTCCACCAACCTCCACAAAAAAATAGAATTTAAATGCATAAACTAGAGTCCAGTGAGAGGATAATGTAAGGCATGACCTCGTGAAGGGAGATTGGCCAAGAGACAATTTCCATATACAAGTGTCCAAGCTCCTTCATCTCAATATCTCTCTCACAGATAGAAGGTTAATGTAACATCTTGTATGTGTATTAAGTTTGGGATACATCAACCCCAGCTCTTCTATGTAGAGAGAGAGAGAGAGAGAGAAAAGACAGAAACGAGAAAAGATAATCTTGCATGCATCATGCAATGATCCAAGAAGCTAAAGGGAGAATCCAGAAGTTGTATAGAAACCCGGGAGGGAGATGAAACTCAAAGAGAATGGCTATTATGAGGTAACCCGTAAATATAAAATTTCTCTCTCTAGAATTTATGTTGGAAAAGTATATTATTTTAAGGGGGTTTTATGATTCTTTTGTACATGTATAGACATATATGAGTTTAATAACTTAGTAAAGCCAAGCCAACCAACCCAGAAACCCTATACGAAGACCTAGCCACCTTTAATAAAGTTGGGACCTGGGTCAAGAATTTGACAAAATCAAATTGAATTTTGAATGCATGGGACTTAAACTACATGCAATGAGGATCCAAATCTAAAAGAATAAATAAAATTGGGCAAAAGATGAAAGAGAAAAGAGGAGTTGAACTAGCGCGTTTGAATTTGAACTTGATAAAATCAAACACCAAGCTTGATTTCAAGGACAATGACTAAAATCCCATTAAACAGGGACTGCAATGGAGTAAACCTCATGCAAGTTGTAGGTTGCACGATTATAGAGTTCAATCAAACTCTATGGCTCGATTCAATCATAAAACAAATGCCAAAATGTAAGTTATACTTGCCAGCCACCCCACCCTTACGGCAGAGGCGCAACGTCTTCACACGACTCAGCGACACGAAGCAATATCGTAAGAAAATCCCTGTGTCAGGGGCTTTCCGCCATCGATTTACTTCGGTCAATGACTGCCGTTTTGTACGTTAAAAGGGCTAGGGAACCCTTCTAAGAGGTGAGCTCCATAAATGATTTAGAATGGAATTAAACTTGAACGGGTGTCTAAAATGGCACGAAATTGTGTAGGAAATTTTAGGGTTTACTGTGAACAATCAACGATAAAATGGGGAGAAAGATGATCAGTAAATGGGTTCGGGTCACGTCACAAATGAGTTTAGGGCAACCCAGGCATGAAAATGGATCCTTGGTTTAGTTTAACAATATTGTTTTGGGATAATTGACTGATGATGTGTCAGATTGGTTTAAACCGATCGAATTTTAATTATTAAGGGTCGATTCACTTAAGTCAGGCCTAGATTTGTTAGTTTTTTAGGAATTGGACCCATTGTCAATAATAAAGGCTAAACCAGTGGGTTCAGCCCATATCTAATTAAACCAGAATGTTTAAAATTTATATTTTGACCCCAAAAATTTATGACAGTTATGTTCAAGCCCTAGAAAAATAATTAAATAATATTTTAATGCCCTAATGCTTGGGTAAAATTACTATTTTACCCCTGGGCCAAAAGGTAATGTACTAAAGGGTAAATGAAATGCAAGAAGAGACATTTCTAATATTTTTGGGCATTCTAAACTCGATGGCAAAGTTCGATTGGGGAAATAAGATCCCAAAATATATGAAGGGATGAACAGGACTAATTTTATTAAAGTCCTAAAGTGTTAATAAAGATACCAAATGAACTCCGATGACCGTGATGATACCTAACCCAAGGTTTTTTGACATTTTGGACTCAATGATGGTGTCAGTTTCATCAAATAAAGTACCCAAAGTATAGATACACAAAATTAGTAATTCCCAAACTACCTTTGAAGGTAAATAGGCTACCAACAGACTGAGAAATAATAGAAAGGATCATACCTAACATTATTGGACACTCTAGACCTAATGGTGAGGTCTAATTGTGCATCTGGGATCTTGAAGATGGTCCCATAAGAAAGTAAAAAATTACAAAAAGCCCCTAAGCGTAAGATAAGCCTCTAAAAGGCTAATTAAAAGCCAAAAGAACCTAAGTTAAGTATTTTCAACATTCTGGACCCAACGGTGATATCCGTTTGGAAAAAATAAAACTTTAAAACAAATTTTAAAATAACGAATGCATCCTTAAGACTTAATTAAGCTACCAGAAGAGTATAAAAAGTAAAAGGGGGACCTACCCTATGGTTAAGGACTCTCGGGACTAAAAAATGAAGTTTGTTTAAGAAAATCAAGTGCCAAACTATGTGAGACATGAAAGGGTTAAATGACCAAAATGCCCCTAAGAGCTAAAGCAAGCTAGAAAATGAACCAAGAAGTAATTGTAAGCTAAGTGTGTGTGTGTGTGTGCTGTAAGGAGAAGAAATGAGGGGTGTTCAAGAGAGAGATAAAACTATGAGGTGTGTGTGTAACAGAGGAAGTATGCATGGGGGGAGTCAGTGCATGTGTGATACAATTTGTGCGAGTGTGAGGATCTGTGTGCGTAAAACACACATAGTGTGACACAAGGAACCCAACCATAGGAAAAAGAAAGACAAGAAAAGAATAAGAAAAGATAAAGGAAAAAAAGAAGAGGAAAAAGAGAAAAAAAAAAAAAAAAAGGAAAGAAAAGAGAAGCAGGATCGGGATTGGACTAAGAGGGCAGCCAATAATGGCTTCAGAGCTTTCTCTCTCTTGGTTCTTTCTCTAAACCACAAATAATGACAAATGAAAAAGGGGCTTCTAGACTCCTTTTTGGTCCTAGATGTATTTCTCAGTTGAATGTGTGCTTGGTTGCATGCGTAGTGCAATGTGTATACATATATGTGTGTGTGTATGTGTGTGTGGTTATGAATTCGAGTTTGAAGAAATAGTGTTTTGGAGAGATTCTAGGTGTTGAGGAAGAACCCTATAGGTACTGGCAAAGAAATTGAGAGAAAAGGAACAAAAAATGGCGACCATAGGCTGAGAGACCGTGAGTTATAGGTCTCTTGCCAAAAAATTAGGGTTTAGGTGTTGGGACTAGTTTGGCCAATCTTGATCGATGAAAATTTTTCAAAATGGTGAGACATGAGGTATAGAATGATTTAAAATGAAAACCCATGAAAAAATGGCATAGAAAAATAAATGAAAAAAAATTTAAAAATTAGGGTTGTGGCGAACCTGTCGAAGATAGTGACTCGAAGGGCTGCAGGCGACGGCCAACTCTAATGAGTTGACTAGTCAACTGGGTTGACCCAGTCAATGATCAACGGATCATATTAACTCAAGTCTGGCCAGGTCGGGTCAATGGGTCAAAATTCTGGCTCCCGACTATAGGGTTGTTAGGCCTTAGGGCGTGTTTGGTTATAATTAAATTGTAACCTTGAAATAAAGGAAACCTAGAATAGGGTTATCCTTCTTCCTAATACTGAAATCGAAATTGGAATAACCCTATTTGGAAAGAGGGATTATAAATTGGAATTTGGAAAATTGAAATAGGCTGGGTTGATTTAGTTAATAACAAATCAGTGAATACTTTTAAAATAATTACGAAAAGCCCACTTGTTTATAAAATTGTAAATAAAGCCAATTAAAATGCGAGAAAAGACATTCTTAAGGTTTATGGGCATTCCAGACTCAATAGTGGGATTAGTTTGGACATTCACAGACCCAGGGTGGTCCCACATAAATATGTAAAATTATAAAAATGCCACTAATGATAATTTAAGTAATCTAAAGGATAATTAAAATCTGGAAAGGGCTAGTCCAAGGTTTTTGGACGCCCGAAACTCAAATACGATGTTAGATTCAACAAATTAAGACCTCGATGATGGTCCCACCTAAATTAATAAAATGATGACTATACCCCTAGACATATATTGAACAATTAAATGCATAATTAAGATCCAAAAAAGGTGTTTCCAATGTTCTTAGGCATCAAGAAATCAAATGTGATATGAAATTAACGAAATGAAGACACGGGGTCCGTCCCACATGAATGTATAAAATTACGATTATGCCCCTAAGCATGGAACAAATGCCTAAAAAAGTTCATAAAAATACAAGAAGAGTGTCATTAGGGTTTTGGGACCTTCTAGATTTGATTCCAAGGTCGGTTGTGTGATACTAAGTCTCAGTAGACGTGAAACTTGTCCAGTAAGATTACAAAAATACCATTATGGATTTAAAAAGTAGCCAAATGACTTAGAAACATTGCTTTAGGGTTTCTTTAGGACTTTATGGCCCAAGAACACATTTTTTATATTTGTTTGGCACAACGGACACTCGGTGTGTAGTTTAATGTGAAATTAGCAACTTAAAGAATCACTACGAAACCTTAGTGTTAAGAGTCAGGGTGGTCTCGAGAGTTAAACCTGGAGTGTGTGAGGTATCTAATACACATTGTGATAGACACAAGTAGTGATTCCTTA
This sequence comes from Nyssa sinensis, assembly GCA_008638375.1. NCBI lineage: Eukaryota > Viridiplantae > Streptophyta > Magnoliopsida > Cornales > Nyssaceae > Nyssa > Nyssa sinensis. The sequence continues at coordinate 35,727,361 of CM018034.1, forward strand.
TAATCGGGTAGCGACTAGGACTAGGATCATATTATGTTTCGTTGGTGTTGTATGCATGTCAATGACCCTCATGATATGACTATTGTTATTCAAATACTTGATCATTGCTTACCTTCTTTGGCATGACTTTTTATTATCATCCTAATGCTTTACTATTCATTATACTTGTGCCTTGGATCCATGTATGGACACACTATGGATTATATAATTTTGATATATTGAGATAATATGCATTGCATTACAGGACTATTTGATATAGATGTGGTGTAAGCTTGTGTGGCCTGTATATATTGTATAATATTGATATTATGAATGGAAATGAAATAGTTGAATTATGGAGATGTTGAAGTTGAGAAAGGGGGAGTTATGAATGAGATAAGTTACAAGTTGAGAAAGGGAAAGAAATTTGATATTATCGCAGTTTTGTGACAAGGATTGTGTCTCCTTTCGGTTTCGAACAGTAAACTCGCATGGGTAGTCATTTGTCTCCATCAACCCAGGCTTTACCGGGAGCCCTTAAGTAGTCTTAGAGGATTATGGAAAAAGTAAAGAGAAGTATAGGACTTGTCAAGGTCCGACTTGTTTTATTGTGTTTTGTACTTATTGTAGACATGGGTTGTGTATAGATTACACTTGTTATCTTATCATACTATTGACTTGTATTGAATGTACTGCTATTAGATATCATTGTTCTAACTACTTTGAAGAGGAAATAGAAGTGCATCGTGAGGTTTGTATATGTTGATATACTTCAAGTTGGATATACATGTAATTTCTTATTACTTTTATTGTACCACACGGAGTGGTATCTTATTCTCTTGACTGTCATGTCTATACCTATGATCTGATTGATGATATCGTTATGTGCTTGGGATTGCATACTGGACATTAAGAATTTTCTTCATCGAACATGCTTTAGTTTTTGTACGCTTTATGCTTGTGTATTTTAAGAAACCCTACTAAGCATTATGGCTCACTCCTATTGTTCATGGGAATGGTAGGTACTGGACTGGTAAAAGACAACTGTCAGAGTAGCACAAGATGGATAAAGACTTGAGTAGCATTGGTTTCAAATAGTTATATTCATTCATTATATATCGTAAAGGGTGCTTGTACCCTTCTTTGATATAATGTATATGTTATATATTGACCATTAGAGTCAACTCTGAACTTCACCTTGTTATAGATTGTTGATAGCTATTTTTGGTTTAGTTGGACCATATTGTGACCTATTTCATTTAATCCCATTACAGGACTTGAACAAGTATAAGCATGTCAACGAACCGAATCAAATTAAGGATAATGATTTGAAGGAAATAAGTTAATAAAGAAATTGACTGTACTTTATTCACTTAACTAGGTGATTAGTCTCAATCACCTACCCTTTTGAGGTCCTAATGACCCCTTAGTCTGGTCCGTTTGGGAATGAGGCATTACAGAATGATATCAAAGCTATAGGTTCCGAATACCTAGGGCAATGGGAGAGATTAAACCTCAAATTACTTGTGCTGGTTTGGGTAGTCTATTATGTGTGCTTGTTTCATTTAGTACTTATAGTTGTATATTGTACTTGACTCCTAATTGACTAAAATTATGAATCGTACTTGATAGATTTGTTAAAACTGTGAGTTTTTAGGTCTATTTGATAGAGGGAATATTTTGTGACATAAACTTTTTGCTTGTTTATATATAGTTGAGATTGGATATCTTTTATCTATGTGATAAACCGAATGCTTAGTGATGAGTGCGCAAAAGTGCACTCTAAATACCCTATTATCGAAGTGAATTGCTAGAAAGTAAATAGGAATATTGAGATATATTTGATATTATTTATTTAATTTCTATTTACATTGAGATATATTTTAGCGGTATTTTATAAGATCTTAAGTCTCAAATATTGCATTATTTGTTGGCGAGTGCTAGTTTGCAATTGCGCTTTACATTTAATAGTTTTGGAATAATTTTTGGCTTTTTGGCAGATTCAACCATTGAGTTTCAATCGAGATTTGGATGATGTTAAAGTTTCATAATGAGAAAGTGATCTTCATGAAATATTTAGAGGACGTCTTGAGCTTTTCAAAAAGGTCTGGTTTGCAAAAATCGGAGTTCGTTTGGGCCTCCAAACATTATTTCAAAGACAGGCCTGGAAAGCTGCTATGAACCTCTCCGTCCAGCCAACTTGAAGAGGCCATAACTTGAGCTTCTGAAGCTCAAATCAGATGGTTCTTGAGCCTAAAATTATCTACTCATCCGGGGCTACAACTTTCGTGAAGGGTCCAAGTCGAGATTCAGTTGTTATCTGGTAGGAAATGGAGCGTAAAGTTGGCAATTGTTAGCTGCGCGCGAGAATAAGAAAAGCAGAGCAAAGAAAAAAAAAGAAAACAAAAAAAGGAAAGTTTGAAAAATCAAGGGGCTGAGATGTGAGGCCCGATGCAGAAACAAGAAAAAAATGATAGAAAAGCAATGGAGCCCAAGCGTGAGGTGCTGCTGCTGCGTCTCAATTGAGAACGGCTGAAAGTGAAACCATAAAGGGCATTGGCCCGGGTTAGCTTTGGGCGGCTGTTCTTGTTTGCGGGCTGAATCAAGCTGATGTGTGACTTAAAAATTGAATTGGCCCAGGCTTAGGCGGCTGATGCATGCGGTTTGGTGTGGGGCCCTCGAGCAGAAGAGGATTTTGGACGGCAGCGCAGGAATGAAAGCCAAATGGGCTTGTGCGCTGGGGGGGAGGGCTCAATTTTGATGCGGCTGATATATAAAAGAGGAAAAAAATATACAGAAGGGGGATTCGTGTGGAGAGCCGTGCGGCGGCTGCGCAAAACAGAGAAAAACACAGGACTGGGCGGTGCGATACAGAGAAGAGGAACAGAGGTGCGGCTGGCGCAGAGGCGACAAGAAACATCGCAGCTGCTTCATGACTCAGCTTTTCTTCGTGAGGTTTATGTTACCCGTCCTGTACATGGGTAACTAAATTTTCAAGTGGGGTTAGGGATTACTTTGCACCATAGATGGTTATTTTAATTTATTTTGATTCCTGTACATGGTTTTAATTTGTTAAATTCTTCGTTGATCATTCATAAATTATTGTTAGATTTTATTGTCCGAATAATTAAAGGTTTTAGTCCGTTTATAGATTCAGTCATGTTTTTTTTATTGAATGGATTAATGTTTTGATTATTTTTGGAACAATTAAATATTTATATTGATTCAATTCTCTGCTGCAGTATTGCTTGTCGGGTATATTGTCGTCATTGTATTTTTTCAATGTGAATATTAATTTGAGAGATTTAAAAGTGTTGAATGATTTTTCAAAGGGTTATTTTCAGTCTAATTTTAATGCATAATTTTAAATCTTCCGATTGAAATTTTTAGAATTTAATTTTTCAATTGAGTTATCTGTGAATTAAAAATAATTGAAATACCATATATGTGCAAGGGATTCCCGACACTCCACTGTTCGTTAATTTTGGATATTTTCTTCCATTAGTCAATTTGTTTAATTCTTAATTTTCATTCACAGATCATTTTTATATATTTTTATTTTCTTGTTAACCGTTTAATACTTTCTGTAGTTTCAGAAATTCTATTTATTATTCTTTTAATTTAGTCTCCCTGTGGAATCGACACCCCAAAGCTACACTACAACTACCGCGTTATTCTTTGGGCGTAATCACTTAGCTATATGTATATCCTTGGGATAGACTCAATACTAATATGTTTATATGGTAAGCTATGTGATTTACAGTTACCTGTTGATTGTTGATTGTGGATTTTATGTTTATGCTATGTTAGTACCTAATTATTCATTGGTTGCAGTATTATGATTTGATGTATCTATACAGAATGGATAAGTCTTAGGTCTTGCGTTACAAATGATGGATGGCACCTCATCACCTAGTAACAAAAGGATCAGTGATCCATGAGGGATTATCACCTAGCGATGAAAGTGAAAAGTTAATAAAAAAATGTGAAGTATTGAATGAAAAGATGTTGGGAAAGCTGTAAATCATAAAGTACAAGACATAAAAAATTGTAAAAAGTTAAATAAGGAGTAAAACTAGTTATTGATTATACTATGATTGGAATTGAGCAGTGATTGCTCCATATAGTTTATGATTGAGACTTTAGATTATCTCTGGGTGAAGCTCTCTCATCGAGAAATGTGTTTTTGGTGGACCGTGTTCGGTTAGAATTGTATCCTTCACATTAGAGTTTACTATTTCCTTGGAAATTATATACGATAGGCTTTGTTGGTCTTCTAGTCGGTTAGATTAGATTTGTGATTTAGCCCTAGTATGCTCAAACTCCATTTATGATAGAGATAGGACAATGTAGTCACGAGACAGTATAGGGTGATCTTATTAGGTGGAGAAAATTTTGATTCTCTCAATGGATAGAGATTAGTGGGATGGTAGATGTGGCCTAGATTTTGAGGATAAATTTCTCACAAAGGGTTGAGGATTTAAGGATTCCAAAAATCATAGGTGGTAATTTGGTAAATTACCAACATTAACTAAGGTCAGATGAGTAATTCATTAGTGATGTGTTAGAATAATTATGAAATTGATTATTAAAACATCAATTTGATATTTTAAGACAGAATTGAGGTTCTAACAATTTATTCAGGACTAGTACAAGTCATAGGAAATGGATAAGTCTGGAAACTCAAATGATTGAATTTGGAGAAATGGATAGCATATTTGGAATTAGAACATCGAAATTAGATAGGGTGCTAATTTTGGTGCAGTTCTGAGGCAGCTCATATTCAGGCACGTGTGCGCGCACATTTGGCCAACTGGCCACGTGGCATATTGGGGTGTGCAAAGCTTCCTCAAGAAGCTTGGTTGAGGTTTCCTAGACATTAACAAATGTCTCATTATGATTGGTTATCAAGGCATCCAATGTTAAGAGTGCTAGTGTTTGTGTGGGGGTGCACCATAAGGGGATAAGATTGATACATGATAGGACAACACCTCTTTTTTCTCTCTTTATTTTTCTCATTTCCCTCACTTGGATAGCACAACCCCCCCATTTTTATTTTCTCTCTCTCTCTATATCTCAACCGATGGTATGTGTATGTTATAAAGAGAAAAAATTGAGGGTGTTTAAAAGAGAGATAGAACAACAAGGTGTGTGTGAGCTGAGTGTTTGTAACAGAGGGTGTGTGCATGGGGGGAGTGAGTGCATGTGTGATACAATGTGTGCGGGTGTGAGGATCCGTGTGCGTGAAACAAACATAGTGTCACTCAAGGGACTAAACGAGATGAGAAAGAAAGAAAAGAAAAGAATAAGGAAAGAAGAAGAAATGAGGAAGGAAAAAAAAAAGGTGGAAAAACAAAAAATAAGGAAAGAAAAAAGAATGAGGATTAGGACAAGACTGAGAGGGCATCCATTAATGACTTCGGAGCTTTCTCTCTCTAGGTTCTCTCTCTAAACCACAAGCAATAAAAGATGAGGTAGAGACTTCTAGACTCTTTTTCTAGGTCCTAGATGTGTGTCTAAGTTGAATGTGTGTTTGGTTGCCTACGTAGTGCAATGTGTAGCATATATATGTATGTATGTATGTATATAGAGAGGTATGGTTGTGAATTCAGGTTTGGAAGAAAGAGGATTTTGGACAGATTCTAAGTGTTGGGGAAAAACCCTATAGATTTTGGGAAACAAATAGAGAGGAAAGGAACCAAAAATGGCTATCATGGGCTAAGAGATCGGGAGTTGCAAGTCTCTTGCTAGAAAATCGGAGTTTGGGTGTTGGGACTAGTTTGGCCACTCTTGATCGATGAAAATTGTTTGAAATGGTTAGACATGAGGGATAGAATGATTTAAAATGAAAAATAATAAAAAAATGACATAAGAAAAAACAAAGAAAAAAATCATAAAATTAAGGTTTCGACAAACTTGCTAGAGATGGGAACCGAAAAGGCTACTAGCGGCAATCAACTCCGGTGAGTTAACCCAGTCAATGGTCAATAGGTTAGGTCAAATCGAGTCAAGTTGGGTCCGGTCAATAGGTCAAAATCCCGGCTCGCAGTTCGGGTCTAGGCTATGGGGTTGTTGGCCTTTAGGGCGTGTTTGGTTATAAGTATATTGTAACCTTGAAATAAAGGAAAACCACAATAGGGTTATCCCTGTTCCAAATATTGAAATCGAAATTGGAATAACCCTCTTTGGAAACAAGGACTAGAAATTAGAATTTGGGAAATTGAAAAGGAGTTAGGTTGATTTAGTTAATTACAAATCAGTGAACATTTTTAAGGAAATTATGAAAAATCCCACTTGTTTATAAAATTATAAATAAAGCCAATTAAAATGTGTGAAAAGACATTCTTAAGGTTTTTTGGCATTCTAGACTCAATGGTAATGTTAGTTTGGACATTCGGAGACCCGACTAGTCCCGCATGAATTTATAAAATTATAAAAATGCCCGTGATGCTAATTCAAGTAATCTAATGGCTAATTAAAATTTGAAAAGGGCTAGTCTATGGTTTTTGGATGCCTAAAACTCAATTACGATGTCAGATTAGACACATTGGAACATGGTGACGATCCCACTAAAATTAATAAAGTGAGACTATACCCCTAGACGTAGATTGAACAATTGAATGCATAATTAAGATTTGAAAGAGACGTTTCCAATATTCTTGGGTGTCGAGCATTCAAATGTGATATCAGATTGACAAAATGGGGACATGTGATTTGTCCTACATGAATGTGTAAAATTATAATTGTGCCCCTATACATTGAACAAATATCTAAAAGAGTTCATAAAAACACAAAGAGAGTGTCATTAGGATTTTTAGACCTTCTGGATATAATTCCAAGGTCGGTTGTGTGATATGGAGTCTCGATTGATGTGAAACTTGTCCAGTATGATTATAAAAATACCCTTGTGGGTTTAAAAAGCATCCAAATGACTTAGAAACATTACGACAAGGTATCTTTAGGGTTTTTGAGGCCTGGGAACACATTTTTTATGTCCTTTTGGTACAACGAACACTCGATGTGTAGGCTAATGCGAAATTAACAACTTAAAGAATCATTACCGAACCTTAGTATTAAGAGGTATCTAATACACGTTGTGACAAACACAAGTAGAGTCTCCTTATAGTCAGGTGGCGACTAGGACTAGGATCTTATTCTCTTTGGTTGGGGTTATATATTAATCATTGACCCTTGTGATATAATTCATGTAGGATGTACATGTAATGTCTTATTACTATTATTGTACCACATGGAATGGTGTTTTATTCTATTGATTGTTATATCTATACCTATGATTTGATTGATGATATTGATATGTTCTTAGAATTGCATGCTGGACATTAAGAATTGTCCTCATTGGACTTGCATTAGGTTTTGCTCATTATATGGTTGTGTGTTTTGGGAAACCCCACTGGGAATGCCATGTACTAGACTAGTAGAAGACAGTTGCTGGACCAACACGAGATGGATAGAGACTTGAGTAGCATTGGTTCCAAATCATTGTATTCATTCATTGTATATTTTAAATGGTGCATGTCCCTTTCTTTGACATAATGTATATGTTGCATATTGACTGTTAGAGATAGCTCTAACTTCACCTTGTTATACAGTGTTGATGGATTTTTTGGTTTAGTTGCACATTATTGTGATCTATTTCATTTAATCCCATTATGGGACTTGAACAAGTATGAGCATGTCAGAGAACCGTATCAAATTTTAGAAAAATTATTTAAAAGAAATAAGCTAATAAAGAAATGGAATGTACTTTATTCACTTGACTATGATGATTAGTCTTAATCACTTACCCTTTCAGGTTCCCGATGACCCCTTAGTCTGGTCTATCTGGGACCGAGGCATTATATATATAGATGCACGAAGGAAAGATCTCGAATTCCAGACTGAAAATTTTATTTTCTTGAAAGTCTCACCGTTCAAAGGCAAGTTCAGGTTTGGAAAAAATGGGAAACCCAGTCCTCGCAACATCGTCCCATTTTAGATAATGGCCAGAGTAGGACTTGTTTCATATCGATTACGACAACCTCAATAACTTGTCAGTGTGGACAGTGTGCTCTATGTTTCAATGTTACAAAAGTGTGTACAAAAACCCAATCAAGTGATCAAGTTCAAACCATTGGAACTCATTTTTATTGAGGGCTATAAATAAAGGTTCGCTAAAGTATTTATTTTTATCTCTTTTACAAGTTCACACTTCTACATCTCAATTTCTGACTTTAGATCTAACCATTATAAACCCAGATCTAAAAGTTCTATTCACCGTATATACTCTAAGTGTCACGACCCGGAACTCACCCTATGCCGATTAGGGACTGGTGACCGATACTTTCACCCAGACAGGCCATACAAAATCAAATGAATTGCATAAGACAATAAATTTTTTTCTTTTTAAGCAAGTGCGAAAGCTACACATATGTAACTCAGTTGATAACCAATCAACTTTAACAATCATCAATATGATCTTTCTCAATACAATTTCCATTATCATTAATTTCTACACAATTCTAATTACATCTTGCAACATCGCTCTATCATATTATCTAATAAAATTACAATCCTTATAGGATTTGTTCAAGTTAAGATTCAAAAGTTATACACCATCGAGGTTTCCCACAACACATCACTAGCTACAATAGTCGTCACCCCTACCTTTCCTTCCACATTGTGTTAATTGAAAATTTTTTATATTTTAAGGGTAAGCTAACTTAAGCTCAATAAGTAAATCCTTCACTCTACTATGGGTTACACATAGGTGTATAACAAGCAAATAATCATATGATTTCAAGTTCAAAGGAATTGGCCATCAGCCCAAAATAACACAATTCATAAGGAGTTCATAAATGCAATAAGAATAACTGAACAAGTCAACAAGCACAAATTTATCAACACATAATGTTTAGCTACCCAAATCAAAGGGATTCAAATCGAATACAAAAGATAAGCCTCATAAGTGTATTTATTATTCAAAGAGTGACATCATCAAGTCAACAAATGGTGTGGAATCAAACATATACAAATTGAGTCAAATAGTTGCTATCAACAAATAAGGCCCAGCTACCCCCGTGCAGCACTCATTCAGGTTCACCACTCATCTCTAGGTTTCCCTAAATGGCACCAAGAGCTCTTATCAAATTCATATCCTTATCAAGACTCTATGTTGGGTATCATTTCCAAACACCGACCCATAAGTCATTAGGATCCAATGAGTCAAGATGACGTTGTGACAGGCACAACCCCAGGTAGTCACAAATAATGTTATCAGAAAAAGGATTCCATAAAGTATGTGCATATACATAGATTACAAATGTCCATAACAAAAAGGATCACAATGATCACAAAAACAAGGTATAGCCAAGGAGTTAAAGGACTCATAGATGTTCACAACAAATTACAAATTTCACATAATGAAAACACGATAATCAATGGGTTGTGGACTTGGAGCAATTACTGATGCATGTTTCAAGAAGTAAAGATTGGCAACTGCACAAGTAAGCCACATTGGTAGAGTAGAAATTCACATATTAGAGTTTGGGTTTACTAACATTAGGTCCTTAACATTGTAGTCCCATACTAGTACCACAGTAGTTATCCTATAGCTTTGTTCCATTTTTCCAGCATTTGAGTGATCCTATAATCATGGATCAAAAATATATTGAATGTCGAATCAACATACATTCTAATTTAGGTACCTTAATTTATTATTTAAAGCTCTTTTGAACTTAGTCTTGTTGATTAAGAGACCCTCAAATTCCCAATTTAGGGTTCCTAATGCTTTATAGCTTATTTGGCCCTTCATGGGCATAATTGTAATTTATACTTTTAATGTCCCATATTTTTTTGTACACGATTTACGTATTCGAACTTCATTTTTTAATTTGAAACAGACCTTAAAACATTTACATAGACCTTTTAATTCCATCTATATTCTTCTAGTAGCTTCATTAAGTCTTAAAGACGTATTCGTCATTTTTCAGTTTGTTACCAAATCTTATTTCTCTTAAAAGGATGTCACAGTTAGGTCCAGAATGTCGAAGATAATCAATTTAAGCTTTTTTGGATCTTAATTTACTAATATGTGACTTATATTAAGCCTAGGGATATTTTTGTAATTTTACACTTTCATGTGTCTCATTTTTCGGTACTTTGTTTGCTAAAATGGACTCAACCATTGTCCGGAATGTCAAAGAAAGTCAGACTATACTATCTCTGACATTTAACTGGCTTTTGGATTACTAAGGGCATAATGGTAATTATGATATTTTACGTGTCTATATTTTTAGGACTTTGTTGCGTAAAAAACAGTTCGCTTAATTAATCTCGTAGGACATAATTGAAATTTTTTCAATTGTCCATTCATACTTTTTGGGGTTTGATTTCATAAATTAGACTTTTTCATTGAGCCTGGAATGCCCAAAAACATTTGGTTGGACCCTTCTTGCATTTTAAACGGTCTTCGTTTGGCCTTTTTTTAGCTTAAGGGCATTTTAGTAATTTTTCTTTAATTAAAAGGATTTAAAATTAATTTTTAATTAATTTTTTGGGCCCTTCCGTAATTAACAGAAACATTTGGGAGTTAAATTATAATTTTAGGAAATATATTAAAAAACCATCCGATTTAGTCTCATTTCAACTAAACCAGTCCAAACCAAGGGTGAACCAACCAGTTCAATACATTTCACTACATCATGCAGATGCCACGATGACATCAGCCTCTATTAAACAAAGCAGCAACGTTTTATTTCAAATTGAAATCCGGTTTAAATGGTCAGGATCTGACCAATTGACCCGATCCGATCCATCTTGACCCATTGACAGACCCGGTCAAAGTTTGACTTAGTCAACAAGGACCCTGCCAATGTCAATTGCCTTCTTCGGTGATGGTTAACTCCAACGACTGTTTTTCAGTGACAAATCTGACGGTGTTTGAACCACTTTTCCATGAGGGTTTCAAATCCAATTTTAAAATTTGTTTTTATGCAGGTTTTACCATCGAAACATAGAGCTATAGTGGGGTCTCCGGTGAACTTCATTTTTTTGGTGAGCCTTTTTTTTCTATTTTGACAAGTTTTAGTTATGTTCTTAACCTCATTTTTTTCCCCCATTGTGTTCCTAGAACCCTTAGGGACCACTTCCCGTTCATAAGAACAAGGAAATCACGATAAAATGTGTCATTTAGATTTTCTCTCTCTAGACTGTAAATTGTGATTTCTTAATGGCCAGTTGACCAGTTTTAGTGGTTTAAACTATTGTCTCTCATTTTTTATTCTCTATCGAGCCCTGGTGTCCATATCAAGTTTGGTTAACTTTCCATTGGAACCTAATTTTCTCAAATTTTGGTCAGAGTGTTACCCTAGGTTCATCGAGCTCAACAATGTTATTTTTCTTCCATTTTCATCCATTTACTATACTAAATACATGCATGTAGTTTACATTAATCAAATCTGAAGTGGATTCAAAGTTTCTAGTGAGAGAAACTTACCCATTTTTGGTTGTTCTCTCTCTTCGGTCTCCTCCTCCCCCCTCTTGGTTTGGTTCTGGTTGATGGGTAGTTTCTTCAAGCCTTAACAGCCATGCAAGGTCATCTTCTCTCTTTCTTCTTCTTCTTCTCCTCTTTCTCTTTCTCTCTATCTGAACACACATATGGTCTGATACACACACAACTCTACAATACGCAATGTCTTAATCTATCCACACACGCACTTAAGATCTGATCACACATCATGAGGGTGGTGCATGAAACCTGATTGGTTGGGGCTTTGGTCCAATTACAACAAGACACCAAATTTTCTAACTTTCCCACAAGCTGATACCTCATCTTTTGCATGCATCTCATACTTTCCTTTTATAGATCATTTACATTTTGAGTGGACATATTAGCACAAAGTGATGGAAGCCTAATTGGTAGAGTTTTGGTACTTTTTGGGTAAAGCTTCCTTTGGTCCAAGGTTCAAGATTTGGTGGGAGCATTTTGGCTCTTTTCCCTCTCTTTTTGTTTTAAATATGCACCATATTGAATTTTAGTGTATTTTATAAATTCCCAAACTTTGCAATTTAAATCTCACAAAAGTCTCTTATAATTTTTTTTACAAATCTTCTTGATTAAGAATACTTTATTCACATATCAATAGTTTTGCCTTAGTGCATTTCATGCACCAATCTTTCAAAATTATTCATGTGTTAACCCTTGATTAACTCCAATCGTAATTTGTTGTTAAGTTATGACATTTGTCATTAAATCACTTTCTTAAAATTTATTGTCTCCAATCCATAGCTAATTGCTCTCATTTATACATTGGTCTCTATATTTATAAACTATTAGTCTTAAGTAAAATTGCCCATAATTATTAAGCAAATTATCTTATAATAATCATCATTATTCTTAATTGTCCCACTTAATTGGGTCGGGATGTTACACTGAGCATACACTAGATCTATCTATAGAAAGTGAGCATATATTGCACCAATCTATTCTTAAAGAGAGTGTTTGTTGGTAAACAAACTTTGTATCTTCTCATTATGATAAGATTTATAGGTAAGTGCTATCCTTGTGAGGCAAAATGGGGGATTTTGTTAGGAAAAGGGTGAGGAGCTCTTGTTGTAAGGTTTGACCTCCACCTGCAAGGAGATCAAGATAGTGAAAAAACTTAAATGGAGATGCTTGAGTTAAAGATGTAGGAAGTTTTTCGAACATCAAAAAAATCGTTGTGTTTTATCTCTCTCTCTCTCTCTAATCTTTTACATACTTGTACATTATCAACATATTTTTAAAGTTTGTAAAAGTTGTCAATATTTGCGAAATACCCTTATTCACCCCCCCTCTCTAGGCTAAATATCTGGGCAACATAGCTTATCGGGGGTTTCAGGCCAGTAGGCTTTGAGCAAGCCGCACTAGTCACTTTATCAAGGGTTTCATGTTGGTGAGCTTCCAATAACCCATTACAAGGACATTTTCAAGAGTTTCAAGCCAAATGGTTTTAAGGAATCTAGGAAATCTCCAAAGCCAAGCTCACAAGCTCATTCACGGAAGCAAAAAAAATCATTTTATACATGATTACTCAAGAAACCATAAAGTATGTTTTGAGCACATGAAAGCAAGAAATTATTTTATATATAATTATTCAATAAACCATGAAGTATGTTTTGAGCATAGCAAAACATGAAATCATTTTATACATGACTACTCATAAACCATAAAGTATGTTTTGATTGCAAGATTTGTTGGCATGAACTCTGCATGACTTATTAGTGTGTTTGCATGAATTTTAGTTTAGAAATAGGCTTTAAGAATGATAGTAACTTTATAAATGCTTTTATATGTTATCTATGGAAAAATGCTTCAAGTTTTCCTAAAACCCATGACAAGGCACTAGTTTTACTTATGAGTTTTTTACAAAACTCACAAGATTTTTATCCCACATTTTTAGGAATGTTAGGAATCATGTTAAACCCAAATGTTAGTAAGCAAAGAGAAGTAAAGACTCTAAGTAGCAAGGGAATATAGGATATCCCAATCATAATTGTTAGGACCATAGGGTCCATTTTGTAAAATTGGCTAATTCGGTTAGACAAAACATGTTTTGTGTGTAATTCGTACATAAGTCCTTCGAGTTGAGTACCTTGATGCCCGTTCTTACCCAAATTAGTCCAAGAGACATTACCGTGTATCACTACCGGTCGACTTGTTTTTAGAAAGGCAAAATGGTCTTTTGTATATGATTGGATCTCACACACTCACATAATGTATGCATAACATATAGATTTTATCTTATCATCATGCATGTGATTGACTTATGATTGTGAACTATTTTTTCCAAAATGCATCTTTGAAAATAAACAAATGGAAAAATTCAGTTCACAAGACAAGCTATGAATGAGGAATTCACTATTGCTTGTTTGAATGAATAACAGTGGAGTTCATTCTCATTCGTTTTTATTCGTTCAAACCCTTGTATCAAATGAGTTGTCAACCTCAGAGTTGTACTCGTTCGATACTCATTACATGTTCGTTTGAACGAGCAAGTGCTTGTTCGAACGAATGATGCTTTCTTCGAATGAACCCTAGGCAAAAAATAAATTTATAATCTGATTTCTTCTCAATTGGGGATCAACCATGTAAAGATCCGTAAATGTTTTTTTAATTAAAAAGAATAAATAATTTTTTTAGAACAAATTAAAATTTAATTAACTAATTAAATTAGTTGAGGTATAAAATCTATCCAACAAAATTTAAGTGAATACATGTATATTGATAGGAAATAAAATAACGTACAAAGCAATTGGGTTGAAAAAAAAATAATTATAATAATAAATAAAGGAAGGAAGTTAAAATTAAAGAAATGGGAGAAAAGAAGAAGAAAAAAAAAAAGAAAGAGAGAAGGAAGATGCACATGTGCATGTTGTGTGGTAAGTGTGTGAAATATATATATATATATATATATATATATATATATGCATACTTTCTATAAAAGAAAGTAAAGATGGAAAAGTAAACAAAACAAAAGAAAAAAAATAAAAAAAATAAAGGCAAAAGGTATGGTTGAAAAGTCAACCACACCATGCTTTCTTTTAAAACACGTACAACTCACACAAAACACACACACTCACATTCTAGAGATGCACAACGGTGTGGAGGAGGAGAGAAGAAGAGAAAAAAAGAAAGAGGAAGAAAGGAAGAAGAAAAAAGGGAGGGGGGGAATTTGGCAAGTCACTCAGGCTATCGTGAGGGTTGAGGTCTACTGCAATTTTCTTTGATTTTGGTCATATTTAATAGGGAAAAAATCAAAGAAAGCTTTGCCAAAATTGTACAAAAGTGAGGTAGGGTTTCTAAAACTTATGAAATAGGAATGAATAAATTGCTAGAGGGCATTCATTTATAAAAGCATGCTAGGATTGCCATGTTTTGTGTTAGATTTCAATTTTGTTAATTTATATGTACGTGAAGCATGCCCATGCATTCTCAAATTGAAATTTGTGTTTATATTAGGGTTGTTGGGACCCTAAGCATGTGTTTTTATTAAATAATATTGTTACCACTCACACTTGCGAGGAGTGTGGAGTGAGATTATATATATAAAAAAAAAAATCATGTGTTTTGTACATAGAAAAAAAAATTGAGAAAAATCTTTGAAAGGATTACATAATGAATGAGAATGAAAAGAACCAAAAGTGTTAGTTTAGAATGCGTTTTGTGTGCTTGTGAGATGATGTGAGTACTCGAAATGTTGCGGTGTGGATTAAGTTGTGAATCTGTATATCCGAGGTTCAACGGTTGAGTCGAGAGTCCCACGCGGTGGTACAGGTTATGGTTGCCTACAGGTTAGTAACCTGTGAAACAATGTTTTGCTATATCGGAGGCGAGGTGATTACTTGATGAGTGATGAATTAAGACTTTGGTATTTTTTGGGTTTTTAATAAAACCTAAAGATTTAAGAATTTGGTCGTTGTTAGAATGAACTTAAGTGGAGCTTAAGTAAATCTCATAAAACATAATAAGACAGATATGGATTTTATATAAGCTGAATTGATTATAAACTATCATAGCATGCCACCCACCTAGCACAAGCATACATTTTTATGCGACGTTCATGTTTTGTTTGTTTTAGTTATCCTACTGGGGCACTGACCCCTACCAGATGCAGGTACCGGGAAGGATCCTGCGTCTTAAGAAGTACATGTTGGTAGGCTTGATGGGCCTCTTTCTTTTGGGCTTACTTGATGTATACGAAGACATGTTATGATGTTAATGGAGCGTTCTCCAGTGTTTTTGTTAATCATATAGTATGAAATTTATATATTTCTTAGGATATGTAAATGTGATTGATATGTTGTTTGGGACAAGTAAATACATGACGTAGTAACTTGGAAATAAATTCCATATATAGAAATATATGTATTATAATGTATGCTAAGTAGGATGAGAAAGAGATGAAATGAAGTATGTACTAAATTATATAATTGTTGTACATGGACTATCAGGTTGGAAAGTACCTAGAGAGTAAATGAGTGAAAAATTGCCTAAGTGTTGAACACTTGAAAGGCAAAACTAGCCAATAATTAGGGCGAATCCTTTCAATTTTTTTTTTTAAAAAAATCCTGACTTTTAGAAACTCTCATATTTGTTATCCCTAATCAATTCTCACACTTAAACTTATATATATTTTACTATTAAAATCTAGTGAGATATTTTAATTAATTTAATTATTTTAATTTAACTTAATTTAAATACCACACCTTCGAGTTATGGGGCCCGGGGCGTGACAAAATGGCATCAGAGCCCAAGGTTTAAATACATAGGGTCGACGGGAATAGGTACACACAAAAAATAAAATAAAATTTTTGAAGCATGATTTGATAAGAATATGTGGTACATGATGTTGAATGTGCATGTTGATGTGGTATAGGTGATAACATGATTATGTGTTAGCATGATTGGGTGAAATGCATAAAGTATGAGTTACTTGCGTTGATGTAAATACATATTAGTTGATTATGTGCATGTGGTGTATATGACACATCATTGGGAACATGCATGGGATTAAACTTTCCATTTGAAAATGAGTCTTAATAGAAATATTTATTTTCTATCGTATAGAAAATGTCGACAAAAGGTAATGGACGAAGCAAAGAGAGAGCTGTCAAATCTGAGCCTCCATTACCTACACATAGTGAAAATAATATTATTAAATATATAAGGGTATATTGGTAATTGAATTAATTCTGTTAACACCGTTTGTTCGACCAAACTAACAAGGGGGACATTGTAATTTCAAAAAGTATATGGGAGGTTTCTGCAATTGTCAGAAACCTCTAGGGAGGTAAGTGTAATTAACCCTTAATTCTAATTCCAATTTCTAGAATAGGGTTGTCCCTATTCCAATTCACTAGCCCCAAACGGCAGATGACACAACATTGTGCCAAACACCTCGTTTCACGAACTAGTAGCTAAACAACCCTTAAGCCGAACCGCTAAATGGGTCAACCGAGAACCCTACCTGAATTCCAATTGACTAGACATGTTGACTTCTAACTCGACCTATTTGACCATTGACCAGGTCAACCTGGTTGATCAGTCAACTCCTGCCACCGGTAAGGCTCCGATCGCTTTCTTCGGCGAACCTCACCGAAAAACCAAAAACCCTACTCTTTTTTCTTTGGTTTTCTTGCACTATTTTCACTCCTTTTTTCTTTCTAAGCTTCATATATCATCATCTTACAAATCCTAGGACAGTTGTTACACATTAATAGTCGTCAAATCAAACCAAAATCTCAAATCCCTGATTTTTTCGACAAGTTCTGAAACTCGTAGATCCCACATTTTTTTACCATTGTTTCATTCTCTTTCCTTCCTCTCACTTGCTAGGAATCTAACCACTCCCAACCATGACCCAAATTTCCATCATCCATATTTTACAAAAAGACCCAAATTGGTCTCTTTCTTACTCCAATAACCAAATACAAGCATGCATTCACAACTCTAATAACCAAAACCATGCTTGAAATACCTAAAAACCCCTAGCTTCATTTTTGGTTTAGAGAGAGAATCTAAAGAGAGAGCTTGAATGGCCATCCATGGCTGCCACGTGCAAGTTCTCCCATATCTTTCTCTTTTCTTTCTCTTTTTTTTCTTCCTTTTCTTTTCTTCTCTTCTGTTTGGTCCTTCTTATCACAGTCTCACATAGTGTGTGTTTTACACACATACAAACACACAAATACACACACACTTCCCCCCACACACATTGTTTCTCCCTTCCCATTCTTTGAACTTACACAACACACAGGAACACCCACTGTTACACACATACACAGTGTCTCACACATAATCAAACACACATGATTTAACACATTGTGTATTAACACACTCACATTCACTCTTTTTTTCTCAACTACACACACACAATACATACTTATACACATATATATTCACACAAACACACACCATGTGTACACATTCACACACACAACTTTCAATTTAGAAAGAGAGAGTCTGAAAGAGGGAGAGAGAATTTGGTGTGAGAAGGAAAGGAAGATATCAAAAAATGGGGAAAAGAAGGAAGAGAGAGAAAATGAGTTGGTAGGGTTGTGCCATATCAAAGTCAAACTTGTCTCCTTACCATACACCCTCACACACACAATCACTCTACCACCACCACATGTTGACCTGTGTCATGTTCTAGAAGATTTCACTTGGCTTCTTGGAGAAGCTTTGCACGTATTCCTATGTGCCACATGGCCGATTGGCCAACTGTGCACACACACGAGCCCGAATTACAACCTATCTCAAAATCATACTAAACTTGGTACACTAGCTTATCTCGACACTCTGATTCCAAATATGTAGTCCGTTTTCCAAAATTCAATCATTTAGATTTTTATATTTATTTACGTACCAAAAATTTATTTTTAACCTCACTGTGTTATACTGATGACTTATCGACTCATTTTACAATTTATCTTACTCATCTTTGATTTATCTCCAGTTTGTCCTTAGCCTACGTTGGCAATTTTTTGCCCTTGATTATTTTTTGGGTCCTTACAATCTCCACCCCTTATAAAATTTCATCCTCAAAATTCACTACTCTAAAGGCCTATGCTAGCAATTTATCGAATTACCCTTGATGATTTTTTGGGTCCTTACATTCCTAATGACTATCCACGGTGTAGTCCCTTTCTTCGTCACTATAAAGTTAATTGTTGAGACTTTTGGTCTTCCCAAAGTCACTCAGCCTGGCTTCCCATACCCTCCCATGTCGTCATTCCTTATACCAGACTTATCGCTTCCATTGTACAGGTTTATAGTTCTCCTATCTTTGCTGCACGGGGTTGCAACCCTAGAGTAGAGATATCTTCATGAGGGTTATCGGATCCTCAACCTCATTGTCTGCAGTGGGTTGCATCTGGGCAGCCACAAGAACATGTTGACACTTCTTCGTACATACTTTGAGTTATTGATACCTCCACCACTAGTATGAGACGAATTGAGTCCCTACCATTTGGCAGCCTAATCACTAGGATCTGTGCTGCACAACTGGTTCCATCCTATACTATTGATATGCTCGTCCTCCTTCTTAGCCTAGATTACCCAATAGACCCTATCCTAGTCACAAGGACATGTTATCACTCCTCCCGATGAGGATGATGTTCCTGATGAGTTGTGAAAGGTACAGTAGCAGCAGCAGTAGCCCTAGTAGGCACTAGCACCGGCTCTATAGCACCAACCAAATTTATCGTCACAGCAACAGTAGTCCAGTGATTAGATTCGTGGTATCGAGGATTTCCTTGCTGATAGGTCACCACTGTATTTTAGTACCCCTTTAGGTATAAATTTATGGGTGTCAGTAAGAGCTTCATTTTCTTCCACCAGTTAGCCGATCACGAGGGATGAGCTTGAGGAGTGGTTACAGCTTCACCATGATCATATCACTGTTGACATAGATCATAGGCTAGGGCAGCATTACATCCGGGTCAAATCAGATTACTTTATCCCGATAATACAAAAGATTGCCTATATGCAATGAGCCATTCAAGGACTGACAATGACAATAGCTCGTGTCTTTCCTCCTCCTCCTCCTCCTCCTCTACCTGGTAATGATTAGTGATACTGTAACTATTTAGATGAGTGATAAGTGTGATCGTAGTGAGGTTTTACCTGTAGTTTTGTTACTCATCACCTACATGTATTTTTTTTTATATGTATGTACTTCTTTTTTCCGTATTGAACATTTTTGTTGAGATCGATGATAGACCGTTATTTTTTTTTTTATCTTTGATATATATGCACTGCTTCTATTATCTGTACTTTCAGTATTATGTTATCTCTATATGCATGTCTTTTAGTATATATTTTACTTCCTTTTGATCTTTCTTTGTGATTTACCTCATTTGTCATCATGACAAAAAGGGAGAGACATGGTGAAATTAGGAGAGTTATATATAAAGGGGGAGACTATAAATTTTGAGCATATATTGAAGGGCAATAATATATTTTTTGCATATGTTGAGATAGCGTTAAGTCACTTATATTGCTCATATCTTATTGCGCATGGCTTTCATGTTTACTACACCTTGTTCTATATTGATACTCATCTGATGCGTGATCTCATTATTTTTATTTGATATATCTTTTCTGATGTGATCTCACATGGTATAGTTGAGAGTATTGTGCAGGAAACAGGTTGGATACTTGTTGAAGTAGTATTAAGTAACATTTTTAGTATAAGATACTAAGTCAAAATGTATAATTTCCTTTTATCTGACTCTTTGGGAATTATAGATTTTGGTATCTTATTTTTTATATTTTTTTGCAGTTTTTTCACGGATTGCCAAAGAGGGAGATTATTAGGACCATGGGGTACATTTTGTAAATTAGCTAATCCGGTTAGACAAAACGTGCTTTGTGTTTAATTTATACATAAGTCCTTCGAGTTGAGTACCTCGATGCTTGTTCTTACCCAAGTTCGTCCAAGAGACATTACTATGTATCACTACCAGCCGACTTGTTTTCAAAAGGCTAAAATGATATTTTGTATTTGATCGGATCTCACACACTCACATCATGCATGCATAGCATATAGATTTTATCTTATCATCATGTATGTGATTGACATGTGGTTGTGAACTATTTTTTCCAAAATGCATCTTTGAAAATAAACAAATAGAAAAATTCAATTCACAAGACAAGCTTTGAATGAGGAACTAACTATTGCTAGTTCGAACGAAGCCTTGGCTCGTTCGAATGAATAATAGTAGGGTTCATTTTTATTCGTTCGAACTCTTGTATTAAACGAGTTACTACAGCCTCAGAGTTGTACTCGTTTGATACTCGTTACATATTCGTTCGAACGAGCAAGTGCTTGTTCCAACGAATGATGGTTTGTTCGAACAACTATAGGTAGAAAATGGATTTATAATTTGATTTCTTCTCCATTGGGGATCAACCAAGCTCTTTGCAAAAAATAGGTGAAAATATATTTGAGAGCAGTAAAAAAATAGAGTAAGAAAGTTCTAATTTGTGAGAGCAAAATTGTTGCTAGATCTTGATGCTTTTGTGAGTGATTGATCATTCATGACATCCATTATCTTTTCTACTCATTTTTGTTGATCTGATTTGATCAAAGCACACGATTTGATAAGATCTTAAGTGCCTTGGTTCGCGTCAAATTCACCATTGACGATTGAAGGAGTTCAAGCACGAGAATTCAGCATTAAGTGATGGTGGACACCGAGGTCGTGTGAATTCATGATTGTTTTGAAGAGGCTTGATCGGAGGAGTCTGAGACCATGGAGGAGCTTTGGTTGTTTGAAGGATTGACTATGATAACCTGAGGATTTGAAAGAAATTTGAAGACAATCGGTAAGAATGTTGCTAAAGGTACTTAGATCGTTCGGAAACTCATTGTATTTCACTTTCTGTCATAGTTCATCACTTCCATGAGCATTGGTCCGGCTCTGGAGTTTTACTCCAAGGATTATTGTCCTTGGTAGTTTTTTCTGTCATCAATTGGTGTGTAATCTTTTCTCTCTCTTTCTCTTTCAATTTACTATATGTTTGATTTGAATTGCATTCGCTTTATTTGAGAAATTGAGTTTTTCATGATTTCATAATTAGTGCATTCAATTGAGATAATTGAAAAACTTAATTTAGTAAATTGATTGAAGAAATTGATAACTTAGTTAAGTTTGAATTGGATTATGAAAATTTCTATAAAATCAATTTAGTTGTTAATTTTGGTGATTGTTGAATTGGTTGATTCTTGGTGGTTTCATTGGTGGAAGGGCTTAAATATTGGATTAATTACGGGGAGTGATTTGTTGATTGATTGTCTCATCATTGTAATTAACCAAGAATTAGAATTAACGCGAAATAAATTTTTAATTCTAGACCTACTTATTCAACCCCCCCCCTTTCTAGGTAATTCACAACTTGGGACCTTGAGTGATATCCCTCCGCGCACAAACAATAGCGGCACCTAGCTTAAGGGGTGAAATGTGGTAGGAGCTTCGAGTGAGTTATGACAAGGATGACAAGTAGTCTTATAATTAGTTGTTAAGTCATATATATGTATGTAATGGGCCGAAAAGAATGTAACTTTGATTAGACATGTTTAATGTACAAGTTTTATATTAACATTTTCTTTGCCAAGTGTATTTGCATTCAAAAAAAAAAAACCTATGAAATTTCACTGCAAACTAAAGGTTAAAATAATGCATTGAACTTGAAATCAAATCGAATGCCTTGTGGCCGTACATGGTGGGTTTCTAGATGTGAGAGGTTGAGTTAGAGCCGTTCGTGGATTCGAAGTGGTAGATCATGAAGAATACTTCACGATTCGAGTTCGAGGAAGATGAGATTAGATTGTCAAGGCTTGAGGTACGAAGTTTGTGTGTAGTCTATAAGTTGTACTTTTTCAAAGTTCTTCATTAGTTGATTATGTGAACATCTGAGCCAGTGCCCCAAGGTTTTCTCTTTGGAGTTTCCTTGTAAAAAATCGGGTGTCTATATATTGTGAATATTTTTTTATATATCACATATTGCTATTGCACACACAAGAACATTAAAACTTGCACATAATCAAAATGATAACTCAATCTTTAAAGGACTAAAATTGGGCAAATATTTTTCAAAGTTGACCGTAGAGACCTATTCACCCTTCCCCTGCAGCCCCCCTTTAGGTCTAATCTATCATATCTAGATAATCCTACAGCCTCTCACAATTAAGTCCTTGTGAATTAAACAAGTAACGGTATGAACTCAAAAAATGTGAGGGAGCCTACCTTAGGGTTTTTGGAGCCTCAAAATAAAAGATTAAAGCCCATTTTTACAAGAAAAGTCAAGTAGGTGAAGTTTTAAATGAAGTCATGATTTGATTGAGACATTAAACATAGTTTGATTCATGTTATAGGATCATCAGGAGAACAATAGACAAATGAGCAAGGGAAGCTAAGGACCACATGTTCGTAATTCAGTACTTTGAAATGGTTGTTATTTGCACTTTGTCTTATGAAAGTACTATTGATAAAATTTTAATTGTTGTATAAACTTCTTATTGAAACTTGAAATTATTATTGTTAATAAAAAAATATCAAATTTTAGAATTAAACTATGATTTGATAATGAATCATATTTATTAAAAATGATTGTTATCTAATGTCATTGCGTGGATCATTGAACTATGACAAGGCTGGGGACATGCAAGCAAAATCATTATCTTTAATTATTATTATATGAGATATCTTCACACTACTAGGTCAGCATAATGACACATCACATAAGGGCATTTCATACTCATTTAATTGGAGCGTATTATACACATGTCCTAGGTGTGCGTATCGCACAAAAAGCATTGCCAATCAATTCAGTATAGTTGTTGTTGCCGTAGTATTGGGCATATAAACTTTACATTTTACATGGAAGACATTATTTTATAACTCATTGCCTATCTATACATGACTTTATTTAGCTCACCCCATTTCCCTTCGCACCTTTCAGGTAATGTTGAATGAAGGATACCCATGGCATAAATGATGTACAATGACGAGACATGAGATAGAGGCAAAGTAGAATTGTATCTCTATAACAAATATGGTGTGAATTAAATTTTACAGACGTGATATTTTTTTATGTAAATACAACTTAATATGATTTTGATTTTGTTGTTCAAGTATAATGACAGCTAAATGAGAATCGCTTCTACTATATATTTATTATTGTCATAATTTTTACAATATTGTATTTCACTTAATTTTGTACAGTTCTAAAAGTCTGTCATGACACAAGGTTCCACCCAAAATATGAGAGATGGGATATGAATAGTGATAGTTAAAACAAATGTCTTTGATACAAGATTTATCTTGTTGTTGGGTCCTTTGAATAAAATATAATTAAAATTAAAGTGTAATATAATTACTTTTTTTTTTTATCAGTTACAAGATGTTAGAAGATTAACTTTAATAAAAAAATATTAGTATAATTTTTAAAAAACATTAATTATTTATGTATAATATCAACAAATCTTAAAAAAGATAAATATAATATTTAATAATAAAAAAAGTGAGAAATATTAAAGATGTCCATCAGTGTATGTAATTTACTGTCCCGTGACCAAACGCTTCTTCATGTTGATACTAGAACGAAAAGGATGGGTAGCTTGCATTACATGTCACTCTCGTCGTTGTCACATCACGCGTTAATTTCAAATGTCAACTTAAGATCTCATCAACGTTCAATCGCTATTCATCGTTGACTCCAACACAGTTCTCTTGATCAGACAAACAAAAGAGAATCCACAACAATAATTATCTTAACATCCTAGAGATCTGCGACCGCCGATTGATTCCCTTGAAATCTCTGCCTCTGCCTCTTCATAAATGCCCGTCCACTAGCGCCACATCAAATAAGTACTCAACGTTATGATTTTCTTTTCTTTTGGCTGTTAAAGGTTAATTCCGATTTCTCTTTTTGGTTTGTATTCCATTGGAATCAAAATCGTGAAATTGACGAACAAAATGTCAAAAACAGAAACAAAAGGCAATGATGGCAAGCAGAATTGGGTGGTGATGGAAACACATCCCGCTTCAAAGAAGCCAACAAATAACCAAATATTCTCTCTCTCTCTCTCTCTCAAAATCGGCCACAAGAGATTTTATGTTGATATTTGATGACCCTAAGATTTAGGCTTACCCCTACCAATTTTTCCATTGCTTCTTTGTATGTGTGGATCGATATATATATATATATATATATATATATAAAATGGTTCTGACAGTTCATCTTGTGGGGGGCATTGAAATGAGGGACATTCTCTTTCCATATTTTCAATACTCGAGACAGCCAATCATTCTGAGGTGGTGAGAAATGATTCTTATAATTTATACAACCAACCATGTTCCTCGATTTCTCCGTAAGTCGTGATTTTTGTTTGCCATTTTAAACGTCCCAGGCCTTCTCTAACGGATAACCTAAAGCGTTGGTAAATGTGCATTTGAAGATCATGTCATCTTTTTTATCTTTAATCCATACAACAAAATCAAAAAAAAAATTTGCTATTATTTATAGCGATGGACACTTATTTGAATGACATCTTCCCCCCTCCCCCTCACACACACACATATATATAGTGATTCATAAAACATATGATCAATTGATATTAGAATAACGTATTTTTACTTATTATTTTAAATTTTTTTAAAAAATATATAATTCATGAGCAATAACAACAAATATACTTAGATATTATTTATTAATAAATAATATTAGTTATTTTCAATTTATATATTTAATTATATTTTTTCAAAGTGTGATTTTGAAAAATTGTGTACTAAATATTTCAAAAATTTATCTCAAATAATGTAATAATGACATGACAAAATTTTACTATAACAAATTAATTACATGACTTAATGCACTGCTAATATTACTGTACCACATCATTTAGAATGCAAGATTCGAAATAATTATTTCAGAAGTATAGTATTATAATTTTAGAAATCAGAATCTTTAAATTCAAAACTATCATATCGTGATACATCATGTTAAGATTACAATCGAGAATACATAGCATTTTTATAAGTAAGACTTAAAAGCAATTACTTTGATGTCTTAATGGATGAGCTGCCCTACACCTTTTAAATATGATTTTGAAAAACTTTACTCTATAATAAAATTTTAGTAATTTTCAAAAATAAATATAAATTTTCATTCCTTTTAAAAATACTTATGAAATAATAAAGAGCTATATATACTATTTAGAAATATTAAATAAAATTGGTCTTGACTAAATATAATGACACATTACATAATTTATTATAAGTTTATGGGTAAAATTAGTTTGTCATTTCGGACTAAAATTTTTTATAATCATTTAATGTTTACTCTATGATATACCGCAAACAGACACACCAATCACCTTGAGACACGTGTGCATGCGGAGTTAGCAAACCTCGATCATTCAGAGCAGTGACTAGCCTTCAAGGCATTCTCATATATGCCTATCATTCAGAGCAGTGACTAGCCTACAGGGCATTCTCATATATATATCGTACAGAGCCGATAGACTCGGTCAGAAAGTACAGACAAAGCCTCCAAGGCATCCTCATGCGTATATCTTCCAGACCTTCTGTTCTGGACAATATTTATTCATACTTCATATGGTTCCGACCTTATGGTTTCCTTAACTACTGCCAAGCAGGGAATAAGGAAACAGTCTTCAACACGGAAACTACTATCTATGATTATCTCCATCTAGGACTCAATGCTCCACAAGGTAACTGCAATCTCCGATGATCAAATCCCTATATTCATGGCGTCAAATCCTAATCAGCTTAGGAGAGCCGCAGTTTATAAATTAAACCCTAGAGGTACGCTTTATTTTTTATGCTCATTCTTTGGCTTTCAATACAGTCTTTCAATTCTCTTACTTACTTAAGCATCGGAGCGGCTACCGCCGGAGCCAATCCGGTGGTCCTCTGATCATCTTTCTGAGTGTTCTACAGGTCACGGAGTCCATACTTATTGCGAGCTGAAAAGTGCAGCATCAGTTTGGCGCCGTCTGTGGGAGCGACTAATCTCCAAAGTGCTCTACTCATAAAACTCATCTCTTTCCCTACCGGAAAACCATGGCACCAAATCTCCGACCACGACAGAATACTCATAATTCGCAAAACACTCAACAGCAGCCGCCTGCTCCTCGCACAAAGGGACCAGCGGCCAATCCTATGCGACAAGAGATCGAAGCAATAAAACGGCACAATGAACTGGTGCAAGAGCAGTTGCTCGCCATCACTAGAACGCTGGCAACACTCACGCAGAACCAAGCGGCGGGTTCTCCTAGCCCGCCGGTCAACTTCGTCGCGGGAACGCAACCTCCTGTTGCCACAGAGAATGAAGAATTTCTTGGGCAGGCCCCAACCAACCAGCCTGGGCACCCCTCAAGCGTTGCTCGCGCTGGCCGAGATCCACAGCCATCAACAGTTCCTGGCTGGGGAACATCCGCCTTCGTTCCTGACGTACATTACCGGAGCACTGCAGGAACCTTATCATGCAGCACCAATCCCTCCGGTACGGAACCCTCCTTCGTCCGAAGGACGCACTCAACCCTACTACCCTGAAGCCGAGGCTGTCAGGCAGGGTTCACAAGATGTCAGACTCAGAGACCCGCGAAGGGTAGAAGAAATTGCCGAGTCTATGGACCGAACAATTGGCTTGAGAGGACCTCAGAACCCTCCAGAACAAGACGAACTGGCCAGGCTGCTCGGAAGACTAGCCACTCCGTTCACTCATGCCATCATGTCCGAAGAGAGGCCCAGAAAGTTCATGGTGCCCAAGTTCACCTTGTACGATGGATCTGGAGATCCTAGGAGATCACCTCTCTCATTACCAGCATACGATGGCCCTTCACGGAGCCTCAGATGCTTTCATGTGCCGAACGTTCATCACCAGCTTGAAGGGAACTGCTCTGAAGTGGTTCCACAACCTCCCACCGAACTCAGTTACCAGCTTCTACGAGCTCGGTAGACAGTTCTTGGATAGGTTTATGACTAGCAGGAGGCTCAGAAGGGGGCCAGAATTCCTGCTGAACGTTAAGCAGACCAGGGAGGAATCCCTCAGAGCCTACATTGCGCGCTTCAACACCGAACTCACGGAGATCACTGACTGCAGCCTGAAATTCCTTGTAGCAGCCCTAACTGCCGGGCTTGCCCAAGGTGGGTTCAGAGACTCCTTAACAAAGAGCCCTCCAGCCGATATGGCGGCACTGATGGATCGGGCCAGAAAATATATCAACCTAGAAGAAGCCAACCGCTCAGCCCAGAAGGGCAAAGATCAGACCCAAAGGGATAATCCGAAGCGGGAGGATCACAAGAAGGAGGATCATAGAAGAGACTCCAACAAAAAGAGGGCCAGGAGCCCGAGAGAAGAGAGCAGCTCCTAGAGCTGTGTACAACTCTGCACCACGGGAGTTCACCAACTTCACTCCTCTGAACACCACACCGAACCAGGTACTCCAGCAGATCCGAGATCGGGAGAACCTGAGGTGGCCGGAACCAATCAAAGGAGATCCCAGCCTGCGGGACCAAAGTAAGTACTGTAATTTTCATAAAGATCATGGACATAAAACTAACACATGCAGGACCCTCCGATATGAGATAGAGCAGCTCATAAAAAAGGGACGTCTTTGGGAGTTCGTCAAACAAGACGGAAGGCAGAACCCCCAAGAAGACAAGCCTCAGCAGCGGCCCAACCAGAGGCCTGAACAGAGGCAGGAGCAGAGGGAGGGACGAAACGAGCCCCAGAGGCAGAACAACCATGTTATCTACGTCCTCCATGCTGACTCCCCTGTCACAGGGATGTCCAACAGGGCAAGAAAGAGATACGCTCAGGAGGCCAGAGCCGCCCCAAACGTACTACAGATCTCCAACGTCGAAAAGAGGCTCAAGCCAGCACCGGAGATCCAATTCACCGAGCAAGATCTAGCAGGGGTACACTGCCCTCACAGTGATGCCCTTGTTATCACCCTCAGAATCGCCAACTTCGAGACCAGAAGAGTCCTGGTTGATACTAGAAGCTCCGTCAACATACTGTTCTATGAACCGCTTAAGCAGATGGGGATAGACCAGGACAACGTCAAGCCCACCACTGCCGTGATGGCAGCTTTTGATGGCAACCTCAGCACCCCTTTGGGGAGAGTCGACCTTCCTACCACTATAGGAAAGGGTGAAGGGCAGAAGACTACCATCTCGGAGTATATGGTGTTGAACATGAAGTCTCCCTACAACGTCATGATCGGGAGACCTTGGTTACATCAGATAGGGGCAGTCACCTCGACCCTCCATCAGTGCCTGAAGTACGTCCACAACCAGAGCGTGCACTGTCAGAGGATGCCAGCCAACCTCCCGGGAGTGCCACGCTATTGCCCTTAAGGAGAAGGCTCCCAAATAGCAATTACAGCACACTCGGGATTGTGCAGATCTGGTATTCACTCACTCTCCCGAGGTGGAGGATTGCCCATCCGGCATTGAAGAACCCTTGAGCCCAAGGGGACGCGACAGCCGAGCCAAACCTGTTGGCGAGCCCATTAAAGTACTGGTCGATTCAGAAGCAGAGGGGCGTTACTTGTACATCGGCCCAGACCTAACACACACCGAGCAGGAAATGATAGTTAGGTTCTTGAAAGACAACCTCTCTATCTTCGCTTGGGAGACCAGGGACATGGAGGGAATAGATCCTGATCTTATAACTCACAAACTGATGGTGGATCCGGATCACCCGCCAGTCAGGCAGAAGAAAAGGCCGATTGCTCCTGAACGGCATCGGATTATAAACGACGAAGTCCAAAGGCTGCTGGACGCCAGGATGATACGGGAAGTGTTCTATCCCGAGTGGCTGGCCAACACCGTGCTTGTCAAGAAGAAGAACGACAAGTGGAGAGTCTGCGTTGATTATACAGATCTCAACAAGGCATGCCCCAAGGACAGCTTTCCACTGCCAAGAATATATTAACTAGTTGATGCCACTGCAGGGCATGAGCTTATGAGTTTCATAGGATGCCTACTCTGGATACAACCAAATCCAGATGTACCTTCCAGATCAAGAGAAGACTGCCTTCATAACCGAAAGAGGACTCTACTGCTACAGAGTGATGCCTTTCGGTTTGAAGAATGCTGGGGCCACTTATCAGCGGTTGGTGAACAAAATGTTCAGCCCACTGCTCGGCAGCACCATGGAGGTATACATCGATGATATGATGGTAAAGAGTCTTCAGAAAGGCAGCCACCTCCAGCCTTAGCCCAGACCTTCGATATCCTCAGACAACACAGAATGAAGCTCAACCCCTCGAAATGTACCTTCCGAGTTACAAAGGGAAAATTCTTGGGATACATTGTCTCTCAACGAGGTATCGAAGCAGACCCCACTCAGATCCAAGCCCTGATTGGACTGAAGTCACCAAAAACCAGAAAAGAGATTCAGGCACTAAACGGCAGAATTGCCGCACTGAGCAAGTTTATATCCAAATCCACCGATCGCTACCTACCTTTCTTCAAAGCTCTGAAGGGCAGCAAAACTTTGTAGTGGACAGAAGAATGTGAGAAGTCCTTTCAAGAACTAAAGAAGTATCTAGCCTCTCCAGAGCTCTTGTCAAAACCAGTACAAGGAGAAAAGCTACTCTTGTACCTTGCAGTTTCTAAAAATGCGGTCAGCTCCGCATTGATCAGACAGGACAGAGGGGTACAGAGGCCCATTTTTTACATCAGTAAGGCACTACTTGACACGGAAAAAAGATACCCAGAAGTAGAGAAACTGGCCTATGCCTTGGT
Source organism: Nyssa sinensis (assembly GCA_008638375.1). Taxonomy (NCBI): domain Eukaryota; kingdom Viridiplantae; phylum Streptophyta; class Magnoliopsida; order Cornales; family Nyssaceae; genus Nyssa; species Nyssa sinensis. The sequence goes on from CM018034.1 coordinate 35,757,661, forward strand.
CATATCAGCTCGGAAGCTTCGACCTTATTTCCAGACCCATCCAATCGAGATCCCAACTGCCTATCCTCTGAAGTCAATACTGAGGAAACTAGAGGCATCGGGAAGATTGGTAAAGTGGTCTGTGGAGCTAGGGGAGTTTGACATATCATATGTACCCCGAAACTCCATCAAAGGGCAGGCCTTAGCTGATTTCGTAGCCGAGTTCACCCTGGCACTTCAGAACAAAGCGCAACACACCGAAACTTCGGGAACCTGGCTGCTGTACATTGATGGATCGTCAACCGATCAAGGTTCAGGGGTAGGCCTGGTGCTACAGTCCCCTGATGGGCTCACATCAGAAAAAGCAATCAGCTTGGGATTCAAAGCTTCTAATAACGAGGCCGAATATGAAGCCCTAATCTTAGGCATGTAGCTTGCCTTGGAATGCGAGGCTTAGAACCTCGATGTCTTCTCTGACTCCCAACTGGTAGTAAGCCAGGTCTTGGGAGAATTTGCCATTAAAGATGATAGGATGCTCCGGTACTCTGAACTGGTAAACCGCTTGAAGCATTCCTTCCAAACATTTACTATCCAGAAAATCGAGAGAAGCTAGAATTGCAGAACAGATGCTCTAGCTAACATGGCCTCCCGCCTCAAGTCTGAAGCAGACTCCACAATTAAAATCTCCTTTCAGCCAGGATCCAGCATTGAGGAAGCACCAGTTGCTCAAATTGATGAACAGCCCCAGAACTGGATGACTCCAATCCTCCAGTATCTAAGATCCGGGCTCCTCCTAGAGGACAAAAACAAAGCCAGGAGAATCCGAATCAGAGCGGCTCGGTACCTGATCCTGAACAACAAGCTGTACAGAAGGTCGTATTCTCAACCTCTGTTGAAATGCTTAGCTCCAGACGAGTCACAATATGTCCTGGCTGAAATACATGAGGGGATTTGCGGGAATCATAATGGGGGCAGAACCATAGCCCACCGAGCTCTATCACAGGGTTACTACTAGCCTGGTGTTAGACCCTTTTACACTTGACACGGCGGCATGGGCATGGGGAGGCATGCCATGCCTTGATGGCTTGACATGAGGGAAGGAATGTTAAGTCATCGGAATAACATTCAAGGGTGGAATGGGATTCGTGAGCAGAATGGCATTCAGTGTTGGAATGTCATTCCAGAGATGGGATGTCTTGAAGGGCATGTCAAAAATATTCTAAGTATTGGGAAGGATACTTAGACGTTTAAGAGTTGGTGCAGCCGGTGGCTTGTTCACAGTTTGGTGCATGGCTGCCTTTGGCAAGGCATATGCACACAGGGGGAAGAACTGATGTTGCAAGTGATTGTATCCACTCCTGTCAGGTGGACAAATTGTCATTTGACATATATAGGGGGGAGTACCTCCTCGAAGCGCCCATGGGCGAGTGGCCTATGCGGCTAAGGAAGACCAAGGCATGAGGGGGCATGGCTTGGCAAACGAGGGCTAAGATGGAAGCTTGGGTTGGGTCAAGTGGTGCGTGGGTGCAAGACTGACTGCATATGGCCGTGTCCTTGAGTGTGGGCTCGGGGCTGGCAGTTGCGGCGCAAGGCAGTTGTGGCGCAAGGCAGTTGCAGAGCAGTTGCGCGGGGCAGTTGCTGGGCGCAAGGCAGTTGCGCAAGGCAGTTGTTGAGCAGTTGCGCAGAGCAGTTGCTGGGCGCAAGGTGGTTGCGCAAGGCAGTTGCGGGGCAGTTGCGGTGCAGTTGCACAAGGCAGTTGCGCAAGGCAGTTGCGGCGCAGGGCAGTTGCTGGGCGCAAGGTAGTTGCGGCGCAGGGCAGTTGCGCAAGGCAGTTGCGGGGCAGTTGCTGGGCGCAGGACAGTTGCGGGCTGACAGAGGGCGCAAGGCAACTGCCTGCTATGCTGGCATGATCCAATGGCTCACATTGTGTGCGACAATGGATGCATGGATCCTCACAGGTGGCACGCTGATCCAAGGGCCCTTATTGTGTGCGGCAAAGTGAGGCACGGATCCTCACAGGTGGCGCGTATCCAAGGCTTCAGATAAGCCCTAGCAGTTGGGGCGCAACTGCACAGCACAGGTGGCAGCCTGTGACAAACCCTAGCAGTTGGGGGCAACTGCATGCCATGTGCATGTCACATGGAGCGGTTGAGATCTCTGCCTATATAAAGGGGGCAAGGTCTCTTGTATTAGACACAGAAGTGTATAGAGAGTTATACACAAGGGGTGTGGACGAATCTGTGAGGGAGAGTCTATTTTTGTAGCCTTTGGGCAAGTCCTTTGTATTCATATGAGTATATAGTGAATAAAAGGTTGGGAAGAGTTTCCTGTAAAGGGCTGTGTTCTCTGTGTGTGTCTCTATTCGTGTTTGCAATTGAATTGTGTAGACTCAACGGTGGTGGAATCCTATTCTAGGGGTTCTGTTTCCTTTGGGGGTTGCGTGGTTGGCTGGTCAAGGCAGGGGTCTTGACGCCGCACAGGGGCAAAAATTTGGGCGAAAAAGTTGACCCTGTGACACCTGGCATGCTGAAACAGGCAAAGGAATATGTTCGGAAGTGCGACAAATGCCAGAGATTTGCCCCATACCAACATCAGCCTCATCATGAGCTTATCCCGATTCCTAGTCCTTGGCCCTTTGCCCAGTGGGGGATGGACATCGTGGGTCCATTACCAAGGGCCCCTCCAAACAGGAAATATCTCTTGGTGGCCATCGACTATTTCTCTAAATGGGCCGAAGCCGAGCCTTTAACACATATCACAGAAAAGGAAGTAGAGAGCTTCACCTAGAAGAACATTGTGTGCAGGTTCGGCATACCACGTGTAATTATCTCAGACAATGGGACACAATTCACTGGTAAAGGCTTCAAGGCATTCTGCGAAAATCTCAACATCAGGCAACACTTTGCCTCTCCAAGTCATCCACAAGCAAACGGGTAAGCAGAGGTCACCAACCGAACAATCCTTGACGGGTTAAAGAAGAGATTGGAACAGGCCAAAGGAAAATGGGCAGAAGAACTCCCTGGAGTCCTTTGGGCCTACAGAACAACCAGAAGAACTCCCACCTCTGAAACTCCCTTCTCACTAGCCTATGGAACAGAAACAGTAATTCTGGTTGAGATCGGTATGCCAACTCTGAGGACTGAGGCCTTTGAGCAAGAATCCAATGATCAGCAGCTGATGAAAAACTTGGATTTGCTCGAAGAGAGAAGGGATCGGGCCAGCATCAGGATGGAAGCTTATCAACAAAGAATGGTCAACAAATCCAAGGTAGGACTCAAGATAGTCAGCTTTCAAGTTGGAGACTTCGTCTTAAGAAGAGTCTTTCAAAACACCAAGGATCCCACCATGGGAAAGTTGTCACCAAACTGGGAAGGACCCTACAAAGTAACAAAGGTCGTTGGCCTACCACCTACTGGCTTGAAGACATGACTGGGAAACCCGTTCCTAGGCCATGGAACGTGGAACACTTACGAAAGTATTATCAGTAGAGTTATTTCTTTTACTTCCATAGAATGTTCATCTATTAATGCACAGGCCTCCAGAGCCTGGTCCATCTATTAATGCACAAGTCTTAGGGGTCCATCTATTAATGCACAGGCCTCTAGAGCCTGGTCCATAATGTACGAGCTTTTACTCGATCCATCTATTAATGCACAGGCCTCCAGAGCCTGGTCCATCTATTAATGCACAAGTCTTAGGACTTGGTCCATCTATTAATGCACAGGCCTCCAAAGCCTGGTCCATAATGGACGAGCTTTTACTCGGTCCATCTATTAATGCACAGGCCTCCAGAGCCTGGTCCATCTATTAATGCACAAGTCTTAGGACTTGGTCCATCTATTAATGCACAGGCCTCCAGAGCCTGGTCCATAATGTACGAGATTTTACTCGGTCCATCTATTAATGCACAGGCCTCCAGAGCCTGGTCCATCTATTAATGCACGAGTCTTAGGACTTGGTCCGTCTATTAATGCACAGGCCTCCAGAGCCTGGTCCATCTATTAATGCACAAGTCTTTGTACTTGGTCCATCTATAATGCACAGGCCTTCAGAGCCTGGTCCATGACATACAGGTCTTAAATACTTAGTTCATTCTCTAAATATGCAGGCCTACAAAGCCTGGACTACTGTTATGCACAGGCCTTCCGAGCATGGTCCGTCTTCAATTAGCAGATTCTATGGTCCAGCCCATCCAAAGACAGAAGTTTCGAGCATCTACAAACTAAAGTTTCCTAGATCGGAACACCTCAGATCTGATATTTATATTATTTGGCTTATCTGTCAAACAAACAACAAGTACTATGGTACCGATCAGGAATGAAGTACTTTGATTCAAACATTATTCTAAAAGTTTCTTTGATGTATTCCCAGAACATTCAGAAATCTACAAGGAAGTGTTCTAACTACAGAAAAGCATATTCGAATGCAGAAGACATCAGATCTGAGAAAAAAGACTCAATTTTATTTATAAATCAGAAGATTTACACCAACACAAGGATATCATTACAGAAGCTATTACAGAAGCTATTATAAAAGCTATTACAGAAGCTATTACAGAAGCTGCAATTCTCAATATAGGGGGTTTCTCTTCATGGGATGATAAAGGGGCACAGGATCCAAAACTTCCAATACCGCCGTCATCGGCTCCATTTGAAAGGAAGGAACCCTGAACCCCAGTCTGCATCAAGGAGCGCCCAGGCCATTTCATCATCATCATCATCAATTCCATGACCAACGGACGATAAGGGCTCTGAGCCTCAGGAGACTTTTCATTCTCCACCTTTGTAATTGGCATGACGCCCCAGTCAATTAAAGCAAGGGTCTCTGCCAAGTCACAAAGGGGAGGAGGCGGCCCCCATTCATCTCCCTCAGAGCAGTTGTCACACCCCAGCCGATTGGAGCAAAGATCTCTGACAAGGTCCGAGGAAGAGGAGGCAACTCACCTTCGTCCTCATCACCAACGCTCCAGGCCTCGGTTGAATCAAGGAGGGGCCACCACCAATCGGAGAAATCTCGACCAGATGCCAGAGGAAACAAGAAGACTTGTGCCTCCTTCAATCCTTCCTTGGAGACTGAAAATAGGGGAAGGTTAACTCTTGGCCACAGATTAATCATTCTTAATTCAGGCAAGGAATCATCCATCATCTCCGGACAAGTGGCGAAACTCCGGCAGCATATAAAAATCTCTCTTACAAACAATTCGGGGAGCAAAAGGGTTAAGCGCAACCGAATGCCCTCGTTTCCATATATATAAACACTGGAAGACGAAAGGCCACCCAGTTGAACCGTCACAACGGCTAAAGTGTTAGCTTCGAAATCCCAAACGACGGGGGTGCAATAAATGAAGTATTAAACCACCCTCTCGGGAGAAGCAAAAGGCAGAGCCACACACGTAATACACAGGCTTTTAATCTTTTCCACGTGTATGACGTGACGGTTTCTCCAGGTCATTAACACTCAAAGGGCCACGTATACAACAGAGGTCCATCAATTATGACGTATCTTGGTTCTTAACAGGTCTGGAGGCAGAAGTTCTAATCAACCAAACTACAATCACAAAGTATTCACTTATTATTAAGTCTCCTGGATTCAGAACGGTCAGCTTTGAAATGCTTCAAAAAAGAAGTCTCCAATTACCGACCTATGACAAGTAAAGAAGCTCGGAACACAGCTACCTACAGAGGAAAATCTGATCTGGTATACACTAAACTCCAGAGCAGCGCTACTTGCAACAATTACCACCATCAACTACATGTTAAGGCACTACAGAGCAACAGAACTCAAGACATGCACAAATACTACAGAGCAATATAACTAAGGAGACGAGCGTTAAGCAAAAGACTGTTCCATTAACAAATGTATGTTTCAAGTATATTGAAAGATAACAAAATATACATCCTAAGCCTGATCAGCAGGAACAGGATCAACGACCGGAGAAGGTTCGGCAAGAGCAGTATCAACCACCTCAGTCGGTACGACCACTTCCGTAGGATCGGCAGGGAGGACATCAGCCACTTTATCCTGGATAACCTCTGAAGGTTCAGATCCAGGCGGCACAATTGAGGAGACATCAAGGTCAGGAAACTTGGCGAGAAGCCGGGAGCGGAAGTTGTTAAACCCAAACGTAATCAAGCGATGGGTCATTCCTTCCAGTTTCGAATTCATCTCTTCCTCATTGTCCACCAATGCCTGCTCCACAGCATCATCAATCTGTTTACGGTGCTGATACCGCATGCCGTTCATCTCCATTTGCAACCTCTTTGCCCGCTCAACGGCAAGGTTCTTCTCTGATTCCCTCACGATCAAGGAGTTCTGACACTCCTTTAGTTTCTCTGCGGAGTGTTGTGCCTCCGACCGAGCAGTGCCAAGCTGAAGCCCCAGGTCGTCCAGATTGGCCCTGAGTTGGTCAAGCTCCTCCGCAGGAGGGGAAGCCTCCACCAAAGCAGAAAGGGTGTACAGAGTCTACATAATACAGAATAAGCAGTTCAATACCAGCGTAAATATTTGAAGAAAAAAGAAAGAAAAGTAAGGGCCTAACGAGCTCACCTTAACCTGATAAGCGATTAAATCAGCAAGAAGCTTCTCCGACTTCTGAGGCCTGAGTTTAACTGAGCCTTTGGCCCAGAAGTCCCTCAGAATTTTCTTGGCCCCCTGATCAGCAACATCAGGAGCCACCGATGATGATGCCCCCTTACCCGCTCGACGAGACGGGACTGGGGGAACCACCGAAATGGGGACAGAAGTCTCTTCCTCCCCCTCAGCAGGCTCAGGAGAGGACAGAACCAACCTCCGCTTCTTTTGAACAGGAGGAACCACTGGAGAGGAAGCCTCCCCCGTCGCCACGGACAGTATTGGCCCGCTCTCCCACTGAGCCATCACATTATCAGCAATCTCCTCAACACTACCCCTGGCAGCCATCAATCTATCAGGGTTAACGATGGAAGAATGGCCCTGAATGCTAGGGCTTCAAGAGCTTCTTATATTGCTTCTAAATCGAAGAAGAGAAGTCTGGTCTCTTCCACGCACTCTTGACTGCAAAACAAGCACAGGAATTGATCAGTTCAACAATTGGCGAACAAAACAGAATCAATACAGCCACGGAAAAATTGAGCCTCACCCCTTGGCCCAGTGGTTCGAGGGAATGTGGAGGGTTGACCTTCGAAGTTCTTAAATTCCCATCCTCCTTTAATAAAAAAGTACCACTTCTTCCAGGTCTTGTTGGAGGAGGGCACAGAAGTAAGGGGTCTAAACCCACTATCAAAAGACATATAATAAAGACCCTCCGCCTTTTGAAGTTTTAGATCCATATTGCTACAGATCAAGTCAAGGGACACCTCGACATTATTCATATGCCCTAACACAATAAAGCTCAACAGATGTCTCCAACTGTTAAGGTTCAGGTCTGCGGGGCAAAGGTCAAACCAACAAAAGAATTGTTTTATTATATCAGGAAAGGGGAGTGTAAGATCCATTTCAAACCAGGCCAGATAGGCACAGATTTCCCCCTCTCTAACATCGCCCGGGCGATCCTGAGAATCTGGGACCCTGAAAGTAACATTTTTGGGAAGTTTGAACTTCGCCCATAACTCCTTCAACATACTTTCAGTAATTATACTCTCACCCTCCTCTCTGTAACTGGATCGACCAGAAGTCTCACCAGCCCTATTCGGGGGCTCATCAAAAGCATCAACAATCCTAACCCCCGGACTAGAGGGAGGATCTACCAGCCTATTTTCATCAACGTTCACTAACTGCAGTTGAGGATCGGTCTCAGAAGGACTGCCCGAACCAGAGTGTGACTCAATGCCAGACATGGCGAACAAAAGAAAGAAATGAAACAAATGAGAAGAAATACAGAAGGGGACTAAAAGTCGAACCTGAGACCAAGAAAGAACTATGAACACCGGATATCCTTCAAACTTCAAAATATGTCAAATGGCGGTCTGGCACTGTAGAAGCAAATGCAGAAGAAAGATACGGAAGACTTTTCCTTCTCTTTATATACACATTCGAAATATGAGCCTTCCAAGGCGAGCCGACACGACGGTTGAAGATAATGATGGATTCTCAAGTATCGGCTGCGCAATAAAAAGCGCATTAAACCGACGTCTTGAGAAACGGAGAGATAAAAACAAATGACTCTTCACAAAACCCATAACCCTAGTTAAGCCCTAGCTTCTAACTAGGGCTCGGGGGGGGAGTAGCTGATATACCACAAACAGACACACCAATCACCTTGAGACATGTGTGCATGCGGAGTTAGCAAACCTCGATCATTCAGAGCAGTGACTAGCCTTCAGGGCATTCTCATGTATGTCTATCATTCAGAGTAGTGACTAGCCTACAAGGCATTCTCATATATATATATATATATATCGTACAGAGCCGATAAACTCGGTCATAAAGTACAGACAAAGCCTCCAAGGCATCCTCATGCGTATATCTTCCAGACCTTCTGTTCTGGACAATATTTATTCATACTTCATATGGTTCCGACCTTATGGTTTCCTTAACTACTGCCAAGCAGGGAATAAGGAAACAGTCTTCAACACGGAAACTACTATCTATGATTATCTCCATCTACGACTCAATGCTCCATAAGGTAACTGCAATCTCCGATGATCAAATCCCTATATTCATGGCGTCAAATCCTAATCAGCTTAGGAGAGCTGCAGTTTATAAATTAAACCCTAGAGGTACGCTTTATTTTTTATGCTCATTCTTTGGCTTTCAATACAGTCTTTCAATTCTCTTACTTACTTAAGCATCGGAGCGGCTACCGCCGGAGCCAATCCGGTGGTCCTCTGATCATCTTTCTGAGTGTTCTACAGGTCACGGAGTCCATACTTATTACGAGCCGAAAAGTGCAGCATCACTCTACTAAGCCAATTGTAATCTTTCTCAAACGCATCTAATTTTGAGTTTAATTTGTGTTTAAATTATGAATTTCTCTTATCCAGTATTCATAATACCACTGTATCTTCCATCATGGGATTAATTTATTGAAGTTCATAAAAAGTAATAAAATTATCAACAAGTTTAAGTTCAAACTTAATTATCAATCAAGTTTATCATCTTTTATTGAACAAAAATACCCTTTAGTATTTTTCTCTAAAATTGAATACGTGTGACTTCTCCTAACTTTTTAAAAGCATTTTAAAATTTTAAAATTCAATAACTCAAAATATATAAATCCATTTTCAATCAAATTTATATACTTGGAGTATAAAAATCGAGATCTATAAAACAAGATCTATATGTAATATGAAATGATATACCATAAAAGAACAGGCCAAGCAACACTTGACACGTGTAACCGCAATCCGACCTATGCTCAGCCAACATGATTCTCATTCAACCAATAAGGAAAAAACTCAAGCATTCAGATCATCATACAAGGTCGGAAGTGGCCGAACATATATATCCAGAACAAGGTCATAGGGTTCAGACCAACACTACAGAACTCGTCACCACTTTAGCGGATGCCGAGCAAAGAATAAGGAAGCGGTCTTCAACAAGGAAGCAATCTTCAACAAGGAAACTACCATCTATGGTTATCTCTATGCAAGGTAACCGCAATCTCCAGGGATCAAATCCCTATATTCATGGCTTCTATGGTTATCTCTATGCAGGGTAACTACAATCTCCGGTGATCAAATCCCTATATTCATGACATCAAATCCTCACCAACTGAGGAAAGCCACGGCCTATAAATTAAACCCTAAAGGTACGCCTTATTCTCTATGCTCATTCTTTGGCTTTCAATACAGTCTTTCAATTCCCTTACTTACTTAAGCATCGGAGCGGCTACCGCCGGAGCCAATCCGGTGGTCCTCTGATCATCTTTCTGAGTGTTCTACAGGTCACGGAGTCCCTCACGTGTTGCGAGTCAAAAAGTGCAGCATCATGAAATTTTAAAGAAAAAAAAAAGTGCTTCTCAAACTGTAAAATTTCACATGTATAAAGAAGGTAGCGAAATTTTTAATTTCGCTATGAGTTTCTTACTTGTTACCAGTTTTATTTAATTTTTTGAGTTGTATTTTGAATATAAAAAAGAGTCTTATAAAGTAGTAAAAATTACAAAAAATAAAAAATAAAAAATTAGTTTAGACATTAAAGTAGTGAGAGTGAAATTTTACAATTGCGCTGTTTGTCAAAAAGAGTCTTTTAAAGTAGTAAAAATTTCCAAAAAATCAGTTTAAATATAAAAGCAGTGAGTGTAAACTTTTATACTTGCGTTGCTTGTCAAAAGAGTCTTTTAAAGTAGTAAAAATTACAATAAAAAAATTAAGTTGGACATAAAAGCAGTGAGAGTGTGAAATTTTATACTTGCCCTGCTTGTCAAAAAGAGTCTTTTAAAGTAGTAAAAATTATAATAAAAAAAATTTAGTTTAGACATAAAAGTAGTGAGAGTGTGAAATTATAATTGGAATAAACACACTTTAACAAAAATTATAATTCTAATGAGTGACTTAGACTGCAAGGAGGCTAGCAAGATGAGCTTTATTGCTAAAAAAAAGTGAAAAAGAAGTAGTGAGAGAGTGAAAAGGTAAAATTTTACCTTTATGCTGCTTTATGAATAAACACACTTTAACACAAATTATAAATGAGGGGTAAAATTTTACATTTGCGCTGTATATCAAAAAAAGTCTTTTAAAATAGTAAAAATTACAACAAAAAAAAATTCAGTTTAGACATAAAAGCAGTGACTGTATGAAATTATAATTGGAATAAACACACTTTAACATAAATTATAATTGGAATGAGTGAATTAGATTGCAAGGAGACTGTCATGATAGGCCTTACTGCTACAAAAAAGTGAAAATGAATCACTGAAAGAATGAAAAGGAAAGAACACTGAAAATGTAAAATTTTACCTTTACGCTGTTTTATGAATAAATACATTTTAACATAAATTATAATTAGAATGAAGGGCTTAGATTGCAAGGATGTTGACTAAATGGGCCTCACCGCTAAAAACAAAAGTGAAAAATAATCAGTGAGAGAGTGAAAGGGAGAGACTGTAAAATCTTACAGTATGTGAGATCAATGTAGAGTTTCACAAAGTAATCAAAATTGTGCCTCTAGTTTAAAGTCAATACCTCATTGCCACCATAGAATCACCCTCTATCACCACTAAGCCATCACAGAGAACCACCATCGTTGCCATTTTCAGCACACCATAAAACAACCTTTCTATCGTCATTGCAAACTTAATTATCATCAACAAGAATTCTATTTTTCTCCCCCCTCTTTGTCTCTCTCTCTCTCTGTCTCTTTGTCTTTGTCTCTGTCTCTGTCTCTCTCTCTCTCTCTATATATATATATATATATATTAAACCACTCACCAATTCGTTGGAGACTACAATAAATTGTTCATAGATGTAGTTGGTAGTGGCAATTGGGTTAGGGAAAAGTTCGAGGAATAAGTGGTGTGTAAAGATATGGAGGAATGAGAGAGTGAGAGAAAAGAGATAAGTGGTTGAGCGAGAATTTTATTCATATTTATTGGATCAGCAATGGATGATTACGAATTTCGACGAATAAGAGAGAGTCACATGAGGGTTTCATTAATTTGGGAGTTCCCTATTTTAAATGGATGTGTTATTTGGGGGTTTCTATTCCGGACGGATGTGCTATTGGGGTATCAGTATCATTATTAAAAAAATTACAAGTGACATGTTATTAGGTAGGGATTTGAGCTAAAAAATAAAAACAATCAAGTCCTTTACCTTGAATTAAAAATATTCACGAATCTTATAATAATATAGCAATCTGCTTAGGGACTCAAAGCTAATTAACCCTAATTTATGTGCTTATGTAGGGTCCGTGTTAGGGTGTTTTGGTCCATAAACCATTGAGGCATAATTTTTTTGTTGTTTACTTAAAATTCTTCACCATGTATTTTCAGTTGCACCCAAGGTCGAAATGCTCAATTTACTAATTTGTCATTTATTAAATATATATATATATATATATATATTTATATAAATTGTTTATTAAATAAATAGCATGAAGGAAATATATGAAATAACAATCAGATCTGAATCCGATTACCTCTTGTAGTTCGGGTTCACAGAAGTAGAATAAACTAGGTTGTGTTACGAACTTCTCTGTCATGTACGTCGATGTAGAAATCTTTCTCGTCAATAGGACGACTATAAGATGAAGTCACCTATGTATTTTCATATGTCAAGTCTAGAGGTTTCGCGATGGTAACCTCGAAGAATTTCAGAGAGAACTCGGAGAAAGGAGTTAGGAGAGTTGGCGGATAACCAAAATATCCTCTCACACTAATCCCGTAACCAAAACTCAGGATAAATATTTACGTTGGATAAAATTTGAAACCAACCAGATAATGATAAGAATTTTAATCTTATCACAAGTTTCATTCAAAACTTGTGGATACCCAAATGGCTATGGGTTCGGATCTAACCCGACCCAATATCCAACATCTCTCAATTATCCACATAGGGTGAGTTTTAAGTTCTATACATCACCTTTCACACATAAGAAATGAATCGTGCAATTGGATGATAAAGATCACAGTAGGAGTACTATATCAAGCTATCATCACTCTAACATAGTACCTCACTACAAACAAACAAATGATCTCGTCTATGCCTCAGACTATTCTGTTACACCAGATTCAACATCTCTTATTCCTCATGATGACTAATCTCAGCGTGATGCTTGAACCCTTTAATATGTTTGGTACTTGTGATCACATCGATAAACACATAAATCGACAGATTGCCCGGGCTAAAAGTCACAACACAATAGTGTATTACAGAATCATCTTCCCTAACTACTCACGTTAATCTAATTGAACTCAATTGCTTTCCTAGACATGCCCTGTCGGACCACATCAATCATAGTCCTTTAGCAACATGCTAAAGTAGCAACATAGCTCTCTCTTCATAACGTAGTCCTAAGTTACAAAGGCCCCAGTGGAACTCAATGTGGTTCTTAGAGCTCACATAGTGACGAAGCAGGGATACATTCAGTCATTCTTTTTATTAAATGTCACATCAACAACACATACAGTAGGTAATGTATGCTACGACGGAACTCCCACTCAATTGAGTATGTCAATCTCAATCTCATAAAAATAAGAATATACGACGTACGAATCTTAGTCTAGTTCCTATCTAGTGTCCGTCGCCCCATCTCAACGCCCCTTGCCACTCTCTCAGTGCCTAACCCAAACACTCTAACCCATTTGCTCTCTTAGCGTTTGTCTGAAAGTTCGTATTCGATTTTCTTCAGGTTACATTAAGTGTGTGGTTAATCTTCATGCTTGAGTTTTTAAAAGAATCTCATCTTGATCCCTCATTGTTAAGGTGACATAAATTTGATAAAGATGGATTCTCCCTCCAGCCAATAATTTAATGTCTCATTTTGCTCGCTATCTAAGCGCTAAGATGATTGCTCGTGTGAGAGAGCCAATCGAAATCTGTTGACATCTTTCACGTATGCTCACAAAATTAAATACTCATCTGAATACGAACACATAATCATATAATGATGAAATAATGTCACAGGGTGTTCAATACATCAAATCCAAAATAAACCCAACCATTAAACACATGATTTAAAACATCACTAAATATGGGCTTAGGACCACCTCTCTTTGTGCAACTCTATCTTAAGCATGTATAGTGAAAAATAATGCCAATATGTTTGGTTCTCCCATTACCGCTATTGGTCTACTAGCCCACTGCGAGACTAAGCTTCCAACCTAGTGACGAGACCGCACAGTTCTATCATTTGTTAACAATGTGGAATAAAGCTGCATTTAACATAGTACTTGCATATGCTAGAGCTACCATAAAATCATAGCTAATAAACATATCATCCTGCCTACATGGTGCTATATTAAGGCGCTACTAGGATCTCCATAACCAAACTACTGCCTCAATTGCGACGACCAATTGTGTATTCTTGACATCACTTAGAAATCAAAGAAACCAATTAACTATAGTCTGATGAACAAGCACTAAGTCGCTCTTATAGTTTGACCATCCATATTAGCAAAGCACTAAGCTGCACTAATACTTTGACTATATATAAGAGCTGCAAAAACAATCGAGTACACATCCCAATACACCTCAGAATCTTAACTGTGCTCAAATAGAAAATTTCACAAAATATCTCTTTCATTACTAGTCCAATTAGAATGATCAAAACTAAAGTATGCCCATATCAATCTATCGATAGGTTAGGACTACGCTAATAAGATCACTTATGGATTTCTTAGGACAAAATGAGAAATCCCTCAAGGACAATCTTCATGGAACTCAAATCAAAGCATAGTCTACTTCACATATGTCCTCCTCAATACAGGACAACCATAACCAAGTGGTGACAACTAATTCCATATATGTCAGCAAGTACACAAAAGATCAAAATACTTTCTTTAGACTGTCTGTGACTTCAGTGACCATTGTGAAGCCATTTGCTAAACGAAATCTAAAGTTCCACTGACTTAGCAATGACTTTAGGTCACAAATGAACACTTGAGCAAGCAGACTCAGCAGTTATTTGTTCATTACCCTTAAACCCCAAAATTGCATAGACGATTACTTAGGTCACAAATGAATACTTGAGGTAGCATACTTTGTGCTCTTTGTTCATTGACCTTGAAACCCAAAACTTGATTCACTCAGAATCATCGTCTCATTCTCCATAGAGGAGATCATATTTAAGTCCATCTAGAAAGCTTCGAAGATACAACATATGCAACAATCATCGGAATAAGGTGGATAGAGACAATTCTCACCACTAGGGAGAATCGCTCTCTTCATAATCAATACCCTCTCCAGGATAAGACATTTTCAAAAAAGGTAAGGCAGAAACATTAGTTAATCAGTCCTACACAAAAGGAGATCAACCATTCTCAGAGTTTGATTCTTTGCTAATTTAGCTTAACTTATCACTCATAACAACCATTCATACACTATTAGCATAGAAAGCTTTTGCCTATATATAAGAAGCAATATTCACTTAAACATGTGGTGTAATAGTTAAAATTTCTCCTTTTAATCTTCCAAAGACGATGAGAAAAGATTCTAGATTTGCTTCAACACAACTAAGAATCTTAAGAATCTTCCTCTAATGGTACAATCTTAACTAATGGTACACTCCCACTAGGAGACAAGTCACTCTTACTATTCAAAACATCATCGGTGATTCTAGAATGAGATATCAATTTTCCACCCTTGCCGAGAGATGGTGTGCCTTTCATAAATTTCATTAACTCACAAAGTTAAAGATCCTTTAAAGTTTTCTTATTGTGCAACTCAATTTAGTCATTCCTAAATTTGGGGTGTTTAATTAAGAATCCAATGGCCCTTTAAACTTTCAAAAAGAATATTTTAAAAAATAACATTTTTAAAACCTAAGGCCAAGTTTTCAAAAAAAAAAAATAATAAATAATGTGAACAAATCATATAAACCCCAAAAAGTGATAAGACATTCAAATTAGGATTTTCATCATTCTTAAGCTTAAGGAAACTGACTATTAGGGCACTTAGTTAAGGATATAGGCCACACAAAAAATATTTGTGCCATCATTGACCTAACTGTATTCAACAAAATCCATTTCCTTATTTTTCTCACTTAAATGTCTTGAACTAATCAGACAAGTACTCTCACTTACAATTAGTGTAATACCCTGACCCGGGATATGACACGTATACCGAGGTAGACTCGGTAGAATAGAACAATACCAGTTGTAAACCGAGTTGTTAAGCTCTATATTTTGATATCACAAGTATTGTACAGTTTTGGAATATGAACAGTGTCAGTTATACAGTCAGTGTCGGGCAATGCCCAAGCAACCCAAAATTATGCCTCGTAATGCATGCACGCACGTAAACCAATGCATACATATGTATATATGTATAGACCACTGAAAAATAAATGTATGTATATGCACTTAAAAACTGATATATACACGTACATTTGAGTATATATATAGGTATAAAATATGTGTATATATACGTATGTAGTGTATATATATATATATATATATGTACATGTATTAGTATATAAGAAGAAAAAGAAAATGGAAGAAGCAGCATGCCAAGGGCATGCATGCAAGAAGGATATTGTGTGTGTGTGTTGGTTGGTATATTAGTGTGTGTGTGTACTGTTGTGTGTGTAAGTATGTGTGTGGATATAATGTGTGTATATATATATATATATCAACAAATATCTCCATGAATTGAATGCAAAGCTGCATTCTGAAAAGAGAAAAGAGAAATTAAATGGGGCAGAAGGAGGAAGTCAAGAAAGGCTGCAAGTGAATGGATAGAGAGAGAGAGAGAAAAGGAGAGAGAGAGAGAGATTAAGTCGATTAGTTGGTGTATATATACAGACGTGTGTGGGTTGAGTTAGAGAGAAAAACAGAAAGAAAGAATCAAAGAAGGAAGAAGCTGAGAGTGGATTGAAGTGAGGAAACAGAAGTGGAAGAAGGAAACTGTACCAAGAAACCCAAAAATAGGTAAGCCATGTCTAGTTTCTATTTTAATTTGTAAAGAACATGATAACTAGATTTGAATGATAGGTCTTGTTAAGAATTAATAGTAGATTAAAAAGCAAGAAAAATCAGTGAAAATGGTTTAGAATCAAGAGAGAAATTTCCAGTTGCAGGTTTAATGATAATTTTGATTTTATGAGATTTGATGCATAAAGATTTGTCATTATGATAAGGAATTGTTCATCTTAGGTGCAGAAGAATATTAGAACAAAAATTGAGTGAAAACTGTAAGGAAACCATAGAAAAACAGAGCTCATCCGGAAAAACTCATCTTCTGGACGAAGCTACTGTGTCTTCATTTTTATGAAGATTGAGTGACGTAAATAAAAAACAAGACTTAGAAATGAAATCACCATGAAAAACTAAAGAAAAATACGTTGAAAAAGGGGGAGAAAATGATCGAAAAATGGTGATCGTCGCCGAAAAAGATTACGGCACCCACCGAAACCCTACCGGCGTATAGATAGAAGAAGAAGACTGTTTAGGGTTTGGGTTCGGGTCATGGGTCGGATCCGGGTCGGGACCCGACCGAAACAGAAATGGGTATATCAAAATGACACAGTATTGATTTAAGTTAAAAGGCTTTAAAATTGAATTAGGAGTGTTTGGTAGCAGGAGTAATAAATTGGAGAAATGAGGATAGGGATATCTTATTCCTATTCTGTGCTTATTCGCTGTTTGGATAACTTTAATTGGGATAGGGTCTTCTGAAATTACAAATGAACCCAGAAGTTATGAAAATTAAAATTAGACCCTAAACTTTTAGTTATTATGATTTGACCCACAAAATATAATATTAATTGAATTAATTTAAAATAAAAATAAAGGGAAAATTACCATTCTACCCTTTATATAGTAATGATGAGGTCCGTTTTGCTATCTCGGACATTCTAAGACCAATGGTGAGGTCCGTTTTGCTAGACTAGGCCCCAAAAAATAAAAGACCGGTAAAAGTGCAAAATGACCATTTTGCCCTTTTTAGCACAGATGTCCAAATTTAATTCCGCGAAAGCTTAAATCGACTTTCTTCAACGTTTCGAACTCAATGGTAGAGTCTATTTTAGTAAAAGAGAAACTAATAGTAAAGAGGCATAAAATTTGATGAATAACATAAATTATAAAAAGGTAAACTGAGATATACTATCTATTGATGAATTGGGGTTTCAAAGAGGAAGGAACAATGACTTGATTTTATTGTGAAAGAACGGAAATGGTTTAAGAGGTAAGTAAATGTCTAATCTCTACATGTGTTACATCCCAGCCATGTTAACAGTTTTTCTTATATTATCTATTGTACTCCATACATGCCAGAACAATTATTGAGTCCACATTGATATTGCTCTATATTGTACTCCATACATGCCAGAACAATTATTGAGTCCACATTGATATTGCTCTATCTTGTGGAAAGTGTTTATTGACTGTTATATATCTTGATCATGATTTCTGTATGCTCTGTACATAGGCCTCAAGGGGCAAGACTTATGATCTCAGTGGCCCAACTTACATTGGCCTATTAAAGCAACAGTTTCATTTTGCTGTTGAGATAGTGTTATTGCATTTGCTGTTTATGGGATTTAGCATGATCTCAATATATTATATTGTAGCCGGATTTGTGCTCAGTCACAAAATCCATCTGATGCTTACTAGACCTACGGGTCAAGAAAACGGAATCAAAAGTGGCAATTAAAATGGCAGCTAAAGTGGGATCTGCGAGGCAAGTATTGAACCGATGGGTTAGTGCTTGGTTGAGAGATCGAGGAAAAAGGGAAGAAAATGAATTAAGGGGTATGCTGGGCCTCAAGTTAAAGTGCATCCACATTTGTTGTTATCCGTATCTATTATTGATTTTCATAGCTTGATCATATTATTTCATTATAAATGATCATGAGATTTCACAACCTTTTATTGAAAGTATACAATTTATGCTTGAGACAGCTCATGACTGTAGCAGTATAATATTGTCAGCAAAACAAATTTTATTTTCTTATCATTTGGCTTCTATAATTTGATATTGAGGTATATATTCATTGACTAGCTAGCATCTTTATATACACCTGTACACATGGCAGAGTAAAGGAGTATTACTTACTGAGTTTTCATAGCTCATCAGATACTATACAACATTTGCTTGCAGGCACAAATATCGAGGACAAACCATAGAGTCTGATAGCTAGGAGGTGGAGATTTGCTTTTGAAATTGCAATGTAATACTTAGTACAGACAGTCTTATAGCTCTCCCATGTTATCCACGTCTTGGGGATGAACAGTGTATTCAGAAATTTTGTATTTCGCATTTTGTAAACATTATATAAATCACATGCAACTGTTATTATTTTTTTCCGCATTTTAGTCGTTGCATGTTAGTAGCACTGATTGTGTAGCAAGTTGAGACTCTTGGTTCGACAAGCAGCATCCGATTGGGCGTCGCGACACGAAATCCACATAGGGTGGGTCTCAGGTCGTCACAGCTTAGTATCAGAGCATCCTAGGTGACATAGTGGGTCATGGGTGAAAAGACTAAGGTACTAGTATTATAAATGTCCAAGTAGAGTCAATCAGTAGATAGATTCTGACATGATAGATAGACTATTATAATAATTTTGACCGTTGATCTTTTACAACGAATAATTTTGGGAGATGATCAGGCTACTATACCAATAGTCGTAGGTATTTTTCTAGTTAGTTAAGGCATACTCGTATGCTAGCTTTATGTATTGATTTTTCTTTTGGCATTCACTATTAGATCGATTTAGAAATTGAATAGCTAGTTGGACATAGAAACAGAACTCTTAGGTTACATGTTAACCGTTTCTATACTATTGGAAGAGTCATTATTGATGAATGTTATACATCGAGAAATGATATACATAGAGTAAATGAGGTACAGATCATAAGTGCATAGTTATTAACTGATATGAGAAAGAATTTGACGATTTAAAATGATTAAATGATTTGTGACTGTTAGAAGACGATAAAAAGTTTATGTATTAAGGTCAATAGTTTTGGGAGAAAATACTATATGCTAAATGAAAGTTGATGATTATTGACTAGTGATCCTTAAGGATAGTAGTGTACTTAAATAAATGAAGAGAATTCTTGAGATTATGATACTGAAAATACTAAAGGAAGCTTCAATAAATGATATAGACAAATATCGAGCGTATGCTTAAGAGTGGAAATTTCAAAATGGGATTCACGAGAAGGTTTCGAAAGGCACTGAAAATTTTATAAAAAAATAGAAAAATGATCTGATGTGACTGTAAAACTTGATTCTCAGTAGAAAATTTTTAATCTAGTTAATGTCAACCATCTGTTAAAGTTAGACCACGATGTTAAAGAAACCCCTAGAGTTAGGAATGCTAAGTTTGGGGACAAACTTATTTTTAAGGGGGTAAGAAAGTAATACCCTAATCCAATGGCACGTATACTGAGGTAGATCCGGTAGAATAGAACAACACTAGTTGTAAACCGAGTTGTTAAGCTCTATATTTTGATATCACAAGTACTGTACAGTTTTGGACTATGAACAGTGTCAGCTATATAGTTAGTGTGGGGCAATGCTCGAGCAACCCAGAACTAAGCCTCGTAATGTTTGTATGCATGTAAACCAATACATGCATACATACGTATATATATATATATAGACCACAAAAAATGAGTGTATTTATACGCGCTTAAAAACTGATATATACACGTACATTTGAGTATATATATAGGTATAAAATATGTGTATATATATACGTAGTGTAGTATATATATATGTACATGTATTAGTATATAAGGAAGACAAAGAAAATGGAAGAAGCAGCATGCCAAGGGCATGCATGCAAGAAAGATATTGTGTGTGTGTGTGTCGGTTGGTATATTAGTATGTGTGTGTGTGTACTGTTGTGTGTGTAAGTATGTGTGTTGATATAATGTATATATATATATATATCAACAAATATCTCCATGAATTGAATGTAAAGCTGCATTCTGAAAAGAGAAAAAGAGAAATTAAATGGGGCAGAAGGAGGAAGTCAAGGAAGGTTGTAAGTGAAGGGATAGAGAGAGAAAGGAGAGAGAGAGAGATTAAGTCGGTTAGTTGGTGTATATATACAGACGTGTGTGCGTTGAGTTAGAGAGAAAAACAGAAAGAAGATTGAGTGATGTAAATCAAAAACAAGACTTAGAAATGAAATCACCATGAAAAACTAAAGAAAAATACGTTGAAAAAGGAGGAGAAAATGATCGAAAAATAGTGACCATCGCCAGAGTAGACGACGGCACCCACCGGAACCCTATCGGAGTATAGATAGAGAAGAAGAAGACTATTTAGGGTTTGGGTTCGGGTCATGGGTCGGATTCGGGTTAGGACCCGACCGAAATAGAAACGGTTATATCAAAACGGCACAGTATTGATTTAAGTTAAAAGGTTTTAAAATTGAATTGGGAGTGTTTGGCAACAGGAGTAATAAATTGGAGAAATGAGGATAGGGATATCTTATTCCTATTCTGTGCTTATTTGCTGTTCGGATAACCTTAATTGGGATAGGGTTTTCTGAAATTACAAATGAACCCAGAAGTTATGAAAATTATAATTAGACCCTAAACTTTTAGTTAGTATGATTTGACCCATAGAATATAATATTAATTAAATCTTAATTTAATTAATTTAAAATAAAAATAAAAGAGAAATTACCAATTTGCCCCTAAGTCAAAAAGTAGTCAAACGGACTCCGATTAAAATAAAAGAATAGTGAATTTTTATTATTTCGAGCATTCCGGACTCAATGGTAGGAGTCCGATTTGTGAAAAGAGGTCTTGAGAAGTGAGAACCCGTGAAAGTACAAATGACCATTCTACCCTTTATATAGTAACGATGTCCAAATTAAACATATCAATAGTGTATTTTAACTATCTCAGACATTATAAGACCAATGGTGAGGTGCATTTTATGAGACGGGGCCCAAAAAATAAAAGACCCGTAAAAGTGCAAAATAACCATTTTGCCCTTTTTAACATAGATGTCCAAATTTAATTCTGCGAAAGCCTAAATCGACTTTCTTCAACGTTCCAGACTCAATGGTAGAGTCCATTTTAGTAAAAGAGAAACTAATAGTAAAGAGGCATAAAATTTGATGAATAGCATAAATTATAAAAAGGTAAACTGACATATACTATCTATTGATGAATAGGGGTTTCAAAGAGGATGGAACGGTGACTTGATTTTATTGTGAAAGAACAGAAATGGTTTAAGAGGCAAGTAAATGTCTGATCTCTGCATGGGTTACATCCCAACCATGTCACCCATTTTTCTTATATTATCTATTGTACTCCATACATGCTAGAATAATTATTAAGTCCATATTGATATTGCTCTATCTTGTGGAAAGTGTTTATTGACTGTTATATATCTTGATCATGATTTCTGTACTGCTCTGTACATAGGCCTCAAGGGGCAAGACTTATGATCTCAGCGGCCCAGCTTACATTGGCCTATTAAGGCAACAGTTTCATTTCGCTGCTGAGATAGTGTTATTGCATTTACTATTTATGGGATTTAGCTTGATCTCGATATATTATATTGTAACCGGATTTGTGCTCAGTCACAGACTCCATCTGATGCTTACTAGACCTATTGGTCGAGAAAACGGAATCAAAAGTGGCAATTAAAATGGCAACTAAAGTGGGATCTGCGAGGCAAGTACTAAACCTGACGGGTTAGTGCTTGGCTGAGAGATCGAGAAAAAAGGGAATAAAATGAATTAAGGGGTATGCCAGGCCCCAAGTTAAAGTGCATCTACATTTTTTGTTATCAGTATCTATTATTGATTTTCATAGCTTGATCATATTATTTCATTATGAATGATCATGAGATTTCACGGCTTTTTATTGAGAGTATACAATTTATGCTTGAGACAGCTCATGACTATAGCAGTATAATATTGTCAACAGAACATATTTTATTTCCTTACCATTTGACTTCTATCATTTGATATTGAAGTATATATTCATTGACTGGTTAGCATCTTTATATACACCTGTACACATGGTAGAGTAAAAGAGTATTACTTATTGAGTTGTCATAGCTCATCAGATACTACACAACATTTGACTTGCAGGCACATATATCGAGGATAGACCATAAAGTTTGATAGCTAGGAGGTGAACATTTGCTTTTGAAGTTGCAGTGTAATACTTAGTACAGACAGTCTTATACCTCTCCCATGTTATCCACGTCTTGGGGATGAATAGTGTATTAAGAAATTTTGTATTACGCATTTTGTAAACATTATATAAATCACATGCAACTGTTATTATTTTCTTTTGCATTTTAGTCAGTTGTATGTTAGTAGCACTGATTGTATAGCAAGTTGAGACCCTTGGTTCGACAAGTAGCGTCAGATTGGGCGTCGCGACCCGAGATCTGCATAGGGTGGGTCTCGGGTCGTGACAATTAGTGTGAAGAATTTCTGAATTGTTCATTTTGAAATGCTCAACCTCTTGAAAAATACTTCAAGTAACTAATGCTTATAGCAATACTCAAATCAACTAATGCTTGAGTTAAGTGAGCAATCGTAGCGCGAGTAACAAAGTAAGAAAACAAGTGGTTTCCCTATGTGCCCAATTTTCAAAACACCATGAGTTTGCATATGCTATTAGGACTAACTTTAGTGGCTAAGGAGCCGGTCTATCTTACAAATAAGGTTTTTTACAGGCCTTTCCAATCAAATAGGGTTTACACACTGATAGACTGATTTTATGAGTAGCCCTAATAGGTCTTCTCAAGCTAATCTAGTCATCCAATCTAGTAGAATGTGTCCATGTTATTGCTAAAAAATAACATCGTGGAAAGCTTTAAAGAGATAAGTCCAAAATTATCAAATAATTCAATGAGACAGTGCCATTATCATACTCATATAATGACGCTGCTTCTAACATAGGGTAGATCAAACTAATCAATCTACAATGAACTATAAAAAATAAATAGTTCCATTCAGTCCTAATGACTCAAATTTAAAAAAAAGAAAAGTGCAAAAATCAATTGGGCAAGAGGTGGACCAAATGACTAGTCAAAACACCAATATCCAATTATTTTATCAAAATGTCATATGTTGCTCAAAAGAATTAATCAACTCACCTTTGTGGCGATTATTTTTTATGCTACCACTTGTGCAGTAATGTACAAAACACTATGAGCGTTGTAATGTCACGCTATTTACTCGCCATTTTATATCTTTTACTTAATCTCTTCTCTATTTTGAATAAAATGATCAACTTTGACTCGGTACATTTATGAAAAAAATGATCCCTTTTATTCTCAAAGGGCAACTCACTTTATAACATTTCTCATTATCTGTCATGTGTGCCCCTATTACACTTGACTTTCTTACTTACTTTTGGCATAAGTTTCTCAGCCCCCCACCTTACTTAGTAACTTTTCATTGTCTTTAAACATAGGCCTAAAAGCCTTTTTTGGCCCACCCTTGGCGACATGGTTGGCTTAGGAATTCGCATATTTGCATTCTACCTTTTGTCTCAAGATGACGCACTATTTTAAAAAATATTTTTATTTAAATAAGTAGCGTCATGTTGGGATTTAAAAAATATTTTAAATATGAGACTTTATTGGGAGAATTTGCTGCTCATGCAAGGCAAGTTTATATTTGTCATGGAACAAATTTAAACAAATTTTCAATAAGATTTATGTATATGCTGTTCTACATAATAAAACGCATTCAATAACTTAATTAATTATAACAAGCTTCCGTGTCTCAAGGTATTGACTATGTTTCCTATTGGTCAATGTCTACACATATGCTATATATGTGATGTAGTCATTCTAAGTATTTTGTCAAGTCGATATTCACATTCATTGAGGTTATTTTACTACTATCATAATGCGCAGGGTGACATTTAAGCATACATTCATTATATTATTCTGCTACCAGAAATTTAATTAAAAATATTATTCTATTTTACACTATGAGATTGAAAATTTCGCTAAGCTCATAATCATCTCCCATTTATGTAAATAGAAGTATATTTTTAAATCATTTCGAGCAAAATCATTTTGAATTAAAACAAATTTAACTCATCCACACTACGATTTTGAATTAAAATAAATTTAATTCATCCACATAATAATAATAATCAATGCGTATGTTTTAAAACGCATGGACTCATCTTGAGCCAATTGACATTCTAGTACATCATGCCAAGGTAATTTGTGGACATGAGTTTACAACGAAAACACATCCCCTTACAAGGCTTCATAAATAAATATAACCCTTTCCAACAATTTATTACATTGTAGAATGAACTTACTACATCAATCTACTAAAAGCAATAAAATAAGTAGGGATGTCGTGCCAATGACTCATATATCTCAAAATTAACCTTGTTATTTCATACATCACAACAAACAAGTGTACTAGAACATCAATTAAATAAGCTCATCCAATCACAACATACATTCACATGCAAAACAATATAACAGTCTTACATGGATGACTTTACCATACCTCACCATAATAGGAGTGGTATTTGGGTCTCACAATTAATGATGATCAATATTATGCAAAAATAATACACTAAATAATTATTCACATGATAACTAAAATAAAAATAATCCACACATGACCCAAAAAAAATATGATCCACACATAGTTTAATTGTTCCTAATTTTTAGAGCCTTTCTAAGAATTTTTCACATTTAAAATAAATTTTCTCTAATTTTTAACCAATTTTTGGAATAAAAAACTAATTTTTAAAGCCCAAACAATATCAAAGATAGGTAAAAAATTCACCAAAAATTAATTTGGACCCCCAACAGTATACTAAATACTGATATGTAATTTTAATCACAAATATAACTCTCTGAAATTTTTGAAAAAATCTTTAAACACATTTTTGACACTTTTTCGTAATAAAAATTAATGTAAACTAATTTTCAGAAGCTAAAAAATGACAAAAAATACATCACCGGGTCACAAATTTAGTGAGTGAGGCATACTTTCCAGAGGTGTCAAAAAATAGGTCCCGGAAGATGATCCATGCCCTCACATGCGCCCCGCTAAGAGTGCGAGTTGCATTCCTCTACAATTCATCTTTTCAAAAAATAAAGTTTGGCCATGACTGCTGTCAAACTTTGGTACATCATATCTCACTTATTTTTTGACAAACATTTATGTACCATATATCGTTGGAAAGCTCTTGGAACAAGGAACATATTAATATTTATTTCATGCACAATAATCGAGGTTTTACAGATCATAGTAAAACCCAAAGATTCAAATTAAAGTTGTGTTTTCTTGAAAAATTAGAACTTTAAACTCATATTTCTCACAAATCATACGGTAAATTGTCATGAAATTTTAAGGGCTTACTAATTGGGATATTATGAACACATCCACCGTGATGGATTGTTCAAAAAGTTTCTAAAATTTTTCCGTTTGAAAAATACCCATACGATTAAACTTTTTGTGTAATTTTGCAAACCCATTTTGCAGATGCTATAAATTACTCACAAATTTAAACATGCATCTTAACATAGAAGCGAATCATACGCATATATGACTCTGTTACCAATGAAAGAGATATATAAAATAACAATCGGGTCTTAATCTGATTACCTCTTATAGTTCGAGTTTGCAGGAAGCGGAATGAACCAGCTTGTGTTATGAGTTTCTCTGTCATGTATGTCGATGCAGAAATCTTTATCCTCTATAGGACAACTAAAAGATCAAGTCACCTATATATTTATACAATATAAGTCTAGAGTTCTCGCAATAGTAACCTCGAAAGAATCTCAGAGAGAACTCAGAGACAGGAGCCAGAAAAGTTGGCAAATAACCAAAATATCCTCCCACACTAATCTCATAAACAAAATGTGGAATAAATATTTGCATTGGTTGAAATTCGAAGCCAACCAGATAATGATAAGAATTTTAATCTTATCACAACTCTCATTCAAAATTTATGGATGCCCAAATAGCTATGGGTTCGGATCTAACCCGACCCAATATCCAGCATAGCAAATAAAAAATTCTTACTCTATAATTAAACAATTTTACCGAACACTAAATTAACAATTTATCGCCTAAATATAGATTTATTGAAAATCATTTAACACTTGATTTTGTCTTTGACATGTGATTTAAAAAGACCTGGTATCATATGATCTAGATTTACAACTTTTTATTATCCAAATTTGTCATTTTCATAAATTTGGTATTTTCTTAATTTTTTTTATGTGATCTATTAATTAGAATTGGAATAACTTACTTTTATATATAAGTTTCTAAGTCTCCATTACAGACAATTCATTCATTAACAAATTTTTATATTTTTTGATGTACCATAAAATGACGGTCCAACCCAAACTTAACACGTGTCTGAGCTCTTTTATGTGCAGGTTAGGAAGTGACTCAAAGCTATTCAGATTTGACAAACGTTCTTTGATCAGAAGGGTATGGACTTTTTCCTCCTGAACATCAAGCTCGGAGTATGTGTCTAAAGAGGTACCGAGCTTATCACCACCTTGCCTACCCTACTGATTTCAGAACAAAGAAACAAAATGCGACATGGAAACTGCCATTCTCGGATATCTTCCGATCCCTACTTTTGTGGAGATCAGAGTCCAATATGGCAACTGCCATATTCAGATATCATCAAATACCGATCTTTACGACTCCAAATCCTAACCAACTTAGGGGATCTGTAACATATAAATATAACCTAAGGTGTACTTTTCAATGATAGTCAATTATTCTCTTTCAAGTTCAGTCACTCCTTTATTTTTACTGACTTCATCATCGTAGTGGATACCACCGGAGCTAACCCGGTGGCCCTTTGATCTCCTTTCGAGTTCTTCATAAGCGACGAAGAATAGAAGCCCCACTAATCAGAAAGTGCAACATCAGTTTGGCGCCGTATGTGGGAATAACAATCATTCCTGCTAATTTTCTTTGTCAAAAATAGTTCTTTTATCTTTTAGAAACTATGGCTCCCAATCTTCATCCAAGGAAAGGTTTTCAAAACCCTCGAAGCCAGCCTTCTGCTGAGAGAGGAAGGGGGCAAACCCCCGATCACATACAATAACAGCTCGATCGAATCCAACGACAATCCAATCTAATGCAAGAGTAACTTTTCGCATGTCCCAGGCCTTGGTCTTCATGGCCCAAAACTAGCATAACAATCCCATTCATCCTCCTACAAACACAACTGATAAAGGGGTTCAACCTCCTACTACCACCACTAGTGGAGGGCCTCCCAATGTGGAGACCCCAACGTACAGTCAGTACACCTCCATGGTACCACTCACATAGAGGAAGACCCCCAACCATCGACCGTAGCAAGGAGAGGGATGCTTGCTTTTTATCCTGCTATCCATTATCAAAGCAAGACAAGGATTCCAACTCTTACAACCTTGGGAGCCAATCCAACGCTGCCCGAGTTTTAGCCTCCACTAGCACTAGTTCCCTTAGTCTAAGGAGGGCAACGTCCCTTTGCCGCTACTGGGAAAAATCATCCTCTTCATATTGAGACTGAGGCTGTAAGACAAGGCCAACAACAGCCAATTTTGCCTAGAGTTCCTCGAAGGGTGAAGGAAGTAATAGACTCTACAGAGCAAACCATCTTCACCAGAAGGACCCACATCCCTCTAGAGTAGGACGAACTGGAAAAGCTGTTTGGAAGGTTTGCCACGCCATTTAATCCTGCCATAATGGTCGATGAACGACCCAAAAAATTTGTGTCCCAAAGTTCACCCTTTATGACGACTGAGGACCCCGGGGACCATCTTTCCCACTATTAGCATACGATGGCTCTACATGGGGCTATCGATGCCTCAAGGGTACTGCACTAAAGTGGTTCCACAACCTTCCTCGAGAGTCGATCATCAACTTCTATGAGCTTAGCAGGAGGTTCTTTGATCGGTTCCTGACCAATAGGAAGTTGAGAAAGGGTCTAGAATTCATGCTCACCATAAAACAAGCCAAGGGGGAGTCGCTTCAGGAGTACATCGCTCGATTTAATACTGAGCTCATAGAGGTAACAAACTATAGTCCAAACTTCTTTGTGGCTGCCCTCTCCTCTGGCTTGGGCCTTAGATTTTTTAAGGACTCTTTGACGAAGAATCCCTCGATTGACATGGCTGCACTTATGGAGTGGGCGCGAAAGTACATAAACTTGGAGGATCCGAAGATGTCCTTTTGAAAGGCCAAAGAGCAGGCTTAGAAGGACGACCACACCCAAAAGAGCGACTCCAGCGCAACCAGGAAAAGGGTTAGAAGTCCTGAAAAGAGGACGACACCTAGAACTCAAGGCAACCTTAACTTTGGAAGGTACGAAACATTCACACCTCTAAATATCTCCCTCACTCACATACTCTAGCAGGTATAGACACGTGAGGACTTGAGGTGGCCAGAACTGTTGAAGAGCAGTCCCGACTCCAAGCATCATAGGAAATACTATGACATCCAAAAAGACCATTGGCACACCACCGATGAATGCAGAGCTCTCAAACACGAGGTTGAACAACTTATCCGAAGAGAGTGTCTGCGGGAGTTCATCTGTCAGGACGAGAGGCAAAACCCTCGTAATGACAGGCCACAACAAAGGAGACAAGAGCAGAGGCCTGAACAAAGGGAGGCTCGAAATGAACAGCCGCACCAGAATTATCAGGTCATCTTCATCCTTCATGCCGACAACACGATGGTAGGGATGTCCAACCGAGCCAAGAAGCGTTATGCTCATGAGGCAAGGGAAGAACCTAATGTCTTTCAGATTTCTACCGTTGATAATAGGCTAAGGCCTACACCACAAATCCAATTCTCAGAGCTGGATCTCGTTGGTGTACATTTCCCCCATAGTGACGCCCTTGTCATCTCACTCAAGATTGTAAATTTTAAGATTAGAAGGGTTCTGGTGGACACTGGAAGTTCCACCAACGTGCTATTCTATGAGCCCTTTAAGCACATGAAACTCAACATCAATGGCATCAAGGCCACCACCGCTGTAATGACGAGGTTTGATGGCAACCTCAACACCCCGATAGGCAAGATAGATCCTCCCGATCACTAATGGGAGAGGGAGATGTTAAGAAGGGATTGATCTCTGAATATGTGGTCCTGAACTCAAAGTCCCCTTACAACGTCATCATTGGAAGGCCTTGGCTTCATTAGATGGGAGCGGTCACCTCGACTCTCCATCAGTGCCTGAAGTACGTCCAAAATGACAAGGTCTACTCCGTCAGGTGTTGTCAGCCGACTACCCGAGAGTGCCATGCTCTGGCCCTTAAAGGAAAAAGCCCTCAAATAGCAATCACAACACTCTCATAAAAAAGAAAGTCTTGCACATTTCAAATTTCATGAGGCAGAGGAGTGTCGATTTAAAATCAAAGAGCCATTAAGCCCTAGAGGAAGGGACAGCATGGCCAGGCCCATGGAAGATCCTATCAAAGTGCTCGTTAGACTTGAATAGGGAGGTCGGTATCTGCAAGTGGGCTCAGATCTGTCCCCCTCAGAGCACTAAAAGATTGTTGGGTTCCTGAAAGACAATCTTTCTGTATTCGCATGGGAGACTAAAGACATGGAAGGGATAGATCCTAACTTCATCTCCCACAAGCTAATGACTGACCCAGACAACCTTCCAATAAGGCAAAAGAGAAGGACCTTCGCCCCTAAATGCCATAAGATCATTAACGAAGAGGTCTAGAGGCTCCTAGATGCCAGAATGATAAATGAGGTATTCTATCTAGAATGGCTCGCTAATATAGTCCTTACCAAGAAGAAGAATGGTAAATGACGGGTTTGCGTTGACTATACAGACCTCAACAAAGCCTGTCTTAATGACAGCTTTCCCTTCTAGAAGATTGATCAACTGGTTGATGCAACCGTAGGACATAAGCTTATGAGCTTCATAGACACATATTCAAGGTATAACCAGATTTAGATGTACCCTTCAGACCAAGAAAAGATAGCCTTCATATCCAAACAAGGTCTCTATTGCTATATAGTGATGTTGTTCAGTTTGAAGAATGCTAGAGCCACATACTAGTGGCTGGTGAACAAAATGTTTAGCTCCTTAATTGGCAACACAATAGAGGTGTACATAGATGACATGCTAGTCAAGAGCATGCGGAAGAACGATCATATTCAACACTTGAGCCGAACGCTTAATATCTTAAAGCAGCACAAGATGAAGTTGAATCCCTCAAAGTGTACCTTCAGGATCACTAAACGGAAGTTCCTAGGTTTTCTGGTCTCTTAGAGGGGAATTGAGGCACACCCCTCGTAGATTAAAGCTTTGATCGAGTTAGAGTCATCGAAGACCAAAAAATATGTCCAGGGTTTGAATGGAAGGATAGTAGCTCTGAACCGATTCATTTCTAGATCTATAGACCGGTGCCTCTCATTTTTCAGAGCCCTAAGGGGGAGTAAGGCCCTTGAATGGACCCCTGAATGCGAGAAGGCCTTCTAGGAGTTAAAGCAATATATGGCCTTCCTCGAGCTCTTTTCCAAACCAATACAAGGGGAAAAACTACTTCTGTACCTTCTAATGTTAAAAAATGCCGTTAACTCGACACTGGTCAGAGAAGACAAAGGGATTCAGAGGCCAATTTTTTACGTCAGCAAAGCACTTCTGGATATCGAGAAGATATATTCTAAAGTTGAGAAGTTGGCTTTTGCCCTAGTGATGTCCGCTCAAAAGCTCAAACCCTATTTTCAAGCATATCCTATTGAAGTCCCTACATCCTACCCTTTGAAATCAATTCTACACAAGCCTGAAGTCTTAGGACGGCTGGTTAAGTGGTCTGTGGAACTGGAGGAATTTGACATATCCTACATTCCACGAACCTCCATTAAAGGGCAAGCATTGGCGGACTTTGTCACAAAATTTACTCCAGTGCTGCATGATAAAGCTCAAATCAACATGGATACTATAGTATGGTGACTTTATGTTGATGGGTCATTTGCTGACAAAGGCTCAGATGTGGGCATCTTGCTCCAGTCCGCTGATGGAATCATTAATTGAAAAAGCAGTCAGCTTGGGATTTAAAGCTTCTAACAATGAAGCCGAGTACGAAGCGCTTGTCCTTGGATTAAAGTTGGCCCTAGAGTGCGAAGCCCAGAACCTTGAAGCATTTTCAGACTCCCAACTAGTGGTAAGCTAGATCTTGGGGGAATTTTCCACCTGAGGATGATTAGATGGTCCGATATTTAGAGCTGGTGGATTTGTTGAAAACCTCCTTCCAAAAATTCACCATCTAAAAGATTGAAAGAGACCAAAACTCAAGAGCTGATTCTTTAGCAAACATGGCTTCCCATCTTAAGTTAGAAAGAGATTCAACGGTGAGGGTTTCTTACCAATCGAAGTTGAGCATCGAGGAAGTACAGTCCACCCAAATCTCGGAGCAAACCCAGAACTGGATGACTCCCATCATCTAGTATATAAAGGAAGGATTGCTTCCAGAAGTTAAAAACCAAGCCCGAAGGATTTCGATCAGAGCAGCTCGGTATCTGATCTTGAATGGAAAGCTCTACTGAAGATCCTACACTTAACCTCTCTTGAGGTGCCTATCCCTAGAGGAATCCCAATACGTCTTAGCCGAGATACATAAAGGAATCTGTGGAAATCGTAACGGCGGTAGGACCATAGCTCACCGAGTTTTGACCCAAGGTTATTATTGGCTAAGCATGCTGAAACAAGCCAAAGATTATGTTCAAAGGTGTGACAAGTGCTAGCATTTTACCTCATACCAACACCAACCCCATCACAAGCTCTCCATACTGCCAATCTTTGGCCCTTCGCTCAATGGGGAGTGGACATTGTGGGACCACTACCTAGGGCCTCACTAGAGCAGAAGGTACCTACTCGCCACCATAGACTATTTCTCTAGATGGGCAGAAACTGAGCCTCTAACTCATATTACCGAAGCAGAGGTAAAGAGCTTTGCATGAAAGAACATAGTCTACAGGTTCGGCATACCTCGTCTCATCATCTTTGACAATGGCATGTAGTTGGGTGGAAAAGTGTTCAAGAAGTCCTATGAAGACCTACACATCGGTCACCACTTCTCCTTACCAAGGCATCCCTAGGCTAATGGGCAAGTAGAGGTCACCAACTGCATAATTTTTTATGCTATCAAGAAAAAGGTTGGAACAGGCCAAAGGAAGGTGGGTTGAAGAACTCCTTGGAATACTCTAGGCCTACCGAACCACCAGAAGAACACCCACCGCAAAGACACCCTTCTCACTTGTATACGGTACCGAGGCAATCATTCCCATCGAAATCGGTATGCCAAACCTAAAGATGGATGCCTCTAACCAATAAACCAATGACCATCAGCTTGCGAAAAATCTTGATCTGCTTGAAGAAAGACGAGAGCAGGCCAAGATCAAGAGTAAAGCATACCAGTGCAGAATAAACTATAACTTCAGTCAAGGGTTAAGACCTGTCAACATCTAGCTCGGGGATCTCGTCCTAAGAAGGGTATTCCCAAACACCAAAGATCCCACCATGGGAAAGCTCTCCCCTAATTGGAAGGGGCCCTACAGGGTTACTAAGATCATGAGGCCCACAACCTACTAGTTGGAGGATGTAACTGGGAAGCTTGTACCCAGGCCCTGGAATGTTGAACACTTACGAAAATACTATTAATAAAAAATCTTCTTTTTTATTTCCAAGTGTTCTCATTTCAATAACCCCTATAAGCCTTGTATCCATTACAAGTGCTATAGGCTTGGTCCACTTCAATACACAGACCCCCAGGTCTGGTCCATCTTAATGCACAGACTCCAGGTCTGGTCCATTTTAATGACCCCTATAAGCCTTGTATCCATTACAAGTGCTATAGGTTTAGTCCACCTCAATGCACAAACCCCCATGTCTGGTCCATCTTAATGCACATACCCCAGGTCTGGTTCATTTCAATGACCCTTATAAACCTTGTATCCATTACAAGTGCTATAGGCTTGGTCCACCTCAATGCACAGACCCCTCGATCTGGTCCACCTCAATGCACAGACCCCCAGGTCTGGTCCATCTTAATGCACGGACCCCTAGGTCCGGTCCATTCTTCTAGCCATTGTAAGTATCTCAGTTATTCAAGTCTGAAGGTTTATCTTGACTTAATTGCAAGTATTTCAGGTCTGAAGTTTTTATTTTAATTCAATTACAAGTATTTTAGGTCTGAATATTATATCTTGACTTAATTGTGTAAGTGTTTCAGGTCTGAAATCTTTGAAGTAATTCAATTAAAATTATTCAAGTCTGGCGACTTTATCTCGACTTAATTGTACAAGTTTTTCAGGCCTAAAGAATATGTTTTGAATGCAGATGTGTTGGGTTTGATTACACAGAAGATTGAGATAAATAAGAATCTTTCATTAATAAAGCCCAGAGGGCGGAAGAGTACAATTTAAAAAAAAAATATTATAAACGAAGACAAAGGAAAAACACCCCAGTCAAGGGTCTTCGGCAGCGGGGGCAGCTTCTTCGGCAGCTCAGCTAGGGCGGTTTCAGAGGGACTCAGTTCTGGATCATCCAACTAAACTTCGTCCACATTGGATATGTCGAGGTCAGAGTAGAGCTTCTGGATCTTATTGCTAAACAACTAGTACGCATGATCCACGAACTCGCCACCGAGCTTGTTCAATTCTTCTCTGAGATCTTTCTCAGTTTCCTCTTTAGCCACCTCCCTAGCAGCTTAGACGCTGAAGGCCAGCTTTAGAGCGGCCCCAACTTTTGCCTCTTCGTTCTCCTTCTTTAGGGCCTCAAGTTCGGAAGCCAATGCATTCTTCTGTGACTCCAGAATGACTATATTATTTAAAGCCTACTTAAATTTTTCCTTGAAGGAGTGGGAGGCAGAACGAGCAATCTCAAGCTGGAGTTGAGCTTCATCCAGCTCGGCTTGGAGCTTATCCTCCCTCTCGGACTCCTCGGGGAAGTCCATGATTATGGCCATGGCGTGGACGGCCTACAAGAAACAAAGTTTGAACCAGTCAGAATAAAAGTTTTAAAAAAAAATTAAGTAAAGAAGTTCTTACCCTCATATAGGAGACCAAAAGGTCTCTGGCAATCCTATAGGGTTTTCATGCCCTTGAAGCATTCTGAGGCAGAAACCCACGCCTCATCGTAAGCCCTCTTGATGATGGCCTCCCCGTTCTTGGCCAAAATAATGTTGGGGGGGACCGAGCTCACCTTTCCCTTGCGGCGGGGGGCCAAACTTGCAGGTGGGGCTAGAGGTGGCAGCAGCCCGTCGTGGGCAATTGGAGTCGCCAATTCTTCAGAGACTATACGCTCTGGAAAGCTGGAGGCCTCCACTTTTGTCCTCCTTTTGTTCAGTGCGACTGATTTATTCTTCACCAAATTAGCCTCCATAAAGTTCTAGAGGGTCAAGATTCGGTCGTGAGGTTGATCTAAGGGGTGCAGAAGTCGACGGTACTTTTCCTTGAGCTCTGGAGTGAAGACTGACCTCCTCAAAGCTTTCTTATGTAACATAACACAAAAACAACGTAGAGTTAGAAAAAAAAAAGAGAGAAAAGTTAGTAACCAAAGGTCTGTAGGCTCATCCTTAAATTCGGTGTAACGAGGGAAAAAACTCGTCCGGTCCTCATAGTCTTCATGTTCCCAGCCTCCGTTGACGAAGAAGTACAATTTCTTCCATGTCTTGTTGGAAGTGGGTACCGAGGCTAGGGGCTTGAACCTCTTGTCAAAGGTCATATAGTACAGTCCCTTCGACCTGAGGTACTTCATGTCCATATTGCTCCGTATGAGGTCCAAATCCACCTCCACCCCATTTTTATGGCCTAACACTAAGAAGGCCATAAGTTGCCTCCAGCTATTGATATTCAGCTCGGTAGGGTAGATATTAAACCAATAGAAGAATTCGTTTAAGAGGGGGTGTAAAGGGAATCTCACACCGACCTTGAACCATTCGAGGTAAGCGCAGATTTCCCCCCTCATAATGTTTGAAGGGCAATCTAACTTCTTAGGGACTCTATAGACCACATTTTTTAGAAATTCAAAATGCGCCTTGAAGGCATCTAACATGCCCTTAGTCAAGCACTTTCACCTTCCTCCCTCTGAGATTTGTCACGCCCCGAATTCTGGTGAACCCGAGGCGCTACTGACGAGACAAAAGTGAAATAAAATAATAAGAAAATAAAGGACAATCAAGTACAGATCAATACTAATTTAATCCACCATTCTGATACAATGCATGAAGTCTGGTCCCTTAGTTCACAACATACAATGACATGAGATAGTCTAGGGCTTATGCCCTTGTACAATATTAAATACGCCCCACGGGCTAAATATAATCCTCAAATCAAAGCATCTCCAAGTCTCGCACAGCTGGAGTGTCATCTGAAATGTTTGTACCACGAATGGGTCAGCTCAACTGCTGGTACAATATAATGCTAATGCAAGAAACAAAATTAAAGGTGTGGCATGTGCAAGTGTACAGTTATTTCTATATGGCATTTAATATCATTAAGGCAGTACATGAACAGTATGCAGTATATGAGCAGTATGCATGACACACCCATGCAACTCCATGCCTACCCATGTCTTATTTTATAGGACCTTCCCCGATGGCCTGCAAGCACCAGTAAATGTCTCGCTTCACGGTCCGCAACCCATCAGGCATGCGAGTACCTAATGGCCGATTTTGGGTTTTTCACCACAGGATCTACACCCTTATAATGCACAGCACCACGTGCTCAACTCACACCATGTCCAAGGAGTCACACTATGCCAATATGCTCTGATTCTATCATGCCACAATGTAATCTCAATAATGCATCTCAGCCACACATGAAGCATGCTTTAAGTCACGCATTTCATAGTCTAAAGAATTCTTAAAGAATATAATCCACACATTATACTAGCACATTCGATATACACATAATCATGATCCACATTATCACCCAACTTTCAGCAAGATAACATGAAGCACATAAGCATGTGAACAATTAAACAAACATGTAAATCATCAAGTAAACATGGCAGTTATTCCTAAACTCAATTCCATTTCTTACTTAGCACAATATATCGTACCTGATGGGTTAATCTCAACTCAGGAAAGTGTACTCCTAGTATAGCAGAACCACAGTAAGAATACAGAAGGTTAGACCACCTTCTCCTTGTCTTTCCGTGTCCCTAAAATCATAACATGTGACTCGGTCCATTTGTTACTTGAATTATGCCATTCATCAAATTTTATGTCCTTATTTTATAAGTTTCTATTTTGCTAAATTAAACCCTACTATTGAGTCTGGAACGTCGAAAAAAATAAGTTTAGGCTTTCGTGGAATTCAATTCGGACATCTGAGCTAAAAAGGGCAAAATAGTCATTTTGTACCTTTTACGGGTGCTTACATCCCGAGACCTCTTTTCACAAATTGGACTCCACGGTTGAGTCTGGGATGCTTGAAATAATAAAGTTTCACTATTCGTTTACTTAATTCGGAGTTCGTTTGACTGTGTTTCAATTTAGGAGTATTTTGGTAATTTTTAATGTTACTATGGGTCTTTTATTTTTTGGGATCCTGTCTCGTAAAATGGACCTCACCATTGGTCTCAGAATGATCGAGATAGTCAAAATACACTAATGACTTGTCCCATTTGGACTCCGGATTATTTTAGAATATTTAATTAATTTAATTAATATTTTATTAATATTTTCTTCAAGGGGTCAGATCATATTTATTTAAAAGTTCTGGGGGTCAAAATATAATTATTTAAAAGTTCTGGGGGTCAAAATATAAATGTCCTAAATTTTGGTTTGAACTAGGGGGTTTTTAAACCAAAACCCTAAACCGGTCCAAGGCTGTAGTGAACCGACCAGTCTGACCGGTTCAACAGGTCATGCTGACGTCAGCCCTAGATCTTAAAATTCATCCCCTCAAAACGACGCAGTATAGTTTAAATGGGTATCCGATTTTAAGCTCGGTCGGGTCCCGACCCGACCCGGACCCGAGTGTACAGTATCTTCTTCCCCGATTTTCTAGCGAGTCTCCGGTAAGGTTCCGGCGAGGTTCCGGCGCCTTCTCCGGCGCCGGCGACAATTTTTTGGTGGATTTTCACCGTTTCAAAAATGTAGTTCTCTTCATTTTCTCCCAAGGATTCCATATATTGGCTCGGTTTTGGATTTAGACTATTGGATCATCACGAATAGAGGGTCAAACCTCTCGGTCAACTCTCCAGCCGACCCTTCTTCTTCATTTTCATGACTGGTTGGTCACTATTTGGACTCCCTTCTTACCCCAATGTGATTCTGCACTCATGGGGATTATTTTCCGAACATTATAATAAGGTTTTAAACAAGTTTTTCCTAGCCAACTGATTATTCACCCTCACTTGCAACTCACTATTTCTACTTCATTTCCTAATCATTTCGGTTGGTTTCTTTTGCAAAATGATCCATATTTTGTACACTATAAGGCCCTAGAATAAACCAATTTAATATGCAAGGAAATGAAAAATCAGAAATGAACCACTTACCACGTTTCTGGGTTTCTCTTTCTAGCCGTGTGTCTTCTTCACCTTCCTAGCCCCAAGCTTGATTCAAGCTCCAAGATCTGCTTCCTCCTTTCTAGAACTCCCTCTCTCACTCTCTGTCTCTCTTTTCTTTCTTTCTTTCCAACGGGTCGACGTATATACACATACACATATCCACGTTCTCACGTAACCACCTGCACAGCCACAATCCTCTATCCCTTTTCTGACCTCTCTCCCTGATTCAGCCACCCTATCTTCTCACAAGGCAGCTTTGCATTAAATGCAAAGTTGACCTTGTGTTGATATGTAATCATATACATATATATATATATATATATATATATATATATATTATACTACCTATGCACACTTCCACACACTCTCTGTCGAGCACACACCTATACACAACAGTTCACTTACGGACATATATATATTCATACAAATTTAAAAAAAAAATATATATATATATATATATATATACATGCCTACATGTATCCACATAACACATCACACACACATATGTATACATACATGTATTAATATTAATAATAATAGTAATAACAATAATAATAATAATAATAATAACCAAAAATTTTATAAAAAAAAATTTTTTTGAGGTTATTACAAGATTGGCCCGATGTGCCGATCTCCTTGTTCCTAGATTTAAGGTGCGTTTCAAGAAGTAGTACCTCAGAATTACTATTTGAGGAATCATTCATTTCCTTAAACGAAAATGCCCTATCACTACCTACTTTTACAAGTACTCTGTTTCCTATACTACCGGAATGTGTGTCAGAAGACGACATCACAGAGAAGACAGAAATAAAAATATAGAAAGGAAGAGAATGAAAAAGAATAATAGAAAGAGTAACAAAGGAAATGAATGTTACCACTCGCTGACTGGAGAATAGAGGTTGGATGACAGAGAAGCTCTTTGGTACACCAAAAATTGCACTGAACTCTTCCTTTCAAAAAGCTTCAAAATAGTGTAGGCTTTGTAAAGAAATCTGAAATGAGGGTTATGACTATTTATAAAAATTTAAGGGTGTCATTAAATGTCCCAAATCCCAAATGACGGTAGATAATGATGACCTCGATTACTGAATCGGTGACACAAGTAATGATTGCATCATAACTGCTCCATTAACAACTATTTTTTTAGAATACGGAATGACGCGTTAATGAGAATATGTGTGACCCTTCAGAAACCTAACCCCAGTTCTGCATGGCTCCCACAGAACTAAGGCTCGGGGGGGGGGGGAGTAGCTGATGTACCATAAAATGACAACCCAACCCAAACTTGACACGTGTTTGAGCTCTTTTTATGTGCAAGTTAGGAAGTGACTCAAAGCTATTCAGATTTTGCAGACGTTCCTTGATTAGAAGGGTACGAACTTTTTCCTCCCGAACAGTAAGCTCAGAGTATGTGTCTAAAGAGGTACAGAACTAATCACCTCCTTGCCTACACTACCGACCTCAGAATAAGGAAACAGAATGCGACATGGAAACTGCCATTCTCGGATATCTTCCGATCCATACTTTTGCAGAGATCAGAGTTCAATATGGAAACAACCATCTTCAGATATCATCAAATCTCGATCTTTATGAATCCAAATCCTAATCAACTTAGGGAATCCATAGCCTATAAATACAACCTAAGGTGCGCTTTTCAATGACAGTCAATTATTCTTTTTCAAGTTCAGTCTCTTCTTTATTTTTACTGACTTCATCATTGGAGCGGCTACCACTAGAGCCAACCCGTTGGCCCTCTGATCACTTTTCGAGTTTTTGACAGGCGACGAAGAATAAAAGCCCCACTGATGAGAAAGTGCAACATCATTTTCGTATCATTCTTGGTGAATTCAAGGTTTATCTTTTGGATTTGAGAATCCTTTTTAGTAGAAATAAAACTAATCCTCATTTTACGTTTTGTGCTTTCTTAATTGGTATCAATGCACGAATTTATCAAGTTTGATGGCATAGGACAGAGATGAGACTAGAAATCCTATCAACATTGGCTATCAGATGGAGGTTCTGTAGGTTGTTATCGATATTATAAAGTCAAAATTTTGAGGGTTATCATATGAAGATTTATTTACCATTATTTAATAATCTTCTTTGTGTAAAAACAAGAATTAAAGATATTTTATGTGTAATAACAACTCTTATTATAAAAATTAAAATTAAAAAATAATGCAAAAGTAGTATATGAAAATGTAGATTTAATAGATTTCACAAACTTTGTTGAGAGAGAAAAAAATAGTATTTTATAATCTAATTAGGGAATTGAAACACTCCTAAGGGTATAGTAAATGATACATATGAGATGAAGTTGAAGAAAAATATGACGATTATGTAAGAATTAAAATTGAAGAGATTGATCAAGGCGAACATGCTTCATGTTTTATTCAATCATTTTTATTGTTACCAATTGCCTCACCTCGTCAACCTTAAAAAGCCATCTCAACTAGGGCTACACTTCAGCCGATCCGGTTTAGGATTTTGTAACTTTGTGGTCGGTTAACCTATTACTGAGCTATTTCAACTTCGATTTAGACCGGTTCTGCACTATTTTAGTGAGATATTTCTGAATTTGGCCTCTATTTTGTTTCTAATGCTGCTTCTATAGTGCACTTTTCAAAATTATCTCATTATTTTCTTCTTTAATTATCTGCTATGGACAAGTCTGAGACCTCCTAACCAATCCCTATCGTTTTGAATGGATCTAGTTATAATTTATGGTTTTAAGCCATGTAGAGCTTTTTGAAAAGATGTTGTCTTTGGCGTTATGTTACTGGTGATATTTTTGAACCTACGATAGAAGAGAAAGAAGATGATGCCAAATTCTATTGTAGACTGGAAGATTGGGATAGTAAAAAACACCAAATCATCACTTGGTTTTGTAGTAACTCAGTACCTTTTATTCATAATCAGTTTGGTTATTTTGAAATAGCAGGGGAAGTATAGGGTTTCTTGGCCAACAGATACACAACTACAAATCTGGCTCACCAATATAAACTCTTGAGTACTCTTCAATGAATAAAACAAGAAATTGGATAGCCTATATGTGATTGTTTTCTCAAACGCATTCTTTATAGGATCAACTGGCACTCTCAGAACGAAGTTCACCACATATAAAGATTATTTGTGACTTATTCAATTTCTTATAGCATTTACTATTGATTTTGAACTTATCAAAGCTTCACTTCGTCATTGATATCTTTTGCCTACTCTTGGACATTACTATCTCTAAAGAAACCCAGATTAGCACTATGAAATCTTCTTAATGCTTGAACTTTGTACTTGTTGCTCCATCTCATCCTTATCAAGGTAGTCACTTTTCCATAAGTCAGAAGACTACTAAATACTGTCACAAGGTTGGACATTTTATTCCTTAGTGTCACATCATCGTATGCAGAATCAATTAGAAGAAAGGCCATATTATAGACAAGTGCTCTATAGGATCTCTTATCACTATACAACCTTCTCTTGAGTGTCACTACTACCATAAAATCAATCATGTCATTGAAAACTTCCCAACCAAGCATCTTGATCGGTTCATATGGAATTCATTCAAACTAGATACCCCTTCTAGATTTTCATATCATCATACTATTACTACTGCTACCAATTGAGCCTTCTACTGAGAATTCCTCTCCTCCACCACAATAACTATTGGTGATCTTAAGGTAATGATTAGTTTTATCTAAATCTGGCCCAAAGAATGCATTATCTATCCTCACATGTGCTACTTCTTGGTTTTCTTGATTCAACATATAGCAATCACATGACTTTTGATTCAACGCTTTTCTCATCTAAAATACTTGATTCTTGCACACATATTATTAATACTGCTAATGGATCCCACATATCTGTCAATCATATTTTTCATACTTTTACTTCTAAATTATCACTACCTGATACTTATCTCATTCACGAACTAACTCTTAATCTAATTTTTATGGGTCAATTATGTGATAATGTCTTTGACTACATTTTTTTTTCTAACTAGTTGTTATGTGCAAGACTCACAGACGGGACAAATAATTAGGATTAGTGATAAAGTTGTATATTTTTTTAAGCTCACCTCATATTTCATCTAGGCCTTCTCCCTGTACATCTTCATTTCAGTCTGATGCATTAACCTCTACTAGATCTCATCTTCATTTGTGGTATTCTCTCTTGGGTTATGCTTCTTTTAGTAAACTTCATCCTTTAATTTCCAGTGATCACTTAGGGTCCATTACTGACGAGTCTTACTTGTTTACTATATTAACTTGCTAAACAACTAGCTTTATCTTTTAATAAAAGTGACTTAATTTCTCTTACACCTTTTGATTTGGTTTATTCTGGTGTATAGAGCCCTTACCAAATCCCACTGTGGGTGGTTCTAAGTATTTTGTTATTTCTGTTGATGATTATTCACATTTCACTTGGATATATCTCATGCGTATAAGATCTGAATTACCATAACTTTACATTTCCTTTGCCAATATGGTCAAAACTCAGTTTTCTAAAACCATCAAAGTTTTCTGTACTGATAATGCTAAGGAATATCTTAAATTTTATCTTTAAAGGTTTCTCCAATAGCATGACACCATTATTTAACGTTCTTGCCCAGGAACCTCTCAACAAAATGGATGTGCAGAATGGAAATGTAGACAGATATTGAACCCTGTTCTTGCCTAGAAACCTTTCCACAACCATTTACATAATCAATCATGTTGTAACATCTCGACCTAACATTATTGGGTAATTAGGACTAATGATGATTATCATTGGAGGCTAGTCTTAAGTCACCAACTAACAATTTGATTGAGGCAATGAGACTATGGAATTGGAAACAAAGGCACAAGTGCCATGGCCATTTAATTGGTAATGTTCAATCCTATAAATGTGATTAAATGACTAGATCAATATTTGATGTCACACTTACTTAGTGTCACTCACGAATTAATAGATAGGCAATTTTGGGAGAATTAGTGCGCTAGTGCACTTCATTTGAAGACTATGGTCCTTAAACCAAATTATGCATTTGTATGATATTTGGGACCTATGACATTGGAATGCATCATCAAGTATGTATG
Organism: Nyssa sinensis; assembly: GCA_008638375.1. Taxonomy (NCBI): domain Eukaryota; kingdom Viridiplantae; phylum Streptophyta; class Magnoliopsida; order Cornales; family Nyssaceae; genus Nyssa; species Nyssa sinensis. Next base: position 35,800,765 of record CM018034.1, read on the forward strand.
GTTAAGATGGAATGGACCAAGTATGGTGTACCAACACCACACGTATACTAGAATACATGTATTATATACATATAATGTAAAAAGGTAGTGGAAGGTTCCATATAATTCCAACAATATCAGAATTATTGGGTCTAATTAAAGAGAAAATCAATGGATAATAGAGGCATAGGCATGGGAGGTGAGATTAGCTAAAATGGGATTTCCAAGCCATGTGTTAATACCTCTCTATTTCTAACACCCTTTCGTTTATATAAGTAATATGTAGCTATATTACAACAATATCAAGTTATATCATTCTGGTTCAACTCCTCTCTCAACCATGGAGAGAGAGAGAGAGTGAGAATGAGAAAGACAGAGAAATGAGAAAAAGCTTGTGTGTGCATTTGTGTTGCACCAAACTAGAACCAAATGGGAGATTCAACAACCATTGGAGACTCAAATGGAAGCTCTACTTTGTGCATGCAGCAGTGGAGAAGAGATGGAAAGTAGAAAGAAAAAATGTATCAAAAAAAGAGAGAGACTTAATCTCGGCCAAATAAGGGTAAGATCCTTTCCCATTTGTTTCTATTTAAGTTTATGCATGTCATAAAAGTATAAATACCTAGAAAGAAAGGCCAAAAACCCTGGAACAGAAAAATTGCCATTAATGGAACTGTAAAGGAAGCCTAGAAATGAAATTGTACCAAGTTTGTTTTTTAGTATTAAGACTAAAACTACACATAAAAAGGATTAAATGAAAAAAAAAAGAATCAAAATTGTATAGAATTTGTAACACCCCAGACTTAATTATTAAATTATGTAATGAAAAAATCTTCTTGAAATCTGATCTGGCATTTAACTGTTTAGAATCAACTGTTTAACACTAATCAAACCCATGTTAGCAAATGTTAAAAATTCTGAGAAACTGATTACTGTCACTGAACCCTCAGACACTGAAGCTAACCTAACTAGGAGTTGACTGAAAGAAACCGCGTCGAAAAATAAGCTACAGAATGAAAGTTAGGAAGAAAACAGTGAAACTGCATTAATGCGCAGCCAAACGGGGCCTAAGCCCGAAATATGGGAAAAAGACCAAAAATGTGGCGAAGAGGATTTGATCCCTTGACCAAACTAGGCAAAATTTGGTTTACCAAAAAAAAATTTCCACCTAGGCTAGGAACACTTTTGTGTATATATGTACAAAGATATGTATATAAGTATAAATCTGATTTGGCCTCTCCCCAAAGTGGCCAATGGACATGCATGCAACACCTCAGCATGCATCACCCTAAGCCCTAGCCATCATGCCTATAGTTCATGATTAAACCTCTCTTCCAACCAGATTTCATGCAATACAATCATGCATGTGGGAAGATGGAAGGTTAAGAGAAAATGTGAGATATGTGTGTCTCCCTATATGCATGAGACCAGATCTGTATTGAGGGTTTAGTTTACTGTTTTAGAGAGAGTGTGGGTTAGAGAGAAAGGGAGAGAATCTAGAGAGAGAAAGTGAGACCTTGTGTGTGAGCTTGGCCATTGAAGAAGCAATAGAAGGGAGCTAAGGTCTGGGAGTGCACGGAGGGATCAAAGCCAACTGTTGAAGGTTCTGTTCGAGCACAGCCAGTGAGGGAGACCACTGTACGAAGGTCAGTTGTCCAAAATTTTCTGAAATTTTCCTCTTTGATTTGGCTACTGTTTTATAGCTTTTAGGATTGTTAATGCATGTATCATGTTTAGACCATAAAATCTGGATCGATTGTGAACATTTGGACCATCAGAACTACCCCAAAAACCCAAACCCGTAGCAACCGCCATTGATGGACCTTGAGGTTGCAGGTCTGATTCGACCTCAACCAACCGAACTTTGGACGATCAAAACATGAAATGGACCCTCCTAGGACCCCGAAAAACACTATACACGACCTAGAGACCTAGGTCTAAGCCCTCAAAACTGAGGCTATTCTTCTCGGCCCAAAAACCAAACCTTTAAACTAGACCCCTAAACTGAGATTTAAGGATGGGGGATCGAAGCCCTTGCTGTGTGGATTTCAGAGAACCAAACCCCGTCCAAAATGGTTGAGAAACGAGGCCATGCAACCCAACTGAAATTCCCCCTGAACGTCGGCCGAAACAGAACACCATGGATGAACCCGAAGCTTGAAACCAATGCCAAGAGGTTCGTTTTACTCCCAGAAGTCGTTTAGGATCGAAACCTGTTGAAAACCGCACCTAAAACTCCACGAAATAGAGGGAGAAAATTCTGCAATTTTCTAGGGCAACAGTGGCCCTAGATGGGTGAAGACGATGAACAGTACGGGTCGGGCATGGATCGGGTTTTCGGGTCGGGTCCCGACCCGACCGAGAAACGGATAACCCGTTTAAAACCAAACTGTGTCGTTTTAACATAACTGATTTTAAATTTTAAATTTTAGGGCTGACGTCAGCATGACGTCAGCACATTACCCTGAACCGGTCAGAACCGGATTGGGCCGGTCCGGTTCAATTGCTTAAGGACTGAACCCTTTGGTTTAGTTCAAACCTTTTGGAAAATTGCAAACCAACCCCCAACAGTTCTGAATATTACACTGTGGCCCAGTTTCTGATGTTTTAATTCATTTATACCCCTGATAATTTAATAAATAATAAATTAAATTATTTAATTAATTTATTAATTAAATAAAAATGACCAAATTACCCCTAGGTCATAAATAGGTCAAATGAAGTCCAAATAAGTCAAACGAATAGTGTATTTTCACTATTTCAATCATTCCGGACTCAATGGTGGAGTCCGATTTGGGAAATTAAGTCCCGAAAAATACAAACACGTAGGAGTAAATGACCATACTGCCCCTGATGATACTCGAACCCAAATACAACTAAAAGATAGTCTATTTTGACTATGTCAGACATTCCGGACTCAACGGTGAGGTCCGTATTAGCAGATAAAGTGCCGAAAAATGCAACACACGAAATTACCAAATTGCCCCTGACACTGTTTAGAACCCAAACAAAGTCCGATTGAGACGAAACTGAAAACAATAGAAACCCTGACACGTAGGGGACTATACACGTGATTGGATGACGAATCGGAGTCGAAACTTCACAACTGTGAAATGACCAAAATACCCCTAACCCTGTATCAAGTTAGATAACATCCGAATGAACTAAGAACTAACCCAATGAAAGCTTAAATAATTTCATGACCGGACTGTCTAGAGGTAGTACACATCCTGACTTCTTGGGATCATGCTATAGGATAAAAACTCAAGCCAGTCATGGAAGGGAAAAACAAGAAATTTACCATTATGTCTAAAGCCGAAAGACTAGCTGACAAGAAGCAACAGGAGTTCATGCAACAACTATTATGGCAACAAAAGATTATCGAACGGAACATAAGGATAGCCAAAACAACCGAGGTAGTCTCCGTTCGACCGTTTATATACAAGATGCGTACCAAGGCAATGGTCGCGGAGGCTAAACTAAAGAAACAGGAAGACACGGAAACCCTGAAAGAGTGGGTGCAAAGGTGAATTTCAATTATCATAAACACACATAGACAGCGAGATAGTCTAACTCAGGTTGAATTTTGAATTAGAATAAACCAAGTTAAGATTCATGTGAGATTTACGAAATGTTCATAAATTTTCTAGGATAAAGAAGGATAAGAAGAAGAGAAAGGCTTCTCAGTTAAGTCCCGTTACCGCACAAGGTGAGTAACCTAGACTCCTGAATTGGTGTATAAGTACACCGTCTAGTTATTGTATTTTTTATACTGTACTGTGCTGTTCCTACTGATATACTGTCTTCCATGCTTTTACTCAATGCATGACTATATTTTACCCTGTCCGATTTCACTGTTCCGTATTGAAATGAAATTATCCTTGTTTTTACTAAAAGAACAACTGACTCATGGTACCAAATTCAGTCTTGAACACTGTATGAGCATATTGCACTATTTAAATTGTGCATACTGTACTGTTATCCTGTTATACTGTTCTGCTCCGCTCATTATTGAACTGTTCTGTTGCTATGATGTTTTGACTGTATTCTTGTTTTTAAACATTGTTCAAATATACGGATTTAACTTTATCCTCTGAAATGCCTGATTCGACCACCTGTTTTATAAACAACAATGGTTTGAAACCCATGACAGGGGACCCGTGTTACTCACTGGGCTTTTTAAAGCTCACCCCTTCCCTAACATTTTTCAGGTGAGGGACCCAGCGACCAGGATTAGCGGGTTGGAGACCCGGAGAACTATTTTGAAGAACTTATGAATTAACCATTTTTGTACCTAACTCTATTTTTGAATATGATGTACTGAAACCTAAGACTCGTATCTTTTGTAGGACAATGATGTAATAGTTAACCATGGATGTATTAATGGCTCTGCCAAGGTGTTATGCATTCCCTTAGTTCTGCTGCAACTTATATTAATTGAATGCATTGTACTTGGATGTTACTGATGAATGGCCTGTGGTTAGGATTACCGTCGGCATTTTGATTTAAAAAAAAAAAAAAACCCGATGGTTGCCTAACTGGCCGGTTGCATGCCCCTAATCCGCACAGGGTCGGTAAGGGGGATGTGACAAGGTTAGTATCAGAGCCTTAGGTTTTACATCCTGAACATAGAACAGAACCTTAGGGTCACCGAAGAACTGAACCTTTAGGGAGTATATGCTTGAGTGGTAGGAACCTTGAGCTAACAGTGATCTAAGTATCGACCTATGAAGATACACTGAACGAGGGTACTGAAAATTACTTTATTCTGTCTCAGATGCCGCCACGGACAAGGAACGGCAATAGGGAACCGCAAGCCCCGACAAAGAGTGTTGCTATACGCGAAATGCGGGCAACTTTGGCTCAGTTCGCCCGAGCGATAGAGGGGTTGAATAGAACCCTGCAGCAGAACCAAACCGGACCAGTCAATAACCCGGCTGAAGCCCCAGCTATGCCACCCCCGCCTGCTCCGGTGCCACCTGTTGGAGTTGGTATCCGCAACGAACTACTGGATAGGTTTCACAAGTTGAGACCTCCATCCTTCGAGACAGTCACAGAGCCTGAGCAGGCCGAAAAATGGGTGACGGCAATGGAGAAAGCTTTTGGACTTCTAATATGTACCGAGGAGGAGAAGGTGAGGCTAGCCACTTATATGCTTCATGGGGAGGCGTATAATTGGTGGTTAGAGGTGCAACGGCAAAACCCAGTTATGACATGGGCGGGTTTTGTGGAAAGGTTTTACAGCATGTTCTTTCCGTCGACAGTCCATGAGAGGAGAATTCAGGAGTTCACAAATCTGCAGCAAGGAGAGATGTCAGTGATCCAGTATGCTGCAAAGTTCTCAGCCCTGTCCAGATTCGCCCCCTCTCTAATACAGGGAGAAAGGGACAAGGCAAGGAAGTTCCAAGGAGGCCTTCGCCTAGGACTTCGAACGAGGGTATCTGCTTTTGAGCTATACACTTATTCGGATGTGTTGAACAAGGCCCTTGTCATCGAAAAAGACATGGAGGACTATAATCAACTCAAAGACCAAGGACGGAAGAACAAGGGTAAAAGTTTCCAGAAATTCCAACCTTCAAAGAAGCAGAAAACTGAAGGTCGAGGCAAAGGGGAGAAAGGTCAGAAGAAAGCAAGGGAGGTGACTAAGTGCCCACATTGTCAACAGTCTCATCCAGGAGAATGCCGCAAGCTGACCGGTGCATGTTACCGGTGCGGGGAAAAGGGACACCTGGTCAAAGACTGCCCGCAGCCACCACCCGATATAAGAGCCCCAGTTCCGATTACCACTGCTACGACACAGAGGCTCCTTCCAGCAGCCCCCACTAGGGATAAGGGCAAAGCACCTCAAGGACGACCAGGGAGGGTGTTTGCCCTGGTGCCAGGGGAGACATCTACTGCCAATACTGTGGTAGCAGGTACACTCCTGATCTGTGAAACTTCTGCACATGTGCTTATTGATTCCGGATCCACACACTCTTTTATATCTCCACTGTTTACTGATAAACTGCATAGAACACCTGAACCTATGAATGAACTGTTGTCTGTACAAACCCCCTCTGGGATACGAATGATTGGGTCCAAAATCCTGAAGGACTGTAGTGTAGAAATTGGGGATCAAGAGCTGTCAGTAGACCTAATACCCTTGGACATCAAGGGATTTGATGTGATCTTAGGCATGGATTGGCTGTCTCGCAACCACGCCACCATTGATTGTTTTGAGAAGAAGGTGTTGTTTCAACGCCCGGGGCAACCCGAATTTGTATTTAGTGGAAAAGGCGTTGTCTCTCCACCCTACCTCATCTCCGCCATCCAGGCAGGAAGACTATTAAGGAAAGGTTGTCTTGGATACCTGTGTAGCATTCTGGATATCCAAGCCCAAACTCCCCCGTTGTCAGAAGTGCCAGTTGTCTGTGAATTTCCTGATGTGTTCCCTGAGGACTTACCGAGTGGGACGGTTGATCGAGAGATTGAATTTTCTATCGACCTCGTTCCCGGAACTCAACCGGTATCTAAAGCCCCGTACCGAATGGCTCCATCAGAATTAAAAGAGCTGAAGGCTCAATTACAAGAGCTGTTGGAGAAGAGATTCATCCGACCTAGTGTGTCACCCTAGGGAGCTCCAATATTATTTGTGAAGAAGAAGGATGGCTCTCTGAGACTTTGTATCGATTATCGAGAGCTCAATAAAGTGACAGTGAAGAACAAGTATCCGCTCCCACGCATCGATGAGCTGTTTGATCAATTGCAAGGAGCAAGTGTGTTTTCCAAGATCGATTTACGGACTGGATACCATCAACTTAAGGTCAAGAATACTGACATATCGAAAACGGCCTTCCGAACCCGATATGGTCATTACGAGTTCTTGGTCATGCCTTTTGGTGTGACCAATGCTCCTGCTGCATTTATGGATTTAATGAATCGGGTCTTCAAGACATATTTGGATGATTTCATTATTGTTTTCATTGATGACATATTGGTGTACTCACGAAGCGAAGAGGAGCACGAAAGGCACTTGAGAATAGCGTTACAGATCCTGAGGGAGCACAAGTTATATGCAAAATTCAAAAAGTGTGAATTCTGGCTACCCAGAGTCTCCTTTTTGGGTCATGTGATTTCTGAGGAAGGTGTTGCTGTAGACCCGTATAAGATAGAGGCTATACTGAATTGGCCTCAACCAACCACCGTGACCGAGATCCGAAGTTTTCTTGGGTTGGCAGGTTATTATCGACGCTTCGTTAAGGATTTTGCTATGTTGGCGAAGCCGCTCACCCACCTGACTAAGAACAAGGTGCCATTCATTTGGACGGATGAACAGGAACGGAGTTTCCAACTACTCAAGGAGAAGTTGACTACAGCACCAGTTCTGACTATTCCCACCAAGGAGGGAAAGTTCGTCATTTATTGTGATGCTTCCCACAAGGGTTTGGGATGTGTCTTAATGCAAGACGGTAGAGTCATTGCCTACGCCTCTAGACAACTTCGACCACATGAACAGAATTATCCGACCCATGATTTGGAATTAGCGGCGGTGGTATTTGCTCTAAAAATCTGGCGCCACTATCTATATGGGGAGGTATGTGAGATCTTCACTGATCATAAGAGCTTGAAGTACTTCTTTACACAAAAGGAGCTGAATATGAGGCAACGGCGTTGGCTCGAATTAATCAAAGACTATGATGTGAACGATCCAGTATCATCCTGGCAAGGCTAATGTAGTAGCCGATGCTTTGAGCAGAAAGTCTGGCAATCTTGCCTATATGATTACTACTCAAGAGGAGCTGATTCGAGACCTGGACGAGATGGGCATTGAGGTGATCCCACCAGGTGGTACGGCATATTTGGCCAATCTAACGGTTGAGTCTACATTGGTAGAACGGATCAAAGCAGGACAAGCTCAGGATGAGGAGTTAGTCAAAATCTACAAGGAAGTAGAGACAATTGGAAAGACTGATTTTGATATTCAAGAGGGAATTCTGCGGTATCAAGGCAGGCTATGTGTGCCTAAGATAGACAAGTTGAGGAAGGAAATTTTGGAGGAAGCCCACACTTCAAGGTTCACGGTACACCCCAGAAACACAAAGATGTACCATGACCTTAGGGAACTGTACTGGTGGCCCGGTTTGAAAAGGGATGTGGCTGATTTTATCGCTCACTGTACAAGTTGCCAACAAGTAAAGGTTGAGCATCAACGCCCTAGCGGATTTTTGCAACCACTCCCTATTCCAGAATGGAAGTGGGACCACATCACCATGGATTTCGTATCCGGCTTTCCCAAGTCTTCGAAAGGCTTTGACGCCATCTGGGTCATCGTTGATCGATTGACCAAATCTGCACACTTTCTGCCCGTACAAATGACTTTCAGCATGGAAAGGTTAGCCACGTTGTACATTCAAGAAATTGTACGCTTACATGGCACACCCTTGTCCATCGTTTCTGACCGAGACCCAAGATTTGTGTCACGTTTCTGGAAAAGCCTGCAGAAGGCACTCGGCACCGAGCTTAAGTTTAGTACGGCATATCACCCACAGACGGATGGACAGTCCGAGAGAGTAATACAGATGTTGGAGGATATGCTACGACTGTGTGCACTAGGATTTCAAAGGAAATTGGGCAGAACATTTGCCATTGGTCGAGTTCGCCTATAACAACAGTCATCAGGCCAGCATTAAAATGGCACCATATGAGGCACTGTACGGAAGGAGGTGTCGATCTCCACTCTGCTGGGCTGAAGCTAGTGAACAGAAGCTACTTGGGCCGGATCTAGTACAAAAAACCACTGAACAGATTCAGAAAATTCGGAGTAGGTTACAAACGGCCTCAGAGTCGATACAAGAGCTACGCGGACAACAGAAGAAAGGATTTGGAATTTGAAGTAGGTGACCTTGTGTTCCTTCAGAGTGTCACCATTGAAAGGAGTACTTCGGTTCGGGAAGAAGGGCAAGTTAAGTCCTCGCTATATTGGTCCATTCAAGATCCTGAAAAGAGTTGGACCAGTCGCGTATAGTTTGGCACTACCACCCGAGCTAGATAAAGTACACCATGTTTTCCATGTATCGATGTTGAGGAAGTGTGTACTTGAACCCGGACAAGTTATTGAACATGAGCCACTCCAGCTGAGGGAGGATTTGTCATATGAGGAACAACCGGTGCAAATTCTGGATCATAAGGAAAAGACCTTTGCGCAACAAGGTAATCCCACTGGTGAAGGTTTTATGGAAGAACCACACGACTGAGGAAGCAACGTGGGAGCGCGAAGCAGAAATGCGTGAATTGTACCCAGAGTTGTTCACTAGGAGTGTAGTTAGGCTGAGTTTTGGGGACAAAACTCTTTTGAAGGAGGGGAGGATGTAACACCCCAGACTTAATTATTAAATTATGTAATGAAAAACTCTTCTTGAAATCTGATCTGGCATTTAACTGTTTAGAATCAACTGTTTAACACTGATCAAACCCATGTTAGCAAATGTTAAAAATTCTGAGAAACTGATTACTGTCACTGAACCCTCAGACACTGAAGCTAACCTAACTAGGAGTTGACTGAAAGAAGCCGCGTCGAAAAATAAGCTACAGAATGAAAGTTAGGAAGAAAACAGTGAAACTGCATTAATGCGCAGCCAAACGGGGCCTAAGCCCGAAATATGGAAAAAAGACCAAAAATGTGGCGAAGAGGATTTGATCCTTTGACCAAACTAGGCAAAATTTGGTTTACGAAAAAAAAATTTCCACCTAGGCTAGGAACACTTTTGTGTATATATGTACAAAGATATGTATATAAGTATAAATCTGATTTGGCCTCTCCCCAAAGTGGCCAATGGACATGCATGCAACACCTCAGCATGCATCACCCTAAGCCCTAGCCATCATGCCTATAGTTCATGATTAAACCTCTCTTCCAACCAGATTTCATGCAATACAATCATGCATGTGGGAAGATGGAAGGTTAAGAGAAAATGTGAGATATGTGTGTCTCCCTATATGCATGAGACCAGATCTGTATTGAGGGTTTAGTTTACTGTTTTAGAGAGAGTGTGGGTTAGAGAGAAAGGGAGAGAATCTAGAGAGAGAAAGTGAGACCTTGTGTGTGAGTTTGGCCATTGAAGAAGCAATAGAAGGGAGCTAAGGTCTGGGAGTGCACGGAGGGATCAAAGCCAACTGTTGAAGGTTCTGTTTGAGCACAGCCAGTGAGGGAGACCACTGTACGAAGGTTAGTTGTCCAAAATTTTCTGAAATTTTCCTCTTTGATTTGGCTACTGTTTTATAGCTTTTAGGATTGTTAATGCATGTATCATGTTTAGACCATAAAATCTGGATCGATTGTGAACATTTGGACCATCAGAACTGCCCCAAAAACCCAAACCCGTAGCAACCGCCATTGATGGACCTTGAGGTTGCAGGTCTGATTCGACCTCAACCAACCGAACTTTGGACGATCAAAACATGAAATGGACCCTCCTAGGACCCCGAAAAACACTATACACGACCTAGAGACCTAGGTCTAAGCCCTCAAAACTGAGGCTATTCTTCTCGGCCCAAAAACCAAACCTTTAAACTAGACCCCTAAACTGAGATTTAAGGATGGGGGATCGAAGCCCTTGCTGTGTGGATTTCAGAGAACCAAACCCCGTCCAAAATGGTTGAGAAACGAGGCCATGCAACCCAACTGAAATTCCCCCTGAACGTCGGCCGAAACAGAACACCATGGATGAACCCGAAGCTTGAAACCAATGCCAAGAGGTTCGTTTTACTCCCAGAAGTCGTTTAGGATCGAAACCTGTTGAAAACCGCACCTAAAACTCCACGAAATAGAGGGAGAAAATTCTGCAATTTTCTAGGGCAACAGTGGCCCTAGACGGGTGAAGACGATGAACAGTACGGGTCGGGCATGGATCGGGTTTTCGGGTCGGGTCCCGACCCGACCGAGAAACGGATAACCCGTTTAAAACCAAACTGTGTCGTTTTAACATAACTGATTTTAAATTTTAAATTTTAGGGCTGACGTCAGCATGACGTCAGCACATTACCCTGAACCGGTCAGAACCGGATTGGGCCGATCCGGTTCAATTGCTTAAGGACTGAACCCTTTGGTTTAGTTCAAACCTTTTGGAAAATTGCAAACCAACCCCCAACAGTTTTGAATATTACACTGTGGCCCAGTTTCTGATGTTTTAATTCATTTATACCCCTGATAATTTAATAAATAATAAATTAAATTATTTAATTAATTTATTAATTAAATAAAAATGACCAAATTACCCCTAGGTCATAAATAGGTCAAATGAAGTCCAAATAAGTCAAACGAATAGTGTATTTTCACTATTTCAATCATTCCGGACTCAATGGTGGAGTCCGATTTGGGAAATTAAGTCCCGAAAAATACAAACACGTAGGAGTAAATGACCATACTACCCCTGATGATACTCGAACCCAAATACAACTAAAAGATAGTCTATTTTGACTATGTCAGACATTCCGGACTCAACGGTGAGGTCCGTATTAGCAGATAAAGTGCCGAAAAATACAACACACGAAATTACCAAATTGCCCCTGACACTGTTTAGAACCCAAACAAAGTCCGATTGAGACGAAACTGAAAACAATAGAAACCCTGACACGTAGGGGACTATACACGTGATTGGATGACGAATCGGAGTCGAAACTTCACAACTGTGAAATGACCAAAATACCCCTAACCCTGTATCAAGTTAGATAACATCCGAATGAACTAAGAACTAACCCAATGAAAGCTTAAATAATTTCATGACCGGACTGTCTAGAGGTAGTACACATCCTGACTTCTTGGGATCATGCTATAGGATAAAAACTCAAGCCAGTCATGGAAGGGAAAAACAAGAAATTTACCATTATGTCTAAAGCCGAAAGACTAGCTGACAAGAAGCAACAGGAGTTCATGCAACAACTATTATGGCAACAAAAGATTATCGAACGGAACATAAGGATAGCCAAAACAACCGAGGTAGTCTCCGTTCGACCGTTTATATACAAGATGCGTACCAAGGCAATGGTCGCGGAGGCTAAACTAAAGAAACAGGAAGACACGGAAACCCTGAAAGAGTGGGTGCAAAGGTGAATTTCAATTATCATAAAACACATAGACAGCGAGATAGTCTAACTCAGGTTGAATTTTGAATTAGAATAAACCAAGTTAAGATTCATGTGAGATTTACGAAATGTTCATAAATTTTCTAGGATAAAGAAGGATAAGAAGAAGAGAAAGGCTTCTCAGTTAAGTCCCGTTACCGCACAAGGTGAGTAACCTAGACTCCTGAATTGGTGTATAAGTACACCGTCTAGTTATTGTATTTTTTTATACTGTACTGTACTGTTCCTACTGATATACTGTCTTCCATGCTTTTACTCAATGCATGACTATATTTTACCCTGTCCGATTTCACTGTTCCGTATTGAAATGAAATTATTCCTTGTTTTTACTAAAAGAACTAACTGACTCATGGTACCAAATTCAGTCTTGAACACTGTATGAGCATATTGCACTATTTAAATTGTGCATACTGTACTGTTATCCTGTTATACTGTTCTGCTCCGCTCATTATTGAACTGTTCTGTTGCTATGATGTTTTGACTGTATTCTTGTTTTAAATATTGTTCAAATATATGGATTTAACTATATCCTCTGAAATGTCTGATTCGACCACCTGTTTTATAAACAACAATGGTTTGAAACCCATGACAAGGGACCCGTGTTACTCACTGGGCTTTTTAAAGCTCACCCCTTCCCTAACATTTTTCAGGTGAGGGACCCAGCGACCAGGATTAGCGGGTTGGAGACCCGGAGAACTATTTTGAAGAACTTATGAATTAACCATTTTTGTACCTAACTCCATTTTTGAATATGATGTACTGAAACCTAAGACTCGTATCTTTTGTAGGACAATGATGTAATAGTTAACCATGGATGTATTAATGGCTCTGCCAAGGTGTTATGCATTCCCTTAGTTCTGCTGCAACTTATATTAATTGAATGCATTGTACTTGGATGTTACTGATGAATGGCCTGTGGTTAGGATTACCGTCGGCATTTTGATTTAAAAAAAAAAAAAAAACCCGATGGTTGCCTAACTGGCCGGTTGCATGCCCCTAATCCGCACAGGGTGGGTAAGGGGGATGTGACAAGGTTAGTATCAGAGCCTTAGGTTTTACATCCTGAACATAGAACAGAACCTTAGGGTCACCGAAGAACTGAACCTTTAGGGAGTATATGCTCGAGTGGTAGGAACCTTGAGCTAACAGTGATCTAAGTATCGACCTATGAAGATACACTGAACGAGGGTACTGAAAATTGCTTTATTCTGTCTCAGATGCCGCCACGGACAAGGAACGGCAATAGGGAACCGCAAGCCCCGACAAAGAGTGTTGCTATACGCGAAATGCGGGCAACTTTGGCTCAGTTCGCCCGAGCGATAGAGGGGTAATATAGAACCCTGCAGCAGAACCAAACCGGACTAGTTAATAACCCGGCTGAAGCCCCAGCTATGCCACCCCCGCCTGCTCCGGTGCCACCTGTTGGAGTTGGTATCCGCAACGAACTACTGGATAGGTTTCACAAGTTGAGACCTCCATCCTTCGAGACAGTCACAGAGCCTGAGCAGGCCGAAAAATGGGTGACGGCAATGGAGAAAGCTTTTGGACTTCTAATATGTACCGAAGAGGAGAAGGTGAGGCTAGCCACTTATATGCTTCATGGGGAGGCGTATAATTGGTGGTTAGAGGTGCAACGGCAAAACCCAGTTATGACATGGGCGGGTTTTGTGGAAAGGTTTTACAGCATGTTCTTTCCGTCGACAGTCCAGTGAGAGGAGAATTCAGGAGTTCACAAATCTGCAGCAAGGAGAGATGTCAGTGATCCAGTATGCCTGCAAAGTTCTCAGCCCTGTCCAGATTCGCCCCCTCTCTAATACAGGGAGAAAGGGACAAGGCAAGGAAGTTCCAAGGAGGCCTTCGCCTAGGACTTCGAACGAGGGTATCTGCTTTTGAGCTATACACTTATTCGGATGTGTTGAACAAGGCCCTTGTCATCGAAAAGGACATGGAGGACTATAATCAACTCAAAGACCAAGGACGGAAGAACAAGGGGAAAAGTTTCCAGAAATTCCAACCTTCAAAGAAGCAGAAAACTGAAGGTCGAGGCAAAGGGGAGAAAGGTCAGAAGAAAGCAAGGGAGGTGACTAAGTGCCCACATTGTCAACAGTCTCATCCAGGAGAATGCCGCAAGCTGACCGGTGCATGTTACCGGTGCGGGGAAAAGGGACACCTGGTCAAAGACTGCCCGCAGCCACCACCCGATATAAGAGCCCCAGCTCCGATTACCACTGCTACGACACAGAGGCTCCTTCCAGCAGCCCCCACCTAGGATAAGGGCAAAGCACCTCAAGGACGACCAGGGAGGGTGTTTGCCCTGGTGCCAGGAGAGACATCTACTGCCAATACTGTGGTAGCAGGTACACTCCTGATCTGTGAAACTTCTGCACATGTGCTTATTGATTCCGGATCCACACACTCTTTTATATCTCCACTGTTTACTGATAAACTGCATAGAACACCTGAACCTATGAATGAACTGTTGTCTGTACAAACCCCCTCTGGGATACGAATGATTGGGTCCAAAATCCTGAAGGACTGTAGTGTAGAAATTGGGGATCAAGAGCTGTCAGTAGACCTAATACCCTTGGACATCAAGGGATTTCGATGTGATCTTAGGCATGGATTGGCTGTCTCGCAACCACGCCACCATTGACTGTTTTGAGAAGAAGGTGTTGTTTCAACGCCCGGGGCAACCCGAATTTGTATTTAGTGGAAAAGGCGTTGTCTCTCCACCCTACCTCATCTCCGCCATCCAGGCAGGAAGATTATTAAGGAAAGGTTGTCTTGGATACCTGTGTAGCATTCTGGATACCCAAGCCCAAACTCCCCCGTTGTCAGAAGTGCCAGTTGTCTGTGAATTTCCTGATGTGTTCCCTGAGGACTTACCGAGTGGGACGGTTGATCGAGAGATTGAATTTTCTATCGACCTCGTTCCCGGAACTCAACCGGTATCTAAAGCCCCGTACCGAATGGCTCCATCAGAATTAAAAGAGCTGAAGGCTCAATTACAAGAGCTGTTGGAGAAGAGATTCATCCGACCCTAGTGTGTCACCCTAGGGAGCTCCAGTATTATTTGTGAAGAAGAAGGATGGCTCTCTGAGACTTTGTATCGATTATCGAGAGCTCAATAAAGTGACAGTGAAGAACAAGTATCCGCTCCCACGCATCGATGAGCTGTTTGATCAATTGCAAGGAGCAAGTGTGTTTTCCAAGATCGATTTACGGACTGGATACCATCAACTTAAGGTCAAGAATACTGACATATCGAAAACGGCCTTCCGAACCCGATATGGTCATTACGAGTTCTTGGTCATGCCTTTTGGTGTGACCAATGCTCCTGCTGCATTTATGGATTTAATGAATCGGGTCTTCAAGACATATTTGGATGATTTCATTATTGTTTTCATTGATGACATATTGGTGTACTCACGAAGCGAAGAGGAGCACGAAAGGCACTTGAGAATAGCGTTACAGATCCTGAGGGAGCACAAGTTATATGCAAAATTCAAAAAGTGTGAATTCTGGCTACCCAGCGTCTCCTTTTTGGGTCATGTGATTTCTGAGGAAGGTGTTGCTATAGACCCGTATAAGATAGAGGCTATACTGAATTGGCCTCAACCAACCACCGTGACCGAGATCCGAAGTTTTCTTGGGTTGGCAGGTTATTATCGACGCTTCGTTAAGGATTTTGCTAAGTTGGCGAAGCCGCTCACCCACCTGACTAAGAACAAGGTGCCATTCATTTGGACGGATGAACAGGAACGGAGTTTCCAACTACTCAAGGAGAAGTTGACTACAGCACCAGTTCTGACTATTCCCACCAAGGAGGGAAAGTTCGTCATTTATTGTGATGCTTCCCACAAGGGTTTGGGATGTGTCTTAATGCAAGACGGTAGAGTCATTGCCTACGCCTCTAGACAACTTCGACCACATGAACAGAATTATCCGACCCATGATTTGGAATTAGCGGCGGTAGGTATTTGCTCTAAAAATCTGGCGCCACTATCTATATGGGGAGGTATGTGAGATCTTCACTGATCATAAGAGCCTTGAAGTACTTATTTACACAAAAGGAGCTGAATATGAGGCAACGGCGTTGGCTCGAATTAATCAAAGACTATGATGTGACGAATCCAGTATCATCCTGGCAAGGCTAATGTAGTAGCCGATGCTTTGAGCAGAAAGTCTGGCAATCTTGCCTATATGATTACTACTCAAGAGGAGCTGATTCGAGACCTGGACGAGATGGGCATTGAGGTGATCCCACCAGGTGGTACGGCATATTTGGCCAATCTAACGGTTGAGTCTACATTGGTAGAACGGATCAAAGCAGGACAAGCTCAGGATGAGGAGTTAGTCAAAATCTACAAGGAAGTAGAGACAATTGGAAGACTGATTTTGATATTCAAGAGGGAATTCTGCGGTATCAAGGCAGGCTATGTGTGCCTAAGATAGACAAGTTGAGGAAGGAAATTTTGGAGGAAGCCCACACTTCAAGGTTCACGGTACACCCCAGAAACACAAAGATGTACCATGACCTTAGGGAACTGTACTGGTGGCCCGGTTTGAAAAGGGATGTGGCTGATTTTATCGCTCACTGTACAAGTTGCCAACAAGTAAAGGTTGAGCATCAACGCCCCAACGGATTTTTGCAACCACTCCCTATTCCAGAATGGAAGTGGGACCACATCACCATGGATTTCGTATCCGGCTTTCCCAAGTCTTCGAAAGGCTTTGACGCCATCTGGGTCATCGTTGATCGATTGACCAAATCTGCACACTTTCTGCCCGTACAAATGACTTTCAGCATGGAAAGGTTAGCCACGTTGTACATTCAAGAAATTGTACGCTTACATGGCACACCCTTGTCCATCGTTTCTAACCGAGACCCAAGATTTGTGTCACGTTTCTGGAAAAGCCTGCAGAAGGCACTCGGCACCGAGCTTAAGTTTAGTAAGGCATATCACCCACAGACGGATGGACAGTCCGAGAGAGTAATACAGATGTTGGAGGATATGCTACGACTGTGTGCACTAGATTTCAAAGGAAATTGGGCAGAACATTTGCCATTGGTCGAGTTCGCCTATAACAACAGTCATCAGGCCAGCATTAAAATGGCACCATATGAGGCACTGTACGGAAGGAGGTGTCGATCTCCACTCTGCTGGGCTGAAGCTAGTGAACAGAAGCTACTTGGGCCGGATCTAGTACAAAAAACCACTGAACAGATTCAGAAAATTCGGAGTAGGTTACAAACGGCCCAGAGTCGATACAAGAGCTATGCGGACAACAGAAGAAAGGATTTGGAATTTGAAGTAGGTGACCTTGTGTTCTTCAGAGTGTCACCATTGAAAGGAGTACTTCGGTTCGGGAAGAAGGGCAAGTTAAGTCCTCGCTATATTGGTCCATTCAAGATCCTGAAAAGAGTTGGACCAGTCGCGTATAGTTTGGCGCTACCACCCGAGCTAGATAAAGTACACCATGTTTTCCATGTATCGATGTTGAGGAAGTGTGTACTTGAACCCGGACAAGTTATTGAACATGAGCCACTCCAGCTGAGGGAGGATTTGTCATATGAGGAACAACCGGTGCAAATTCTGGATCATAAGGGAAAGACTTTGCGCAACAAGGCAATCCCACTGGTGAAGGTTTTATGGAAGAACCACACGACTGAGGAAGCAACGTGGGAGCGCGAAGCAGAAATGCGTGAATTGTACCCAGAGTTGTTCACTAGAGTGTAGTTAGGCTGAGTTTTGGGAACAAAACTCTTTTGAAGGAGGGGAGGATGTAACACCCCAGACTTAATTATTAAATTATGTAATGAAAAATTCTTCTTGAAATCTGATCTGGCATTTAACTGTTTAGAATCAACTGTTTAACACTGATCAAACCCATGTTAGCAAATGTTAAAAATTCTGAGAAACTGATTACTGTCACTGAACCCTCAGACACTGAAGCTAACCTAACTAGGAGTTGACTGAAAGAAGCCGCGTCGAAAAATAAGCTACAGAATGAAAGTTAGGAAGAAAACAGTGAAACTGCATTAATGCGCAGCCAAACAGGGCCTAAGCCCGAAATATGGGAAAAAGACCAAAAATGTGGCGAAGAGGATTTGATCCCTTGACCAAACTAGGCAAAATTTGGTTTACCAAAAAAAAATTTCCACCTAGGCTAGGAACACTTTTGTGTATATATGTACAAAGATATGTATATAAGTATAAATCTGATTTGGCCTCTCCCCAAAGTGGCCAATGGACATGCATGCAACACCTCAGCATGCATCACCCTAAGCCCTAGCCATCATGCCTATAGTTCATGATTAAACCTCTCTTCCAACCAGATTTCATGCAATACAATCATGCATGTGGGAAGATGGAAGGTTAAGAGAAAATGTGAGATATGTGTGTCTCCCTATATGCATGAGACCAGATCTGTATTGAGGGTTTAGTTTACTGTTTTAGAGAGAGTGTGGGTTAGAGAGAAAGGGAGAGAATCTAGAGAGAGAAAGTGAGACCTTGTGTGTGAGTTTGGCCATTGAAGAAGCAATAGAAGGGAGCTAAGGTCTGGGAGTGCACGGAGGGATCAAAGCCAACTGTTGAAGGTTCTGTTTGAGCACAGCCAGTGAGGGAGACCACTGTACGAAGGTCAGTTGTCCAAAATTTTCTGAAATTTTCCTCTTTGATTTGGCTACTGTTTTATAGCTTTTAGGATTGTTAATGCATGTATCATGTTTAGACCATAAAATCTGGATCGATTGTGAACATTTGGACCATCAGAACTGCCCCAAAAACCCAAACCCGTAGCAACCGCCATTGATGGACCTTGAGGTTGCAGGTCTGATTCGACCTCAACCAACCGAACTTTGGACGATCAAAACATGAAATGGACCCTCCTAGGACCCCGAAAAACACTATACACGACCTAGAGACCTAGGTCTAAGCCCTCAAAACTGAGGCTATTCTTCTCGGCCCAAAAACCAAACCTTTAAACTAGACCCCTAAACTGAGATTTAAGGATGGGGGATCGAAGCCCTTGCTGTGTGGATTTCAGAGAACCAAACCCCGTCCAAAATGGTTGAGAAACGAGGCCATGCAACCCAACTGAAATTCCCCCTGAACGTCGGCCGAAACAGAACACCATGGATGAACCCGAAGCTTGAAACCAATGCCAAGAGGTTCGTTTTACTCCCAGAAGTCGTTTAGGATCGAAACCTGTTGAAAACCGCACCTAAAACTCCACGAAATGGAGGGAGAAAATTCTGCAATTTTCTAGGGCAACAGTGGCCCTAGACGGGTGAAGACGATGAACAGTACGGGTCGGGCATGGATCGGGTTTTCGGGTCGGGTCCCGACCCGACCGAGAAATGGATAACCCGTTTAAAACCAAACTGTGTCGTTTTAACATAACTGATTTTAAATTTTAAATTTTAGGGCTGACGTCAGCATGACGTCAGCACATTACCCTGAACCGGTCAGAACCGGATTGGACCGGTCCGGTTCAATTGCTTAAGGACTGAACCCTTTGGTTTAGTTCAAACCTTTTGGAAAATTGCAAACCAACCCCCAACAGTTCTGAATATTACACTGTGGCCCAGTTTCTGATGTTTTAATTCATTTATACCCCTGATAATTTAATAAATAATAAATTAAATTATTTAATTAATTTATTAATTAAATAAAAATGACCAAATTACCCCTAGGTCATAAATAGGTCAAATGAAGTCCAAATAAGTCAAACGAATAGTGTATTTTCACTATTTCAATCATTCCGGACTCAATGGTGGAGTCCGATTTGGGAAATTAAGTCCCGAAAAATACAAACACGTAGGAGTAAATGACCATACTGCCCCTGATGATACTCGAACCCAAATACAACTAAAAGATAGTCTATTTTGACTATGTCAGACATTCCGGACTCAACGGTGAGGTCCGTATTAGCAGATAAAGTGCCGAAAAATGCAACACACTGAAATTACCAAATTGCCCCTGACACTGTTTAGAACCCAAACAAAGTCCGATTGAGACGAAACTGAAAACAATAGAAACCCTGACACGTAGGGGACTATACACGTGATTGGATGACGAATCGGAGTCGAAACTTCACAACTGTGAAATGACCAAAATACCCCTAACCCTGTATCAAGTTAGATAACATCCGAATGAACTAAGAACTAACCCAATGAAAGCTTAAATAATTTCATGACCGGACTGTCTAGAGGTAGTACACATCCTGACTTCTTGGGATCATGCTATAGGATAAAAACTCAAGCCAGTCATGGAAGGGAAAAACAAGAAATTTACCATTATGTCTAAAGCCGAAAGACTAGCTGACAAGAAGCAACAGGAGTTCATGCAACAACTATTATGGCAACAAAAGATTATCGAACGGAACATAAGGATAGCCAAAACAACCGAGGTAGTCTCCGTTCGACCGTTTATATACAAGATGCGTACCAAGGCAATGGTCGCGGAGGCTAAACTAAAGAAACAGGAAGACACGGAAACCCTGAAAGAGTGGGTGCAAAGGTGAATTTCAATTATCATAAACACACATAGACAGCGAGATAGTCTAACTCAGGTTGAATTTTGAATTAGAATAAACCAAGTTAAGATTCATGTGAGATTTACGAAATGTTCATAAATTTTCTAGGATAAAGAAGGATAAGAAGAAGAGAAAGGCTTCTCAGTTAAGTCCCGTTACCGCACAAGGTGAGTAACCTAGACTCCTGAATTGGTGTATAAGTACACCGTCTAGTTATTGTATTTTTTATACTGTACTGTACTGTTCCTACTGATATACTGTCTTCCATGCTTTTACTCAATGCATGACTATATTTTACCCTGTCCGATTTCACTGTTCCGTATTGAAATGAAATTATCCTTGTTTTTACTAAAAGAACAACTGAATCATGGTACCAAATTCAGTCTTGAACACTGTATGAGCATATTGCACTATTTAAATTGTGCATACTGTACTGTTATCCTGTTATACTGTTCTGCTCCGCTCATTATTGAACTGTTCTGTTGCTATGATGTTTTGACTGTATTCTTGTTTTTAAACATTGTTCAAATATACGGATTTAACTTTATCCTCTGAAATGCCTGATTCGACCACCTGTTTTATAAACAACAATGGTTTGAAACCCATGACAGGGGACCCGTGTTACTCACTGGGCTTTTTAAAGCTCACCCCTTCCCTAACATTTTTCAGGTGAGGGACCCAGCGACCAGGATTAGCGGGTTGGAGACCCGGAGAACTATTTTGAAGAACTTATGAATTAACCATTTTTGTACCTAACTCCATTTTTGAATATGATGTACTGAAACCTAAGACTCGTATCTTTTGTAGGACAATGATGTAATAGTTAACCATGGATGTATTAATGGCTCTGCCAAGGTGTTATGCATTCCCTTAGTTCCGCTGCAACTTATATTAATTGAATGCATTGTACTTGGATGCTACTGATGAATGGCCTGTGGTTAGGATTACCGTCGGCATTTTGATTTCAAAAAAAAAAAAAAAAACCCGATGGTTGCCTAACTGGCCGGTTGCATGCCCCTAATCCGCACAGGGTGGGTAAGGGGGATGTGACAGAATTCGGCTTAAAACTAATGAGTTGCAAGTTTGGGATGAAAACCTAAACCATGCAAAATGGACACCAAACCTTAATTTAAGATTAAAGGCCATTGAAAATAATTGACAATGGTTAAAGAATGAACCATTTTTGTCCAGAATCAGGGAGAAAGGCTTATGCATAGGTTCAACCATGGGAGCTCAAGATCGAGCTCCCTAGTGTGATTCAAAGCATATAATTGATCCTAAAATCTAAGTTGCACCTCCAAGAGCATTTTAGGATTGAAAACCACTTGAAACAATGCTTGAGTCGTAACAAAAAAGGGTCTACAACTCTAAGGTTTACTATTTATATCATCAATTAGACCTCCAAGAACATTATGGTATTGAAAACCACTTGAAACAATGCTTGAATTGTAGCGAAATAGGGTCTAAAACTCTAAGGTTTACTATGAATAAGAAACCTTAGCAATAAAGACGAAGATGAATAGTGACGGCTGACGGGTTAGGTCTGTATTGGGTTCGGGCCAACCCATGTGAAAAAAATTCTAATATTAAATAATAAGACGTTGGTTTGACATCACATGAGCTAACGTGGCAAACCAGCAGGACCAATCAATTTTTAGCTATTGTGCACTAATTCACTTATTGTCTGATTGAACTGGTCGGTTCTTTAATTAACTAAACCGGTTCTGCAGTGTAGACACCTCATTTTGTGACCTTTGATTAAATAGTAGTAATTCGGTAATTATGCTAAAAAACCTACTTCAAGTAGGACTCTTCTCGCCCATTAGGACTCCTCTTGACAAAGTCTTATTCCCGCTAGGATAGTAGAGTCCCAGTTCCAATAGGACTCCTTTTGACAGAGTCCTATTCCTGCTAAGACTCTTTTAACAGAGTCCTAGTCCAAGTACGATTCTTCTCGATAGAGTCCCACTACTATTAAGAATCTCCTGCTAGAGTCTTATTCCAAATAGGGCTCTTTCTAATAGAGTTCCACTCTTGTTTGGACTCTTCCGACAGAGTCCTAGTCCAAGTAAGAATCTTTCCTATAGAGTCTCACTCCCGTTAGGCCTCATCTGTCAGAGTCCCAGTCCAAGTAGGACTCTTTCTGATAGAGTCCCACTCCTATTTGGACTCCTTTGTCAGAGTCCCAGTCCAAACAAGACTCTTCCTATTAGAATCCATCTTGGTTAGGATTCTCACCAAATTGGGGGTAATTTGGTAATCTTGAGTGATAGTAGTCTATTTAGGCTTAATTAGGACTTTTCACTTTTAGAGTTTTTATAAATCTAGTTTCTTGATATTTCCTTAAATAGAGATACATCGAACCTAGTCGTTTCATTTTAGAGTTTATTTTCTAATTAAATTCTATTTCTCTTTTATCTTATTGGCTCTTACATGTAGACATCAATTCTATTGGTCCATGCATTGTCATAATTATTTATTAATTCATTTAGTTAGGATAATCATTCCTTAGGATAATTATTTAGTTTTCTATTTATTTAATTAGGTGATTATTACTCAAGACAAGATCCTAGTCCTCTATTTTAGGGTTTTATCTTAGACCCTTGGATCGAATCTCTATATTTTTTCATAAATAGAGCCCCCTAGACATTAGTTTTAGGGGACGAAACACACAATTTTCATAGTTTTACGCTGTTAGTTTAATTATAGAGTTAACTCTACAAGAACTCTCCCATTCTTAAGGCCGAAGTCATGCCAAAGTGACAGCCTCCCTTCAAGAAGCAATCAGAAGTGACACTTTCCAAACTAAAGAACAAGCCGGAGGTTTGACCAACTGAAGCCTCCGATCTAGAGTTGCCTAGCCGAAGTGCTGCCTGACTACCACAACTGAATAAGGTACGCTCTCAAACCCTTAATTGTTTTCTTTAGATCCAGTTGATCTCGCCTCTTTTATCACTCTCGATCAAAGATAGTAAACCAGAGAACTACGTGACTCTAATTCCATTTTCTAAATAGATACTTTAGAAGCCTCCAGGCCCTAGTCAGATCTTCTTTCTGTCTTTTTTGTTTTATTTTATTTCTTCATTCTCGATCCTTTATTATTGATTTTTTCTAGACTCACATCTCTCTTTTCTATTTTCACATGACAAAATAGCCTTGCAAGTAAATATTTGAGGCGGATCTATTCTGATTGGGTGGGGTGGGTGCCTAACACCTTCCCACTCCATACCTTAGCCCCCGAATCTATATTTTTTTTGGTTTCGTAATTTCAGTGCTTTATTTCATTTGATCTATGAAAAGGGATCTTTGGAATATAATTAGGAGACAAAGAGATGTAATTTCTATTATTTCATTCCTTTTAAGTTTCCTTTTAATTATATTTTGTTGCAACAGCTTTGCTTGTTTCTTGTTAAAAACAAGCTAGCGACTCCTCAATATCTCTATCTCCCATAAGAGACGTTCCTTCCCACCTTTAGGGAAGAAGACAGCTGGGATACCTCTAAATCTACAAAAAGGATTACTACTCCTTTTTTTCGGTGTTGGCGCTCACTAGTGGTGACTCCACTGGGGACTAAAGAGGCCTAGACTCGGTGAAGTATTCACTTCAAGGCTATTTTTGTTTATTTGCTTAACATTCATTTATTTTACAAGGTATGATGAATAAATGGATGTATGGATGCCCAAATGTTTGGATGGATGAATAAAAAATGGCTAAAATCTTAACACCTTGTACACACATCACTTTCATACAATTCGTTTTGTACTACATGCCCTCTAAACCTCGGATGGTTAATAGCCCTCGCCTCGTATGCTCACTCAGCTTGGCGGATGTGGGCGGTGAAAGCCCTCTACTCCTTGATCGAATACTGCTTAACTGGGGACACTACATTCTAGTGTCCTTAAGATGGTATTCAAAAAGGTGATAGCGGATCGAATCTCTATATTTTGCCATAAATAAAGCCCTTTGACCATTACTTTTAAGGGAACGAGAAACACAATCTCCATAGCTTTATGCTGTTAGTTTAATTCTAGAGTTCTCTCTACAAGAACTTTCCCTCTCTTAAGGCTGAAGCGATGCCAAAATGATAGTCTCTTTTCAAGAATCAAGCCAAAGTGATACTTTCCAAATAGAAGAACAAGTCAGAGGTCTGCCCAACTGAAGCCACTGATCAAGATTTTCCTAGCTGATGTGCTGCCCAACTACCATGACTGAATAAGGTACGCTCCTCAAACTCTTAACACTTTTCTTTAAATCCTGGTTGATCTCGCCTCTTTTATCATTCTTAATAAAAGAGGGTAAACCGGAGAACTATGTGACTCTGATTCTGTTTTTTAAACGAATACGTAAGAAGCCTTCGTGTCCGAGTCAGATTTTTTTATTTTTTTTTTGTCTTTTATGTTTTATTTTATTTCCTCGTGCTAAATATTTTATTATTTATCTTTTTCTAGACTCACATCTCTCTTTTCTGTTTTCTTATGACAGTATATATAGCCTTGCAAGTGAATATTTGAGGCTAAGTTGGTGACTCCTCAATCTCTTTATCTCCAATAAAAGGCGTTTCTTCCCACCTTTAGGGAAGGATACATTCGGGATCCCTCTAAATCCACAAAAAAAATACTACTTCTCATTTGTTTCTGGCGCTGGCGCCCATATACGCTTTTATTAACAAACCAGTTGGTTTTGGGCCAAGCATTGGAATAAACCATAACTTTTGTTAATTGTAATTTGACCCCATAATTTTATAGAAATTACAAATGGCCCTAGAAAACTAATTAATAATTATTTTGATGCCCCTTTGGCCTAAAAGTGTTGTAATAAAGGGCAATTGAATTGTAAAAAAGACATTTCCAATATTTTTGGGCATTCTAGACTCATTGGCGGAGTCCGATTTAGGAACAAACAAATTGGACTAATTTCAAATAAGTCCTAATGAGTTAATAAAGCTAGCAAATGAATTTTGATGACCGTGAGGGTAGCCACCTTAAGTTTTTTGATGTTCCAGTGTCAATGGTGGAGTCTATTTCGTTAAACGAGGTACCCAAAGTATAGATATGTAAATTTTTTTTATTTTTAAACTATCCTTAATGATATACAAGCTATCAAATAGACCAGGAAAGACTTAGAAGGGGCAAACCTAACATTGTTAGACGCTCTGGACCTAATGGTGAGGTCTAATTAAGCATCCGAGAATCCAAAGATGGTCCCACATGAAAGTGTAAAATTATGAAAATGCCCCTAGACCTAAAGTAAGCCACAAGAAGGCTAATTAAGATTTAGAAGAGGCTAAATTTAGTATTTTGGTGACCTAGACCTAACAGTGATGTCCGTTTGTGAAAATTAAAACTTTGAAACAAATTTTAAAATAATGATTAAGTCTTTAAGGGCTAAAGTAAGCTAAGAAATGAACTAAAAATCATTATAAACCGTAATTAGAGAACCTAAGGGGATCTAAAATAATAAGGCTAAAGCATTTAGTTAAAATATTTTAGGCCATGATGAGTATTAACGAAGTATCAATGTGTATTGATCCATAACTTAGGATCACCAACAAGGAAATGGAGATAAGATGATTTGTAATGCAAGTTTGGAAAGATGTAATAGTGGACTCATGAACACGTGAGTAATCTAGAACTTTGAAGTTCGAATTTTCACACTATGTGTTTAGAACTATATTTTTTATCACACTTCTATTTATTGAAGTAATTGTTATCGTATTGAGTGATTGATTTGCTATCATTTTTTCTAACAAATTGTCATTATTTTAAGAGCAAATTGTTATCAATTTATTGATTGAATTGCTATCGTATCATTGATTGGATTGCTATCATTATTGATCCACTATTTTATGAACTCGTTTTGAAATGTGAAGCATATTGATTGTCTACTATTTTAAATGAATCGATTGAATTATTCTAAATCGTTTATCAAATTTCCTCAAATTGTTTCACTCCATGCCATTACACAGAATTGATGTGTTATTGCTCACCAAAAGTGAATTGATGTGTTATCGCTCACCAAAAGAGAATTGTACGTACACCTAGTGTACGGGATTACACAGTGATTGCTGTCATGACTTGTCTTGTATTGTTAACAGCATCTATTGCATTGATTGAGTGGCATAGGTCACATTGTTAATTTCGTAATGTGCATATTGAATCATATTGATTGTCATTAATCGAATTGAATCCCATTGATCGTTATCCATTGTCATTGAATAGTATTGTTCATATTGAATCATATGGTTGATCGTATCGTATTGAAATTTATTTTAAGACTTTTCTAATGTTTTAAAAATTATCATGCTTCACATCCTCTATCGAACGATTGATTGATTAGAAAACTTAAATTGGTGGATAATTAATCAAACATTCTTTTAGTTTCAAAATTCCATCGATCAAAACGCATGATAGAGAGCCATGATTATTCACAAGCTTTTCACAAAGCTTACATGGATTTATCCATGCATATTTCAAGTGTACTTAGAGAAAGGATAGACAATAAGCAAGAATTGAGAAGTCTCTAAGCATAGAGGGAATCTCCCAAGATACAGTATAGGATATTCAAGTTATTTTGGGGATGACATGCTAAGAGTAGGTGACAACTTAGAGCAAGAAGAAGTAAGATAGACTAGTAGACTAGAATTAGTCATTAGTTGTATTTGTAATTGGGCCCATAATGTTGTAAACATTGTACACTTGTATAATGTACATTTATAAAATAGTAGTACTCTGCCAAGTGTGATTGCAATTATATTCAAAAAATAATATGTAACATCCACACGTAATGAATTGGGTGATTTTTGTGTAATGCATTGGAAGCAATATCAATGAGAAACCTTTTTGGGAAAAATGTGAGATATTAGGGAGTAAGATTAGGAAATGTGATCTAATCACATGTAGACTTAACCTAACCAAAGGTAAACCTAATTTAACCTAAGTTAATATGTTAAGTGGTTAAATATATCACTAACCTAAAGTAGGAACAATTATACATCAAATATCACGAATTATTTAATAAAATAATTATTAAATAATAATAAAAAATAAAGATAAAATATAGAAACGATATAATAAAAATATAAAAAGTTATTTTTTCCATCATTGGACTTGCACATGATGAGAGAGCACAGAATACACACATATGAGCGTATATATATATGTATGTGTGTGTGTGTATATATATATATATATAAATGGAATAAGATTTTAAAAATAAATTTTTTTTATGCATGCTCCCCCATGTGTATAGCCTTCTAAGCCCACTATAGCAGCTTGCAACAACTGCAAGGCTGCACAACCACCCTTAGCCTTTATTTATGACTTATGATCATTAAAGGTGAAGTAAAATTCTCTCCCTATATATATACAAGCTCATGTAACCTAATTTTCATTTACTAAAATTGAGTGAGGAAAGAGATAATTTCGTGCAAAAAAGGGGTTGAGGAATTGCTTGGATAGGGAGAAAAGAGGAGAGAAAAAGTGAAGTAAAATTTAGGAATCCATTCAAACACGTTTAATATTCAATTATTTCACTTCCATTAAGTTTTTCATGTTATAGAAGTAGAATCCAACTTGTTAGGAGGTCCCAAGAACCCTATATGTCCTATTCTAGAGAAGAGCAACCATGAATGGACCTTCAAGCTTGGTTTACAATCAACTTAAATATTACCTTTTTTTAAAGACCTTGTTTTACATGTTATAAAGACCAAAGAATACCTTGACCACGATCACAAAGCTCAAAGTTGAGCCCAAAATAGTGAGTTGCTGGTTTGGGTCGAAATATAAAAGTTTTTGAATTGAGCACTAGGCTCAATTCTAAGCATTGAAACCTGGGGCTCTCATTAAAAGGATTCCAAAGCATAAAAAATGAGCTCATTTGGTTAACTATACACTGAGAAATATTGAGTTACAAGTCATGACTATGTTTATGCACGGAGGGATATTACACGGATATCACTTAAGGTCCCAAGTCGTAAATTACCTAGAATGGGGGGTTGAATAGGTAGGTCTAGAATTAAAAAGTTATTTTGCATTCATTTCAGTTCTTGGTTAATTACAATGGTGACACAATTAATCAAAAAATCACTCAACGTGATTAATCTAATGTTTAAGCCCTTCCACCAATGAAACCACCAATAATTAATCAATTCACCAACCAATTCAACATTCACCAAAATTAACAACTAAATTGATTTTATAGAAATTTTCACAATTCAATTCAAAATCAACTAAGTTATCAATTTTTTCAATCAATTTACTAAATTATGTTTTTTAATTATCTCAATTGAATGCACAATTATGAAATCATGAAAAACTCAATTTCTCAATAAAATGGAAGCAATTCAAATCAAGCAATTAATAAATTGAAAGAGAAGGAGAGAGAATAGATTGCACACCAATTGATGATGGAGAAAACTACCAAGGACAACAATCCTTGGAGTAAAACTTTGGAGTAGGGCCAATATCCTGGAAGTGATGAACTATGACAGAAAGTGAACTACAATGAGTCTCCGAACAATCTAAGTACCTTTAGCACCATTCTCACCGATTGTATCCAAATTCCTCTCGAATCTTGAAGTTGTCATAGCTAATCCTTCAGACAACCAGACTCATCCACGGTCTCGGACTCCTCCAATCAAGCCTCTTCAAAATAATCGCGAATCCACATGACCTTGGTGTCCACCGATCGCTTAATGCGAAATCCTCGCGCTTGAAATCCTTCAATCATCAATGGTGAATTTGACGCGAACCAAGGCTCTTAAAATCTGATCGAATCATGTGCTTTGATCAAATGGGATAAAAAAAAATGAGTAGAGAAGATAATGAATGTCATGAATGATCAATTTCTCACAAAAGTATCAAGATCTATCAACAATTTTGCTCTCACAAATTGAGACTCTCTCATTTTGTTTTTTACTGCTCTCAAATATATTTTTGCCTATTTTTCGCAAGGACCTTGGTTGATCCCCAATTGAGAAGAAATCATATTATAATTTTTTTTTTCGCCCAGGGTTTGTTTGAACGAACATGTAACGAGTACAACTCTAAGGCTGCAACAACTCGTTTTATAAAAGAGTTTGATGGAATGGAAATGAATGAGAATGAACACTACTGTCGTTAGTTGGAACTATCCAAAGCTTCGTTTGAATGAGCAACAGTGAGTTCCTCATTCAAGGCTTGTCTTGTAAACTGAATTTTTCCATTTGTTTATTTTTAAAGATATATTTTGGAAAAAATGGTTCACAACCACAAGTCAATCACATACATGATGATAAGATAAAATCTATATGCTATGCATGCATGATGTGAGTGTGTGAGATCCGATCAAATATGAAAGACCATTTTACTCTTTTGAAAACAAGTCGATCGGTAGTGATACACAATAATGTCTCTTACATGAACTTGGGTAAGGACATGCATCATTGTATTTAACTCGAAAGACTTATGTACGGATTATACACAAAGCAAATTTTGTCTAACTGGATTAGCCAATATACAAAATGGACCTCATAGTCCTAACACTCAAAAACTTTAAAACCCTATTGAATTACATTAAGATGAAGAATCAAACTTAGTACCTTAAGCTCCATTCTACTCATTCCTGTCTCTAATTGCCTTTGAATCCACAAGCTTCTTCTATAGTTGAAATCTTCATAGAACCCGATGCCTCTCACGGTCTCAGAATCCTTTGATCGAGCCACTTCAAAATCACAACTCCTCGCAACCTCAGACTCCTCTGATCGCTCAACAATGAATCCTCATGATTGAACTCCAAACTCTTCAATGGTCATTTCACATGGAATTATGATTCTTTGAATTGACTTGGATCATGTGATGTGATCTAAATAAATGAGTGATTAGAGTAGAGGTATGCATGATTTACAAGTATGAATGTTCACTCATGAAAGCTCTAAGATCTTTCAAATGTACAGCTCTCACAATTTGAACTCTCTCTAATCTTATTCTCCCTTAACTCAAACTAAATTTTTATGATTTTATATCAATGAGGCTGGATCTCAAAAGAGTCTTGAAAATAGAAAATTTTATGTTTTCCCATTATGTTCATTCGAACGAATCAGTAGTTCGCGCTAACGATCACCTTTCATTCGAATGAGCAAGGAACGAACATTAAACAAGCAAAATGCAAAGGTTGCAACTCATTGTTTAATGGAGTCCTTTTAAATGAGATCGAATGAACAAGAACGAGCCTCAATTGTTCGTTCAAACGAGCCACTTGGTTTGTTCGAACGGGCAACAGAGTGTTACTTATTCTCTACCTGTCTTGTGAACTTAATTTCCCTAAGTGTTTTGAAATATGCATTTTGAAAAAATTGTTTCACAATCATAAGTCAACTACACACATGATGATATGATGTCTACTATATGCAATGCATGCAATGTGTGAGTGTGTGAGATCCAAATCGAAACAAAAGTCCAAAAACCCAAATTACCCTTCGTGAACCAAGTTGGCTGGTAGATGTACACAACAATGAAGCTTAGACTGTCTTGGAGTAGAGCGAGCATTGAGATACTTTAAGCCTAGGACTAATGCAATAATTACAATCAAAGCACGTTTTGTCAAACTGGATTAGCCAATTACAACATCAGACCACTTGGTCCTAACAAACTCCCTTTTTGGTAATTTATAAAAAAACTGAAACACTAGTACAATACATCAAATTACATAACCCCCATAGAGCCAAACAGTAAGAAATTATACATTTTAAGCTAGTATTCTATACTATACAAATCACTTAGTATTGCTAAAAAATAGTCAACCTGTTTCTTGCATAACAAACTTAACTATACCACGTGAGACCATATCAAGAGAAATATATCAAATAAATCTAATGAAATCATGAGAATAAATGGATATCAAAATAAGGACAAGATGCAGTAAACAAGATAACCATGTAATCAAATTCTGTGAGCAATAAAAGTGAAAGTCCATGTTATCTCAATCTTACGCAAAAAAAAAAAAAATTGTATATGCTACTCCTCCTTAATATGTGCACAAAGTAATTCCCCCTCCCTAAGTGCTCAAATAACATCTCCTCCTTTTTGCCACAATGACAAATGAAGGAATCAAACAAGTAACAACATGAAGGAAGAAGTATAAGCAGGAATACAATCATGCATAATGAGATAACAATTAGACAACAATGATAAGAAAAATATCTATGATATTAGAACAAACAGTGTATCTATCATAAATCCCAAAAATAAAAATAGTATGCTAAGGGAAAAAAAAGTCAAATAGTACATGTAGTTGATAAGTGTGCAAAACATTTTATAGGTAAACCTCACTACAAAAATATTACTCATCCCTTATGCAGAACTATAGTTGCATCACTAATATGCCCCTAGAGGTGGTGAAAGTCAAAAAACGCGGGATAAAACCTTTAATAAGCTCTAGATAGCTCCACTATGCAATGCCAACTCTTCCATCATCAGTAGGAAAAATTCAAATCGGATCCTGATGTTGCTGCTCAGGCCTCTCATCGATGTCAGTACTGATCTGAGCATGATGTAGCTCTAGTATCTCATATATCTCATCTCTAGACATTGGCGGACTTACTATGGATGAGGATGCTCCTATTGACCCATAGGAAGTCGATACCTAGTGAAGTACAGAACTACAGTCAAGTACGGTAAATGAGGAAGTCCTCTACTTGAATTTGTTTGTCAAGCTGGTGTTGTGGCAACCAAGGTGGCTATTACTGCTGCTAATGTTGTGCCGGAGCTAGTGGTTGTTGCTGATGCTGCTCTTGTGGCTAAGCTTGTGTAGGCTACTGCTGCTTCTGCTCATCATTATGATCATGCTCCTCATTGGGAGGAGCAATGACATGTACTTGGGACATAGCAGGAGTCCTACGTGTGAAGGGAATGGACAGAAGGATAAGAAAATAAGTGGTGTAGAATGGTACGCACTGAGCAGCACATATCTTGGTGATGAGGTTACTGAATGGAAATGATGTAGTGCATCTGACACCAATGGTAGATGAGTCGATGACTCCTAGAATATAGGAAGGAGAGTCGATCTGAATTGCAGTGTCGATGATATAAATGAGTCTAGCGTGGGACAGAGTTGGTGTATTCTTGTGATTGACTGGATGAAGAATATTACAGACAATGAGATTAAGGATTTTATATAGTTTACCCTACTCTAGAGTGTCAACCTTCGTACATAATACTATCGAACTGTTAACACGGAGGGTGAATGCAATAAGCTCAATAGAAAGAAGGATAACATCTTGAGAATAAGGGAATCCAGGCTACTCAACTTTGGGAATGCCAAGAGTTTAAGCAATAAGATCTGCAGTGAGTGAAAACTTAACTTTACTGTAACTGAGTAGGCTCTCTAGGCATCACGAGAACGTAGGTTAGAGTAAAACTCTCAAACCACAGTCTAATCAACCGAGCCCATGACAGTCGAGAGGGGTAGCCATCCACATGACTCAAAGAGTCTATACATGAGTGTCTCACGTACATCTTCTATCAAGGATGCCCTCTTTAGAAGGCCAGGATGAGACAAGACATAAGTTACTCGTATTTAGGTCACTTAGGTAGGAAAATACTCAATACCTCGAGGCACTGGACCTAAACGAATAACATAGGAGAACATGGGTACAGTCTTGGTAGACAGGATCACGTATTGGAGTACAGGAAAAAAATGTAGGAAAATCCTAAGATAAGCACTACATGAAGTGTATTGATTTAGCAGTCCACACTAACCCTGGAGTCTAGATGTTAAATCAATGGAAAGTGAAAGAAGGACCTGAGGACTTACAAAATCAACGAAACAGAAGAAATCTAAAAATGATCAATAAAAAGGTGCCCTCGATGTGTAGATCACACTAACTGGTATGAAAAATGCAAATAAAGTATGTCGATATCAATATTTTGCCAAGAATTATGACAAATTTGAGAGAAAAGTGAAGAGAACCAAAAGAAATGGGAAAATGGGTTGTTACTCGTGACTTTTGAACTGAGTAGTTGTTCATTTGAATGAATAAATGACTTCAGTTCAAACAAGCACCCGAGACTGCTCCTCTTAGAAAAATAGAGTGTCCTGTTTTGTTTAACATTCTTTTGCTCAGTTCAACTAGGAAAAACAAGGGAACAAATTTTTTGAATAAAATTTCAGTTTTTAGTATGACAAATTCTAAGATGAAATCATTTATCAAGAAAGCTTGGGATGTTTTGTAGACTTCCTATCAGGGTACAACTGTTGTCAAGAGGTCTAAACTGTAAATGTTGACCTCTAAGTTTGAAACACTTAGGATAGAAGAATCTGAAACATTCAATGAATTTTATACCAAACTAAGTGATCTGGTCAACTCTACATATAATATTGGGTAAAGAATAGAGGAACTGTTGTTGGTCCCTAGTGTGTTTCTAAGCTAGAAGGGGGGGTTAATAGGTTTGTCAAATTTTTGTAACTTTTTATCCTCAACAGTAACTACAACAATTGAGAATACAATATTGAATTGATGTTTTATGCAATATACAACACTTTGTTCAATTCAATTCACAACAACACATTCACTCAATTTAATTTTACAAGTGTTCAATAAACCAACCAATTCACCACAATTTTTTCAAACTAGTTAATCAATTAATTGATTCAATTATTCAATTCTCAACTCAATTAATCCAATAATCATTTTTCACAATCTACATCTCAATTTCCAAATTATTATATCAATTAATATACAAAATTGATTCCAATTATCAATTCACAAATTATGATTATTCAAATTAAACGAAAGCATGCTTGAATTGATAAAATCATGAATTGTAAAGCACATTAGGGAATTGAGAAATTCACACCGATTATGGTTATGAAGAAACCATCACAATCACTTGTGATGGAAAACTCTGAGGCACTTCTTGCTCGATGAAGAATCTCCATTATGAGGAATGAATCGATTACAATGCGGAAAGAAAATGAACCTAAATCTCTAGCCCTGTTCGATCTCTTGGTCTCGATTCTGACTTGAATCCACATGCTTCCACCTACTAGTGTAGATCTTTGACACAATCGTGAACTCCACACTGACCTTAAATTCCTTCAATGCACAATCGTGAGTCTCCACACGACCTCAAACTCCTCTGATTTCTCTATCCTTGAAATCCATAAGAATCAAACTATATTGATGATGATTGTTTGATCTAGGCTTTCATGATGATTTAGATCAAGGTGATTATGATGCAAATCATTCCACAAAGATGAACAGATATAGATAAAGTATATATGAATGATTTCTAATGAAATCTCTCATTTCCAATCTGTTGTTCGTTCGAACGACCATTTGTTTGAACGAACAACAAAGAATTGGTTTCTCTTGTACGGTGAAGCCAATTTCCCTAAGTGTAAAAACTCAATATTTTTTAAATATGAATTTTGGGAAAATTGTTTCACAAGGCAAGAAACCAACACACATAATGAATAGTGATATATCCTATATGCAATGCATGATATGTGTGAGTGTGTGAAATCCAAATCATAACAAAAGTCCTAAATACCCGAAATACCCTTTGTTATCCTTAAAGGTTTCCAACTAAGGGCATCTCAGTAATTTTGATGATCACAAAACATTATCCAATGGACTAATGTTTTTATCCAAGTGACAATACAAATAAGTTATCTAGGTCAAAGAAGATTATTGACAAAGTAAATGACAAAAGTCTATCAAGCTAAAAGATTCCACTCAAGAATATGCTCCAAAGCAAAGATCAAAACAAGTGGAATGTTCCTATGATGATTCAATAAAATTGGACACACTCAAGCCCAAAGATTCAAGTGAAAACTTTCATTTTCCTTATTTTAGGTTCTGGGTTTTGGGTGATGTTAGGATTAGATTGATAATTGGTCGTAAGCATTTACTATTTAAAGTGATCATCTAAGAGCTAACCTCAAATGATTTTTCAAAACGAAGCATCGTCATAACTTAAGTTTTGAAAGATCATAAGGTTTTGATAAAAGTATACTAAGAAAAATAAGTCAGAAGACACCTATTGTCAAAATTAATCGATTAGTTCATGGAACCAGTCGACTAATTCTTAAAGATTATTAGTTACACTAATCAAACTAGTCAACTGGTCCATTGAACCAATCAACTCAGTGATGTTTTACAAAATAACCTAAAGTCTCACTATCGAAATCAGTCAACTTCCAAAGAATTCTATTGACTGTCTTTTAAAGGCGAAATTAGTGTACAAACAAAAACTAGTCGACTGAGTGACAATTTGACGAATTGTTTGAGTACACTGTCCAAATTGGTCGACCTAAAGGAAATATCAGTCGACCACTTCTCAAAGGAA
This sequence comes from Nyssa sinensis, assembly GCA_008638375.1. NCBI lineage: Eukaryota > Viridiplantae > Streptophyta > Magnoliopsida > Cornales > Nyssaceae > Nyssa > Nyssa sinensis. The sequence goes on from CM018034.1 coordinate 35,836,732, forward strand.
AAATAGTGTACAAATAGAACTAGTCGACTGATCCTTAAAACTAGTCAACAGATCGTTTTTAACCAAATGAACCTTAAACCCTCTAAATAAATTAGTGGGCCTAATCAGTCGACCAATCCTCATTACTGTTGACTGGTTGATGATTTAGTCAGTCGATTTTGTCGATTTGGAAATCGCAAATTCAGATTTTGAATAGACAAATATTTTAAAAGGGCTATAAATAGAGGTTCACTAGGGCTTTCTAATCCATCACTTACAAGTTTACATTTTCACATCTTTGTTATCTTCCAAATCTATATCTAAACGTTATACTTATCTTAAATACTCAGAGCTTACACCTAATCTATCTATAGAGAGTGGGCATCGTATTGCACTAAAACTACTATAGAAGAGAGTGCTATTTAGTAAACATCATCTCATTGTAGTGAGAGTTGTGGGTAAGTGCTCCCAGTGAGGCAAAATGATATATTTTGTTGGGACAAGAGGGATGCGGTCTTTATTTTGTAAAGGTTTGGTCTCCACCTATAAGGAGGTCCTAATAGTGAAAAACTAAAGTGGGGATACTTGAGTCAAGGATGTAAGAAATTTTATGAACCTTGTAAAACTATTGTGTTTGCTCTCTCTCTATTATTTATTTATTGTGCATCTATTGGTTTCATTTTTGAAGATTAGAAAAGAAACCATTATTTGCAAAATAGTCTATTCACCCCCCCTCTAGGGTAAATATCTGGGCAACACCCTTCATGAACCAAGATGGCCGAATGACGCACACGACAATGAAGCTTGGACCATCGTGGAGTAGAAAGGGGGCTTTGAGAGATACTAAGCTTAGGACAATGCCATGATTACAACCAAAGCATGGTTTGTGAAAATCAAATTAGCCAATTACAATAAAGGACCCCTAGTTCTAACAAACTCCCCATTTTGCAATCCGTGCAAAAAATGCACCAATAGTAGAAGAATACAATTAAATAAAAATTCATAAACCCCCAAGAAATTAGAAGAAGGGACATTATAATTTTTTATCTAATATTCTATACTATGTTAAAACGTAGTCTTGCTCAAATGTAGTTGCACTTGTTTACTGCACATCACCACTGGACTGTACCATGTGAAATCATATCAAGGAATCTAAACATATAAATCTAATGTATCACATAAGCACAAGTGTAATAAACAATGCAAAGTAAACAAACAACTTATCTGAGCATGAAAAGTGGGCCCAAGCTATCTCAATCATATGCAATAAAATAGTATACCCCCCTCAATATATGCACAAGTATCTCCCCCTTACTTCGTGCTCACATATCCTCCTTTTTGTTACAATGAAAAAGTGAGGAATTAAGTAAGTAAAGAATATCATATAAAGGAAGTATAAGCAATCAAGATGTACATGCATAATGAGATAGAGTATGACAGTAATGATAATAGGCACAACATAGTAGAAAAGAATTATATACATGATAATGGCCTAAAATAGTGTATCTATCATCCATCCAACACAAAAGAAATATAAACAGGGTACAATAAACTAAAAATAGTTGTCAAATATAAACATGTACCTAATGAGTATAAAATATAGGGAAACCTCACTACATCAAACACTCATCACTGATGTATGAAAATAAGCAAAATCACTGATCAGAACTCGAAGGTGGAAAGGCTCGACAAACTATATGTGATAAACTCTGAAGTGTAGCATGCTGATAAGCCATCTCCTCCATCACCAGCATGAAGAACTCAGGTTAGATCCTAATGAAGTGCTGCTCTAAACGCTCCTCCAAGTCAGCTCTGATGATTGGCTAACTAGTAGTAGAAGTAAATGCGCTTATGGACAGAGGTGGAGTAGAGTCCACAAGGAAATCCTCTACTCAAATATGCTCGGCCTACTGCTACAACTGTTGTTGGAGGGACTAAGGCTACTACTATTACTCATCCTTTGTAACAGCTGTTCACTTTTCCTCTACATCATCATCACCAGTCTCTTTAGGAAGACCAGTGACATGAGCCCGAGACTGAGATAGAGTTTGTCAGGTAAATAGGTCGGGCTGGAGGCTAAGAGGGTCAGATAGGAAGAATAGGACCTACTATGTAGCACACATCCTACTGATAAGAAAACCAAATGGTAGAACGACCAGCAGCTGTAATGGCATATAGTAGTGTCACATTGGATAAAGTTAGCAAAATTCATGTGGATAACCGTCAGAAGCACACGACATATTATGAGATTGAGGATCTGATAATCCTCATGAAGATATCCTGTCACATCCCGCACCTCACCCTATGCGGATGCTGAAGATGTGATGCCAGTTAGCCGCTTTGTCGATTTCCCAACCGACAATGCGACCAACCAAAGGCAAACTTCTGAAACTTACGATGAATTGCATTCCAATGTAGGGTCAGAATAGCGGAAATTAAAACCTCTTTATCTCGGGAATGCAACTCAACTATATACCACATAAGTAGATACCACAGAGCAAATCTATAACCAAACAGCTAATAACTCTAACCACAGAGCACATCTATAACAAATATATAACACAGAGCATATCAAATTCCTCAAGAGTACCATTACCATGAGCCATGTCCCTACACATCTATTATATATGAATAAAGTCAACTATATCATCACGCTCACCTGAATAGCCATGATCAATGCATTAGAACCCAAGTTTCCACATATTATTGCCATCAGATCCTCACTTGGGAATGCCTCTCAGTCCACTAGTGACATGTCCTTGTGCTTTCTAATCCAATGAAGATATATCCTGAAAAATGTTAAATAAATGGAATGAGCTTAAACAAGCTCAGTGAGTAACATAGGTTTCTGCCACGAGTTTCAAAACCAGTTCATATATATATATATATATGCATGCTCAATGTAACTCAGATAGAACAATGCAGCTCAAGTAGAACAGGTACAGCTCAAATAAAACGGATACAACTCAAAGTGCCTAAACCTTCCCCAGCAATGTGGGATGCCGCACAAGATAATCCGTTAGTCACCCACCCCCACACATGGAGGGCCTGCATCCCTATAGCACACTACCGGGTCGGTATCAGAGCAGGAACAGATAGGATTGAGCGGATGCTGAGTTCTGGGCATCCCACAGAGCCAACTATCCATCTACTGATATACTCAATCCCGTGGGCCCAAGCCTCACATAACAAGATAAACACAAATCAGACTCCAATAGCGTAGACAAGTTAGAACAACAGACTCTAACAAAATCAGAACAGGAGATATCAAGAAGCAGGATAGATCATGCCACATGTAATGCAATGAAAAGAATATGCATTAAAACACACGCATTAAAACAGTACAGTGTATAAAACAGTTCAGCATATAAAGCAGTACAGTATACAAGTTTACGTAGGACAGAAAATATACACCAAGTCAAGAGTCCGAGTTACTCACAAACTTTATGCTTATGTCCATTCATAGATATCCTCCAGATATGTTAAGTACCTCCATGCATATCTTGAATATTCATCATCCTAAATAACCATCACCAATTACAGACACAGCAGAATTTAACCATTCATGTATTATTCATCACCTTAGACGTCTATCGGATCGCCTAAGATAGTCTAATGACCTGTTATCCTCTCACTAGGTTTCAACTGAGACGATTATATTCTTCAATTAAGCTTATTAACTATCAGAATTATAATATAAGTCATTTAAACTCTATCGTTATCTATCAAGCAATTATTAAACCTTTAAACAAAGCATTATAATTTTGTTAAGCCCAAAACTAAATATATCATTGCATTTAGACCTTAGATTTAATATAAATTCTATATTCCTTGACCTCATTAACATAATTGTTGGCTGCTTTATTAGTGTTGGATTTTAGCGTCAATGTTCATGGCCCTTAGTTTGCCACTTTGAACTCAAACCTACACCAATGCTCCGACTTGTAAACAACGTACACATTATTGCTATTGAATTACAGCTATGATGATTTTTGTGAAGGTTTATTTGCCATTGAAATCCACTGATGTAACAGAAACTAGAAAAGGTACAAATTCATATGAAGAAGGTAGGAGTGGATTGGCTCAATCAATGTAATATATATTATATTCATATATGAATCAGTTTCTTTAAAACCACTATTTATACTAGTTTGCCATTAAGACGTGATTTAATCAATCCACTGTACAGATTTGCATTTCCACCCATGGTTTTATCCAATAGTTGAAACTATATTCCAATAAATAGCAATAGCATGAATTATATTCAAATAATTCACATATTCCAGTTTTCCAGCAGCTAATCACTGTTATAATTTTATTAGAGAATGTAAATTCAAAGAATCAATTTTCTACCTGCTTTCACATTAGGTGGGTCAGTCTGTTATGGGACCAAGGGATTTGAGCTCCAATTACAAGAATATTCATGAGGCCCCTTTCAACAATAAAATTAGAAAATTTCTCCACAGCTATCACTATGAAGGGTAGCGTTGTAGGATTCTGGGGCTCTAATCCTAGTAAAGACTCTGCTGCCCACTTCCTAATTTCCATGTTATTGTGCACTCTACATGAGCTCAGCAACGTTGCCCAACCAATAGCATCTGGACGGCAAGGCAACATCTGAACCATTAATCAATTCAGCAGCCCTCACCTTTGCGCGATTTCCTCTGCACCAATTTCCCAATTTAAACAAATCATTAAACCCAAATCCAATTCAGCCGACTCTACCGCTGCACCTCCATTTCCTCTACTCTCTTACTCTCTTTCTTAATTTATTTTCCTCACCAATTGTTCAGAACAATCCCTGTGAACAGCCCCTTGTTCTCAATTGAAAGCGGCAGAATAGAAGAGTCCCCACAAAACCGCAACACCCACGCGCAATGCTAAGCCACAAAACCGCAACACAATTCCCTGTACCGTTGCACACACACCGCTACACACACACATATATGTCTCTGCACTGCTACCTACACACATATATATGCACATATGTCCCTCTACTACATCGCCGCACAAATACAAACACATATATATACATACCACCTGCCGCACCGCTACACTCACACAATATATATATATATATATATATCAATCTCTTTCGATTGAGACGCTTTACTGCAGAAATAGCGACCTCTATTACGAACAAAGCAGCCAGAAGAGAAAACAGGAAGAGGAAGACACGCACAGTGACAGTATCTCTGTACGCCGTTTCAGGAGTTCCTCTTTCTCACTTTGTCTCCTTTTCTCCATTTTTCTATAACTGTCTAGAAGCTTCTGGGTTTCTCCATATGTTTCCACAAGAGATTACATAGATACACATATACATCTCACGTGCTTCCACTACTTCCAGCTTTTTCAAGAAGCTTCTCCTACTTTTTATTTTATGTCTTTATATACCTATATAATATAGGCCCTTTTTATCACATGCTTCTAGTAGCTTCTCCAAGCTGCCATATAAACACATCCACATATATATATATATATTATATTATATTTCTTTTAATTCCATCAACTTCCATGGGAAGCTTCTAAATTATTCTAAATTATAATATTCTATAATATATATATATATAATCTTATATATATATATATACAATCTGATATATATATATATATATATCTATTAAATTATCATAAGTCGATAAAATTGCCATAAAGTCATAGCTCGATTCATTATTATTTATTTCATTGATTTTTGGGTCCTTATTAATAATTTATTTTGTAGTCATATTATCTGGATAATGAATTTTCTTGTATTAATCCCATTTATTAATTCTGGCGCTCGGTTGATCGGGTCGTTTATTTTTCGAGCCTATATTATTTTTAATGGTCTGGATTAATTTTATATTTTTCAATAATTAATCCCCTCATGGCTTCCCTGTTATGGCTTACTATATCTTAAGCTATTTTGAATTATTATGTCACAGAACATAAATTATTATTAGGTCAGAATATAATCTAGATCATGTCAAATTTTCGGGATATTACATATCCCTACTCTAGAGTGGCCCTATTCAGGGTAGAACTTAGTGGAACTATCACCACGGAAGGTAGAAGCAATAAGATCAAGAGTGGGAAGAATAGCGTTTGGACCATATGGGTATCTAGGCTGCTCGACTTTAGGAATACCTACTATCTGAGCTATGAGGTCAGGTGTAAGATCAAAATCAACACCTTTGACATGCACTAGTTAAGATCCTACATCATTACAAGCCCTAAGGTTTGAGTAGAACACTCGAACCACGACCTTATTGACCACACCATTGACAGATAAGAAGGGTAACAACCCTCGACACTCAAATAATCTATATGTAAATGTGTCAGCTATATGATTTGGTGTGTATGCTCTCTCAATCAGAAATGGATGAGTGTAAACCACGAAAAACTTGATCCTCGCTACTTGGGTCGGGTAACGCTCAAAACCAGAATGAGGGTCGATCAAGCGAATGCCATAGGAAAAATGCCCCCTAGACATGCGTACACTCTTAGACGACATGATCAGAAAATGAAACAGATAGTGAAGTCCTAGATACTGGCTCTACATCCAAGTGTATTGATCTAATAGTCCACATTAATCATATAGTCTAGATGAATAACAAATCAGGGTAGAGGACTATGAAAATGAACATGAAGGCTTACCTACATAACGAATGGTGGAAATCTAAAACCAATCAGTAGAAATGACGCCCTTGACATGTAGATCATAATAACCGGAGTAGAATTTGCAAATGATGAACACATGAATAAAATGTCAGCAGTATAGTTGGAAGAATAGAGATAAAATCTGAGAAAACAGCAAGAAATGTGGAGATATTGGCAGTTTTGTGCGATTTTAAAACTGAACGGTTGCTCGGTTGAATGAAAAGGGACCTTCGTTCAAACGTGGCCCTTCATTCAAACGAGGAATGTTTCACACCCAAATTAAATACACCTTTGTTAGAACAAACAACCTTCAGTTGAATGACCACCAGAAAGTAGCCGTTCTTTTAGAAAAATAGAGTACCCACTCCGTTCTATAATTCCTCTGCTAAAAATAACTCAACAAAAACAAGGACTTTTTTAAGAAAAACTTTAATTTTTAGCAAGAAAAATGCAAGAAGAAATCAATTATCTACAAATCTAAAAACAATCCCAAGTATATTTAAGTTGAAAGCAAAATTTGTAAAACATTTTAAATGACATAGAGAGAATGAAAGATGTTGTTGGTCCCTTGGTGTGAAACTAACCTAGAAAGGGCGGTTGAATAGATTTTTACTAATTATTTCAATTCTTCATCCACAACACTAACTATCTAACTACAACAAGGATAGAAAAAAATTTGTATCAAAATTCTAAGAAATATACAATAATATGTTCAATTCACCTAACCTAATGTAGTTATAATATAGTGTTTAATACACAAACCAATTCACCGTAAGCCTAATTGATCAACTAATCAATTCAACATGCCAATTTCATAATTCAATCACAATTTTGATTACTTGATCAATTTTCAAATTATCAATTCAATTATCAATCTAATTACACAATCTAGGTTCTCAATTAGTCAATCGATATTCAATTTTCAACATTCAAGAAAACTTAATTCTAATCTAGCCAAAGCATTCATGTTGTGTAATTTAGAAATTGTAAAGCATGAAGAGAGTTAGAGAGAATTTGCAAACTAAACGTGCTGACGCGAAAGCCAACATGAATAACTATTCGTGATGGAAAACTCTAGAGCAAGCCATGCTCATGGAAGAATCCACTATGTGTTAGATTGATTACAACTCAGTGATGACACGAACTTAGTTCCTCATGCTCCATTCTACTTAACCGTCTTCGATCTCGCTTATAGCCATAAGTTTCCACCATAGCTGAATTCTTCATACAATTGCAGGCTCCATAGCGATCTTGGAATCGTCCGATCGGCGCTTTACACAATTGCAAACGCCATGAAACCTCAGACTCCTCCGATTGGCACTCTAGATAATTGGAAATTCCATACAACCTCAGGCTTCTCTGATTGCCCAAGAATAAAAACTACAAGTTTGAACTCCACAAACTCTTTAATTGAATCGATGATTGAGGCTCTTTGATTGATTTGGATCAAGTGAGATGATCAAATCAATGTATAATAAGAGGAGAGATATAGATGAAACACATGTATGAATGTTGTCTAATGGAAGCCCTAACTTCTCTTAAATGTATAGCTCTCAAAAATTGAACTTTTTATCTCTGTTCTCTTTGATCTCTATATTCAAACTCAAATTTTGTCAACTTATAGTTAAGAGATTGGATCTCAAATAACTCTTCAAAGTAGAAAAGTATTCTATTTTTGCACAGGGTTCATTTGAATGAAGCAATAACTCGTTCGAATGAGACACATTCATTCAAACGAACTTTGAACAATTATCAAACGATGACCTACTAAAGCTCGTTTCATCAAGTCTATCAAAGAATGATTCGAACGATTAAAATGACCATCTTTTAATGTTCGTTTGAACAATCCACTTGGATCATTCGAACGACCAACAGAATGTTGGTTTTCTTCTTGCACTATGAACTCAATTTCCCTAAGTGTTTTCAAATATGAATTTTTGGGATAATTGTTTCAAAACACAAGTCAACAAAACACACATTGATGATATGATATGAACTATATGCAATTCATGCAATGTGTTTGTGTGTAAGATCCAAATCAAAAGAAAAGTCCAAAATACTCTTCATGAACCAAGGTAGGCTAGGTAAATGTACATGATAATTAAGCTTGGACAATCTTGGAGTAGAACGGGACATTGAGTCACTCTAAGCCTAGGACTAATGTTATGATTACAATCAAAGAATGTTTTGTCAAACCAATTAGCCAATTACAATATCGGACCCCTGGTCCTAACAAACTCTCATTTTGGTAATTCGTGACAAAACTTCACCAATAGTACAATCCCAACTGCTGCTACAACGACTGAGGTGGCTGCCACTGCTGTGCTGAGGTCGGTGCTAGATGTTACTGATGCAGCTACTACTATTACTCATCATCATTTAATGGAGTGACGACATATGCCCAGGACCTTGAAAAAGTCGTATAAGTGAATGGACCGGGCGAGAAAATAAGAATGTCAATAGCGAAGAACGGTACCCGTTGAGTAGTGGATATCCTATTGATAAGGCTGTCGAATGGTAGAGTGGAAATGTGTCGGGTAAACGGTGGTCAACAAATCGATGACTCCTAGGATGTAAGAGGGAGCTTTGATCGGTATTGTAACACTGATAGCATAGAGGAGTGTAACGTGTGAGAGTGTTTGCGTGTTTGTATGGTTGACCGCATGAAAAATGCTACACACAACGAGGTTGAGGATCCTCTATCCTTCATGAACAGACCCCAACTCAAGAGTGGCAACCTTCATATAGAAGTTTGTCGAACTGTCAGTGCGAAGGGTAAAAAAAATAAGACTAGTGGGAGGAAGGATAGGTAAAACCAGGTTGTCATTACAATTCCTAATTTGATGTGTGCGTGTGTGAGATCTAAATCAAAATAAAAGTCCAAAATATCCAAAATACCCTTCACAAACCAAGGCAGTCGGTAGATGTGCATGACAATGAAGCTGGACCATTTTAAAGTAAATGGGGCATTGGGTTACTCTAGGCCTAGGACTAATGTCATGATTGTAGTCAAAGCATGTTTTGTCAAAACAGATTAGCAAATCACAATATCGGACCCCTAGTCATAACAAAAGATGTTCTAAATTGAATCAAAATATTAAAGTTATCCTAAAACATTTAAATTCATGCAAGCTAACTCTCTATACACTCAAACATGGAGATTAGACATATGCAATGACTTCATCCATGAAATGTTCTTATGTCAAAGTTGAATCTACTTTAATAAGAGCAAACAACCATAGTCAATCAACATAGGAAAGTTTGACTATTTCCAACCAAAACTCCGCCTCAACATGATGCCATTTGGCAAATTTTGAATTTTGCATTTATCTCCCTTTTGTAAGGTGACTTTTACGCTGTTGAGGGGGCTACTCTTTTCAAAAGACATCCAATGCTAGTATACATAATATCTCATAGGTAGCCCTTTCATTCGTCTCTTTTGATTTTTCAATTGTCCATAATGTGCCATTTTGTTTTTAGGTTTTTTCTTTTTCATCCTTTGTTATTCCCACCTAAGTCAATCTTTCTAGTCATGGACTTATTGAAAGATAAATATAAAAACATTTAAGTCCAACCTATCTACAAGGCAATCCCATGAAAAAAGTATGCAAGACTAATGACAATGAGATAAAATGAAGTACACAAATCATAGTCTCAAGCATTTAAAATACATCTTAATTTCATTTTTCTTTTAAAACATATGTGGGATCAATGATTAGTTATGAAGACAAAAGAAAAATGCTTTTGGATTTTTTGAATTTGTCACGATAGGAAATGAACCTAACTATGAATTAAAAGCAAGGAATTCAAAAAAATTAAAACCATAGACCTAGAATAGATGAAGACTTTAAGATTACCTAGATTGTGGAAAGATGAACAATTTCTTTTCTAAAAATGAGTTTCAAAACCACTTGAAGCAAGAAGTATTAAACCAATTCATAGGGAGAGCCTAAAAGAGTGAAACACATGATCCCTAAATTGCTAAACACATGTCAAGTTGGGAATTGTTCCTTGCACATTCCTCTTCAAACCCTTTAAACTTGTCCTTCCTTACCCAAATTTGTTTGAGTTGTCTTTAGTTATGGTCTAGGGTTAGCTTGAGGTTTCACAAGATTTGTCATATCCATGACTCTTTGAGCCATACTCCTAAACTTTTAGATAAGTATTCAATTGTTGCTTTACCAAGGACAATTCAATTTTGTGTTCATTTGACATTTATTGATGTTGTACATGTTTTTTCCTAGCGGCTCTATATAACCTTCTAGGATGATCATCAACCCCACAAAAGGAACAATAAGAGATTTTGGGTTGAGGTTGAGCTTTCACTAAATGTTGAGTGTTGGATTAAAGTAGTTTTATCTATTTTTATTTGGAAGGAATAACCAACATGGGCTTGAAGGTAGAAGGAATGTTTGGAATGGATGAAGATGATGTAGTTAGACTTATTTTCAAGAGTGACTTTCACACTCTTAGCTAGCTTAATTTCTTCATCAAGTTTTATAACTAATTCCTTCTTTACAATTTTACAAGCCTCTTGGGATGATTTTAGATTCCCCACCTCTCCCATTAAGATGTTTCTCTCTTGTTCTAAAACATCAAGCTTTCCTAAGAGAGTAACCTTATCATTTTTAGGTTGACTCAACATGGTTTGGTCATCTTGTAAGGCAATCTTTTCTTTTTCGCTCAACTTTAGTTTCTTAGCTAATTTCATATTAGCCTTCTTGAGATTAAGAGACTCGTTAAATAATTACTAGTAAGAAATTTCAAAATTAACTTCACTTTCATTATCACTAATGTTAAGAAATTATACATTTTTAACTAGTATTACTATACTATACAAATCATTTAGCAATGATAAAAAAATTAGTCAACATGTTTCCTGCACAACAAACAAAATTATACCACATGAGATCATATCAAGAGAGATTTATCAAATAAATCTAATGAAATCACAAGAATAGAATGAATATCAAAATAAGACAAGGTGCAACAAACAAGATAACAATACAATCAAATCCTGTGAGCAATAAAAGTGAAAATACATGCTATCTCATAAAATATGTACTGCTCCCCCTTAATATGTGCACAAACTAACTCCCCCTCACTTAGTGCTCAAATAAACGTCTCCCCTTTTTTGTTACGATGACAAATGGAGGAATCAAACAATAAAAACATATGAAGGAAGAAGCATAAGAAAGAATACAATTACACACAATGAGATAACAATTAGATAGCAATGATAATAGACACAATGTAATAAAAATATATATGATATCAAAACAAGTTAGCGTATCCATCAATAATTTAAAATATAAGTAATAACAGTGTAATTAAAGGAATAGTTGTCAAAAATAATACATGTAGCTGATGAGTATAGAAAAAATACAAGTAAATCTCACTATAAAGTAGCACTTATCACTTATGTAGAAAAATAGCTACATCATTGATTTGCTCCTAGTGGAGGTGGAGGTGAAAAAACACGAGATAAAACCTCTAATAAGCCTTGTATGGCTACACTGTGGAATGCCATCTCCTCCATCACCGGTAAAAGGAAGTCAGAACGGATCCTAGTGGAGTGCTGCTCCAGCCTATCATCTATATCAACAATGATCCTCGCATGATGTAGCTCTAACCTATCATCTAACTCATCTCTAGTCATCGGCTAACCGATTGTGGATAAGGATGATCCTATTGACCCATCTAAGTGGGTACCTAGTGGAGTATGAAAATGCAGGTGGAGTACGGTCAACTAGGAAGTCTTCTACTCTAATTTTCTCTTTCGGCTGCTACTACGACGATAGAGGTGGCTACTACTGCTGTGTCGGAGCTGGTGGCTGCTCTGTTAAGCCAGGTGCTGGCTGCTTTTGCTCCTGCTATTCATAATCATCATTGTCCTTATTTGAAGGGGCGATGACATGTTCTTGTGACCTCGAAAGAGTCATACGTGTGAATGGATCGGGTGGGATAATAAGTGAATGAACAGTGTAGAATAGTACTCGTTGAGCAGCGCAAATCTTGGTGATAGAGCTGTCGAATGGTAATGAGTTAGTACATTTGGTATTAGTGGTAGATTAGTCGATGACTCCCAAAATATAGGAATTAGCATCGATCAGTATAACAACATCAATAGCATAGAGAAACATAGTGTATGAGAGAGTTAGCATCTTCATATGGTTGACTGGATGAAAAAAGCTACATACTACTGAGGTTGAGGATCTTCTAACCCTCATGAAGATAACCCTGCTCAAGAGTGGTAGACATCGTATAAAAGACCGTCGAATTGTCAACACGGAGGTTAGATGCAATAAGATCTAAAGTAGGGCGGATAACATTCTAAGGGTAAGGAAAACCAGGCTAGCTCGACTCAGGAAATGCCAACAGTTTGAGTAATAAGATCTGTAATGAGTGAAAACTCAACCCCGTGAACTATAATCGGGTAGGATCCGTAGTCATCACGAGTACCTAGGTTTGAGTAAAACTCTCGAACCACAGTCTCGTCAGCCAGAGCCGTGATAGACAAGAGGGGCATCCATCCGTGTGACTCAAATAGCCTATACATGAGTGTCTACAGTACATCATCTATCGTGGATTCCCTCTTTACTAGGATAGAACAGGATAACACAGTAGCTTCCTATATCTGGGCAACCTAGGTTAGAAAACACTCTATACCCTGTGGTTCTGGAATAAGACGAATAAGATGGGAGAAATGCTCCCATGTGATGTGTACAATCTTGGTAAACATGGTCATATAGAGAATGATAAGAAAATAGTGCAGGAAGATCCTAAGATAGGCACTACATCAAGTGTACTGATTTGGTAGTCCACACTAACTCTACAATCCTAGATGATAAATCAAATAAATTAATGGAAAATGAAAGAAGGACCCGAGGACTAACCAAATTAACGATTGGTAGAAATCTGAAAATGATCAGTGAAAGTGGAGTCTTTGATACGTAGATCACACTAACCAATATGGAAAATGCAAATGAGGAACACCGAGAGCAATATGAAGTGAAGATAAATGAAGAATATTAGAGAACAAGGGAGAAAAACATAAGAAATAGGCAAAATGGGTAGTTACTCGTGACTTTTAAACTGAGTAGTCACTTGTTCAAACGGACAGGTGACCTTCATTTGAAAGAGGATCCATTCAAACGAGGACCCGAGATTGCTTTTCTCTTAGAAAAATAGACTGTCCTATCCTGCCTTATGCTTGAATCAACTAGGCAAAAATAGGGGAAACAATATTTCAAAGAAAACTTCAATTTTTAATATGAAAAACTCTAAGAAGAAATCATTTATCAGCAAAACTAAGAACAATCTCAATGTTTTTGAGTTGAAATAAGAATTTCAAAAACATTTTAAGTGACAAAGAGTATAAAAGATGTTCTAAATGGAATCAAAATATTCAAGAAATCTTAGAACACTTAAACTCATGCAAGCCAACTCTCTACTCACTCAAACATGATGTTTAGATATATGTAATAACTTCAACCATGAAATGTTCTTATGTCAAAGTTGACTCTATGGTATTTAATGATATATATTACAATAGGAGCAAATAACAATAGTCAATCAACTTAGGAAATTTTGACCTGTTCTAACCAAAACTCCCTCTAAACTTTAAAGCCAAATTATGGAACTTGAATTTGCACTTTTCTCGCCTTTTGCAAGGCGACTTTCACACAATTTAGTAGGTTACTCTTTGCAAAGGATTTTTAATACTAGAAAACATACAATCTCAAAAGTATCCATTTACATCCACTCTTTGATTTTTTCAATTTGTGTGTATGCCATTTTCTTTTTAGGCGTTTTTCTTTTCGGTCCTTTGATTTTTCCAACCTAAGTTAATCATTCTAGCCATGGGCTTACTGAATTATAAACATAAAATCATTAAGTCTAACCTATCTACAAGCCAATCTCATGTAAGACCAAAAACTATGAGATCACAAGTAGATTGAAAGATTATATGCAATCAATGAATAAGATTATGTGAAGATATTGATAAAATAAAGTACACAGGTCACCATTAGCTATGTAGATAAAAGAAAAATGTTTTTGATGTTTTGGATTCACAAAGGCATGAAATGAACCTAACTATGAATTAAAGCAAAAATCCAACAAAAGGAAACCATAGACCTAGAATAGATGAATAACCTAAAGTTTACCTAAAATATGGTAAGATGACTACTTCTTATCAAGAGAAAGATTTTCAAAATAAATGAAGAAAGAAGTGTCAAAGCAATTCATAGGGTGACTATAAGATGAAAGTGAAATACAAGATCCCTAAATGGCTAAACTCTCTTTTAATCATCTAAGAGGGGAATTTGCACTTCCCAAGGAAGAAGCAAATTGGGAAATATGACTTGCACATTTCTTATTAGTGAAGTATATATAGAAGTTTTCATCATATAGTTGACTAATGCTAATTAAGTTAGTTTTTAGTCCTTCACCATACAACACATTGTTTAATTTAGGGGAATCTCTTAGGACAATAGTTCATTTTCTTACCCAGATTTTCTTTATTATCTTTTTGTGTATGGGTACAACATGTTGTAAATTGAGATTAGTTGTCTTTGGTTGTAGTCTAGAGATAGCTAGAGGTTTTACAATCTCTTTCATTTCTATGACTCTTTGAATCACACTTTTAGACTTTTGGACATAAATATTCAATTATTGATTTGCCAAAGAAAATTTCTTTTTTTTACTGATTTGACATGTATTGATGTTGTGCATGTCTTCTCCTAGCAGTTCTACATCGCCTTCTAGGATGACCATCAACCCCACAAAAGAACAATGAGAGACCTTGGGTTGAGTTTGGTTTTAAACTAATCGTTGAGTTTTGGGTTGAGGTATCATCATCCCAATTTGTTTGGAAGGAGTAACTAACTTAGGCTTGAAGGTAAAAGGAAAAATTTTAATGGATGAAGATGACTTGTTAGACATGTTTCCAAGAGTGCCTTTTACACTCTTAACTAATATGAGTTCTTCATCAAATTTTATACTTAATTACTCATTTTCAATTTTATAAGCCTCTAAGGATGACTTGAGATTCCCTAACTCACCTATTAGGATGTTTCTCTCTTGTTCTAAAACATCAAGTTTTTCTAAGATAGTGGCCTTAACATCTTCAAGTTGACTCAACATGATTTGGGCAACTTGTAAGGAAACGTTTTCCCTTCCACTCAACTTTAGTCTTTTGGCTAATTTTATATTAGCCTTCTTGAGATTAAGAAATTCTTTAGATAATTCCTCGTAAGAAACTTCTATACTTACCTCATTTTCATTCACACTAATCTCAAGATAATCACCCTTCATTTTTCACACTTATAGGTATCCAATCAAGTGCCTTTAAGAGTAGGCTCTAATACTACTTTGTTGGTTGGTCCCTAGGTGTGAAACTAACTTGGAAGGGGGGGTTGAATAGGTTTGTACTAAAATTTTCAATTCTTTCAATTCTTCAACCACAACACTAACAACTATAAGTATGGTAGAATATATAAATTGTAAATTCAATCAATTTTAACATTTGTGATCAATTCAACTATAAACTCATTCCACCCATTGTAGTAATCATGTAGTGTTCAATATACAAACCATTCAACACAAGCCTAATTGATCCACTAATCCAATTCAATTCTAGCAAATTAGAAATTAAGAGAGTTTGCAAACTGAAGTGATGACGGAGAAACCACCATGAAAAACTAAACGTGGTGTAAAACTTCAGAGCCAACCATGGTCATGGAAAAGTCCATTATAAGTGAGATTCAATTACAATGCGATGAAGAACTGGACTTAGTAACTTAAGCTTTATTATACTCAATCGTCTTTAATCTCCCTTAAATCCACAAGCTTCCTCCGTAGTTGGAATCTTCATATAACCACAATCTCTTCACAATTGTAACTCCTCCCAACCTCGAACTCCTCCGATCGCTCAACAATTAAATCCACATGGTTAAATTCACAAACTCTTCAATGGGAATTGAAATGGAATTGAGGCTCTTTGATTAACTTGAATCTTGTTATGTGATCAAACTCAAAGAATGACAAGAGTAGAGATGTAGATGAATTTCATGTATAAATGTTCACTCATGAAAACTTTAAGTTCTCTCAAGTGTATAGCTCTCACAATTTGAACTCTCTTTTACTATGTTCTCATTGATCTCAAACTAAACTTTTGTGAATTTCTATCATTGAGATCGGATCTCGAAAGAGGCTTGAAAATAGAAAATATTTATGTTTCTGCGCAGTATTTGTTTGAACGAATCAGCAGTTCATTCGAATGAGCACCCTTCATTCAAACGAGCATAGAACAAATATCAAACAAGCACAATATAGAGGTTACAGCTCTTCGTTCGATACAGTCTCTTCGAATGAGCACCTCGGTTGTTCGTTCGAACGAGCCAATGGTTGGTTCGAATGAGCAACAGAGAGTTACTCATTCTCATGTTTGCCATGTGAACTCAATTTTCCTAAGTATTTTCAAATATACATTATTGAGAAAAAAATTTCACAACACAAGTCAACTACACACATGATAATACGATGTCTACTATATGCAATGTGTGAATGTGTGTGGTCCAAATAAAAAAAAGTCCAAAAAACCTAAATTACCTTTCATGAACCAAGTCGGTCTGTAGAAATGCACAACAATGAAGCTTGAAGCATCTTGGAGTAGAACAGGGTACTCTAAGCCTGGGACTAATGTAATAATTACAATCAAAGCATGTTTTGTCAAATTGGATTAGTCAATTACAATATCAAACCCCTTGGTCCTAAAAACTAGGTATTGATTGACTTTCTATCAATCATGCCACTATAGATTGCCATGAAAAGCAGGTTTTGTTCCAAAAACCCTAACGATCCGAGTTTGTGTATGAAGGGAAGGGTGTGGAATTTCTGCCATACCTAGTTTTTGCTATGCAATGATGCATATTGTTAAAGAATGGTTGTCGTGGATACTTATGTACCATGATAAATACTCAAGCTTAGACTTCCCTGATGGGAGAAATTCTTATAGTAATTTTAGAATGTATTTCCCGACAATCTACCGAGTGAAGTGGTCAATCATGAGATCAAGTTTTCTCTCAATGTAATACCTGGGACACAATCTATCTCCAAGAGTTAGTACCAGATGACACTAGCAGAAATGAGAGAACTTAAGAAGCAACTACAAGAGTTAATGGAAGAGGGGTTCATTTGCCTGAGTGTATCGCCCTGGGGCATACAAGTTCTATTCGTAAAAAAAAAGGATGAATCACTGAGGCTGTGCATCGATTACTGAGAGTTAAATCGGGTTACTATTAAAAACAAGTACACTCTACCTCGGATGGACGAGTTGTTTCATCAATTACAAGGGCTCAAGTCTTTTTAAAAAATGACTTGCGATCGGGTTATCACCAATTGAAGGTGAAAATGAGAACATACTGAAGACTACTTTAAAGACTTGGTACGGTCATTACAAGTTCGTAAGTTATGCCATTTGGAATGACCAACGCCCCTATAGTATTTATGGGTTTGATGAATAGGGTGTTTAAATCTCACTTGGATGACTTTGTAATTGTATTCATTGATGATATTCTGATCTACTCGTAGAGTGCAGAAGAGCATGAACAGCATTTGAGGATAACACTGCAAACACTTAAAAAAAACAAGCAGTACGCCAAGTTTTCCAAGTGTGAATTTTGGCTAAACAACATCACATTCCTGGGCCACATGTTTAACAAATATGGTATATCTATAGACCCTCAGAAGATAGAGGCGATTGTCAATTGGCCACAACCAACTACGGTGACGGAAGTTAGAAGTTCTATGGGATTAGTTGGATACTACTGTAGATTTGTTAAGGACTTTGCCAAGATAATCAAACCCCTTATCTATTTAACTCAGAAAACACCTCATTTATATGGACAGTAAAGAGAGTAGATTTTCTAAACTCTGAAAGAAAAACTAACCACAACACCTATCTTAGCCATTCCTACCAAAGAATGAAAAGTTTGTGATCTAGTAGCGATGCCTCTTATAAGAGAATTGGGTTGTATATTGATGCAAGACAAGAAGGTCATCCTTTATGCTTCTCAAAAATTGAGGCCACATGAAAAGAATTACCCCACTCATGATTTGGAGTTAGCATCAGTGGTGTTTGCCCTCAAGATTTGGCGGCACTATCTATATAGGGAAACTTGTGAGATTTTCGCTGATAACAAAAGCATCAAGTACTTGTTTACTCAAAAATAGCTGAATATGAGGCAGCCATATGGTTGGAGTTGATGAAGGACTATGATATAAGCATTCAGTATCAACCAGGGAAAGCCAATGTGGTGGCAGATGCGTTGAGTAGAAAGTCAACTAGTCTTGCTTGTATGAATACCAGTTAAATAAAAGTGATAAAAATTCTAGACAAAATGGGAAATGAAATAGTACCACCTAGATTTCAAGCCTCACTAGGCCAGTTTAGTGATCCAATCCACTTTTGTGGAAAGGATACGAGTGGGCTAGAACAACGATGAAGCTTTGTTTTAGACCAAAGAGGAAGTTTAGGAAAACGGGAAACCTAATTATGAGATTCATGACAGAATCTTGCGATTCCGAAACATGATCTATGTACCTAATCAGTCGGAGCTTAAGAAGGAGATTTTTGAGGATGTTCATTGTTCACGATTTATTGTATAACCTAGAAACACAAAGATACACCTGATCCCAACAAGTAAAGATGGAACACTAGAGATCCATTGGACTTTTCCAACAACTTCCAATTTCGGAGTGGAAGTGGGAGCACATTACAATGGATTTTGTTTCCAAATTATCTCATTCCTTTAATTGTTTTGATTTCATTTGGGTAATTATGAACAGACTAACCAAGGTTGCACATTTTTTACCAATCAAGATAAATTACCATCTAGAGAGATTGGTTAACTTATATATATGCAAGATAGTAAAGCTGTAAGGAATCCTAGTGACTATTATATCCGGTCGTGACTGTTGGTAGGTCCCTTGGTGTGAAACTAATCTAGAAGGGAAGTTGAATAGGTTTGTACTAATTTTTAAAATTTTCATCCACAACACTAATTATAACAATGATAGCATAAGGTTTGACTTGAAATTTCAAGCAATAAGTTTAATCCACCCAATGTTGTTGTAACATAGTGTTTCAATACACAAACCAATTCACAACAAGCCTAATTGATCAACTACTCAATTTCAAATGCTAATTTCTCAATTCAAGTACAAATTTGATTAGGTGATCAATTATCAATTCCTTAATTCAATTAATAATTCAATTGCTTAAATAAGGTTTACAATTATTCAATCGATGTCCAATTTTCAACATTCGTGAAAACTGTTGTAGAAGGATACAACTAGGATATCACTTAAGGTCCCAAAGTGTGAATTAAGCCTAAAGGGGGGAGGGGTTGAATAGGTTGGTTCTAGAATTAAAATTTTTTAATTGTTAATTATAATTCTTGTCTACAACAACAATGCCACAACAACAAAATCACTCAATGCGATTAGTCCAACGTGTAAGCCCATCCACCAATGTACACAAACCTATCAACATACACCTAATTGATCAACTAGCTCAATTTAATAGTCAATTTTATCAATTCAATGTAAAATTCAACTAAGTGATTAAATGTCAATTCAATTCAATTTACAATTTCATTTGCTTAATTAAGTTTTCAATTAATCAAATTAGTCTTCAATTATGAGATAGATGAAAACTTAATATGAGTATCAATATTCAAGTTGCAACATTCAAGCAAAGGAATTAGTAAATTAAAAGAGATGAAGTGATTGAGAGATTTGCAAACTGATTGATGACGGAGAAACTGCCAAGGACAACAATCTTTAGAGTAAAACTCCAAAGTTGGGCTAATGCTCAAGGAAGATTTACACTATGATAAAAATTGAATTACAATGTATCTACGAATGAAGTTTATACCTCAAGCTCCGTTCTACCTGATCACGTCTTTAATTGCATCTTGAATCCACAACCTCCTCATAGTTATAATCATTATACAACCAGAATCCATAACAGTCTCGGAATCCTCTAATCTAGAAACTCCACAATTGGAAATTCTCATACTTTTGGTGTCCACTGATCGCTCTACGCCGAATCCTCAAGCCTGAACTCTATACTTCATCAATGGTGAAATAAACATGCACAAGAGGCTCTTAGATCTAATTTGGATCTAGCGAATGATCCAAATCAATCAATGAACAAGAGTAGAGAAATGCTTGATTGAAAAATATGATCTCATAAAAGCTTTTAGATCTCTCAATAATTTAGCTCTCATAATTGATCTCTCTCTCTCTCTTTTTATTTCACTACTCTCAACTCAATTTTCGTGATATTTTCCAATGAACTTGTTTAATCTAAAATGACCATCAACACAAATCATAAACTATTTTCCGCCCAGGGTTCGTTCAAACGAACCATCATTTGTTCGAATGAGCCCTCATTCGTTCGAACGAACAAGCCCTCATTCATTCGAATGAACAAGGAACGAATATCAAATAAGCTCTTTTTTGAGTTATAGCTCTATTTTTATACAGGTTTTTTGAATGAATGAAAACAAACTTCGGTTGTTCGTTCGAATAAGCCAAGGCTCATTCAAATGAGAAATAGAGAGTTTCCTGTTCTGCTTGTCTTGTAAACAAAATATTCCCTTAGAGATTTTAAGATGCATTTTTGAAAAAATTGTTTCACAATCACAGGTTTAACACATGCGTGATGTTATGATTAAAACTATATGCAATGCATGCAATGTGTGAGTGCGTGAGATCCAAATCAAATACAAAAGTCCAATATACCGTTCATGAACTAAGCCGACCGGTAGTGATGCACTGTAATATCTCTTGGACGATCTTGGAGTAGAACGGGCAATGAGGTACTCACTCCTAGGATTTATGTAATGATTACACACGAAGTACATTTTGTCAAACTAGATTGGCCTATTACAATATTGGACCCTATGGTCCTAACAAACTCTCCATTTGACAATCTATGATAAAATTGCGTAAACTAGTATAAGAATACAATACACCAAAATCTATAACCCCCAAAGAGCCAGATAGAAAGAAATTATACATTTTGACTTAGTAACTTATACTGAAGAAGTCACGTAGCAATGTTCAACAAGTAGTCAACTTGTTTTTTGTACAACAAACTCAACTATACCATGCGAGATCACATCAATAAAGATATATCAAATAAATCCAATCAGATCACATAAATAGATGAATGTCGATATAAGACAAGGTACAGTAAACATGGTAACCATATACAATTAAATCAAATCCTGAGCAAGAAAAAGTGACTCTAAGATATCTCATACATATACAAAACAATGTATACGACTCCCCTCAATATATGCTCAATACAGATGTCCTAATCTCCCCCTTTGTACCAACTCCCCATTTGTAACACTATCTCTCCCTTTTTGTCACGATGACAAATGAGGTAATAAATAAGGAAGATCATAAGGAAGTAAAATATAACTAAGCATGCATAGTGAGATAACATAATGCTGATAGTAATGATAATAGACATAGAAGAAAAATATCAAAGATATCATAGCAAAACAAAAGTCTATCATCAATCCTAAAATTATAAAATAGGAAGTCATAGAGAAAAATTATCAAAAATATGTACATGTAGCTGATAAGCAGAAAGATATACAAGTAAACCCCGCTAAACAAAAACTTATCACTCATGTAACCTAAAACAAGTTGAATCACTAATCATCTCTAGGTGGCGGTGGAGGAAGACAGACAGGTGTGAGAGCCTTTGTCAACCCTTGCAAAGCTCCTTAAAATAGGTCGCCTCTTCTATCATCGACATGAAGTAGTTTGATCATATCCAAAGATAGTGCTGCTCCAACCACTGATCAATGTCAACAGTGATCTGATTGGGATGCAGTTGTAGTCGATCGTCTAACTCATCTCTTGAGATCAGCTGACCAGTTGTAGATGAGGACGCTCTTGCTGAGGCATGAAATTCTGCTGTTAATGAGGTACGAAACTACAGCGGAGTTTGGTCAACAAGGAAGTCCTGAACATGAATATAATCCCTAGATTGTTGTTGTACCGGTGATGGATGTGGCTGCTGCTGCGGTGTTGGTGGCTACTAGGCCTCCTGATGCTCATCATCAACATTGTCTTCATTGGGAGGAGCGATGACATGTCGTTGAGACCTAACCAATGTACGACGAGTAAATGGTCTAGGTAGGAGGACGAGTATGTCAATAGTATAGAAAGGTACTTGTTGTGCAGCACAAGTCCTAGTGATTAGGCTGTCGAATGGAAAAGATACGGTATGTCTAGTACCTAGTGGTCGAGGAATCGATGACTCTAAGAATATACGATGGAGCATCAATCGGTATGACAGCACCGATGGCATAAAGGAGTGTAGCATGGGAGAGAGTCAACGTGTTCGTGTGGTTGACTAGATGCAATACACTACACACGATGAGATTGAGGATCCGACAACCCTCATACAAATAACCCTACTGTCACGACCCGAAACCCACCCTCTGCGGATTTCGCATCGCGACCGCCACCCTCAGGCCCGAGGACCCTTGGGCGAAGGCTCGCATCTGCAGCGGTATCGGATAGATGTGGTTCAAGTGGTTGCGGAAGCGTGAAAAACCCTTTTTTTTTTTTCTTTTCATTCTTATTTAAAATTCGCACATCCGTCCGGTACTGCCGCTCTTCACATTTCGGTATACATGCATAAACATACATTCAGAGCATATCTAAAAACTTAAAGACTTTATAATTAAAATCTTAATTCAACTGCCCCGTAGGGCTTAATACACGTCCTTAAATTATCAGCTAATACAAAACATATTAATTAGAGTTCATGTGATTTTTCCCCAAAAGAACTCCTCAAGCAAATCTTCCCAAAAGCTAGGTTTCTCCTTATAGTCTTCAAAAATCGATCTGCCCTTAGTCACCTGAAAGGGGGGGCGGATAAAATCCGGGTAAGCTAATCAAAGCTTGTGAGTAATTCCTGCATTCGTCATGGGGTTTTCAACTGGTAGTGGTTTTAGCACATGAAGGTTTATGAAATACTCACTACCAATTGCTTGTACATTTTAGAATACAGAATATATGCATTCTTAAAACAATAGCTTTGAACATTTAAAGTATTCAAGCTAAATACACATTTTCTTCAAATAGAGCATATGCAATTTAAAAGCATATAAACACGTGAAATAGAATAGGGATAATACCTACTTCTATTTTCAAAATCACTTGTCATCTTTTCTCTTTTGTTAGGCGGAATCTGTTTCGAACCAGACTCCCATTTTACTGCCAATACTGTCGATGGAGATATCTCATTTGCCTGGGGGATTAGATCCTTCTACCGGGCATGTACTGTTGAATCCCGAAGGATTTCAACCATAATAGGGGGTGGTACTTAGTACCGTTTATCTTATAAAACATTTGTCACATGACTTCTTCAATAGATATTTTTCATGAACATTTAAAGCATGAAATGTATAAATTCTACAATAAAGCTTCAAATACACGTGATAATCAAATTCAGAATATTAAAGAGGTTTGCATTTGATTTAGACATGCTGATGTATTTTCAAGAAAAGAGCTGAATTTAAAACATTTAATAAGCATGCCGTAAAAGAATATTTTAAAAGAACGGAATCATATAAAGACTGAATTTGATATTCAAAGGCTGCAATGACTTGAGCTTAAAACTTCTTCAAATATATGGAGTTAAATCTCCAGTTCAAATACAGGGTTACTCACCTCGGTCTTTTAGGGTTAGTGCTAAAGTGCGCTTTCCCACTTCCTCCGTAATTCCTAAGAACAATCCATAACAATCTCATTAACTTCACATTACTGCAATATCACCTACTGATGCTTCTTAATTTATGCTTAGTTCTTATTTTATCCTAGTCGATTTACTAACATCCTATAACTTCGCACGTACTTAATTAAACTCGTACTTTAACCTACGACACAATTTAATGTGTTAGAAACTTAATTTATTTCAACTTATACTCTTCTGGTAGCTCTATTAACTTCAATTTAAAGTTATTTGCTTCACATGTTAACGCGTCGCGTCTTCTCGTACTTTATTTTTCCGTATTTGCCTCAGTTTAATACTTCGGCAATGTTTTAGTTATAGTCATCTGACTGATGCTATTCATCAAATTTTATGTCTTTTTATCTTAGACACTTCTTTTGATCGAATGGACTTTACCATTGGTCCAGAGCGTCGAAGAAAGTCAGTTTAGGCTTTCTTAGAATTTAATTCGGATTTTTATATGTAAAAGGGCAGAATGGTCATTTATCGTTTTGCGTGTCACTTTTTTCGTACTTCGTTTCGTAATTTGGACTCCATTATTGAGTCCGGGATGTCAAAGAAAGTCAGTTTAGGCCTTCTCCGGTTTCATTTTGGCTTTAAGGGTACCAGGGGTAATTTGGTCATTTTACCCCTTTGCAGGTCTCCAATTTTTTGGAACCTCATCTCATGTCGTGGACCTCACCATTGGACTCAGAAGGTCCGAGATAGTAAGATTACACTAATAACTTGTTAATTTTTGGACAAGGGGTATTTTGGTCATTTACCCCTTTACGTGTCTTTATTTTTCAGGCTCTGTCTCGTAAAACGGACCCTACCATTAGTCTCAGAATGTTTGAAATAGTAAAAATTCACTATTTATTTACTTAATTTGGACTTCGTTTGACTCGTTTATAGAGTAGGGGCATTTTGGTCATTTTGACATATTTATGGGTCTCAAAACTTTCGGGACCTCATCTCATGTCGTGGACCTCACCAATGGACTCAGAGGGTCCGAGATAGTAAGAATACTCGTATAATTTGCCTTGTTAGGGCATAGGGGTATTTTGGTCATTTTAAGACTTGTTTTCATCGTATTCTAATGTTCGGAGTCCCGTCTCGTAAAACGGACCTCATCATTGGACTCAGAATGCCCGAGATAATAAATTCTGACTATTTATTCGCCCCGTTCGGACTTCGTTTGACTTATTTGTGACTTACGGGTAAAATGGTAATTTCCCCTATTTAATAAATTATTTAATTAATTAATTTTATTATTTTATTATTTATCAGGGGTACATTTAAAATTTATTTTCAAAATTTTGGGCCAGATTTGAATTAGGGTAAACTGTTGGGGTCACTTTATAATTTCCCTTAGTTTCGGTCTGAACCAATGGGTTCAAGACCAAAAACCCTAAACCGGTTTACCCTTCTGCTGAACCGACCGATTCAGACTTGCCTACAGAACTGGAATAAGATGCTCCTCCTATTCCCCTTATCCACGGTTTGGTTAAACCAAATCCCAATTCCAATTTATTGCTCCTGTAGCCACAACCCCAAACCATTTTTAAAATTTCAACTCAAACGACGACGTGTCAAGCCCCTTTTAATTCGGTCGGGTCCCGACCCGGTCCAGACCCGAACCCGGTTCTGTTTTAACCCGGTCTCTCTCCCGATAATCCGGTCGTCTTCTCCGGTTGGTCTAACTAGCGCCGGTCACCGGAAAAACGGACCAGTCGTTGTTTTGCTTTATTTTCACGTCAAAACTTCAATTTTTTTTTCAACCAAAATTATCCTAACGTTTTAATAGCTAATTTAAACTAGCTTTGGGCCTCGGTTGCTACGGTTTTCAAGATCCATTTTCGGTTTTCCGGCCACTGTGCCCAGTTTCCGGCGAGTACATTTTCCTACTTTTCTTATCCTATTTCCTTACCAATTTTTCTCATTTCTTCACCTAAAGGTTGCCTGCACTTCATACCATTATTCTTAGATGGCTAAATCAAGTTTTTACACATGAAATATAGAAAATCCGAATTTATCTTTCAACCTGCAACTAGGGTTTTCTCCCTCATTTCTACATGGTTTTCTATGATTTTTGTTGGGTTTGAAACCTCATGACATGCTCTTTAAGGTCCTATGTTCAAACTTAATCGAATCATGCTATAAAATTTTGAAACAAAAACAAAAACTCTTACCTGTATTTTGGTTCCCTCGGTTTGTGAGTCTTTTTCCTTCACTGTTTCCCTTCTCCCTTCCTTCTTCTCCTCTCTCCCTCTCTGTCCGTGTCATGGTGAAGATTTTTTTCTTGTGTATATATATATATATATATATATATATATATATTTCTCTCACTAGCCCCACTTTCTCTCTCTCTCTCTACCTTTTCTCCACTGTTGGCCTGCCTTATACACTTACACACTCATATTTTCTGACCTTGCCCATACTTCTTTCCCTTTCACCATGCTTCCCCTCACCTAATGGTTTATAAAGTATTCATATATATATATATATATATATATATATATATATATATATATAACACAACACACACACACATGCACTGTTCATCCCTATATATATATATATATATATTCATTTATCATTTAAACATATATATATATATATATACACACATGCATATTTGGTCACACATACACATACACATCTTTCCTCTTCTTTGTTTTTTGTCATTATTATTATTATTATTATATTTTATAATTATCCTCATAATTTATATTACATATAACTAATATTCAATTTAATAAATTAATTATGTTAAATTAATTTATTTTACACTCATTTTCCATAGCCTCGTAAAACGTGCTTTATTACCCGGCATTCCCGGGTCGGGGTATTACACCTACTCTAAGGCGACACCCTTCGTGGCGAAGATTGTCGAACTATCGACACAGAGGGTAGATGTGACATGATCAGTAGATGGAAGTATAGCACCCTGAGGGAATGGGAGGCCTGGTTGCTCAACTCGAGGAAGTCCAAAAATTTAAGCAATCATGTCTGTTATGATAGAAAAAGTGACACCGCGAACCATCACTAGGTAGGCTCCCTAGTCATCACGAGAACATAGGTTCAAGTAAAACTCTCGAACTAGGGTCTCGTTGGCCATTTTCGTGACTGATAGGAGAGGTAGCCAACCATGTGAGTGAAATAGCATATAAGCTACAGTCTCACGTGTGTTATCAATAGTACATACTCTCTCAACTAGGACTGGATGGAATATGATAGATGCTACCCGAACCTGAGCTACCTAATCAGAAATCACTCCATGACTTGAGGTGTAACTACTAGACAGATACCATAGGAAAAGTATCCTCGCGCTACGGGAACTATCTTGATCGACATGATGACGTAATATATATCAAATATAAAATGTAGGATAACCCTAAGATGGCACTGCGTTTAGTGTACTTAACTATAGTCCACACTAACACTAAGTCTAGGTGAAAAATCAATTAAACTAAAGGAAAGTGAGAAATGGACTTGAGGATTTATTGAAACAATGAATGGATGGAATCACAAAATAATCGGTTAAATAAATGCCCTCGATCAGTAGAACACACTAACCAAAATAGAAACTGAGAATGACATAACCTGGGATCAATATGTCACAAAGAATTATGAGGATTGGAGAGAAAATGAGAAAAAACCATTGAAAAATGTGATCAGTTCACAGTTTCTCACGTGTTTTGAACTGAGTAGAGTCCGTTCGAACGAGCTTCATTCGAACGAGGGTCGTTTGAACGAGGGTTGGTTCGAATGAGCACCCAAAGCTACTATTCTCTCAGAAAAAAAAGTGTCATGCTCTATTTGATAATCCTTTACGTATTTCAACTACTAAATAGAGGAAAACAAATTTTTTTCATGAAAAATGACTATTTTTAGCTACAAAACTCTAAAATGAATTCAATTATCTAAAAAGAATTTTAGAAAGCTTATTTGACCTATCCTCAAGATTGACTTTTGCATTCCTAGCTTGTGTTAGTTGCTCACTAAGAGAGTGAACTTTAGAATTCAATTCATTCTTTTTAACCTTAAGAGCATCTAGGGATGCTTTAAGTCCTCCTACCTCAACAACCAATGAATTTCTCTCCTTTTTGAAGGTTTTAACTTCTTCAAGAGAGACAATTTATCCTTATTTAGTTGATTTAATAAATATTAATCTACTCTTAAAGCACCCTTTTTCCTTTTTACATGACTTGAGTTTAGTGATAAGCTTCATGTTAGATTTCTTGAGATTTATAGATTCATTGAATAGGCTTTTAAAAGCAATCTCAATATTATCTTCTTCATCCTTCTCATTATCAATAGATACAAGGTATGTGTTGCCTTTGTGATCTTCATCCTCAATGGACGAGGATCCTTTATAGACATTGGTGACACTCGTGAAAGCCAAGAATTGACTTCCATCGCCTTCTTCTTGTTCATCATCATCCTCATCCCTTCTTCTGCTTCGTCCTCTTCAGAAAGAGATGATTTCATTGCCCTCTGATTACGCCCAAAGAATAACGCGGTAGTTGTAGTGTAGCTTTAGGGTGTCGATTCCACAGGGAGACTAAATTAAAAGAATAATAAATAGAATTTCTGAAACTACAGAAAGTATTAAACGGTTAACGAGAAAATAAAAATATATAAAAATGATCTGTGAATGAAAATTAAGAATTAAACAAATTGACTAATGGAAGAAAATATTCAAAATTAACGAACAGTGGAGTGTCGGGAATCCCTTGCACATATATGGTATTTCAATTATTTTTAATTCACAGATAACTCAATTGAGAAATTAAATTCTAAAAATCTCAATCGGAAGATTTAAAATTATGCATCAAAATTAGACTGAAAATAACCCTTTGAAAAATCATTCAACACTTTTAAATCTCTCAAATTAATATTCACATTGAAAAAACCCAACGACGACAATATACCGAACGAGCAATATTGCAGCAAAGAATTGAATCAATATAAATATTTAATTGTTCCAAAAATAATCAAAACATTAATCCACTCAATAGAAAAAGCATGACTGAATCTATAAACGGACTAAAACCTTTAATTATTCGGACAATAAAATCTAACAATAATTTATGAATGATCAACGAAGGATTTAACAAATTAAAACCATGTACAAGAATCAAAATAAATTAAAATAACCATTTATGGTGCAAAGTAATCCCTAACTCCACTTGAAAATTTAGTTACCCATGTACAGGATGGATAACGTAAATTTTACGGAGAAAAATCGAGCCATGGAGTAGCTGCGATGTTTCCTGTCGCCTCTGCGCCAGCCGCACCTCTGTTCCTCTTCTCTGTATCGCACCGCCCAGTCCTGTGTTTTTCTCTGTTTTGCGCAGCCGCCGCACGGCTCTCCACACGAATCCCCCTTCTGTATATTTTTTTCCTCTTTTATATATCAGCCGCATCAAAATTGAGCATTCCACCCCAGCGCACAAGCCCATTTGGCTTTCATTCCTGCGTTGCCGTCCAAAATCCTCTTCTGCTCGAGGGCCCCACGCCAAACCGCATGCATCAGCCGCCTAAGCCTGGGCCAATTCAATTTTTAAGTCACACATCAGCTTGATTCAGCCCGCAAACAAGAACAGCCGCCCAAAGCTAACCCGGGCCAATGCCCTTTATGATTTCACTTTCAGCCGTTCTCAATTGAGACGCAGCAGCAGCACCTCACGCTTGGGCTCCATTGCTTTTCTATCATTTTTTTCTTGTTTCTGCATCGGGCCTCACATCTCAGCCCCTTGATTTTTCAAACTTTCCTTTTTTTGTTTTCTTTTTTTTTTCTTTGCTCTGCTTTTCTTATTCTCGCGCGCAGCTAACAATCGCCAACTTTACGCTCCATTTCCTACTAGATAACAACTGAATCTCGACTCGGACCCTTCACGAAAGTTGTAGCCCCGGATGAGTAGATAATTTTAGGCTCAAGAACCATCTGATTTGAGCTTCAGAAGCTCAAGTTATGGCCTCTTCAAGTTGGCTGGACGGAGAGGTTCATAGCAGCTTTCCAGGCCTGTCTTTGAAATAATGTTTGGAGGCCCAAACGAACTCCTATTTTTGCAAACCAGACCTTTTTGAAAAGCTCAAGACGTCCTCTAAATATTTCATGAAGATCACTTTCTCATTCTGAGACTTTAACGTCATCCAAATCTCGATTGAAACTCAATGGTCGAATCTACCAAAAAGCCAAAAATTATTCCAAAACTATTAAATGTAAAGCGCAATTGCAAACTATCTCTCGCCAACAAATAATGCAACATTTGAGACTTAAAATCTTATAAAATACCGCTAAAATATATCTCAATGTAAATAGAAATTAAATAAATAATATCAAATATATCTCAATATTCCTATTCACTTTCTAGCAATTTACTCCGATAATAGGGTATTTAGAGTGCACTTTTGCGCACTCATCACCCTCCTATTTCAAGAATTTCCCTTTCTCTTGTTAAGGAAATAGGTCATTGTGTGCCCAAAATCATGGCAATAACAACACTCAATAGGCTTAGAGGATGCTTGTGATGAAGATTTTTGGACTTTTTCTTTTGAGGAGTTAGAACTTTCAAAAGATCTTTTACTTGAGCTTTGAGATCCCTTAGACTTAGGCATTTTACCCTTGAGGTACTTGTTAAACCTCCTAACAAGAGAGCTAAGTCCTCATCGTTCATAGACTCGGGGTTAATTTCAAAATCCTTTCACTTTCTCCTTGTGTTGGTTTTAAGGCAAGACTTTTAGTATTCTTTGCTTGCCATAGAGTTATCTCAAAAGTTTGAAGTGATCCAACTAACTCATCAACAAAGAGAGAGTCTACGTCCTTACTTTCCTCAATAGTGGTTATCTTAGGTTGAAATCTCTTGAGGAAAGTCCTCAATATTTTTCTTACAATCTTGGTCTTTTCTAGCTTTTCTCCTAGGTTGAATGATGAGTTGATAATGTCACTCAATTTAGCAAAGAACTCGAGAAAAGGTTTTTGATTCTTCCATTCTTAAGGTTTCAAACCTAGAAGTCAACATTTGTAATTTTGACCTTTTTACCCTCATGGGTAGTCTTTAGGATGTCCCAAGCCTCCTTGGATGTCTCAGAAGCCATGATGCGGTGAAACTCATCAAGAGTTACTCTATTAAAGATGGCACTCAATCCTTTTGTGATGTATCCACTTATCCTTAACTCTAACTCGTTCCAAGTGTTTAAAGGCTTGACTATGGAGGGAATTGCCATAGTTATGGTTGTGACCGAAGGGGTCCAACCTTCTTGGACGGTGAGCCATACTCGCTCATCCATGACTCTCAAGAATGCTCTCATGTGAGCTTTCCAAAATGCATAATTAGAGCCGTCAAATAGGGATGGCCGTGAGATTGAATCGCCCTCTCTTAACCCTTCCGTGGCTTACACTACTTAAGATATCAATCAATTGCCTTTGAAAGTAGGCTCTGATACCACTTTGTTACAGAGGGATGCCACTAGGATATCATTTAAGGTCCCAAAGTGTGAATTAGACCTAAAAATGGGGTTGAATAGGTTAGTTCTAAAATTAAAAAGTTCTTCATTGTTAATTACAATTCTTGTCTACAACAACGATACCACAACAACAAAATCACTCAACGTGATTAATCCAACATGTTAGCCCATCCACCAATGTAATAGCAAAAAATTATTCAATGACACAAGCCTATCAACATACACCTCATATTTAACTAGTTCAATTTTATAATCAATTTTATCAATTCAATGTAAAATTCAACTAAGTGATCAAATGTCAATTTAATTAAATTTACAATTTCAATTGCTCAATTAAGTTTCCAACATGTAAGCTTATCCACCAATGTAATAGCCATGACTTATTCGAAGATTCAAACCTATCAGCATACACCTTATATTCAACTAGTTCAATTTGATAATCAATTTTATCAATTCAATGTAAAATTTAACTAAGTGATCAAATGTCAATTCAATTCAATTTACAATTTCAATTGCTCAATTAAGTTTTCAATTAATCAAATTAGTCCTCAATTATGAGAAACATGAAAACTTAATATCAATATCAATATTCAAGCAGAAGCATTCAAGCAAAGAAATTAGTAAATTGAAAGAGATGAAGTGATTGAGAGATTTGCAAACCGGTTGATGACTGGAGAAACCACCAAGGAAAACAATCCTTAGAGTAAAACTTTAGAGCCAGGCCAATGCTCAAGGAAGACTTCCACTATGATAGAAATTGAATTACAACGTATCTACAAATAAACTTTATACCTTCGAGCTCCCTTCTACCTGATCACGTCTTCAATTTCCACTTGGAATCCACAACCTTCCTCATAGCCAGAATCTTTATACAACCGAAATCATTGACAGTCTCAGAATCCTTCGAGCTAGCCGCTTCAAAATTGCAAATCCTCACAATCTCGGTGTTCATCGATCTCTCAACGCCTAATCCTCAAGCTTGAACTCTATACTTTATTAATGGCGAAATTGACATGAACAAGAGACTCTTAGATCTAATTTGGATCTAGTGAATGATCTAAATCAATCAATGAATGAGAGTAGAGAAATGAATGTTTGATAATTATGATTGATCTCTCATGAAAGCTTTTTGATCTTTCAAGCATTTTGCTCTCACAATTGATTTTTCTCTCACTTTATTTTTCACTGCTCTCAACTCAATTTTTGTGATATTTTACAATGAACTTATTTAATCCAAAATGAGCTTAAAAAAATTTTATAAATCTGTTTTCCGCCCAGGGTTCGTTCAAATGAACCATTATTCGTTGGAAAGAGCCCTCATTCATTCGAACGAAGAAGAAACACATATCAAACGAGCATTTTTTTGAGTTACAACTCTTCGTTTGATAAGGGTTTTTTGAATCAATGAATACGAACTTTTGTTATTCGGTCGAACGAGCCAAGGCTTGTTCGAACATGCAACAAAGAGTTGCTCATTCTACTTGTCTTGTGAACACAGTTTTTCCTTAAAGATTTTAAGAGGAAAATTGTTTCACAATCACAAGTCTAACAGAAGCATGATGTTATGAATAAAACTATATACAGTGCATAAAATGTGTGAGTGTGTGAGATCCAAATCAAATATAGAAGTCTAATACACCCTTCGTGAACCAAGCCGACCGGTAATGATGCACGGTAAAGTCACTTGGAAGATCTTGGAGTAGAACGGGCATTGAGGTAATCACTTCTAGGACTTATGTAATGATTATATACAAAGTACATTTTTTCAAATCGGATTAGTTAATTACAGTACTAGACCCCATGGTCCTAACAAAAACCTAAATCTAGATCAAGGGAAAACATGTATATTGAGAGATTTAGAAAATGTGAAGTATGAAGAGTTAGAGAGTTTGCAAAAAAAGTGTTGATGGAGAAACCACCATGAAAAACTATCCGTGGTGTAAAAATTTGGAGCCTCCCATGCTCATGGAAGAATCCACTATATGTGAGATTGATTACAACAATATGATAACACGAACTTAGTTTTTAAAGCTCCATCCTACTCAATCATCTTCAATCCCCCTTGTGGTCTCCACCATAGTTGAAATCTTTATACAACCGCAAGCTTCTTACAACCTCAAAATCCTCCAATCGGCGCTCTTTACAATTGCAAACTCCTTACAACCTCGGACCCTTCTGATTTCACAATAATTGAATCCACAAGGTTGAACTTCACAAACTTTTTATTTAGATGGATTGATGATTGAGGCTCTTTGATTGATTTGGATCAAGTGAGATGATTAAATCAATGTATGATTAGAGTAGAGATATAGATAAAGAAAATGTATAAATGTTCTCTAATGGAAGCTCTTAAAAACTGAACTCTCTCTGTCACTATCTCTATATTTCTCTCTATTGTGTTGTCTCTAAAATTGAATTTTCGTCAATTTATTGTTTAAAGATCAGATCTCAAATAATGTTTCAAAATAGAAAATAATTATGTTTTCGCACAATGTTCATTCAAATAAAGCAATGACTTGTTCGAACGACCACCATTTGTTTGAACGAACATCAAACGATGACCTTCTTATGTCCATTTGATCATGTCTATCAAATGATGATTAAACGACTAAAAATTGCTATATTCTAATGTTCATTCGAAACAAGCCACTTGGTTCGTTTGAACGACCAACAAAAGGTTGGTCATTCTCTTCTTTCATTGAGAACTTAATTTCTCTAAATGTTTTCAAACATGCATTTTTGGGATAATTGTTTTACAACACAAGTCAACTACACACATAATGATGATACGATGTTAACTATATGCAATGCATGCAATGTGTGAGTGTGTGAGATTAAATCAAAACAAAGGACTGAAATACCCAAAATACTCTTTATGAATCAAGTCAGCCGGTAAATATGCACAACAATGAAGCTTGGACCATCTTCGAATAGAACAAGACATTACATTAGTCTAAGCCTAGGACTAATGTAATGATTACAATCAAAGCACATTTTGTTAAATCGGATTAGCCAATCACAATATTGGACCCCTAGTCCTAACAAACTCCCTATTTGTCAATCCGTGAGAAAACTATGCCAATAGTACAAGAATACATTACATCAAAATACATAATCCCTAAATAGCTAAAGGGATAGAAATTATACATTCTGACCTAGTATTCTATACTATAATAATCACTTAACATTTCTCAAAAGAAGTTACACCTATTTCTTGCACATCACATTCAACTATACCACGTGAAATCATATTAAGGAAAATACAATAGATATATCTAATAAAATCACGAGAATTGGTAAGTATTAACTAAGAATAGATGCAGTGAACATATTAACCAAGAAATCAAGTTCTATGAGCAAGATAAGTGGAAAGATGTTATCTCAATCATATGAAAAAAAATATATTACTCCCCCCAATATGTGCACAAAGTAACTCCCCCTCACTAAGTGCTCAAATACAACATCTCCCCCTTTTTTTCATGGTGACAAAGGGAGGAATCAACTAAGAACAGATTATCAAGAGTGTAGTATAAGAAAGAATATAACCATGTATGATGAGATAACAAAATGATAACAATGATAATAGATAGTGTAAGATATATATCTATGATAACAAAACAAAAATAGTGCATCCATGATTGAATTAAAAATAATAATAGTGTAAACCAAAGGAAAAAGTTGTCAAAAGATAACATGTAGCTGATGAGTATAAAAAATACAAGTAAACCTAACTACAAAGGTCACTCATCACTCATGTAAGGTGTTGGTTGGTCCCCTGGTGTGAAACTAACCTAGAAGGAGGTGTTGGATAGGTTTGTACTAACTTTTTCAATTTTGTCAATTTTTCAACCACAACACTAACAACTACCAATATTGAACAATATATGAATTGTAAAACACATCAACATTCAACAAATATCAACAATTCAATTATATGCCCAACCCATCCAATGTAGCAATTATGTAGTGTAGTTCAACATATAACCCATTCAACTCAAACCTAATTGATCTACTAGTCCAATTAAATTATGAATTTCACAATTCAAGTAGAAATTACACTATGCGATCAATTTTCAATTCTAAAATTCAATTAGCTATTCCAATTTCACAATTAAGGTTCTCAATTACTTAATTGAAGATCAAATTCAACAATTTAGGAAAACCTAAATCTCTATATAGCGGAAGAAATTAATTCTAGAAAATTAAAAATTGTAAAGCATGAAAAGTAAGAGAAATTTCAAACCGAAGTGATGATGGAGAAACCACCACAAAAAACTATCTACGATAGAAAACTCTAGAGCCGACCATCCTCTGGGAAGAGTTCCACTATGAATGAGATTGAATTATAATGTAATGAAGAACCGGACTTTGTACCTCAAGCTCCATTCTAGCCGTTCACGTCTTCAATCTCCCTTGGACCCACAAGCTCTCCATATAACCAGACGCTTCTCA
This sequence comes from Nyssa sinensis, assembly GCA_008638375.1. Lineage (NCBI taxonomy): Eukaryota > Viridiplantae > Streptophyta > Magnoliopsida > Cornales > Nyssaceae > Nyssa > Nyssa sinensis. Next base: position 35,873,090 of record CM018034.1, read on the forward strand.
TGATCTCAGAATCCTTTGATCGGGCCACCTAACAATTGTAAATCCTCGTAACCTCGGTATCTACCGACCGATCAACATTGAATTCTCAAGGTTGAACTCCAAATTCTTTAATGGTGAATTGACATGGAATTGAGGCTCTTTGAATTGACTTGGATCACGTGATTCGATCTAAATCAATAAATGATTAGCGTAGTGATATGCATGATATATAAGTATGAATGTTCAATCATGAAAGCTCTTAAATCTCTCAAGTGTATAGCTCACAATTTGAGCTCTCTCTCACTCTATTCTCACTAAATAGAAACTAAATTCTCGTGATTTTATATCAATGAGATCGGATCTCAAAAGAGTCTTGAAAATAAAAAATTTCCTATTTTCTTGTATTGTTCGTTCGAACAAATCATTAATCATTTGAACAAGCACCTTTTCATTCAAATGAGTAAGGAACAAACATCAAATGAAAATATGTGGAGGTTGCAGTAATTCATTTGATGCGCTCCTATTGAATGAATAAGAAAGAGCAAAAATAAGCTTTTTATTGTTCGTTCGAACGAGCCAATTGGTTCATCCGAACGAGCAACTGAGTGTTGCTCATTCTGTACTTGCCTTGTGAACTTAATTTTCTTAAGTGTTCGAATTTTGAAATATGCATTTTTGAGAAAATTGTTTCACAATCACAAATCAACTACACATATGATGATATTGTGTCCACTATATGCAATGCATGCAAGTATGAGTGTGTGAGATCCAAATTAAAACAAAAGTCCACAATACCCAATTTACCCTTCATAAACTAAGTCGACCGGTAGATTTGTACAACATTGAAGCTCAGACCGTCTTGGAGTAGAATGGGCATTGAGATACTCTTAGCCTAAGACTAGTGCAATGATTATAATCAAAACACATTTTGTCAAACTAGATTAGCCAATTACAACATCGGATCCTATGGTCCTAACAGAGTCCCCCTTTAGTAATCCATGAAAAAACTACTATAGTAGTACAAGAATACAATACATCAAAATACATAACCCCCAAAGAGCCAAATAGAAAGAAATTAAATATTTTGACCTAGTATTCTACACTATACATATCACTTAGCAATGCTCAAAAGTCGTTAACTTGTTTCCTGCACAACAAACTCTACTAGACCACGTGAGATCATATCAAGAGAAATATATCAAATGAATCTATTGAAATCATGAGAATAGTGGATATCAAAATAAATACAAGGTGTAGTAAATAAGATAACCATGTAATCAAATCCTGTGAGTAAAACAAGTCAAAATACATTTATCTCAATCATATGGAACAAAATGAATATACTACTCCCCATTAATATGTGCACTAAGTAACTCCTCCGTACTAAGGGCTCAAAATAACATCTCCCTCTTTTTTTCATGATGACGCAAGGAGGAATCAACAAAAAGAGAAAATGAAGGTAGAAGCATAAATAGTAATACAATCATGCATAATGAGATAACAATCTAACAAAAACGATGATAGCCACAATGATAGGAAAAATATCTATGATATCAAAGCATACAGTGTATCTATCATAAATTCCAAAAAAATTAATAATAGTAAGCTAAAGGAAAAAGTTGTCAATAGTGCATATAGCTGATGAGTCAGCAAAAATATAGGTAAACCTTACTACAGAATATCATTCATCACTCATGTGGAGCTATAGCGACATCACAAATCTACTCCTGGTGGCGGTGGAAGTGGAAAAACATGAGATAAAATCTCTGATAAGCTCTGGATGGCTCCTCTATGGAATGCCATCTCCTCCATCATTGGTAGGAAGAAGTCGAATCGGATCTTGGTGTAATGCTAATCGAGCTTCTCGTCGATGTCAGCACTAATCCGAACATGATGTAGCTTTAGTCTTTCATCTATCTCATCTCTAGACAATGGCTGACTAGCTGTGGAGGAGGATGCTTATGTTGTTGCATAAAATTCAATACCTAATGGATTATAAAACCGTGGTAGAGTATTGTGAACAAGGAAGTCCTCTACTCAAATTTGCTCGTCGAGCTGTTGCTGCTGCGGCAATAGAGGTGGCGATTGCTACTATGCCTGAGACTTAAGCTACTACTGAACTTGCTCTTGTGGCTGAACTTGTGCAGGCTACTACTCCTCAACATCATCATCCTCATCTATAAGAGCAATGACATGTGCCTGGGACCTCATAAGAGTCCTATGTGTGCAAGGACCGGGCACGAGAACAAGGAAATCAGCGGTGTAGAATGGTATTAGACTGTTGAATGAAAATGAGGCAGAGTTTCTAATACCAGTGGTAGATGAGTCGATGACTTATGAAGGAGCATCGATTAGAATGACAGCCCCAACGGCATAGAGAAGTGTAGCGTGGGAGAGAGTCAGCATGTTCGTGTGGTTGATTAGGTGAAAAATGGTAGAGAAAATAAGATTGAAGATCTTGTAACCCCCATGTAGGTAACCCTGCTCTAGAATGACAACCTTCATATAGAAGACTATCGAACTTTCAACACGTAGGGTGGATGCTGTAAGCTCAGAAGATGGAATAATAGAACCCTAAGGGTAAGGAATCCAGGCTGCTCGACTCGAGGAATGCCAAAAGTCTGAGCAATCTTATTTGAGGTGAGTGAAAACTTGACAATGTGTACTATAACGGGGTAGGCTCCTTGGGCATCATGAGAACCAAGGTTCGAGTAAGACTCTCGAACCATAGTCTCATCGACCGAACCCCTAACAATCAAGAGGGGCAACTATCCACATGACTCAAAAATTTTATACGTAAGTGTCTCGTGCACATCCCCTATTATGGATGCCCTCTCTACAAAGATAGGACAAGACAACATATAAGTTGCTCATATCTGGGCCACCTGGGTAGGGAACCATTCAATACCCCGAGACACTAGACCTAGATGAATAGCATAGGAGAAATGCTCATGCACTATAAGTGCAGTCTTGGAAGCCATAATCACATAGTGAATAGAAAATGAGACTGTAAAAAAAATTTAAGATGGCACTACGTCTAGTGTATTGATCTAACAAGTCCATATTAACCCTAAAATTTAGATGATGAATCAAATAGTAAACAAAAAGTGAAAAAATGACCTAAGAACTTACCGAGTGAACGAACGGTAGAAATCTAAAAATGATTGGTTAAAACGGAGCCTTCGATGTGTAGATCACACTAATCGGAATGAAAAATTCAAATGTAATATGATGGGATCAATATCAAACCAAGAACTATGAGGAATTTGAGAGAAAATAGAATAAAAATTACAGGAAATGAGGAAATGGGCAGTTACTTGCGACTTTTGAACTGTGTAGTTGTTTGTTTGATCGAGTAAGTGAGTTTGTTCGAATGAGCCTTTGTTAGAATGAGGCTTCGTTCAAACGAGCACCTGAGACTACTCTTTTCTCAGAAAAATGGAGTGTCCTACTCTGTTTAACATTCCTCTGCACATTTCAATAGGGCAACACAAGGGGAAAAAGGTTTTTTAATGAAAACTTCAGTTTTTTGCATGAAAAACTCTAAGATGAAATCTTTTATCAACAAAGCTAAAAACAATTTCATTGTTTTTAATTTGAAACCCAAAAAGTTAAGAACATTTTAAGTGACATAGAAAGTATGAAAGATGTTCTAAATTGAATCAAGATATTGAAGTAATCATAGAACATTTAAATTCATGGAAGCTCACTCTCCACTCACTCAAACATGGGGTTTAGACATATCCAATAACTTCAATCATGAAATTTTTGTATGTCAAAGTTGACTATATGGTGTTGAATGATTTACACTATAACAAGAACAAACAACCATAGTCAATCAACTTAGGAATTCTTTACTATGTCCAACCAAAACTCCCTCTAAACTTAAAAGCCAAATTTTAGAAATTGAATTTGCACTTTTCTCACCTTTTGCAAGGCAGCTTTCAGACAATTGAATAGCCTCCTCTTTTTAAAGGATTTCTAATGCAAGCAAACACACTATCTCAAAGGTAGCCCTTTTCCTTCCACTCTTTGAGTTTTTTTATTAGTGTGTGTGTTGTTTTCTTTTTAGACTTTTTCTTTTAGGTCCTTTTATTTTTCCAACCTAAATCAATCTTTCTAGCCATGGACTTATTGAAGCGTAAACAAAAAACCATTAAGTCTAACCTATCTACAAGGCAATCTCATGCAAGGAGTATGCAAGACCAAAACTATGAGATCACAAGTAGAAAGAAAGATTACATGTACTCAAATGAAGAAGATTGAGTGGCGATAGTGACAAAAAAAAGTACACATGTCATAGTCTCAATCACTTATGATACATCTCAAATCATTTTCCTTTCTCAAAAATGGGATTACCATTAGTTATGAAAACTGAAGAAAAATGTTTTTAGATTTTTAGATTCACAAAGACATGAAATGAACCTAACTATGAATTAAAACAAAAATTCACTCAAGGATACCATAAACCTAGAATAGATGACTAATATAACACTCACTTAGACTATGAAATCAATGAACAACTTACTCAAAAGAATGATTTTCAACAAGAATTGGAGTAAGGAGAGTCATAGCAATTCATAGGGAGACTCTAAGATGAGATTGAAGAGTACGATCCCTAAATTGCTAATTTCTCTCTTAGTCATCTAAGAGAGGGATTTTCTCTTCCTGAGGAAGAAACAAAATGACAAATGTGACTATCACATTCTTTCTCTAAACCCTTCAATTTGTCATTACTATCCCAAATTTGTCTTAGATTTTTTTGGGAGTAGGTAAGATATGTTAAATTTTGGTATTTTGGTTTGTGAACAAAGATTGATATGGGACTTTGCATGGTTACTCACTTCAAAGATCCTTTTAGCCATGTCGCTTGGTTTTTGAGCATGAGTGTTCAATTGTTGCATCAAGGATGCAATCCTCATCTTGTTTCTAAGGTCAATATGTGAGAATTTGTTTGTTTTTTCTTAACAAACTCACACTTCCTCCTAGAATTACCATCAACCAAGCAATAAGAACAAAACAATGATCTAGGTTTAGGTTTAGCTTGTCGTCTAATTTGAGGTTGTGGAAGAGATTGTGCTTGAGGTTTTGGTTGAGGATGTGGTTGCCTCTTGGGTTAAGGTGTCTTTACACTTTTAAGTTTAAAGGAAACAAACACAAATAGTTTAAGACTAGGTGATTGACCTTGAAAGGATGTAGTAGGCTTGTTTTATCCTAACATTTGTCATAGCCTAATCCAATCTTATCATTCTTGATTTGGACAGTATTGAGCATTTTAGCTAACTTATTCGACCTGTCCTTAAAAGTGATTTTGACTTCCCTAGCTTGTTTGAGCTCTTCACTAAGTAAGTGAACTTTAGAATTTAATTCAATCTTTTCAACATCACAAGCTTCTAGGGAAGATTTAAGTCTCCCTACCTGAACAACCAATAAATTCCTCTCTTGTTCTAAGGACTCTACCTTTTTTAAGAGAGATAATTTTTCTTGATTTAGTCAATTCAATAAGGATTGATCAACTAGAAGAGCACTCACCTCTTTCTCACTTAACTTGAGTTTAGTGATAAGTTTCATGTTAGATTTCTTGAGATTAAATAACTTATTGAATAGTTTTTCATATGCAATCTCAATAGTATCGTCTTTTTCACTATCACTATCACTATCACTATCACTACACAAGTTTTTCATTGTCCCTTTGTTCATCATCCTCAATGGAAGAAGAACCTTCAAGGACATTAGTGATACTTGTAAAAGCCAAGAATTAATTTTCTTCCCCGTTATCATCATCATCTTCATCCTCATCCTCTTCCTCTTCATCTTCATCTTCATCTTTTTTTTCCTCACAATCGGATAGATTAGTTTTTGTTGCCCTTCTATTATTAGACTTCCCTCTTCTATTATTTGGGAAATTGACCTGTAATGTGACCAAAATTATGTCAATCATAGTAGTCTATCAGCTTAGAGAAGGATTGAGATGAAGGTCTCCTCCTATCACCACTAGAAGAAGTTTTTTGAACCTTACCTTTTGTGTTGCTAGAGTTTTCTAAGGATCTTCTATGGAAATTTTATGATCCCTAATGATTAGACAATCTACCGTTGAGGTATTTATCGAACCTCCTCACAAATAAGGCTAGGTCTTCCTCATTTATGGACTCGGGGTCAATATTAATATCCCCTTCATTATCCTCTTGAGTTGATTTCAAGGCAAGACTCTTAGTCTTCTTTGCTTGCCTTAAAGTTACCTCAAATGTTTGCAAAGAACCAACTAGTTCATCAACAACAAGAGAGTCCACATCTTTTCTCTCCTCAATGGCAATGAACTTAGGTAGGAATCTATCGGGGAGAGATCTCAAAATCTTTCTAACAATTTTGGTCCTATCAATATTTTCAGCTAGGTTAAATGAAGAATTCACTATGTCATTTAACTTTGCATAAAACTCATCAAAAGTGTCTGAATCTTTGATTTTAAGTGATTCAAGCATAGAGGTGAGCATCTGAAGCTTGGACCTCTTAACCATAGATGTACTCTTATGGGTAGTCACGCGGATATCCCATGCCTCTTTGGATGTTTCACATGTCATCATGCGACGAAACTCATTTGGGGTTACCGTATTGAAAATGGAATTTAAGCCTTTAGTGTTGTATCCACTAACTCTAAGCTCTAACTTATTCCATGCGTTTGAAAGCTAGGGCACAGAGACAATTTTCGTAGTTGTGGTTGTGACCGGCATGGTCCAACCCTCTTGCACAGAAAGCCACATTCGTTCACCCACGGCTTTTAGAAATGCTCATATACGAGCTTTCCAATATGCGTGATTTGAGCCATCCAAAAGAGGTGGTCGGAAAATCGATCCGCCCTTTCTCATGCCTTCTATTTTTCATACTTAGGTATCCAATCTTTGAGAATAGGCTGTAATACCACTTTGTTGGTTGGTTTCGTGGTGTGAAACTAACCTAGAAGGGGTGGTTGAATAGGTTTGTATTGACTTTTTCAATTTGGTCAATTTTTTAACTAGAACACTGACAACTACCAATAATGAACAATATACAAATTGTAACACACATCAATATTTGACAAATATCAACAATTCAATTATATGTCTAATCTATCCAATGTAGCAATTATGTAGTGTTTAACATGGAATCCATTCAACTCAAACCCAATTGATCCACTAGTCCAATTCAATTATCAATTTCGCAATTCAAGTAGAAATTAGACTATGCGATCAATTTTCAATTTCACAATTTAATTAGCTATTCTGATTTCACAATTAAGGTTCTCAATTACGTAATTGAATAACAAAATCCACAATTCATGAAAACCTAAATCTTTATATAGCAGAAGCAATTAATTCTAGCAAATTAGAAATTATAAAGCATGAAGAGTAAGATAATTGTGAACCAAAGTGATGAGGGAGAAACCATCATGGAAATCTATCTATGGTGGAAAACTCCAAAGTTGGCCATGCTCGGGAAAGAGTTCCACTATGATTGGGATTGAATTACAATGCAATGAAAAACTGAAATTTGTACCTCAAGCTCCATTCTACCCGTTCACATCTTCAATCTCCCTTGAATCCACAAGCCCTCTATAGTCAAAATTTTCTTACAACCAGACGCTTCTCACTGGTCTCGAAAATCTCCGATCGGGCCACTTCACAATTGAAAATCCTCGCAACCACAGTATTTACTGAAGTGTATATAGCTTTCAAAATTTGAACTCTTTCTCACTCTATTCTCACTAAATGGAAACTCAATTTTTATGATTTCATATAATTGAGATCGAATCTTGAAAGAGGCTTGAAAATAAAAAAAATTTCTATTTTCGTGCAATGTTCATTTGAATGAATCATTGATCATTCAAAAGAGCACCTCTTTATTGAAATGAGCAAGAAACGAACATCAAACGAACAAATATGGGGGTTATAACTCTTTGTTTCTTCCTTTGATGAAGTCCTATCAGATGAATAAGAACGAGCAAAAATGAGCATTCGGTTGTTTGTTCAAACGAGCAATAAAGTGTTGCTCATTCTATGCTTGCCTTGTGAACACAATTTCCCTAAGTGTTTGAAATATGTATTTTTGGGAAAATTGTTTCACAATCACAAGTGAACTACAAACATGATGAGATGATGTCTATGATATGCAATGCATACATTGTGTTAGATCCAAATCAAAACAAAAGTCCAAAATACCCAATTTACCCTAGGACCGTTTTGGAGTAGAATGGGCATTGAGATACTCTGAGCCTAGGACTAATGCAATGATTACAATCAAAGCAAATTTTTTCAAACCAGATTACCCAATTACAACATCAAGCCCCATGGTCCTAACATAGGAAATGTGTCGGGATCATTGGTCTGCTTATGGTGGTGGTAGTGGTAGAGGTGAAAAAGCACAACTAAGTGCATCTGATAACCTCTGAATGGATCCTTGATGGAAAGTCATCTCCTCAATCATCAGTAGAAAGAAGTCAGATCAGATTTGAGTATAGTGTTGCTCTAACCTCTCGTCTAGGTCAATATTATTCCTAGTATGATGCTTATCTGGCCTCTCATCTAACTCAGCTCTAGTGATCAACTGACCAATTGTAGATGAGGATGCTCCCACTAACTAATGAAATTTGGAACATAGTGGGTTTCGAAACTGCGATGGAGTGTAATCGACAAGACAATCCTTTACTCTAATCTGTTCTCTTGGGCTGTTGCTGCTGTGGCAACCTAAGTAGCTACTACTACTGTGCCAGAGTCGATGTTACTATTGGATGCTACTACTGCTGCTGTTCCTCATCACCATCAGACTCATAGGATGAAGGATGACATGTGCCCAGGACCTCAAAAAAATCCTACTAGTGAATGGACCAGGCAGGAGAATGAGAGTAGCAGTAGTGAAGAACGGTACTTACTAAGAAGTGCATATCCTAGTGATAAGGTTGCCAAATGGTAGAGTGGTGGTCCATCAGGTACCAATGGTCAACGAGTCGATGACTCCTAGAAGATAGGATGGACCATCGATCGATATAGCAGCACCGATAGCATAAAGGTGCGTAACATGTGAGAGTGTTAGCATGTTCGTATGGCTGATCGGGTGAAAGATGCTACACACTACTAGGTTGAGGATCCTATAACCCTCATGGAGATAACCCAACTCAAAAGTGGCGGCCTTCATATAGAAGTCCGTCACACTATCAATGCGAAAGGGTAAAAGCAATAAGATCAGAAGAATGAGGGATAGTACTGTTATGACATGGGAATTATTTTTTTTTATTTATTTTATTATTATTCTTAGTTAATTAAATTATTATTGTTATTATTATTATTAAATTTAATGCATTGGGATTATATATATGCTTAGTATGTATGTGTAGGTATGTGTAGAATATTATGTGTGCATGCATGTGTATATGGATATGTGGAAGGAGATATGGCAGTGCACTGTGTATGTGTGTAACTGGACGTGTGTGTGTGTGTTTGTTTGCAACCAAACTAGATGGGCAACCGGTTGGCAATGTGTGAGATTAGTGTGTGTGTGATGATGATATATATATATATATATATATATATATGTGTGTAGGCATATAGGAGCAGCTTTGCATTTAATGCAAAGCTGCATTTGGGGGGGAAGCAAAAGGTGGCTGAACGGTGGGGAGGAGGTCAAGGATAGTGGCTGTGAGGGAGAGACGTGAGAGATTTAATGTGTGTGTGTGTATAAGTGTGGTCTCGGGTGGGAAGAGAAGAGAAGGAAAGAAACAGAAACCGAGAGAGAGAGAAATAGAGTTCTGAGAGAGAGTTTGAAGCCTGGTTTGAGCTCGGAACAAGAGGGTGAAAGAAGGCACGGCTAGAGAGAGAAAATTTAGAAAACCCGTAAGTGAACCTTTCTGTTTTATTTTTTTTAAAGGCATGATAATTTATTTGATGCATTGAGGCTTAAAGAGCATATTGTAGAGATTGTTTTGCAAAAAGAATGAGGTTAAATGGTTGAGAAACTAGGGAGAAAACCTAGGTTGCAGGTCTCGGTTTTGGAAATTGGAACTTGTCATTTTATGTGTAAAGCTTGATTTAAATGATATAGAATGGAACCTAGGAGATGCAGAAATCATTTAGGATGAAAATGGGAGAAAAATCATGACCCAAACTGTCACAAAAATGGAGAAATAGAATCGGCCGGAAGTTTGACCCTCTATTTCGTGAAAACCTGATGATTTGAATCCATAACCGACCTTAGATATGGGATCTACGTGAAAAACCAAGGAAAACTACATTTTAAAACCCTGAAAACCTCACCGGAGATCGGTCGCCGGCGCCGGAGAAGGCACCAGAACCCTACTGTGCGTCACCGGAAAAATGGGGGGAAGAAGGGAACTGTTCCGGGTTCGGGTCGGGTCGGGCTTGGGCCGGTCTGCCCCTGCCACGTGTCGCATTCTTGTTTTAAATTAAAATTGGGTTAGGAGTGTTTGGCTACAAAGATAAGAAATTGGAAATTAGAATTAAATGGGAACATGGATATCTTATCCCTGTTTTGGATTAGCCACTGTTTGGCTATTCAAATTAAGAATAAGGGTTTTCCAAAATTATAGAATTGCCCCTAGACTTTAATAAATTACCAACTGACCCTGAACTTTCGAAAATTACCCTTTAACCCCTAAACTTTGGAGAAATTACGCTTAGACCCACCTGAATTAAAATATTAATAAATTATTAATTAAATTAATTAATTAATTAATTAATTAATTAATTAATTAATTTAATTAATTAAATATCCTAAAATAATCCGGAGTCCAAATGGGACAAGTCATTAGTGTATTTTGACTATCTCGACCATTCTGAGACCAATGGTGAGGTCCATTTTACGAGACTGAGATCCCAAAAAATAAAAGACCCGTAGTAATCCTTTAAAAATTACCAAAATGCCCCTAGATTGGAACACAGTCGAACGAACTCCAAATTAAGTAAACAAATAGTGAAACTTTATTATTTCGAGCATTCCGGACTCAACCGTGGAGTCCGATTTATGAAAAGAAGTCTCGAAGTGTAAGGGCCCTTATGAAAAGTGCAAAATGACTGTTTTGCCCTTTTGAACCCAGGTGTCCGAATTCAGTTCTACGAAAACCTAAACTTATTTTCTTTAACGTCCCGGATCCAATAGTAGAGTTTAATTTAGCAAAATAGAAACTTATAAGGTAAAGGCATAAAATTTGATGAATAGCATAATTCAAGTGACAATTGAACTGAGCCTCATGTTATGATTTTAGGGACACGGAAAGGCAAAGAGAAGGTGACCTGACCTTCGGTGTTCTTACAGTGATTCCACTTTACTACGAGTGTACTTTCCCAATTTGAGATCAATATCAGGTACGATATATTGTGCTAAGTAAGAAATAGAACTGAGATTAGGAATACTTGTCCTGCTGCCTTGATTGTTTACATGTTTGCTTGAGTATTCACATGCTTATGTGCTTCCTGCTGTTTTGCTAAACTTGGATGATGATTACTTGTATATTGCATGTGTTAGCGTAGTGTGAGAATTATATGTTTTGAGAACTGTTGACATTATGAAATATGTGATTAAAAGCTTGCTTTATATACGAATGAGGTGCATCATTGAGATTATATCATGATATGATGAAATCAGAGCATATTGGCATAGTGTGATTTCTTGGACATGGCGTGAGTTAAGCACTTGGTGCTTTGCATTATGAGGGTGCAGATCCTATGGTGAAAAACCCAAAATTGGCCATTAGGTACTCGCCGGCCTGACGGATTCTAGACCGTGAAGCGAGACATACAAAGTACTCATGCCGACGGGGAAGGACCGTATCATGAGACATGGGTGGGCATAGAGTTGCATGGGTGTGTCACGCATACTGCTCATATATTGTACACTGTTCATATACTGCCATCATGATATCGAATGCCATGTAGAAATAACTGTACACTTGCACATGCCACGACCTTAGTTTTGTTTCTTGCATTAGCATTATATTGTACCAGCATGTTGAGCTGACCCCTTCAATGGGGCAAACATTTCAGATGATGTCCCAGCTGTACGAGACGTGGAGATGATCTGATTAGGGACTATGTTAGGCCCAAGGGGCGTTTTTGATATTGTATGAGGGCATAAGCCCGAGATTGTATCTTATTTTGTATATTGTGAACTAATGGACTAGATCTTATGTATGTATCAGAATGGTGTACGGAATGTATGTAATCATGCTTGATCGTCTTTATTTCTTTATTATTCTTATTTTCTTTTGTCTCGTTACTCGCGCCTCGGGTTTGCTGGAATTCGGGGCGTGACAAGTACCCTCAAGGAAAGGAAAACTAGGCAGCTTGACTTAAAGAATGCCAAAGTTTGAGCAATAAGGTCTACGGTGAGCAACACCCTTGACTGAAATGAGGGGCAAGCCATCCACATGACTCAAACATGCTATACGCAAATGTCTCGCGTATATCATCTAGCATGAATGCTCTCTCAGCAAGGCCAGGATGGGTCATGACTGAGTGTGCCCATATCTTAGCAACTTGGGGTGGAAAGCAATCCAAAACCCGAGGTGCCCCACCAAGATGAATGGCTTAGGTGAAATGCTCCTAAGCCATGAGTATTGTCTTAAATGATATGATCACGTAGTATATATGACAGGGAAAAATACAGGATAATCCTAGGAAGGTATTACGTCAAGTATACTGATCAAGCACTTCACACTAACCTTATAGTGTAGATAATAAATCAAATAAATGACAAGAAAGTGAAAAAGGGTCCATGAGGACTTACCAACACAACGTGGAATCTGAAAATGATTAGTGAAAATGGAGTCCTCAACGCATAGATCACACTAACCGAAATGGAAAATGCGAATGACGAACTCTGGGATGAATATCAAGCGGATAAATGTGATGAATTTGAGAGAAAACTAGAGAAATACGGAAGAAAATGCTGCAAATGGGTGGTTACTCAAGTGTTTGAACAAATTAGTCACTCGTTTGAATGGACAACTCCCCTTCGTTTAAAGAAGCATCAATAAGTGCTCTTTTCTCAAAAAAAATAGAGTGTCTTGCTGTATTCAAAATTTCCTCTGCTCAATTCAACTAGGTAAAAACAAGGAAAAATGTTTCAGAAAAACTTTTGTTTTTAGCATGAAAACTCTAAGAAGAAATCAATGATTTACAAAGCTAAAAACAATCTCAACTATTTTTAAGTTGAAAGAAAAATTTATAGAATATTTTCAGTGACCTGGAAAGAATGAAAGATGTCATGACCCGAAACCCACCCTACGCGAATATAGGGCCGGTGACCAACACTGTCACTCGAACAGGCCGTACAGAATTAAAGGAATTGCACAAGAGTGATATATATATATATATATATATTATATTAATTGTGAAAGCTACAGGTATGCAACTCATCTGATAACCATTTCAACACCAGTCATTTATAAAGTATACTTAAAATAAGATCATTATCACTACTATTATCATCATCTGTCATTAACATTTATATATATATATATATATATATATATATATATCAGGTACTTATTCTCAAAAGTACAAAACATAAATTTCCAAAAGTCTCATCTGTCATCAAGTCCAAAATATACATCATATGATTACCAAAAATAATCCATATCACATCTAACCAAAGTCATGGTACAAAAGGTCCATCACATTCACGCTCTCAGCCATACAGTGTGGACTTTTCTACTTTATGCCAATTCAATTACTTGACATATATTGAATAAATTCATATCAGCTTCACTAAGCTTGTGAGTAATTCTTGCATCCTATCATAGGTTTTGCAAGATAGAGTTTCACACAAAATACCATGGGCACCAAGTTTCTTTAAACAGATAGCATATACATAAGGATAATTTAAAATATGCTTTCAAAATGGATCATGTATAAAACATGCTGAAGATTCAGGCAGATATAAAGGAAGCATTTCTAAAACACGTTATTTTTCAATAACATAGCTCGAATATAAAATTACAAAGCAAATAGTAAGGGTTGTTCACAAATCGTATGCTACCATATGAAATTCTTAAAACATGATTCAAATAATAAGTTACAGAATAGATAACATGATAACAAATGACAAACGCACATGAGAAGATGTCTTTAAAATTTGATTTCGAATAACGGATAACAGACACATATTATACACATCGAAGATTCACATAATGAGTTGGAGCACTACGTGGGTAAGTCTCATTAAGAGTCGGAGCACCATGTACATAAGTCTTATACATGAATTCCACAACGAGTCATTTAGCATTTTGAAAAAGAGATAAAAGCACTGATCTAGGGTACGGGATTACTCATCGATTGCTTTTATTTTTCATTTGTCAAGCGGCTGTTGTTACATTCTTGACCTTTGGGCAACTTGAATTCCTAGAAGTTTTCGCCCATACATTTTTGTTTTTTGACTAGTCTTTGTGCGGCCCTTTCTATCATCAACCAACCCATTAGAACAATAGGGGTCCTATAAATGAATGGGTTCCAACTAAGGACCTCCCCCCTCCTAGCGATTCTTATCTTCCTCTTTTCTACTTCTTTTCTCCATGCTTGGTCGTCCATGGTTTGCCTCTAAATCAGTTCACAAACCTACGACATAATTTAAGATCTAATTACTTACTTGTTTGAAGTGTTCTGTAATTAAATCACCATCTCAGGTTCTTTATATTCCAATTATACTCTTCTAGGTAGCTTCATTAAGCCTTAAGGAAGTATTGGTCATTTTTTAGTTTGTTACTGGGTCTTATTTTTCCCAAAAGGATGTCATTATTAGGTCCAGAGTGTCAAAGATAATCGGTTTAGGCTTTTCCAGATCTAAATTTGCATACCTGTAGTTTATTTTAAGCCTAGGGGTGTTTTCAAAATTTTATACTTTTACACGTCATAATTTTTTGGGACTTAATCTCACAAATCAGATTTCGCCATTGAGTCCAGATCGAAATGACCAAAAACGTTGACTTACACTATCTTTTCATTTTATTTTGGGCATCAGAACCATTTTACCAAATTAAATTAAATTTATTTAATTCTTTTATTTTATATTATATTATATATATATATATATATATATTCAGTTCATAATATTCACATGTGTGAAGTTAGCACAGTGGCCACACACTTGGGTTTAAGTTTCACACATGCACACAGGTCGGGGGTTCAAATCCTGGGGGCTGCGGCTTTGTTATTTTTTTCAGATTTTTCATTTTCCAAACGGTAAATAAGGGCGTAATCCAAGAATAGGGTAGCCTCGTTCCGACTACGGCTATTAAAGTAAGCCTCTATCTACATTACCAAACAAACCCAATTCTATTTTAAATTTAAAACTTAACTCTAAAAGGTGCCGTTCCACTTAACCGAATACCCGAACCCGAACCGACCCGTCCTGTTCATCGTCTTTCCCATCCCTCACGCTACTGTTGCCTTAATTCTATAAAATTTTAAATTTCCTATTCTGTGAACTTTGAGGGGGTGATTTCTCCTGCTTTCAGTTCCTATTACTTGCGTGAACATTGGGGTTCATTTTGGCGTTGCTTTTGAACACTAAAACCCACTAATTGCTTGGTTTAAGCTTTGATAACAGCAACTATAAATCGCCTCGTATATGCTCATTTTGGCACCAAAAGCTATGGGATTTGTTCTATTGTGTTCCTTTTGTCAAGGGGTTTCATTGCTCGTTCATAAAAATGGTTTTGTGGCAATTTTGGGTGGATTGGTTCAAGTACCCGAATCTTTAACTCGAGATTCTAGGCTCATCTTTGAGCTTCATAGTCTCGGACCATTATTTTCATGACCTTCACAAAACCTAGTTTAAGTCCCAATAAGCCAAACTCAGTTTGGTTTTAGTCGATTCAAACCCAACCAAAAGCTCTTCATCAATGGCGGTTTTGTGGCTTTTTCATTTTAAGCCCTCTTAGGCCTCTCTCTTTAGCCTCTAAACCCTAGTACATCACAAAATAGGACCATGCGTGCAATTTAATACCCTAAAACAATGAGTTTTTATATTTTTTTCTAGAGAGAGAAACTTAGAATTTACCTTCAGCAATGGTTTCTTTCCTCTCATTGGCTCGGTTTTGGGCCTCCCAAGCTTCTTGGGTTTGATCAAGGCTGCATGCACAACCTCTCTTTTCTTCTCCCTTTCTTCTTCTTTTTTTTCTTCTTCTTTCTCTCTCTACCTTACTCTCTCTCTCTCTAGCCACCCTCACACATGCACACACTTTGATTTTATGCATATCACATCCATATATATATATATATATATATACATATGAATATATTTATACATTTAAAGTTGAATGCTGGTGTGTTGCATGTACGGGGATTGGTTGTGATGGGTGGTGGCATAGGGCTTTTACATAATATATATATATATATATATATATATATATCTTGTGAGATATATAGCACAAAAGTGCTCGTAGCCCAGCTGGTTTACTTTTTGGATATAAGTTTTTCCCACCTGTTTGGTCTTGGGATCAAATCCCTTGACCAACACTTTTGGCCCCTGTTTTCCGATCTTTTTCCTTTTATGCCTTGTTTGGCATTTATCATATTTTATCCTATTCTCCCTTTTTGCTTTGCTTTTATTTTTCTTCTCGTGTACTTGTATTCTTTATAGTCATTATTATCTTGTTTTAATTTCCCATAATTTTCATTTTGCTTCACAAAGTCATTAATATTAAATTAGCGACTTAATTCTCGACAATCAGATCAGGGTGTTATAAAAGGTGTTCTAAATTGAATCAAGACATACAAATAATGAATCAACACTTAAACTCATGCAAGCTAACTCTCTACTCACTCAAACATGGTGTTTAGACATATGCAACAACTTTAACCATGAAATGTTCTTATGTCA
This sequence comes from Nyssa sinensis, assembly GCA_008638375.1. Taxonomy (NCBI): domain Eukaryota; kingdom Viridiplantae; phylum Streptophyta; class Magnoliopsida; order Cornales; family Nyssaceae; genus Nyssa; species Nyssa sinensis. Next base: position 35,889,932 of record CM018034.1, read on the forward strand.
AAGTTGACTCTATGGTGTTGAGTGATTTACACTTCAATACAAGCAAACAACCAAAGTCAATCAATTTAGGGAATTTTGACCACTTCCAACCAAAAATCACCCTCAACTATAGCCAAATTTTATAAACTTGAATTTTCACTTTTCTCACCTTTTGTAAGGCGACTTTCACACAGTTGAGTAGACTACTATTTTTAAATGATTTCTAATGCTAGCAAACACACTATCTCAAAGGTAGCCCTTTCCTTCCTCCATTTGATTTTTCAATTTTAGTGTGTGTGCCATTTTCTTTTTACGCTTTTTCTTTTAGGTCCTTTGATTTTTCCAACCTTAGTCAATCTTTGTAGCCATGGACTTATTGAAGTATAAACATAAAACCATTAAGTCCAACCTATCTACAAGGAAATCTCATGAAAGAATTGTGCAAGACTAAGGACTATGAGATAAAAAATAAATTGAAAGACTATTGAAATGATTAAGGCTAAGTGAAGATAGTGATAAAATGAAGTACACATAAAAATAGTCTCAAGAAGCCAAAATACATCTTAATTCATTTTTCTTTTCAAAAAAATGGATGATTAATGGCAATGAGGATAAAAGAAAAATATTTTTTGATTTTTGGATTCACAAAAGTATGAAATGAACCTAACTATGAATTAAAAGCAAATATCCAACAAAATAAACCATAGACCTAAAATAGATAAAAAAACAATAAGCTCACCTAGACTATGGAAAGATGACAACTTCTTCTCTAGATAAATGATTTTCAAAAGCACATTGAAGGCGGAAGTATCAAGGCAATTCATAGGGAAACTCTAAGATATGAGTGAAAAATAAGATCCTTAAATTGCTAAACTCTCTCTTAATCATCTAAGAGAGGAATTTGCTTCTCTCGAGGAAGAAGCAAATTATGAATTGTGACTTACACATTCCTTTTCAAGACCTTTCTACTTGTCTTTCCTAACCCAAATTTGTTTTAAAGGCTTTTTGGGAGTGGGTGCAACATTTTTTAACCTTGGTCTTCTCTACCTTGGATTGAAGACTAGGAATAGCATTAAAGCTTCTTAAAGTTAGTCATGTCAATTATCTTTTCAGCCATGCTCCTAGATCTTTGAACATGAATATTCAAATGTTGTTTTAAAGAAGTTATCCTCATTTTGTGTTCCAAGGTCATGAGATCAAAAAATGTTTGTTTTTTCTTAGCAAAACCACATTTCCTCCTAGAATGGCCATTAACCTTGCAATAGATACAATAGAGTGATCTCGATTGAGGTTGAACTTGAGGTCTAGCTTGAGGATGTGGTTGAGATTGTAATTGAGGTTGTGTATGCCTCTGTAGTTGAGGTGTTTCTACACGGTTTAGCTTAGAAGCAACAAATACAACCGACTTGAGAGTTGGAGATGGTTTTGAGTTGATGTTAAAGGCTTATTCTTATCCTAAAATTTATCATAGCTTAATCAACTTTTATCATTCTTGATTTGGATGGTATTAAGCATTTTTGCTAATTTGTTCGACTTATACTCAAGAGTGATTTTAACATCCCTTGCTTGTTTAAGTTCTTCATTAAAAGGGTAAACTTTTGAAATCGATTCATTCTTTTCAAGAATACTAGCTTCTAGGGATGACTTTATTTTTCCTACTTTTTCAACCAATAAATTCTTTTCTTGTTCTAAGGATTTTACATTTCTAAGAGAGATAATTTATTTTCATTGAGTTGGGTCAACAAAGATTGATCAACCACAAGTGCACATTTCTCTTTCTCACTTGTCTTGAGTTTAGTGGCTAGTTTCGTGTTAGACTTCTTGAGTTTGATTGATTCATTAAACAATTTTTCATAGGCAATCTCAATGTTGTCTTCCTCATCATTTTCACTATCACTAGACACAAGATTTTCACTGTCCTCTTGTTTATCATCGTCAATGGATGAAGAGCCTTTGAGAACATCAGTGATACTTGTGAAAGCCAAAATTTGACTTTCCTCTCTTTTATCATCATCATCATTATCTTCCTTTTCCTCTTCCTGACCATCAGTTAGAGTTGTCTTCATTGCGTTTCTGTTTTTTCATTTTCTCTTTCTTTTGTTTGGCCAATCGACGGCTATGTGGCCAAAGTTATGGCAATCATAGTACTCTATAGGATTGGAAGTGGATTGAGATGAAGGTCTCCTCTCATCACCACTAGAAAATTCATTTTAAACCTTCCCTTTTGAGTTGTTTGAATTTCCTAAGGGTCTTCTATTAGAATTTTGGATTCCCATAGGATTAGACATTCTACCTTTAAGGAACTTGTTAAACCTCCTAACAAACAAAGCTAGGTCATCCTCATTCATGGACTCGAGGTCAACCACTACATCCCCTTCATTGTCATCTTGAGTTGATTTTAAGGCAAGACTCTTAATCTTCTTTGCTTGCGTAAAAGTTAGTTCAAAGGTTTGTAATGAACTTACTAACTCATCAACTACAAGAGAGCCCACATCTTTGCTTTCCTCAATGGCAGTGACCTTGGGTTCGAATCTCTTAGGGAGAGATCACAAGATCTTTCTTACTATTTTGCTCCGTCCTATCATTTTTCCTAGGTTGAAAGATGAATTCACTATGTCACTCAATTTTGCATAGAATTCGGCAAATCCATCCTTTGTGATTCAAACATTGAGGTTAGCATTTGTAGCTTGGACCTCTTGACCGCTGACATACCCTCATAGGTAGTCCCAAGGATATCCCATGCCTCTTTTAAGGTCTAATATGTCATGATTTGGCGGAACTCATCCAAATTTACTGGATTGAATATTGCATTTAGACCTCTAGTATTATAACTTCTAACTCTCAATTCAAGTTCATTCCATGTGTTAGGAGGCTTGGGTATGGAGAGGACTTCCGTAGTAGTAGTTGTGACCGGTGTTGTCCAACCTTCTTGGATGATGAGCCAAACTTGCTCATCAATGGCTCTAAGAAATGATCTCATGCGAGCCTTCCAATAAGCATAATTTAGGCCGTCAAATAGAGGTGGTCAGAAAATAGATCCGCCATCTCTCATCCCTTCCATTTTTCACACTAATAGGAATCCAATCTATTACGTTAGAAAGTAGGCTCTGATACCACTTTGTTACTAGGTCCCTTGGTGTAAAACTAACTTAGAAGGGGGGTTGAATAGGTCTATACTAGTTTTTCAAATTTTCATCCACAACACTAACTACAACAAGGATAGCAAAATATTTGAATTAAAATTTCAAGCAATAACCATCAATGTGTTCAATTCAAAAATAAGTTCAATCCACCCAATGTAGTTGTAATATAATGTTAAATACACAAACCAATTCACTATAAGCCTAATTGATCAACTACTTAATTTCAAATACCAATTTCTCAATTCAAGTACAAATTTGACTAAGTGATCGATTATCAATTCCTTAATTCAATTAATAATCCAATTTCTCAAATAAGGTTTTCGATTATTCAACTGATGTCCAATTTTCAACATTCATAAAAACCTAAATCTTAATCAAAATGAAGTGAAAGCATTCATGTTGAAAAATTTAGAGATTATAAAGAATGAAGAGTTAGAGAGTTTGTAAACCAAAGTGATGACGAATAAACTAGCATGAAAACTATATGTGATGTAAAACTCCAGAGTCAGCTATGCTTATGGAAGAATCCACTATATGTGAGATTGATTACAACACGAACACGACACAGACTTAGTTCTTCAAGCTTTGTTCTACTGAATTGTCTTCAATCTCCCTTGTAGCCATAAGTCTCCACCATAGCTGAAATATTTATACAACTACAAGTTCCTTACGATCTCGAAATCCTTCGATCGGCGCTCTTGACAATTGCAAACTCCTTGCAACCTCAGACTCTTCTGATTGCCCAACAATTGAATCCACAAGGTTGAACTCCACAATCTCTTCAATTAGATGAAGTGATGATTGAGGCTCTTTGATTGATTTGGATCAAGTGAGATGATCAAATGAATGTATTATAAGAGTAGAGATATAAATGAAGCACATGTATGAATGTTCTCTAATGGAAGCTATCAAAAATGAACTCTCTCTATCTTTATCTTTGTTCTCTCTGTTATGTTTTTTTCTAAATTTAAATTTTCGTCAATTTCTAGTTTTGAGATCGGATCTCAAATAATGCTTCAAAACAAAAAAGAATTCTACTTTGTCATAGTGTTCGTTTGAACGAAGCAATAACTCGTTCAAACGATCACCATTCGTTTGAACGAACCTCAAAAGATCATCAAACGATGACCTTCTGATGTTCTTTTGATCATGGCTATCAAACGATGATTGAATGACTGAAAATGGCCATCTTCTGATGTTCGTTCGAATAACCAACAGAAGGTTGGTCATTCTCATCTTGCATTGTGAACATAATTGTCCTTAGTGTTTTCAAAAATGAATTTTTGGGATTATTGTTTCATAAGACAAGTTAACTACACACATAATGATGATATGATGTCAACTATTTGCAATACATATAATGTGTGAGTGTAAGAGATCCAAATGAAAATAAAAGTTCAAAATACCCAAAATACCCTTCATGAACCAAGTCAGTAGGTAGATGTGCACGGTAATAAAGCTTGGACCATCTTGAAGTAGAATTGGGCATTCAGTCACTCTAAGTCTAGGACTAATGTAATGATTACAATTAAAGCACATTTTGTCAAATCGTATTAGCCAATCACAATATTGAACCCCTAGTCCTAACATAAAGCTCAAAGGGATTTTATTCTGCATATTTCATGTGAAAATTTTGGTAACATAGCTTAGGAGGTATGGCGCCTACACTAGCACTAGAAGGTATGGCATCTACACTCATCTGAATGCCTCCCTCACTCATATACTCCGACAGGTTCAGACCCGCAAAAATCTGAAGTGGCCAGAACCACTGAAAAGCAATCCTGATACCAGGGATTAGAACAAATACTGTGACTTCTACAAAGATCACGGACATAGTACCGATGAATGCGTAGCCCTCAAATAAGAGATCAAGCAGCTCATCAGAAGAGGACGACTCTAGGAGTTCATCAGACAGGATGGGAGGCAGAACCCCCATAATGATAGGCTGCAACAGAGGAGGCAAAAACAGATGGTCGGAATAGAGGGATGGACGGAATGAGCCACAAGAATAGAACAACCAGGTCATCTTCATCCTCCACGCCGATAACCCAGTCACAAGAATGTCTAACCGAGCAAGAAAATGGTACACTCGGGAGGCCAAGACTACTCTAAGCATCCTCCAGGTCTCTGCAGTCGAGAAAAGGCTAAAGCTAGTACCTAAGATCCAGTTCTCATATCAGGATCTTACAGGGGTGCACTGTCCTCACAGTGACGCCCTCGTTATCTCAATCAAAATTTCCAATTTTGAGATCCGAAGAGTCTTGGTAGATACAAGGGAGATCTGCCAACGTACTATTCTATGAGCCCCTCAAGCACATGAAGCTCAACTCTAATGACGTCAAAGCCACCACAACAATAATGGTAGGATTTGACGGGAACCTCAGCACCCTGTTGGGGAAGATTGACCTTCCCACAACAGCAAGAGAGGGAGATGGTCAAAAAACCATAATCTTAGAATACATGGTCCTGGATTCTAAGTCCCCTTACAATGTTATTATTGGAAGGCCTTGGCTTCACCAAATGGGAGCGGTTACCTTGACCCTCCACCAATGTCTAAAATACATGCACAATAACGTGGTCTACTCTATCAAAAAGTGCCAGCCCACTGCCCGAGAATGCCATGCTCTCGTGCTGAAAGAAAAGACTCCCAAATAGCAATCACAACATTCTCATGAAGGTGGAAATCTAGCCCTTTCCCACCTTTATGAAAGGGAGGAGCGCCCTTCTAGAATTGATGAACCATTGAGTCCTAGGGAAAGGGATAGCAGGGCCAAGCCAGTGGAAGATCCCATTAGAGTGCTTGTCAATCCCAAAGGAGAAGGACAATACTTGCAAATCGGTTCAGACCTGTCATCTTTCGAACAGAAAGAGATGGTGGAATTTTTTAAGAACAACCTCTTGATGTTTGCCTGGGAAACTAAAGATATGGAAAGGATAGACCCCAGCCTTATCTCCTACAAACTAATGACCGATCCTGACCACCCTTTCTTTAAGACAAAAAAGGAAGACGTTTGCTCCAAAACATCACAAGGTCATTAATGAAGAAGTGCAGAGGCTACTGAACGCCAAGATTATAAGGGAAGTATTCTATCCAGAATGGCTCGCCAATACCATTCTTGTCAAAAAGAAAAAATGGAAAATGGAGGGTCTGTGTCGACTACACAGACCTCAACAAAGCCTGTCCCAAAGATAGCTTCCCCCTTCTAAGGATAGACTAGCTAGTTAACGCCACAGCATGACACGAGCTTCATGGACGTCTACTCTGGATACAACCAAATCTAGATGTACCCTCCAAATCAGGAAAAGATAGCCTTCATATCCGAACAAGGTCTCTATTGCTATAAAGTGATGTCGTTCGATTTACAGAATGATGGGGCCACATATGAGCGTCTGGTGAACAAAATGTTCGGTCCTTTGATTGGTGACATGATGGAGGTCTATATAGACAACATGCTAGTTAAAAGTCTGCAAAGAAGTAGCCACATTCAGCATCTAACCCAGACGTTCAATATCCTAAAGTAACACAAGATGAAACTGAATCCCTTGAAGTGCACCTTTGGAGTAACCAAAGGAAAGTTCTTAGGGTTTTTGGTTTCCTAAAGGGGTATTGAAGCAGACCCTACACAGATCAAAGCTTTGATTGAACTGGAGTCACCAAAAACCAAGAAAGACATTCAGGCCTTGAATAGGAGGATCGCGACTCTAAATCGGTTCATTTCCAAGTCTACGGACCACTGCCTTCTGTTCTTCAAAGCCTTGAGAGTGAGTAAGGCCCTGCAATGAACCCCAAAATATGAAAAGGCCTTTCAGGAATTAAAGCAATAGCTGGCCTCCCTCGAACTCCTATCAAAACCAATCCAAGGAGAAAAATTACTCCTCTACCTCACGGTTTCAAAGAACGATGTCAGTTCTATATAAAAGAGTTCAAAGGCCTGTTTTCTATATAAGCAAGGCACTCCTAGATGTAGAAAAAAGGTACTCAGAGATTGAAAAGCTGGCCGTTGCTCTGATAATCTCTGCCCGGAAGCTCAGACCTTACTTTCAGGCGCATATTATTGAAATACCAACTTCTTATTCGTTAAAATCAGTACTACGAAAACCTGAGATCTTGGGGTGCCTGGTTAAGTAGTTTGTAGAGTTGGGAGAATTTGATATATTCTACGTACCACGGACCTCCATCAAAAGGCAGGCATTGGCAGATTTCGTTGCCGAGTTCACTCCAGCATTGCATGATAAGGCACAGCTTAATAAGAACTTCACTAGATGGCAGCTCTATACTGATGGATTGTCCACAGGCAGAGGTTCCGACATTGGTATGGTACTATGGTCCCCCAAGGGGCTTATAATAGAGAAGACAGTTAGCTTGGGATTTAGAGCTTCTAACAATGAAGCTGAGTACGAAGCCCTCATCCTTGGGATGAAACTAGCTATAGAATACGAAACCCAAAATCTCGAAGCTTTTTGTGACTCCCAACTCGTGGTAAGCTAAGTTCTGGGAGAATTTTCCATCAAAGACTGAAAGAATGCTCTGATACTCAGAGCTAGTAGATTTGCTGAAGCACTCCTTTCATGAATTCACCATTCAAAAAATCAAGAGATGTCAGAACTCCAAGGATGATGCCTTGGCGAACATGGCTTCCCATCTTAAACCAGAAGGAGATTCAACTCTGAAGATCTCTCACCAACCGAGGCCAAGTATTGAGGAGGTACAATTTTCCCAGGTTTCCGAACAAACTCAAAACTGGATGACTCCCATCCTCCAATATATAAAAGAGGGCCAGCTCCAAGAAGAAAAAAATTAGGCCCAAAGAATTCAAATCAGGGCAGCTCGGTACCTAGTCCTAAATGGGAAGCTCTACCGAAGATCTTACACGCAACCCTTGTTGCAATGCCTATCACTAGAAGAATCTTAATATGTCTTGGCAGAAATACATGAAGGGATTGCGACAACCATAGGCCATCGAGCCCTAAACCAGGCCTTCTATTGGCCTAGTATGATGAAGCAAGCCAAAGAGTATGTCCAAAAATACGACAAATGCCAATGATTCGCTCCATATCAACATCAACCCCACCATGAGCTCATTCCTATTGCGAGCCTATGGCCTTTTGCTCAATGGGGGATGGACATTATAGGGTCGTTACCAAAGGCCTCTCCAAACAGAAGGGACCTCCTGGTAGCCATTGATTACTTCTCCAAGTGGGTGGAAGCTGAGCCTCTAACTCACTATCACGAAAGTAAAAGTGAAAAGCTTCACATGGAGGAACATAGTTTGCAGGTTCAGCATACCTCGCGTCATTCATTTTAGACAATGGCACGCAGTTTGCTGGCAAACGTTTTGAGAAATTTTGCAAAGACTTGCACATCAATCATCACTTTGCTTCGTCAGGGCACCCCCAAGCGAATGGGTAAGCTGAGGTCACTAACCGTATAATTCTCAATGCCATTAAGAAAAGGTCAGAAGATGCCATAGAAAGATGAGTTAAAGAGCTTCTTGGTGTGCTCTGGGCTTACAGAACTATTAGAAGAACACCAACCTCTAAAACTCCGTTCTCACTTGCCTATGGCTCGGAAGTAGTGATTCTTGTCAAAATTGGTATGCGAACCTTGAGGACGAAAGCTTTCGACCAAGGAGCCAATGACCAGCAGCTTGTAGAAAACCTGGACCTACTTGAAGAAAAATGAGATCAGGCCAAGATCAAGATGGAAGCATACCAGCATAGGTTGGCCAATAACTCCCAACAAGGGATAAGGCCCCATGGTTTTCAGTTCAGAGACCTGGTCCTAAGAAGGGTATTCCCTAACACCAAAGATCCCACCATGGGAAAACTTTCGCCCAACTGGGAAGGCCTATACAAGGCAACCAAGATTGTCAGACCTACTACATATTGGTTGGAAGATATAACTGGAAAGCCTGTGCCAAGGATATAGATTATAGAACACTTACAAAAATACTATCAATAAGAATTCTCTCTTTATTTTTCAAAGTGTTCTTACCTCAATGTACAGACCCCTAAAAACCGTGCACCCAATGCAAGAATTACAGCTCTGGTCCATCCCAATGTACAGACCCTTAAAAACCTTGCACCCAATGCAAGAGTTACAGGTCTGGTCCATTCCAATGGACAGACCCCTAAAAGCCTTGCACCTAATGCAAGAGTTATAGGACTGGTCCATTTCAATGTACAGACCCTTAAAAACCTTGCACCCAATGCAAGAGTTACAGGTTTCGTCTATCCTAATGCACAGACCCCTAAAAAAGCCTTGCACCCAATGCAAGAGTTACAGGTCTGGTTCATTAAAATGTACAGACCCCTAAAAACCTTGCACCCAATGTAAGAGTTACAGGTTTGGTCCATCCCAATGTATAGACCCCTTAAAAGCCTTGCACCCAATGCAAGAGCTACAAGTCTGGTCCATTTCAATGTACAGACCCTTGAAAACCTTGCACCCAATGCAAGAGTTACAGGTCTGGTCCATCCCAATGTACAGACCCCTAAAAGCCTTGCACCAAATGCAAGAGTTACAAGTCTGGTCCATTTCAATGTACAGACCCCTGAATGCCTTACACCTAATGCAAGAGTTACAGGTCTGGTCCATTTCAATGTACAGACCCCTGAAAACCTTGCACCCAATGCAAGAGTTACAGGTCTGGTCCATCCCAATGTAAAGACCCCTAAAAACCTTACACCCAATGCAAGAGTAACAGGTTTTGTCCATCCCAATGTACGGACCCCTAAAAACCTTGCACCCAATGCAAGAGTTAAAGGTCTGGTCCATCTTAATGCACAGACCCTTAAAAACCTTGCACCCAATGCAAGAGTTACAAGTTTGGTCCTTTTCAATGTACAGACCCCTAAAAACCTTGCACCCGATGCAAGAGTTATAGGTCTGGTCCATTTCAATGTATAGAGACCTGTTGATGTTCAATGACCTCTAAAAAAGGGTCTTACGTTCGTAACAAGTAATGAGGGTTGGGTTCATTTTTTAGGGGAGACTATCAAAGTTCCAGAAGCATTGCTCACTGAATGTGAATTTAGTTATTAAAGGTTATTGCGAGTTCTGGTTACAAAAGACTTGTTTAATTACTATGACTATTTAATTACAAGTGTCTCTGCTCAAAAGACAGCTCTTAGCCCATACTTAGTTAAAAGTTAAAGGGAAGATCTGACTTGGTTTAATTACAAGTTTAAAGACAGGGAGCCCAAGGCCGTATTATAGAGCAATGATGGGCTAGAACAGTGCTGAAGTCTATTACAAATTATAAGCTTGGCATATTATTGACATCCACAACAACTTACAAGTATTGATGCTCTAGAGAGATAATCAACAAAAGTGCTTTGAAATATAAAAAGTACACAAGTTTTGGAAGAAGTCAATTTCATTGATAATTGGCAAAAGAATACATCAGCTTTGGAAGTTTACAAAGAAGCAAAGTACAAATACAAAAATCCTAGACTACTACCGGTCTGAACAAGGAATAAGTCATTCTACACCATGTCATCATCACTCTCTTCTTCCTCATCTTCGTTCTCCTCAAAATCAGCATATTATATCCATACCAGCTTGAATAGGTGCATCTGTTGGGGGAAGCTCGAGAGGCGTTACCTCATCATCATCGTCCCGCACCTCGGTCCCACTAGGAAGGGCTTCAGCTTCATCTATAGTCAAATCAAGGTCGGGGTACTCCGTGAGGAGCTTAGATCTAAAGGTATTGTACCCATACTCAATCAGCTCTCCACCCATCTCCTCAACCTCAACCTTCATCTCTGCTTCGGTCTAGGGCCTTCGAAGATTCGACTACATCTTTGGTCTTCTAGATGGAGGAGGACTGGAAGTCTTCAAACCTCTTCTGGAGGTCCTCCAACCTCTGAGCAAAGGAGTCTTGTTCAGACTCCATAATGGACAAGGAGTTTGCAACTTCTTTCAACTTTTCCTCAGTAACAGTAGCAGTGGAGGTTCTCAAGCAACTCCAAATCCGTAGAAGACTCTACAATGGCAGCAAGGTCGTGCATAGTCTGGAAAGCAGAAGGCAGACAAGTCAGAATAAGTAAAATGTCAAAACACAAAAAAAAAAGGGTAGAAGTTCAGAAGTTACCTTTAGCTGAAGGGTCAGCAGGTCTGTGGCAATCTTCTCCGCCTTCCAACCTTTGTATTTCTTTAGGGCCAGAAGACCAGAACCCATCAAAGGCCTTCTTCACGGCTAAGTAGGCGGAGTCATTAGGCACCTCAACAGCAGCAGTAGCTACCTTCCCTTTCCCCTTTCGCTTGGTCAAGACCTCAAGGGCGGGGAGAAGTGCAAGCGCTGGAGCAGAGGGCTCCCTCACATCCTCAGTCGGAGTGCGATCTGGGGAGTTGGAGAGGAGTCTCCTCCTCTTCACTTGGAGAGACTGGGTCGGTAGGAGAGGAAGTCTCCCCCACCGTCTTCTTCTTTGGCCCTGGTGCCCGACTTGGACATCAGGGATTTCTTCAGGTTGCCAGCCCTGGTTGTCATTAGGCGAGCCTCCATCAGATTTTTAGGTGTGAGGATGGCAGTGTGAGCTCTGTTGTTAGTCTGAAGAAGCCGCCGGTACCTGTCCTGGAGGTCTACGGGTAATACCGACCTCTTCCAAGCACTTTTATCTGCACAAAAGCCACAAGACACAAAGATTAGACAAACAGTGGAGAAATGAAAGCATGTAAAAATAGGAGCAAAGTTATATTAAAGAGGGGTGTCTCACCCTTAAACCTGGTACTTCGGGGAAATGTCGAGGTCTAGTCCTCAAAGTCCTCTAGCTGCCATCCTCCTCGTACAAAGAAGTACCATTTCTTTTAGGTCTTGTTGGAAGTAGGTACTTATAAGAGGAGTCTGAACCCCTTGTCGAAGGACATATAAAACAAGCCCTCTGACCTCATATATTTCAGATCCATATTGCCACGGTTCAGGTCAAGATCAACCATGACGCCATTTAGATGCCCTAATACTATGAACCCTAACAAATGTCTCCAACTATTGAGATTGAGGTCAACAAGACAAATGTTAAACCACTTGAAAAACTACCTGAACTAAGGAAGGAAGGGAAAACCTAAGCCCCATCTCGAACCATTCAAGATAGACATAGATCTCACCTAGACCGACATCGAAAGGACGATCCAAGGAGCTAAGGGCTTTACAAGTGACATTTTTAGGGAAGTCGAAAGCTACCCTCAGACCATCTAACATGTCTTGAGTAATGGCACTCTCTCCTTCCTCTCTTAGGGAGGGTTTGCCCGAGGCCTCCCCTACTCTATTCCTAGGTTCAAGGAAAGCATCCACAATCCTAAGCCTTGGGCTAGAGTTCAACTATAAGGGACCTAACTACTCTACTCTCAGCATCCCCGGAGGCACAACTGCCTATTATATGAATTTGGGATGGCACAGTCGTCTCCGAAGAGCTTCCTGTGCCATAACCAATGCCCGATATTGCATCAGAGGCCAACATTGTGAATGAGGAGAATAAGAGGAATTAAAGAAAAGAGGAACAAGAAGAAAAAATAGCAAACCGAACCTAAAGCTTGATCGGAGGAAAGAGCTTCAAACGGCGACGATCTTCTCTAGCTACTCTAACTCAATGGTGAAGGTACTTGATTTCTTTTGAGGCTATGAAAATGATGAGGGGAAAAGGCATACGCGTGCCCCCTTGCCCTCTTTATATAGGTTTGCAGAAAAGGGGGCCCATCAAGCTGAACCGTCATGGCAGTTGAGGGAAATGATGGCCCTGAAAGCCCAAACGAAGGCTTGGCAGTAAATGCAACATCAATGGTCGTCTAAGGAAGACAGAGTGACAAGACGCATGACTTTTTGGAAGCCCACAGTCCTAGTTACACAGTACGCTAAACTAAGGCTTGGGGGGGAGTAACTAATACGCCATAAAGTGACAGACCAGTCTCCACATGACAAGTGTATACACAGAACAGCCAAAGCTTGTCCGTCCAGAACAAGCATATACATATAGTCTCCAGAACTCATCTCTAGAATGGAAGGCACTGTGTGTCACATCCCGTACCCCACCTTACGCGGATGCTGAAGATGTGATGCCAGTTAGCCGCCTTGCTAGTCTCCAACCAACAATGCGACCAACCAAAGGCAACCTTCTGAACCTTACAATGAATTACATTCCAAATGTAGGGTCAGAACAGTAGAAATTAAAACCTGTTTATCGTGGAAATACAACTCAACTATATACCACATAAGCATGTACCACAGAGCAAATCTATAACCAAACAACTAATAACTCTAACCACAGAGCACATCTATAACAGATATATAACACAGAGCATATCAAATTCCTCTAGAGTACCATTACCATGAGCCATGTCCCTACTCATCTAATATATATGAATAAAGTCAACTATATCATCACGCTCACCTGAATAGACAGGATCAATCCATTAGAACCCAAGTCTCCACATATTATTGCCATCAGATTCTCACTTGGGAATGCCTCTCAGCCTACTAGTATCATCTCTTTGTGCCTTCTAATCCAATAGAGATACAACCTGAAAAATGTTAAATAAATGGAATGAGCTTAAACAAGCTCAGTGAGTAACATAGGTTCCTGCCATGGGTTTCAAATCCAGTTCATATATACATGTATGCTCAAATGCAAGCTCAAATAGAATAATGCATCTTATGTAGAACAAATGCAGCTCAAACAGATCATATCAGAACAGACTGATCGGACAAATCAGAACAGAGCCAAGACAGAACAAATCAGAACATAACAGGACAGAACATATCAGAACTGACCGGATCAGACAAATCAAACAGAACAGATCAGACAGATCAACAGAATAGACCAGGACATAATAGGTCAGAACACAACAGATTAAAACTAAACAGATCAGGAACAGCCGCCTGGTCCCTCTGGGGTAGGACTTATACTCACTCCTCGCCAGGAGTAGTCGCCTGGTCCCTCTGGGGTAGGACTTATACTCACCCCCTAACAGAACATATCAGGAGCAGCCGCCTGGTCCCTCTGGGGTAGGACTTATACTTACCCTCTAACAGAACATATCAGATCAGATCAAAACTGAGCCAAAACAAAATAGATTCCAAATGGCGTATAACAGAACAGGACAAACCCGAACAGAATCAGAACATGATACATCAAAAGGCAAGACATAATGGAATCATGCCATGCGTAATGCAGTATAAAGAGTATGCATGAAAGCATATGCATTAAAACAGTACAGTGTATAAAACAGTTCAGCATATAAAGTAGTATAATATACAGAAAATATACACCAAGTCAGGAGTCTGAGTTACTCACCTGAATATATGCTTATCTCTATTCACATATATCCTCCAGATACGTCGTTGGCCACGTCCATGCATATCCTGGGCATTATCCTTCTGATGGCCATCATAATTGATTCAACATCCAAAAGATCATCCTATGCCTCAGATGTAAACATATCCAACCTTTGTCTGGTTGCAGTCAACATTCCACTGGCTACTGCAATCATTTAACTCTCTGACTGATTCTTTGTTTCTCCCTTCCGAACCCCAACCACATGAACTTCCAGTGGAATCATTATCTTGGGGGTTGTAATATCCAAGTCCAAGAAAACCAGACATGATCCCTTAATGCTTTGTTCACTTGTTACTGAGTAGTTTGCTTAGCTTCATTAATTCTCATTTGGACTGCAACAGTAGTTTCCAAAGCTATAATCTGACTAACAGCAACATTGCTTTCAAAACAACTGATAATTTGATCCATAGAATCCTTCAGATAAGTCACATAACAAGGAGAAGCTTTAGCAATCATGCTCCAGTCCACATCCAGTGACTTCATAATCTCACATAATTCATCTTCATATGACGACATCGCTCGTCCAATAGTAGCAAGGTGGTTAATGTTCCAGGTGTTATTGTCTATCATCACAGTTCTATTTCCCATTACATCACTGGTTCATCATTGTTTGCAAGCCATTGTCGGCACGTTGTCAATTTATATCTTCGCAAATTTTTGGTCAGCTGTCCCTTTGCTTACAGAACAGATTCAAGGTCACTGCCGTTGACAACGATCATCACCGACCATTGCTGCTACTGCCAGTGACTCAACATAAAAGTTCTTTCTCCATCGGGGTCAACTATTCCAAACCCCACTTGCGTGGTGATTCAGCCCCGTCGAAGTCCCTCCTACTTGACGAGGAACGAACGCCATAACCCGAAATCCCACCAATTATTCAAGAGATCCCCGTGAACAGCCCTTGTTCTCAATTAGAAACGGCAAAATAGAGGAACCCGAACAGAATCCACCCCGTGCGGCGAACTGCTTCACTCCGCACTTCGGTTCCCCCTTTCTGCACCAACACATATATACATATATTCCCACTGCAGCACCATCATCGTTCCCTATCACAACTCCAGTAACAACCCCTGTTCGAATCAGGTTACGGTGCAACGTCTTCCTTAATCAACAGCTCTGATTACTGCTCAATTTCAACCCAAGTTCAGCTCCATCCATGCCCATACATCCGTGTCATCATCCTCCGTCGACCATCGCAAAACCATTTGCCTTCGATCAAAACAGGGGATTTCGCCAACTGCCGCTTCTACCAATTTCATGGCACCCAAATTGATTCGAATCACCTTCTCGCAACAAATCCTCAAGCAAACCTCAAACGTCTCATACAGAATCCCCCAACCAACAATCAATCCAACGTGATTTCCCCCAATTTTCCTATAAACAGGAACGTGTATATATATATATATATCTTTGCACATATATATATATACCTGCTGCTGCACCGTTTCTAGAGCTCCACGATTTGCACCGTTTTGCTACTGGTTCGGCTGAATCAGATTTCCTATACCAACACGCTGCTGCACTTTTCGTTGCTTATAGAGCAAACGGTTGGCCTCTACTTGCTGAACCCGTGATTCCACCAATCGTTCCTTCTCAAAAATGAATTCAGCTTCAATTTTTGTGGTTTGCTACAGCTCTCTCGATCTCTCTCTCTCTCCACTTATTACACACTCACACATAGAGATATATATATATATATATATCCCTGTTACACCGCCATTCACGCCCCTTCTCAGCGACTTCCTTTTTTTTTCCTCAGAAATTTCTAGCTTTCTCTAGTCAAATTACCTTCCCTTTTTGAACTTATGGAATTCTCTAGAAATGATGGACACGGGCAATTGTGATTCCAAACGGCCCTTCCAGTAGTTAATTTCTTGTTAGGCTAAGCCCAATTGTAACCATCAGACCCATATAAGCCCAGCATTTAAAACCCATTTGACAGTGGAAAATCTCCCTCTTCGCAACCCATAACTTTTGTGCCGCCCCTTTTTGTCACATACTTCCAGTAGCTTCTTGGAAGCTTTAATATATAATATATTTTTATAGATTATCTATTATATTTTACCGCCTTTGGGTCTCCACTAATTTATTTTATTTGCATAATTATTTTGCAGGTATCGACTTAATATTCTATTCTTATAATTATGTATTCATATTGGCCCCGTATCGTCCATTTGGCATCAATTGACCGAGTCGTCCATTTCCCGGCCTATATTAATTTTTTATCCATATTAATTCCATAATTAATTTCCATATGAGTTCCATACTGTAAATTTTGGCATTAACTTAATTTATTTGGCTCGGGTAACTAGATTATCCATCTTTTGGACGTACTCCATTTTATTATTATTATTATTATTATCATTGTTATTATATATATATATATATACTTTGGCTATTTCAAATTATTAATGTCACAGAACCTCCATTTTTATCGAAATGGATCATGTCGAATTTTCGGGGTATTACACTGTGTATTTGCATAAGGAGGTCCAGAGCTAGTTACCATCTAAGGTACCTTACCAAGCTAAAGGTAAGGAAACAGTGCACAACAAGGAAACTACCATCCATAGATATCATTCACCTCCTATTCTCATGGAGCATAGTGTTCAACATGGTAACTGCCATTCTCTGATAATGATCAAATCCCTATTATTACGACTCCAAATCCTACTCAAATTGGGAGGATTTGCCGCCTAGAAATAAAATCCTAAGGTACGCTGTTAATTGACGGCCATTCAATTACTTTCAATTATAGGCTTTCCTCTATTTTACTGACTTCATCATCGGAGCGGCTACCACCAGAGCCAACCCGGTGGCCCTCTTATCTCTCTTTTGAGTGTTTGATAGGGCGACGAAGAGTGGAGCCCCACTGATCAAAAAGTGCAGCATCAATAATTATAGTACTAATATTATTAGGAAACTATTAAATTAAAAAATAAATCTTTCTAAAAAAGAATCAAATATATGGACTTGGTTTACTAGGGCCACATTTCTTCTATTAAACAAGCACGATAATGCAGATCTCCAACACTTTCATAAGTAATAACTTTTCGTATAATTTATGTTGTTGTAAGAAAGTTATGCAACATTAATTTAAAACAATTAAAATTACTCGTCAAATTCACACAAGGACACAATTGAATTTTGTGATTTTTTTGCTTGTGTAGCACAATTAAAGAATTAATTTTCTATGTACCTGTTTAGAATTCAAATTTATAATTAGCAAAAAATTATCCATCCTAGTAATTCAATCAGTCACAATAATTCAGGGACTACCAAAAACCATCACAATAATGTAGAGATTCCCAAAATTTTAGAATATTAAAATCTTCCTCTCTAAAAATAATTTCACTAATGAAATTATTAAGATCCAAGCAGTCGCTGTAATTAAACATGAAGAATTAATCCATTCTAAAGAACTATTAATTTTAAACAACAATAAATTTTCAATTCCCAAATTTTTGAAAAGTCAAACTCAACATAATATGGAGAAATAAAATTCTCAGTACTCACTAAATCAATAAATTTAAATTTAAAATATTCTTTAGTCTCACAATGATTAGATTCCAAATTGTTTGCCAAATCTAATAAATTTAATAAGTTCAAAATCTTCTAAATCTTTAGTTACATGAATTCTACCAATAAAAAAAAAATTATTCCTTCTCAACTATTAAATTTTTAAATTTAGATTTAGTAGGCTACTAAAATAATTCTTCAACATCTCCTAATTCTTCAAAAGTACTTTTCAATAAATTCAAATTTTCTTCTCGATATGTAAAACCTAAATTTTCACCCATGTAATTATTTTCTTCATCTACAACCTTAAAATATTTTATTCCTTAGGACTAATAACAATAGAATCATCAATATCCTTTAAACTTTGATTTACTTCTTTACTTAAATTTTCAAAAATTGAGCCAATTTTAAGAAACATTGTTGAATCATCAATTAATGCAACTTCAATGAACCTATCACTATCAAAATCAACAACCTAGAATTCATTGATCGAAAACCTCACATCCATTTATAAAAACTTTGTATCATTTTGCAAAATTCATGTGGTAAATTTTTTTGATTAGAAGAAATATTCCAAACCCAATATATTGTTTTACATATTACTTCAAATGATAGTGTGCATATTTCTGAACAACATCATCTATATTGCATGGTTTAAGATAAACACACATGTTGTGACCATGCACTTGCCCCTAAAAAATGAAAGAAATTTTCAATCACTCATCGAAATTATAACAACAGACTCAACTCAACTCAACAAAGCCTTATCCCAATTATTTGGGGTCAGCTATATGAATCATATATCACCATTCTTTTCTATTTAAGTTCATTCTTTCTATTAAACCATACATTAACATATCTTTTTTAAACAGTTCTACTAAAGTTAATTTTGGCCGTCCGAGCCCCCTACCATGGCCCTCAATATTAACCCTGTCGCTATTCCTTATTGATGCATTTATGGGTCTTTGTTTTACATGACCATACCACCTTAGCCAATGTTTTTTCATCTTATCTCCTATATGTGCTACTCTTACCATCTCACGAATATGTTCATTCCTAATTCTACCATTTCTTGTCTTTCTGCACATCCTTCTTAACATCCTCATTTCAGCTACAGTCATCTTATTAACGTGTTGTTTCTTAACTACCCAATATTGTGTTCCATAAAACATGACTGGCCTAATAATTGTTCTATAAAATTTACCTTTCAATTTTAAAGGTATAAACCGATTACATAATACCCCAGACGCACTTCTCCACTTAACCCATGTTGCTTTAATTGTATGAGTAACATCATCTCTACTTTCTCCCTTTTGATGAATACGTGAACTTAGATAGTAAAATTATTCACTTCTTATTGATTCTTGATTTTCAATTTTCACAACATCCCCATTTATATTACTAGTTTTACTAAAATTACACTTGAGATATTCAATTTTTGTTCTACTTATTTTGAATCCTTTTGATTCTAAAGCTTCTCTCCAAATCTTTAATTTATCATTTATCCCACTTTTAGTTTCACCAATTAAGACAATATAATTAGAAAAAATCATATACCATGGGACTTCATCCTGTATATGCCTAGTCAACTCATCCATTACTAAAGCAAAAACTGAACGAGCTTAATGTTGACCCTTGATGTAGGCCTACAGTGATTGAAAATTTACTTGTTTCTCCTACAATTATCCTCACTATAGTGATCGTCCCATCATACATGTCTCTTATTGTTTTGGTATATCGTTTTATAACTTCTCTCTTTTCTAAAACCCACTATATTAGATCTCGAGGGACCCTATCATAGGCTTTCTCCAAATCGATGAATACCATGTGAAGATCTTTCCACTTTTCTCTATATCTCTCAATAATTCTTCTTAATAAGTAAATAGCTTCCATTGTTGATCTCTCTGGTATAAAACCATCAACCTCTGTTGTGAGGTTAGGCTTTCTCTAAGAATAATTTTATAGTCTTTGCATAGTAGTCGATCTATTCTTCTAGTTAGAAAAAAGCCTATTTGACTTTTGTTTGCTCCACTTTTAAAGGTGATTAAATGTTCATCTATCTTTTTAAAATATGTATTTATAATCATAAAATCATATGCAATTGCAAAAACTAGTATTGTAACCCCACCATCATTCCTATCTCCAAACCCGTAACCCTTATATACCATTTCATATCTTCTACTATCTTTTCCTACATGCCTATTAAAGTCACCTCCCACAAATATCTTTTCACTTACAAGTATGCTTTGAATTAATTCATCCATAGATTCCCAATTTTGTGTTTTAGTGTGTGTGTGTCTAATCCTATTTGAGGTGCATATGCGCTAATTATATTAATTATATTATCTCCTAATACAAGTTTTATAAGTATTATCCTATCCCCTTTTCTGATCACCGTTACAACTTCTGGTTTGAGATCTTTATCTACTACTATCTATACCTAATATCTATGCCAATCTTTTTCAATATAATTAAGTTTATATCCAGTCTTTTCAATTTCCCCAGACTTTTCTCCTACGCATTTAGTTTCTTGTAGGCATGTGATATTCACCCTCCCTTGAATCATAGTATCTACTGGTTCCATCTCATTTCTTCTTAATGTTCCTATGTTCCAAGTTGCTAATCTAAGTTTGTTATTTTTTTTTATTCTTGCTATTTTTGTTATTTTGGACTAACTTCTTTACACTCACTCGTCCATCAAACTACGAGAACCCCTACCCATTTTCAATACACCTCGGGGTTGATGCGGCGCGCCTTGCCCATTTTTCGAAGCATTTGATGGCTGATGCAATGCGTTGCTTAAGGGGAATGTCCTAAAAATTCATGTTCATGTAGGTTCTGACAAAGTTTTACGCTAGTGTCAACTAGCTAACGCAACCATCCTCATTTATCTGGGCTTGGGACCAGTTGTGTAATGTTATGGCACAAAACTCAACACAAATAGAGCTATCAAAATTATAACCACATCTTTTTAAAATTTTAAATTTCTATCCATTAATTAAAATTTCTTCTATAATTTAAAATTTTAATTTTTTGTATTTAAATCATATTCATATACTTCATCAAAATGTGATTTCTCTTTTTTTATTCTTCCTACTTCAATTTCACTAAGCTAGCCTCTCTTTGCATTAATCCAAAACTTCTAAACCTTTTTTTGCTTCAAAATTTCCTTGCAATTACATAGGATCTTTTCTCTGATCCAAACATCAGTCGAATCCAAATCAAACAACTCTACAACAAACCATTTAAGATCGTAACCTTCAACAATATGAATAACCCAAGAACAAGACAAAGCTCCTTGAAATATTCTATGAATGAAACCAAACTTTGATACCACTTGTTGGATAAAAAAATATTATGATATCAATTATGAAATGTATGAGAAAGGAAATTCTAGTTAATTAGTTAAACCCTCATTGTTGTTAGGTTTAACTAATAATGAATTGTAGATTGAAAATTACTTTAAATAACTTCATAGGTTTACTTACAATCTAAAAATTCCATTGTGGTTGGTCCTTAGTGTGTTTCTAACCTAGAAAGAGGAGGGGTTGAATAGGTTTTTCAAATTTTTTATTCACAACACTAACTATAACAATTGAGAATACAACATTGACTGGATGTTCTATGCAATATATAAAAAAAAAATAAAAAATATTCAATTCAATTCACTACAACACATTCACCCAATTTAGTTGTACAAGTGTTCAATAAACCAACCAATTCACCACAACTTTCTCAAGCTAATTAATCAATTAATTGATTTAATTATTCAATATTCAACTCAAGTAATCAACTAATCAATTTTCACAATCATCATCTCAATTTCCAAATTATTATATCAATTAATCTATAAATTCAATTCCAATTATCAATTCAATCATGAATTGTAAAGAAAATTAGGGAATTGAGAAAGTCACACTGATTTTGGTGACAAAGAAACCATCATAATCACTTGTGATGAAAAAATCCAGGGTGTTCCTTGCCCGATGAAGAATCTTTACTATAAGGAATGAACTTCTTACAATACAACAAGAACATGAACCTAACTTCTAGCCCCGTTCGATCTCCTGCTCTCGATTTCGACTAGAATCCACAAGCTTCCTCTAACTAGTGTAGATCTTCGACACAATCGTGAACTCCACATGACCTTAGACTCTTTTGATGTACAATCATGAATCTCCATACGACCTCAAACTCTTCCGATCGCTCTATCCTTAAAATCCACGAGAATCGAACAATGCTGATGATGATTTGGATCAAGCTAAGATGCTGCAAATCATGCTATGGAAATGAAGAAATATAGATGGAGTATAAATGAATTCTCTCTAATAGAAGCTCTCACTTCTCTCTAAAGCTAGTCTCCTCAATTAAAAATTAAATTTTTGTCTATTTATACTATGGAGCTTGGATCTCAAATATTGTTCAAAATAGAATAGTATTTTGTTTTTATATAGGCTTCGTTCAAATGAGCCAATCGGTCGTTCGAACGAGTGGGTTGCTGGTGCTCGTTTGATTAAGATGAATTGAATAATGATCAAACGAACAAAAATGACCAATCTCTATTGTTCGTTCGAAAGAACCATATTGGTCATTCGAATGACCAATAGAGAGTTGGTCTCTCTTGCATTATGAAGCCAATTTCCCTAATTGTAAAAACTCAATGTTTTTCAAATATGAAATTTGGAAAAACTGTTTCACAAAGCAAAACACCAACACACATAATGAACAATGATATATCCTATATGCAATGCATGATATGTGTGAGATACAAATAATAATAAAAGTCCTAAATACCCAAAATACACTTCATGAACCAAGACGGTCGGATGACGCGTACAATAATGAAACTCAAACCTTCTTGGAGTAGAACGGGGGCTTTGAAAGATACTAAGTCTAAGACTATGTCATGAATACAAATAAAGCACTTTTTGTCACACCGAATTAGTCGATTATAATAAAGGACCCTTGGTCCTAACAAACTCCCATTTTGGAAATCCGTGACAAAACTGCACCAATAGTACAAGAATACAATTAAATCAAAATTTATAATTCCCCCAAGAACCTATAATAAGGAAATTACAATTTTTGATCTAGTATTCTATACTATGCAAACACTTAGACTTGCTCAAAGTAGTCATACTTATTTCTTGAACATCACCACTAAACTATACCACGTGAAATCACATCAAAGAATAAAATCATAGAAATCCAATGAATCACAAGAATAGGTAAATGTCAAATAAGCACAAGTGTAGTGAATAATGCAAACTAAACAATTAGCTCATGTGAGCAAGAAAAGTGGAAAAACTATCTCAATCATATGCAATAAAATAGCGTACTTCCCCTCGATTTGTGCACAAAGTATCTCCCCCTTGTTAAGTGCTCACATCTCCCCCTTTTTGTCACAATGATAATGGGAGGAATCAAGAAAATAAAGATCATCATATGAAGAAAATATAAGCAATCAAGATATACATGCACAATGAGATTGACAAAGTATGACAGCAATGATGATAGACAAAATATAGTAGAAAAGAACTATATACATGATAACGGCCAAAATAGGGTATCTATCATCCATCCAACACAAAAAAAATAAATAGTGTAAAGTAAATTGGAAATAACTGTCAAATATAACATGTAGTTGATGAGTAAAAAAATATAGGTAAACTTCATTACATCAAACACTCATCACTCATATTGGAATAGAAGTAAAATTACTGATTAGAGCCTGGATGTGGAAAAGATTGGCTAACTGCATATGATAAACTCTAAAGAGTCGTCCGCTAATAAGTCATCTCCTCCATCATAGGAATGAAGAGCTTGGCCCGAATCGAGGAGAAATTTCACTTCAAGCACTCCTCAAAGTCAGCTCTGGTGACCGGCTGACTAGTAGTAAAATTAGATGCGCCTATGGAATCTAGAGGATATCAAAACTGAAGTGGAGTAGAGTCCACAAGGAAATCCTCTACTCAAATTTGTTCTACCTGCTATTGCTACTGCTAGGGGGACTGAGGCTACTTCTCATCCTATGCAGGAGCCAGCTACTCCTCCTCTCCATCATCATCACCAGCCTTTTCAAAAAGACTAGTGACATGAGCCCAGGACTGAGATAAAGTCCGTCGAGTACATAGGTCAAACTAGAAGCTAACAAGATTAGATGAGAAGAATGAGACCTATTATGCAACACACATCGTACTCATAAGACAACTGAATGGTAGAACGACTATCTTACGAGTACTAGTGGAATACGAAGAGAAAGCTCCATAAATGATAGAAGGAGCATCTATCGTAATAGCAACACCAGTGGCATATAGTAGTGTCGCATGGGATAAGGTCAATGTATTCATGTGACTGACCAGCTGAAGGATACGACATATTTTGAGATTGAGGATCAGATAACCCTCATAAAGATATCCCTGCTCTAGAGTGGCCCTAGTCCATATATAAATCAGTGGAACTATCAGCACAGAGGGTAGAAGTGATAGGATTAAGAGTGGGAAGAATAACATTTGGACCATGTAGGTATCCAAGCTACTCAACTTAGGGAATAGCTAGTGTTTGACTTACGAGGTCAGGTGTAATATCAAAATCAACACCTCTGACATGCATTGGGTAGGATCCCACATCAGTACGAGCCCCAAGGTTTGAGTAGAACTATTAAACGATGGCCTCGTTGACCACACCACTAATAGATAAGAAGGGTAACCACCCTCTAAACTCAAACAGTATATATGTGAATGTGTTAGCTATGTGATCTAGAGTGGTCATTCTCTCAATCAGAAATGGACAAGTGTGAACCACAGTAGACTTGATCCTTGCTACTGGGGTTGAGCAATGCTCAAGACCATAAGGATGGCCGATCAGGCAAATGTCATCGGGAAATTGCTTCCGAGATATGCGTACACTCCTTAACGAAATGATCAAAAAATAAAAAAGAGAGTGAAATCCTAGAGACTGGCTCTACGTCCAAGTGTATTGATCTAACAATCCAAACTAATCTTATAGTCTAAATGAATAACAAATCAAAGTATAAGAATAGGAAAATGGACACGAAGTCTTAACAGAGTAACAAACGATGGAAATTTGAAACCAATCAAAAAAAATGATGCCCTTGACATGTAGATCACAATAACCGGAGTATAATATGAAAATGACGAACACCGGGTATAAAATGTGAGCAATATACTAGGAGGAATAGAGAGAAAATCTGAGAAAACTGTAAGAAATGCTAAGAGATTAGCAATTTTGTGCGACTTTGAACCTGAACAGTTTCTCGTTTGAATGAAAGGAGTTTTCGTTCGAATGAAGCTTCATTCAAATGAGGGCCTTCTTTTGAATGAGGAACATTTTGCACCCAAATTAAATGCACCTTCGTTCGAATGACTACCTCAAAGTGCCTTTCTCACAAAAAATAGAGTGCCCTACTCTGTTTCATAATTCCTCTGCTTAATACAACTCAAGAAAAATAGGGGAATATTTTGCAATAAAAAAATTCTAGTTTTTAGCAAGAAAAATACAATAAGAAATCAATTATCTACAAAGCTAAAAACAATCCCAAGTTTTTTAAGTTGAAAGAAAAATTTGTAGGACATTTTAAGTGTTATAAAGAGAATGAAAGGAGTTCTAAATTGAATCAAAATATTTAAGTAATCCAAGAACACTTAAATTCATTTAAGCTAACTCTCTGCTCACTCAAATATGGTAATTCAACATATGCAATGGCTTCAACCATGAATCGTTCTTATGTCAAAGTTGACTTTATGACGCTGAATGATTTAAACTTCAATACAAGAAAACAACCATAGGCAATCAACTTAAAGAATTTAGACCATTTCCAATCAAAATTCTCCCTCAACAAAAAGCCGTTTAGCAAATTTTGAATTTTGCATTTATCTCCATTTTGCAAGGTGGCTTTCACACTATTGAGTAGGCTACTCTTTTCAAAAGACATCCAATACTAGCTTACACACTATCTCTAAGGTAGCCCTTTACTTCCTCTCTTTGATTTGTCAATTTTTGATAGTGTGCCATTTTCTTTTTAGGCTTTTTCTTTTGGTCCTTTGTTATTCCAACCTAGGTCAATCTTTTTAGACATAGACTTATTGAAGGATAAATATAAAACCATTAAATCCAACCTATCTACAAGTTCATCTCATAAAGGAAGTATGCAAGACTAATGACAATGAGATTACAAATTGTTAGAAAAATTGCATACACTCAAGTGATTAAGACTAATTAAAGATAGAGATAAAATGAAGTACACAAATCATAGTCCCAAACACTTAAAATGCATCTTACTTCATTTTTCTGTTAAAAAATATGGGATCATCATTAGCTATGAAGACAAAAGAAAATTATTTTTGGATTTTTGAATTCATCAAGGTAAAAACTGAACCTAATTATGAATTGAAAGCAAGAAATCCAACAAAACTGAAATATAGACCTAGAATGAATGAAAACTCGAAGATCACCTTATGCTATAGAAAGATGAACAACTTCTTCTAAAAAAATGAGTTTCAAAAACTACTTGAAGCAAGAAGTAATAAAGGAATTCATAGGGAGACTCTAAGATAAGATTGAAACACATGATACCTAAATTGTTAAACTCTCTCTTAATCACCTAAGAGAGAAATTTACTTCTCCCGAGGAAGAAAAAAATTAGGAATTGTGTCTTGCACATTCTTCTTCAAGACCTTTCAACTTGTCATTTGTAACATAAATTTGTTTCAATGACCTTTTGGGATTAGAAGTGAATTTTTTTGCCTTGGTCTTGTTTACCTTTTCTTGAGGACTAAGAATAGCTTGTGGCTTTTTAGAATTAGCCATGTCAATGATCTTTTGAGCCATACTCCTGGATTTTTGAATGTGAGTTTTCAATTGTTGTTTCATTAAATCTATCCTCATCTTGTGCACTTTTGGCACCATTTGGTGATATATTTGTTTACACTTAGCAAACCTACATTTCTTTCTAGAATGACCATCAACCTTACAATAAGAACAATTATGAGATCTAGGTTGAGGTTGAAGTTGAGGTCTAAATTGAGGTTTAGGTTAAGGTTGGGATTGGCTCTTAGGTTGTGGTACCTCAACCTTTTTATGCTTAGGGTGAACAAATATCACCGGTTTCAAGGTAGAATAGTTATTTTGTGAAGAAGATGATGGCTTGTTTTGATCCGAGAACTTATACCCAAAGCCACTTTTATCATTCTTAATTTATGGTATTAAGCATTTTACCTAGTTTATTTGATTTATCCTCAAGGGTGACCAGAACATCCTTGGCATGTTTAAGTTCTATATCTAGTGATTGGACTTTAGCACTCAAACTCTTCTTTTCACTTTCATTAGACTCAAGTGAGGATTTTAGGCCATTAACTTCTTCAATTAGAGAATTCCTCTCTTGTTCTAATGACTTGAGTTTACTAAGGAGAGTGTACATGTCCTCCTCAAGTTGACTCATCAAGGCATGGTTAACTTGCAAGTTCACTCTTCTCTTTTTCACTCAATTTGAGTTTGATAGCTAGTTTCATGTTAGACTTCTTGAGATTGATTGATTCGTTAAATAATCTTTTCATAAGCAACCTCAATGTCTTCCTCTTATTCTTCACTCTCACTATCACTAGACTGAAGATTCTCATCCTTCTCATGTTCATCATTATCATGGGATGAAGAACCTTCTTGAAAATTTGAGATGACTGTGAAAGCCAAAATTTGACTTGCCTCTCTTTCATCCTCATCATATTAATCTTCCTTATCGTCAGTCAAGGTAATCTTTATTGCCCTTCTATTGTTTGATTTTTCTCTTCTCTTATTTGGGCAATTGGCGACTATATGACCAAATATTTGGCAATCATAACACTCGATAGGTTTGGAAGTAGATTGGGTTGTAGGTCTTCTCCTATCTCCACGAGAAGAACCTTTTGGACCTTCCCTCTTGTGTTGCCAGAGTTCCTTAAGGGTTTTCTATTTGAATTTTGGTTTCCCTTAGGATTTGACATTCTTCCTGTGAGGAACTGATTGAACCTCCTAACAAATAGGACCAGGTCATCTTTATTCATGGACTCGGAGTCAACTTCAACATTCCCTTCAAAGTCATTTTGGGTTGATTTTAAGGCTAGAGTTTTGGTTTTTTTAGATTCCTTGAGTTAGTTCAAAGGTTTGCAATGAACCGACTAACTCATCAACCAGAAGTGACTCTACATCCTTATTTTCTTCTATGGTGGTAACCTTGGGTTGAAATCTCTTGGCTAGGGATCCCAAGAACTTTCTAATAATTTTGGTTCTTTCAATCTCCTCTCTTATGTTGAATGAAGAATTCACTATGTGACTTAACTTGGCATAAAATTTGGCAAAAGTATCTGAATCTTCCATCCTAAGTGATTCAAACATAAAGGTTAACATTTATAGCTTAGACCTCTTGACCATCGATGTACCCTCATGGATAGTCTCAAGTATATCCCACGCCTTTTTTAAGGTCTCACATGTCATGATTTGGCAAAAATCATATGGAGTTACCGCATTGAATATTGCATTAAGTCCATTAGTGTTATAAACACAAATTCTAAGCTCGAGTTCATTCCATGTGTTGGGAGTCTTAGGAACGGAGGGAACTTCCATAGTGGTGGTTGTGACCGGTGTGGTCCAACCTTCTTGGACGGCGAGCCAAACTAGCTCATCTACGGCTCTAAGAAAAGCTCTCATCTATGCCTTCCAATAGGCATAAATTGAGCCATCGAAAAGAGGTGGTTGGGAAATAAATCCTCTCTCTCTCATCCCTTCCATTCTTCACGCTACTAGATATCTAATCTATTGCCTTAAATTGTAGGTTCTAATACCACTTTATTAGTTGTTCCTAGTATGTTTCTAACCTAGAAGGGGGAGGGGGGGGGGGGGGGGGGGGCGCTTGAATTTGAACATGGTGATTTTTGTTCAAATGAATGCTTCAATATCTTTACCGCTTTCGAACGAGTCACACTCTTGAGTTTAAATGAGACATGTTATTTCCCTGTAATTAGTTTCAGACTAAAATAATCAACTCTAAAATATATCTTGACTAGTTCTAAAGGTTAAATCTAACCTATCGATAAAACAAAATTTTACCTAAAGAAATTATAGACTTTAACTTCAAATTCAGAACACTACAATTTTAAGATCACATGTTCAAGTATAATAAATGTATGTCATTATTATCTTTTAAATTGTACACTTTTTACTATGTGAAAGATTGTTTAGAATCGTCACTAAAAATACTTAAATGACTCAACTAGAATATGCAAATAAAAGTACACATTTTGATAAAAAAAAATTAACACTAATACATTTTTTCCTCACAGCTTAAAACAAGAACCGAGCAAAGTAATGAAAATGGAAGACACACAAGACGCAACAATTCTTCTTTTGTTGAATAATATTCAAAACACGCAAAGCAAGAATGACAGTAATTGAAATTTAATATTATATTTCAATGATGAACGTCTCCACTCACATTATTTGAGACCTTCTTGAGTCACCACCCCAATCTCCAATATACCACTGTGCACAACTTTCTTAATAGTTTAATGCTTTTGTGTTTTTTTTAATATTGTACATGTCTTGAGGGCTTACAAATTAACTATTACTCATGTTTATAATAAAAAAATATTTAATAATATAAGAAAACTAAGTTAAGAAAGCAAAATTAGGCGTGAATATCATGCATTAAGTATATAATAAACAGTCTGGAAGGTCAATCATATCCCACTGTCGAGTATGTATTTTTCCCCTTGGCCTAGCCTCACTAAACATTATCCAGTTCTCTATGAATGGCACTAACATTTTTAAGCAGTGCATTTATTTAATGAAATGTGGTCGATTTTTTTAATTTATTGTCTAACCAGTTCTTTTCGTTCAAAATTACTACTAATTTACGGTGGTTGTCATCCTGATGCAAGACTCCATATTATATTCACATTAGATGTACCTAATTTACTCTTGCAAGCAAACAAAAAACCTATTTTCATGACTTGAATTCGTAACTTTCAGGTCATAGTAGAACAATCTTACTGTTTACACCAAAATTGGTCTTGATATACATATACATATACATAACCAGATCTGCATACATATATACATATATGTTTGTGTTTGTGTGTGTGTGTGTGTGTGTATATATATATATATATATATATGCTGACTTAGGAATTTACTATCTTAGAGAGATTTGTTGGTGAGTGGGAAGACAAAAGCGCAGCTTATGGCAGCCATAAAGTGGAGCAAGGAATAGGCCTTGAAAGGGTTCAAAGGGTTAAGATGCTTAAAGGGTAGACCATCCCTTTATTAGCGAGCCACAGCCAGTGGCAGTAGGTACACAGAGAAGTACCTTTGCACAAAGCTTGGATCTAGAATGAGGCGGGCATGTGAATCTAGCTCATACACACCAACTTTTAAGGATGCTCTTCTTAATCACTCACTTGGAGCCCTTTTTTATTTTAATGTCTTTCTTCTAATCCCTTCCCATCTCATGCGAGCTAGCCACAATATGGTGCCCACAAAACACATCTGAAATGGGTCTCTTTCTTGCCAGCCAGGCTATTTGGAGACTCAATTTCTAAAATTTGTCTTGGTTTCAAAGGCATGGAGGAAGTTAGGTGAAAAGTGTAGCTATCAAACCACAAAGATTTTGCAATAGAGTGTGGCTAGACATGACTAATTTAGCCAATGCCATTAAGGTGACGTGTACAAGCTTTAGCTAGTGGTAAACTAGTATTAAAAAAAACCTTCATACCTATTCAACTCAGTTTTGAATATAATGTCATACTAATATTTTAATTTTAAATATAAAATAAATATCAAAAATGAATTTAAAAAATATAAATTTTTAGTGGTTGGAACTAAGGTTGTGTGAAAAAAAAGATGAAGCAAAATGAAGGTTAGTTTCTAATCCTATTGATTTAATTTCTACCCAATCCTTTGTTTTCTATATATGATCTTACATTTCATATATTAAAAAAATCTAAAATCAAAATAGATTTTGGGGCCGGGGTGAGTTTGGAAAACCCTACAACTCTAGAATATAATTAATGTCACCCTAACGCATATCAACTCGAAAAGATAATCTGCCACTGCAAGTTGTCTCCCAACTAAACAGTGAATTGAGTGAACTTTTTGTCCAGGAATTGTCATGACATATCATGTCACGTTGTTGTCACTAACATTTTTAATTCTGAGATTAGTCACATCATGATTCTGTGTATTTCTTTCTACAATTTTTCTTATTATTCAGAGTCTGAACAAACTCCTATAAAAAATACATGGGCCACAAGTTTCCCATGGTGTCAATTTAATACATATATATATATATATATATATTAAATTATATCGTCTATAACATATAATCTTGTCTTTCCTCGCATTAATAAAATAGATCACAAATTCTAACATAACAAAATGAAATTATCAAAAAATATTTTCAATAATATTTATTCATAAAAACTTTTGTATTTTATTTATAATGCTAGAAAATGATTTGATATATATATATATATATATATATATTGCTAAAATCGATATTATTATGAAGCTTATGTGACTATATTGTAAAAGTTCATAGCTCGCCCCTTTCCCCTTCTTGTGCCGAGCAGCCTTTGTCTTTTTATTTGTGTTTTGTATTTTAGGGTTGTGTATTATATTATTTTAATAGATTTTGGGTTGGGTTGGGTTGGGTTTTATATTTGATTTATTATTTTTTGGTTTTAAGTTGGGTTTTCTTTTTTGTTAGACAATTATTTGTAATTTTTTTTATTGTTCTTATATTAGATATTTAATTATAATATGAATTTAAATTAGTTAATTATAATTATATGTTAATTTTTATTATTCTTAAATATTTAATTATCATGTAAATTTAAATTTGTTAATTATAAATATTTTATACTCTTTTTATTGTTATTAAATATTTTATTATCATGTGAATTTAAATTTGTTAATCATAAATATTTTTTATTCTTTTTAGTTCTTAAATATTTAATTATCATGTGAATTTCAAATTTTTAATTATAATTATTTGCTAATTTTTTTATAAATTATATGTTTACTTTTATATGTGCAAATGGATTTGCAATATGATGGTTCCTACACGAATTTGCTAATGGGAGATGACATATATGATCAACCTCATGTACTATCCAAAAATGTTAATGAAGCCGGTCCTAGATCAAAAAAAGAACAGAAGACACGAAACTTCTCTGAGAAAAAGATATTCTCCTTGTGTCCGTATGGCTTAATATAAGTAAAGATACGATCATCGGGAATAAACAACAATATGATTCTTTTTGTAGTAGAATAACAGTCTACTTTGTGGATAACAGAGTAACTCAAGTAGATCATACTCAAACTTCTCTCAAAAATCATTGGACTAACATTAATGCCAAATGTGCTAAATTTTTTGGGTGTTATAATCAGATTGAAGGATGGAGACAAAGTGGATAAACCGAGAATGGAAGGGTATTATTTTTTTCACAAGATAATTACTACTTGCAATTATTTTTTGTATATAGTAATTAATTTGATTTTCTATTTTTTTAGCTCATTGAAGCACAGGAGTTGGATGCTTCATTGAATGGCAGACCATTTGAATACAAGCATTGTTGGGAAAGATTGAAATCTGAGCGAAAATGGACTAATGCCCAAGCAACCAAGTCATGAAAGACACATTCAAATGCGAGCCTTAGTTCATCTTCTCCTACAACTTCAGAATCAATTCATTTGGGGGATGACTCTGATAACTCCTCCAACATTGATAGACCAATAAGTAGAAAGGCATCAAAGCAACAAGCTAAAAATAAAAGCAAAGAAGATAGTGGTGAAGCCTCAATAACAGTGCAGTATCTCCTATCCAAGATGAAAATCCAACAAGAGAAGCTAGACATTGAACGAGAAAGAGCTGAGCGAGCAGAAAGGGCATTAGTTCAACAACAATTAGATCAACACTAACAACAGTTAGATCTTGATCAAATACGTATTGAAGTGAGCATAATGAAAATGGACACTACTAACATGGATTACCAAACCACAACCTATTGGAACAACCTAAAATTGGAGCTTATTTCAAAGAGGAGTTTGTAATGGATTGTGTACTAGTTTCAAAACTATGTAACAACTAATGAAATAAAAAATTTGTTTCCAAATGTTTGCAAATTGAAGCCAGAAATCAAATTACTTGCCAAATTGAAACACTCAAATTGAAATTACAAACTGGAATTACAAAAATTCAAACACTCAAATTGAAATCAAACACTCAAACTAAAATTACAAACTTATTGGTCGTGTAGTTGCACAAGTGCTCGATGAGATCAAATTGCAGCTGAGAATGAGTTGCATTGTCCCTCATTTGATGATGGGTTTGAATGAATTTAACTAATTCTGGTGTCCACCTACGCGACACTTACACTGGTGGATTTTTATCACTGCCATCAAAGTCATAATTACCAGTATCTTTTTCATCCTTAATAACCATGTTATGCATAATTATCCATGCTTTTATAATATCTGTAACCGTTTCTTCATCCCAAAAACATGCTGGACCACGCACGATTGCGAAACGGGCTTGAAGCACCCCAAAAGCCCTTTTTACATCTTTTCTTGCTGATTCTTGTGCTGTAGCAAAATGATTTTTCTTCAATCCTTGTGGACAACGGATTATTTTTACAAGCATTGGCCAATTGGGATAGATACCATCAGCTAGATAATATCCCATCATATAGTCGTGTCCATTCATACTATAGTTTATAGAAGGGGCATGACCTTCAGCTAATGCTGCAAACACAAGGGACCGATCTAGAGCGTTGATATCATTAAGCGATCCAAGCAGCCCAAAGGAGGCATGCCATATCCAAAGATCTTATAAAGCCACAACTTCCAAAATAATTGTTGGTCCATGACAATGACCAGTATACATACCTTTCCACGTAGTAGGATAGTTCTTCCATTTCCAATGCATACAATCAATACTCCCCAACATGCCAGGCAAGCCACGTTGTTCTTCAATCGCCAATAGTTGAGCAGTGTCATTGTTATTCGGTGGCTGCAAATACTCATCACCAAACATTGTATTAAGTGATTTCACAAACCTTCTCAAACTCTGTAAGGCGGTGCTTTCTCCAATCCACACATATTCATCCACAGAATCTACCGGTGTTCCATAAGCAAGTATTTTGTATACAGCCGTCACCTTCTAAATGGAAGACAATCCAAGAGTTCCAACACAATTTCTTATTCGGATAAAGTATGGATCATGTTGTTCCACCGCATTCACAATTCAGAGAAAAAGATGACGACTCATTTGAAACCTTCTCCGAAAAAACAATAAGAGTCATATATAGAAGGGTTAGAGAAATAGTCATGATAGAGTCTTTCATGACCTTCAACTCTACCATGATGAACCGCCTTGTGACCTGGAATGGAACCACAATGCTTGATTATTAATCTTCGACTACCCTCTTCTTCTATCTTGGTTGTAGCTAAGATAATCTCCAAGTCATCAAAATCAAACTATGGTTCAACATTGATGATTTCTCCTAAAATGTCAGGAAAACGATCCATAAAATACTATTCAAAAATAAAATTGTATTAAATTTGCAGAGAAAATGAAGTATGGATGAATGAAAATGCAAACAGAACTCGTCATATTTATAAATGAAATTTGGTGGTTCAATTTTTTGTTTGAATTTTAAAATTTCAATTTTAGTAGTTTAATTTTGAAATTTAAATTTTTAAAATTTGATGATTGAATTTGAATTTTGAATTTTAGCAATTTAAATTTGAACTTTAAATATATTAATTTTTTTCGGTTGAATTTTTAATTTAAATTTTGAATTTTGGTGGTTTAATTTTTTATTTTTAATTACGACAATTATAATTTTAAATTTCAGCGGTTGAATTTTGACCATTAAAAATTATTCATTATATGATGATCGTTAAATATAGTCATTAAATAAAATTAAATTATTAAAATGCTTTAAATTCAAAAAATATAAAAATATAAAAATTGATACTCTTTTTACATACCGTTGGAGTAATGTATAAAACTATTATAGCATCATCCATTAAGATCTTTTGGGTCCCCAAATGGATACTCCTCTTGGTGTTGCTCTTAGTCGGTTGTTAGGCAACCATTTCCTCTTAGAATAATGCTTGTCACCTTTCGATACAGAAAGCACTGGTTAACACGTGCACAAGCCACAAGCACATATTATATTATATAAAATAATTGTGTCCCGTTATCATGATATATTGGTTTTGGAAATCACATTCTTTGTGATCCAAAATCATAAAATCCATCACATTAGGAATATAATTATGGATATAAATTAAAGATGCACAACATTTTTCATAGAATAATTCTTGATTCCAAATTTAGTATGAGAATTTTGAGGATTAATTACATTTTAGTACCTTACAATTTGGTCTCGCTTTTAAATGAGGCACTTTATTATCAATTGAAATAATTCAATTACTCAATTTATAATTCCATTTCAATTAAAGTCAATTGCAAATAGCAGTCCAAATTGTTAACAATCACAGCTCATATCTCGCACAAATAATTGTTTAAATTAAAATTACAGGGCCTCATTTGAAACATGTATAAAATTCATATGAAATTATATGGTACTAAAATGTAACCACGTGCAATCACGTGAGCAATTGTCATTAACAATTTGAGACTACCTTTTGCAATTGGCCTCAATTGAAATAGAATTATAAATTGAGGAACTGGATTGTTTCTATTGATAATGGTGGGCCTTATTTAAAATCGGGACCAAACTACAGAGTACTAAAGTGTAATTAATCCAAAACTTCATCATACTTGGATATGAATCACAATCTCAATATGTCAAGTATGCAATAACTTAAATATTATGGAAATATTATGTGACTATTTAATTTTAATTAAAATAAAATAAAAAGCACGTGTACATTGCATATATGATGATATGATTAAAACATGTTTCCAAATAAAAAATATTCTCCTACCTAGTTTTAAACTAAGTATTATATATATACATATATGATGTTACCAGCTTCTAATCACAAGTGATACTTCTTCAAGCTTCCTCACAAAACAAGGGTCAAAGGACCACCAGGTTGGCTCTAGTGGTAGTCGTTCTGATGATTAAGTCAGAAAGGAATTAAAGAAGCTTAGTTTGAATGAAAATGATTCACCACACCTTTTTAAGGTGTACCTTGGAGTCTTATTTATAGGTTGTCTGCTGCCCAATTTGAATAAAACTAGGATTCGAAGAAATTGGAATTAGAATGTATCCATAAGTAGAGGTTACCATATCAAACTCTGCTTTCTTAATCCTGGTCTGAAGTATAGCTTAAGGCGGTGAGTAGCTCAGTAGTTTGCCTTATTAGTTTGGGTCGGATCCTCAGTTGATCGGGTCCCAAACAAGAGCGATCCTAGTCCTTTTGATCAGCATAAACACATGTTAGGTGAATAAATCAATCTTGAAATATGGTATATCAGCTACTCCCCCCCCCCCCCCAAGGATTCATCATGAGCTGAGGCTAGGGTTACGACGTCCTGTACAAGTATTGAATGAGTCACTTTGTCTCTCGGGATAGAAGTTGTTGTAAGGCTTTTATGCCCCATCATTACGTCTATCATTTCTAAACCCAAGGCACTTATTACAGGAGCAATGATTTTGCCCCCCCATTCTTCCAACTGCCACATCAATCAAAATGCCCTATTTAATACCTATGAAGGCTTATAAATTTGGGAGCTTGCAACGTTTTCAAACTTTATCAATTTCTTATGAAGTCACCCTTTGCTCATAGGTCATGTTTGAATTTTAAAACTCAAACATTTCTACTATGTCACGAAGGTTTTTACTTATGTCTTTTGATAAAGGGTTAAAACCCCTAACCATTGTCCCTTCTTCCAATAAAACTTGAAGTGGTATTTTTTTATAAAAAGAGGTTGGGAGTTCTCGGAATATGCCCAGCAAGATGGAAGCATATTTTCTTGGAGAACTAGGCCCACTGGTGAGAACTTGACTATGTCGAGCACCTTTACTTATCCTTTTATATGCTTTATTATGACACTGACTCTCTTTTTCTAGTTAATGCAGAAAGATCAACCTGAAGGCATCCTATGTATATCAAGGACCTTCAAAACAAGTTAAGGCAAGTTTTTTCGCCTTTTGATCATCCACACGAGAAATTTCCCAATTTGGACTTTTTTACGGAGGCCTACTTTGTCCAGCCGAAGAACATGAATTTAAAGAAGACTGTCTTAACAACCTTCAAGCTCGGCCAGTTAAAAAAAATTGATGGAGTTGGTCCATTGACTATTACCCTCTTCAGCATTAAAGAGGAGGAGGGTGTTTAATTGGGAGGATAGGCCCCCTTAGAAGACAGTGTTTGAAGAGCTTAAATTGGTGGCTTTCGAGCAGCACCCATAAAGGGTCTTGGGACCCTAAAGCTTGCTCTAATTGTGAACACCCATGCTCACTCAAAGAGAAAGGTCAAAGGCATCTCCTACCCTCCAACTTTTGATCCTTGAATCCTGGATGGAGAAAGTGTGCTGAAGAAGGCCTAGGTAAAGGCTTGGAAAATCTAAGGGTTCAAAGGTCGAGCAAATTCTTCAAGAGGGCCTTTTTGGTCAAATGAAGATAAAGAGTTAATGTTTTTACCCTTTTCTTATATATTTTTGTTTTTACTTTTCTGGTGTTTGGGTTATGATGTAAGCCACACATACACAGGCTAAACTATTCGTGAGTCTTGAAGATTATGAGCCAGTGTAAAAGTTTCAATAAGATCTAGATGAGGCGAGGCTTTAACTGAGGACCACACAGTCGATGACAAATGACTCTAAAAAGAAGTGGAGAGAGGCTGCCAGTCTGGCCTTAGTTTGGGAATCTAAAATGAATGGTCTAGCCACCGACCTGGAAGCGACGCAGAGAGACCTATCCATCTTGCACCGAAGAGCTCAGTAGGAAGCTCTAAAACATGTTGAGGATATCATGGCTGCCAAGGTTCAAACTAAGGAGGAGATTAAGGCCAAGATTGAGAAGCTCAGAGGTAACTTTATAGATTATGGGTATCAATTTTGCAAGAAGAAACTTGCGAAAGATTACCCTAACATCGATGCTTCCATTTTAGATGACATTGAAATCTTTCTAGAGGAGCTGAACTTTGATGATCCTCCTACTAAAGAGGAAAAACAATTTGAAGACCTCCCTATCCACTAATCTGCTGCCCAGGCCATCCTAAACAAAAATCCTCCTTCTATTGAGGATTAAAAACTTTAATTATATATTTTTTCTCTGTAATCTATAGCACTGTAGTGTGTATTTAATGAAATTTCTCTTTTGCATTATGATAGTGTGTTTTTGTGTTTTATTTTTTATTTTACACAATTATTTGGAAGCTTAAAATAATGACAAGGTCTTCAATGTCGAGCAACACACTTAGGTTTAAGAAGATTTTTTACCTTTAACACTTGTAAAATTTTGCACAAGTGTTGTGGAGGTCTGGATAGTAATAATGATGGCAACGTTGAACAACAGCCTTTAGGTTAAAAGAGACTTTGAACATATAACACTTGTAAAATTTTGCCCAAAAGTTGTGAAGATCTGGGACGGCCAGGCGGAACAAAACCCTTACGTTAAATAAGACTTCCAACCTATAACACTTGTAAAATTTTGCACAAATGTTATGAATATTTGGGTAGTAAGAAGGATGGAAATGTCGAACAGAACCCTTAGGTTAAAAAAGATTCTGACCTATAACACCTTTAAAAGTTTGCACAAGCATTGTAAAGGTCTAGATAGTAATAAGAATGGCAATGTCGAACATAACCCTTAGGTTAAAAGAGACTTTCTACCTATAACACTTGTAAAAGTTTGCACAAATTTTATAAAGGTATCACATCCCAAACCTCATCTTGTGCAAATTAGGAAAAATGATCGGCTAGTTAGGCACCTTGCTAGTAAACTATCCCTTTTATGGCATATTGATGACATGTCTAACCAAAGGCCTCATTACATATCCAAGTAGATTGCATTCAATCATATAAAATCATGCAACAAAATTTATGTCAGTAAATTTTTTTAATGCAGTCATACTTGGCAGAGCATAAGTAAACATTATATCAGAGTTATAAGCATGTGAGCCCATTATTATATTACACATGAATTTATGAACTATTACATCAATAGTAAACACCATTCACATTCTTGTCTTACTATAAGCTGTTACATCGAACTGGTATCTGTCACCTCATGATGATACCTCCATGGTTAGGATACTAATTCACTTCTAGCTAGAGTATTTACACTTCATAACTTACAAGCACATGATATTGAAGAACTTCTAGTCATTCTTGAAAATATACAAAATAAAAGCCTATGAGCTTTATGAAAGGCTCGTGAGTAACACAAGTTTCCTTGTCATGGGTTTTCTTGAAACCCTTTATATAATATTTCATGGATAATGGTTAAAATAGTTATACTAAAAGCTATTGACATTCGTAAAACATATATATATATATATAACTAAGAGTTGAAATATATACTCAAGCAAGTGTTCATACTAGTCAATTTTGCAAGGTAAATCATGATAACATAAAGTCTGATGCTTGAGAAAGTGAGTGATAAAATAATACATGCCAAACATCTATAAGTTTTAACCCTTGGGACCTTAAGTTGTCATATAGTGACCTAAGTAATTTAGAGCTCTTAGCTTGCTATTGGAAGTCCACTGGCTCTTTACCCCTGGTAGGGTTCATGTTGGGTCAGGCATATAAAAACTGGTAATAAAAATTTATGTTAAAAGTTTGAATCAATAAAAGATTCTACTTAGTTGTGATTCTAGCGTCATGTGTACCCCCCCTCGCCTATTGATGTAGAACACTGAGGCCTTGCGCCTTTAGAAGGTTACTCACATCTTGGTTGCAAACTGAACACCTAGACCCTCTCAACATAGCTTAAAACATGCTTGATAAAACTTTACTTTTGCTATCCATGCCATTTAAAACATTAAAAGAAATCCTAATCTAAAAGCATGCATTTCAAACGTTTAATACAATAGTTTAAAAAATATCATAAAGTTGTAAAGAATTGCATTTAATGAAAATTATCTCCATTTTAAGGTTCAAGGTTACTCACCTGTGGTCCAGAGTCCACAATTACTTGCTTACTTAACTTGCCTTAGTATTCATCTTATCTTATTCCTTTGTTGATAATTCCTAAGTCATGGATCATAATACACCAATACCATATTAGTATATATCTCAGCTTAAATCTTTCCTACTAATGTTCATAGTCTCTTCTGAACTTAGTCTTAATGTTTTGGATTCCCTTATGGTCTTTAATTAGGGTTCCTAATACTTCTTAGTTCGTCTCATAGCTTACTTTAGCCCTTATGGGCATTTTGGTTATTTTACCCTTTGCATGTCTTATATTGTTCGGTACTTAACAGACTTCATCTTTGATTCTATATGGTCTTTTACCTCTAACGTAGATCCCTCTTTTACTTTTTGAGTTCGTTTGATTACTTAATTAAGCCTTAAGGGTAATTTGGTAATTTTATCATTCTTATCTCATGTCTTAGGTACCCAATTATCTTAAACGGAGCTCATTTTTGGACTCGGAGGCTCCTATAAACATTGGTATAGGCTCCTCTTTACTTTCTATACTTTTTTGGCAGCTTAATTAAGTCTTAGGGACGTATTTGTCATTTTTAGTTTATTTTGGTGTTCTAGTTTTCCCAAATAGACATCACCGTTAGGTTCGGAATGTCAAAATGTAGGATCTTTTGGATCTTAATTAGCCTTCCTGTAGCTTACTTTAAGTCTAGGGGCTTTTCATAAATTTTCACTTTCATGGGGAACTATCTTTGGTTGCTTGAATGCTCAATTAGGCCTTAGCATTAGGTTCAAAGCATCGAATAATATTAAGTATGCCCATTTTCCATATTTTCTCCATCACTCTTGCAGCTTATATATCATTAAAGGAAAATTAGAAATTACCCACTTCTATGTATTTGTATTTTTAGTACCTCGTTTGAAAAAATGGACCCCACCATTGAGTTCAGAACATCGAAAAACATTAGGGTGGATACCTTTGTAGTCATTGGGGTTCATTTGGTAGTTTAATTAACTATCTAGGACTCATTTGGAATTAGTCCAATTTGTCTATTTATTATTTCAGAGTCCAATTTCCCAAATCGGATCCTCTATTGAGTCCAGAACACCCAAAAATGTTGGGTTAGACTCCTTTTGCATTTTAATTGGCCTTCATTTGACCAATTTTAGGCTCTGTGATAAAATAGTAATTTTACCTATTTATTAAAGGGCTTAAAAATAATTTTTAATTATTTTTCTAGGCTCATTTATAATTTACATAAAATTTTGGATTTAATATAAAT
Organism: Nyssa sinensis; assembly: GCA_008638375.1. Taxonomy (NCBI): domain Eukaryota; kingdom Viridiplantae; phylum Streptophyta; class Magnoliopsida; order Cornales; family Nyssaceae; genus Nyssa; species Nyssa sinensis. The sequence continues at coordinate 35,931,313 of CM018034.1, forward strand.
ATACAATTGCAGAAAGTTCCAGTTCAAGGCTTAGGGGCTGAACCCACTAGTTTAATGGTCACTATTGAGAACCTACCAATTTTCTCTATTAGCCAACCGGTCCAAAGCTTTTATAGGTGAACCAGCCTTTAAACCTTGAGAGCCAACCGGTCTAGTCTGATTTAACGCGTCGACGCTATGTCAACATGGTGTCATCAAAACGACGTCGTGTCACTTATTACATTAATTAAAACCATGCGTCAAAATGGTGTCATTCCATTAAGGCATGGATCTGTTTGACACCGGTAACCCAAACCTAGTTTAGACTCGATCTAATGCCAAAACGGTGTCATTTCACTTAAGCGTTAACAATGCCTCCTTCCTTATTTTTCTGGCAAGTCACTGGTCACCATCTCTGGCGCCGGTGGCTGGAAACTGAACCATACCAATTTTCAAAATGAACTAGACCAAAACATTTACAAACTAACTGGTCCATGAAAGTTTATATGGTCCGTGGAAGCTTATCTGGTTCAGCCCTTGGTCTTGCCAGAACGACATTGTTCAGCACCATGTGAATAGTATCATTTTCCCTATTGGGGAGGACGCTGTTCGACCAGAACCCTAGGTTGCTAACTTGTCTCTTTACCCATTTTCTCTCGTTTTCTCACCTTCTAAACATTTTGAAATGTCCCTATTTGTGCTTAGGTCCCAATTATATACTAACCTAGAAGGGGGGTTTGAATAGGTAGGTACTAATTTTTTGATATTTTTAAATCTTTAACCACAACACTAATGATTACTCTAATTAGCCAAATATGTGAATAGAAATTCCAATCAATGTTCCATAATCATCTACTTTTTAACCAATTAACTCAAGATATTCAATTAAGCTCTCATGTAGTTTTTATTAATGCATACCATTCAACATTTCCTAATTGATTAACTAGTCTAATTTTTGTGTCAATTTCACAATTCAACTAAGTAATCAATTAGAAAATTTTTACTACAATTCATTTTTCTCAAATAAGGTTTTTAATTATTAAATTCATATACAATGATCACAATCATGAAAACCTAATTATTAAGATAGAGAAAGTAATTAAAACAACTAAATTAGGAATTGTAAAGACAAAGAGAGTAGAAAGTGCAAACCAAAATGATGACGAAGAAACCACCACAGAAAACTATCCGTGGTAGAAAACTTCAAAACTAGCCATGCTTAGGGAAGAATATCACTATGATCGAGACTGAAATACACGTAAATAAGACATGGTGTACGAACATCAAGCATCGTTCTACACATTCACGCTATCAACCTCTCTTGAATCCACAAGCTCTATAGACAAATTCTTTATACAACTAATTCTCCTCTCAGTCTCAGAATCCTCTGATCGGCCACTCCACAATTGTGAATCCACACAATTTCTGTATCTACCGATCATTGCACATTGAATCCTCAAGGTTGAACTTCTCTCTCTTCAATGGTGAGAACACTTTATATTGGGGCTCTTTGACATGATTTGGATCTTGGGAATTGATAAAAATCAATGTATGTAACGAGTAGAGAAATATATGATATACAATTTTGGTTGTTCACTCATGGAAGCTTTTAGATCTATCAATTACAAAACTCTCACAAGTATGAACTCTCTCACACTCTATTCTCTGTTCATAAAACTAAATTTTTGCCAATTTATATGAATGAGATCGGATCTAAAAATAAGCGTGAAAATAGAAAAATTTATGTTTTTATGCAGTGTTCATTCGAACGAAGGTTGCTCATTCGAACGATCCAGTTGTTCGTTCGAACGAGTATAAAATGAACATCAAATGAGCAAAATTCAAAGGTTATAGTCCTTCGTTTGATTTAGACTACTTGAACGAATGAGAATAAGCAAAAGAACCCCTCAATTTTACAAATTTCATAGGTACAAAGGGTTTAAATTCCTATGTTTTTTAGCTTAGGATGTCACACCTCTTGTTTTTTCAAGACCTTCAAATCTTGTGTAAAACTTTACAAGTGTCATAGGTTTGAAGTGTTTGTGCTTAAGTCCCAACGTGATCCTAACCTAAAAGGGGGGGTTGAATAGGTATGTACTAATTTTTGATATTTTCAAATCTTCAATCACAATACTAATGATTACTCTAATTGGCTAAATATGTGAATTGCAATTCCAATCAATGTTCAACAATCATTTACTATTCAACCAATTAACTCAAGATATTCAATTAAGCTATCAAGTAGTGTTTATCAATACATACCACTCAACATTGCCCAATTGATTAACTAGTCCAAGTTTTGTGTCTATTTCACAATTCAACTCTCAATTCAACTAAGTAATCAATTAGCAATTTTCTAATACAATTCAATTTTCTCAAATAAGGTTTTCAATTATCAAATTCATATACAATGATCATAATCATGAAATCCTAATTATTAAGATAGCGGAAGTAATTAAAAAAAGAAAATTAGAAATTGTAAAGACAAAGATTAGAGGTTGCAGACCTTCGTTTGATTCAAACTATTCGATTGAATGAGAACAAGCAAAACGAGTTTTTGTTGTGTGTTCAAATGAGCCACTTGGTTCATTTGAATGAGCAACAAAAAGTTGCTCATTCTCATCTTATCTTGTGAAATCAATTTTCCTCAAGTTTTGAAATATGCATGTTTCGGAAAATTATTTCACAATCATAAGACCACTACACACATGTTGATATAAAGTCTAATATATGCTATGCATGAAATGTATGAGTGTGTGAGATCCAAATCACAACAAAAGTCCAAATTACTCAATTACCCTTTAAGAACCAAGGCGGCCAGTAGACGATCACGACAATAAAGCTTGAACCTTCTTGGCATAAAACGAGCATTGAGATACACTAAGTCTAGGACTAATGTAGTGATTACATTGAAAGCATGTTTTGTCAAAAATCAGATTAGCCAATTACAACAATGGACCCGATGGTCCTAACAGTCCCCGTAACACCATTTAGGTAAAGCTTATTTCCTTAAACTGGTCCATTTCACCCAAACTCCCATCCGAAACCTCTCTCTCAATAACTCACGATTTCTTCCCCATTTCACTTCCTTCTCTCACCATGGTTTCAACCAACCCTAAACTAGAAACCAAGGGTCACAATTGTGTCTTGAAAGTTAAACTCATAACATATATACATATATACATATATATATATATATATGTGCACATATACATATACCTATATATACATATATAGTATACTATTGGCACACATATTTTTTCATATATTACGCATTCTAGACTATATAAGAGATCTAGAAGCCCTTAGCTATCTTCCTTTCATTCCAAAGATAGAAAGAGAAAGCCTTAGGTAGAGAGGGAGAAACTAAGGAGAACGAGAGAAAGAGAGAAAAAGAGCTTCACTTAAACCCTCCATGGCTACTATCCACACCTCCCAACCACATCAGGTATTTATTTTCTTTCCTTTATCCTCCTTCTTCCTCTTCTTTCTTTTTTATTCTTCTGGTTTTCAACTCACAGTGTGTGTGTTCCTCTTCTTTTTCTTATTCTTTTGGTTTTCAACTCATAGTGTGTGTGTTTCACACACACAGATATGCACACACAGACACACTATATCACTCATTCTCATGGTTCACACACTCTCACTTTCCCCTTTTATGGTTTCCTCACAACCCTCAAATAGACAAATCCCCATATTTGCACACACCCCTTTACACACACAAACACACTTGGGTGTACGTGTGTGTGAGAGAGATTGATTGAGAAATGGGGGATGGATCCAGCCAAATGGGGAGGGAAAGGAGGAAAAAGGTGATGTTTTTTGCAAGTGATGTGTCTCATCACTCCCTTTAATGTTCCCCTATGGTGCACACACACATTCTAACATTCCTAATATTGTTGGCCACTTAGATGAAGACACGTGTCTAGGCTCAAAATATCTACCTAACTTCTTGTGGAAGCTTTGTACACTTTTCAATGCGCCACATGGCTAGTTGGTCAAATATACATGCACATGTGCCCAAAAATAAATTGTCTCAAAATTGCACCAAAATTAACACCCTAGTTAATTTTGATGCCTTGATTCCAAATATGTTTGCCATTTCTCCAAATTGAATTTTTAGGATTTTTGTAATTATCTATATGCCTTAAATGACTATGTGGCCCTGAGGCTCACACCAGTCTTGAATAAATTACTAAAACTCAATTTTAGCTTCATTATGTCATACTAATAACTCATTAACTAACTTGACAATCTTTCTAACACATCTTCAATAAATTACATATCTGACATCACTCTAGGCTATCAAATTAGTAAATTTCCCTTTGAAAATTTTCTGGGTCTTTATATGAATGTCATCATCAGCCCTCCGAATAGGTTATAGAGGCCATCTTCCTTTGGAGGCACATAGGGTTTTCTAATTAACACTGCTTGATCTTGAGAATCTCTAACAATTTTGATGCTTTGTTGTACTTTGGGATGATTATGTGGCAGTATTAGGTGCACAAAATTTATTGCTACTAAATGCAAAAGTAGAGCACCCCTACCCTTTGCCACTAGTAGGCAATGGGGGTAATCCTCAGTTATTGGCCACCAGTGGTGGTAGAAGAGGCAAAGTTCGTTGGCTTTGCATCAACGTGGCCACTATTTGAGTTAATGTTTTGATATATTGGTTCATCTGGTCCATTCATTGCTGTACAAGTTGGCCCCCTATTCCTTGCTCCTTTTGGTAAAGCTTGGTCTTGCTAGACTCGCAATAGTTTCCCCCTAAATAAAGATTCAGTGCCATTGATTGGAGTTAATTAATTGATTAAGTATAAGAAATCATATCGTTCCCACAGATGACGAAAAATTGATGTTACCAGCTTCTAATCACCATTGATAATTGTTCGGACCATAGGGTCCAATATTATAATTGGCTAATAGTGTTTGAAAAAACGTGTTTGGTGTGTAATCCTTACATAAGTCATACGAGTGAGTACCTCAATGCCCATTCTTCTCCAAGTTCGTCCAAGAGACATTACCATGTATCACTACTGGTGGACTTCGTTTTCGAAGGGTATATTAGACTTTTGTATTTGATTTGGATCTCACACACTCACATCATGCATGCATTGCATATAGTTTTTATCATAACATCATGTATGTGATTGACTAATGGTTGTGAACCAATTTTTTCAAAATGCATCTTTAAAATAATTAAGGGAAAAATTTAGTTCATAAGATAAGCAAGAATGAGCAACTCTCCTTTGCTCATTCAAATGAACAACAGAGAAGTTCATTCTCATTCGTTCAAAGACTCTATATCAAACGAAGAGTTGTAACCATAGAGTTATGCTTGTTTGATATGCGTTCCTTATTCGATTGAATGAACTAGTGCTCATTCGAACAAATGATGGTTCGTTCGAATGAACCTTGGGCGGGAAACAAATTTATATTCTATTTTCAATCCATTTGGGGATCAATCAAGCTCTTAGCAAAAATACAACTTATAGCAATCAAAAATAGTGTGAGAGAGTCTCATATTGTGAGAGTAAAATTGTTGGTAGATCGTAAAGCTCTTGGGAGAGATCATTCATACATGTCATTCATACACATCCCAACTCTTGTTCATTGATCGATTTAGATCATCTACTAGATCCAAATCAGATCTAAGAGCCTTGGTTCATGTCAATTTCACTATTGATGAAATATGGAGTTCAAGCTTGAGGATTTGACGTTGAGCAATCGGTGGACACCAAGCTCGTGAGGATTTGCGATTGTTGAGCAGCTTGATCAGAGGATTCCGAGACCGTCGAGGATTCCGGTTAGTTTGAAGGTTCTGACTATGAGATTCTTGAGGATTTAAGGAGAGATTGAAAACGTGATCGGGGAGAATGGAGCTTAAGGTACTAAGCTCGTTCGTAGAAACGTTGTATTTTATTTTCCATCATAATGGAATTCTTCCTTAATCATTGGCCCGACTTTAGAGTTTTACTCCAAGGATTGTTGTCCTTGGTGATTTCTCCATCATTAATCGGTTTGCAAATCTCCCAATCTCTCCATCTCTTTCAAAATACTATTTGCTTTAATTGATATGCTTCCACTAGAATATAGAAATTGATTTTTCATTAAATTTATACTTGTTCATTAATTTGAAAACTTGATTGAATAAATTGATTACTTAGTTCAATTAGCTTTGAATTGTTAAATTTCATATAAAATCAAGCTAGATTGATCAATTTGGTGAAGGTTGATAGGTTAGTGTATTTGAATGATTCTTGGATAATTTATTGGTGGATGGGTATAGATGTTGGATTAATCACATTGAGTGATTTTGTTGATTATTTCATCTTTTGTTTTAACCAAGAATTGAAATCAAAATAAAAAGAAATTTTTTATTCAAGACCTACTATTCAACCCCCCCCCCCCTTCTAGGTGATATTCATGCTTTGTGACCTTGAATGCTAGTGGTATCCCTCTGCTACAAAGTGGTACCAGAGCCTTCTTTCTAAGGCATTTGATTGATATCCTAAGTTTAGAACAATGAAGGGTGGTTAACTTGAGATTTGTGGAAAAGAAATTGAAGTCAATTTAGAAAGTGCTTATGATGAATTAGCCAAAGAATTTCTTAATCTCCAAAAAACTAATATGAGATTAGTCAAGAAATTAAAATTGAGTGAAAAAGAAAAAGAGGCCTTACAAGTTGATCAAACCATGTTGAGTCAACTTGAAGAAACAAATGCCACTCTCTTAGAAAAATATGAAAGTTTAGAACAAGAGAGAAATTTCCTATTGAGTGAGGTAGGGAGTCTTAAATCATCCTTAGATACTTGTAAAATTGAAAAGGAGGAATTAGATGTAAAATTTGATGAAGAATTTAAATTGGTTAAAAGTGTTAAAGACACTCATGGAATCAAGTCAAACAAGTCATCTTCATCCATCCAAAATATTCCTTTTTCCTTCAAGCCTAAGTTAGTTACTCTCTCTAACAAAATAGGGATGATGCTACCTCAAACTAACATTCATCATCATCTTCATGATCAATATCAACTCAAAATCTCACATTGTTCTTTGTGTAGAGTTGATGGTCGTACTAGAAGGCTATGTAGAGCCTCTAGGAAAAGATATGGACAACATCAAGTCATGGCAGATGAACACAAAAATGAATTGTCCTTGGTTAAGAAAAAATTGAATACCTATGTTCAAAAGGTTAGGAGCATGACTCTAAAGTTCATGGAGATAAAGAAGGTTGTGAAACCTCTAATATCTCTTAGACCACTTCTGAATACATCCAAATCTAATGTACAACATGTTGTACCCATAGTCAAAAAAACCTTGAAGAAAATGTGGGTTAGAAAGGACAATAATAAGTGTCTAGTTATTCACACCACTTTAAAAGCTAGCAATTAAAATTCTTGGTAACTTGATAGTAGGTGTTTTAGACACATGTCCGGTGACAAATCTCTTTTTTCTAATCTTGTGAGTCAAAAAGAGGCGGTCACTTTTGGGGATGGAAACAAGTCAAGTGTTCTAGGTAAAGGAACAATTATCTTAGGTGATTTCCCATAACTTGAAAATGTGTTGTATGTTAAGGGACTAAAAGCTAATTTAATTAACATTAGTCGATTGTGTGATGAAAACTTCAATGTGTGCTTCACTAAAAAGGAATGTAAAGTGATTGATCAAAAAGGGAAGTGCATTTTGGAAGGACTGAGAAAATCCGATAATTGTTATAGTATAAATTTCAATCCAAAAGTTACATGCAATAGTGCTAAGGTTGATTCTTGTAATCTTTGGCATGAGAGATTGGGTCATGCCATGACCCAAAACCCACCCTATGTGGATCTCGTGTTGTGGGGCTGGCCCAATGGCCAGTCCCTACTTTTTCCATTCTTTGCATCAATGATAACAATAAATAATATAGCATTACATTAAAATGTGGAAGCCTTGTTACAAATATTGTTCATAGACTGAAAATAAAACTGACAATAAACTTAAACATAAACCACTTTTAGGTGGTGAGTACATGGGAGAGACTATATCATTTTATTGTGCTCCTTAACTGTCTCCCTACGCTCCTAACCTCCTACTGTGGTTCTGTAGCATTCTCACCTGAAAAATATAATGAATAGGGTGAGCTAACAAGGCTCAATAAGTAAAAGCCTATCTTCAATACGGACTAGGGATTATATAGAAAAATATAACTCAAGGGTAACATTATAGCCAGTCATGACAACGGTTGCAGTTAACAGTAAAATGCCACAATGGCCAATGGACAATAAGGCACAATAACAATTTTGAGTAACGATGTAGCATGAATATGGATAAGGCACAATATTCACAATCAACATGAATCCTGCCACAATCAAACGGTCACAGTCAAAACCAATAAATAAGGAACTATCAACACAGAGTTATTCATAAGGAATAAAGACATCCTATGAATCCAATAAACGTCTACATAACATTCAAATATGAGAGATGCATTTACTCTATTAGGGTTTGGTCGACCCTCGATCTTTTGGGGGCCTGACATACCCCCATTAACATGAATGCATATAAAATGCCCATTTAACTCACTACGTAAAAATGCCATCACTGCCAAGTGTCCGTTCACAGACTTGACCCGTAGGTCCCATTAATTGACCTGTAGGTCCTGTCAATCAGATAGCATTAGATGGGTAATGTGACTGACCACAAAACCTAGCATTTAACATAAATCATGATTCTATTGTAATTCCATAAGAAGTGTATAAGGTATAAAACATCATGACATAAGCATACAATGATAGGCATCAGTACAATGAATCAAATCATGAGATATCAGTCAATAGGCATCCACCAGATAGGATAATATCAATGGTGGGATGATAACAGCGGATACATATATGAGTACAAAGTTTTGGCAGTAATAAAAGGAATGTGGCTTGGAAAACCACGTATAAGAGATAAGAGTTCACTTACCTTATGAGTGTGTCTTAGTATTTCGTGACCTTCCCCTTTCCTTTCAAGTCTCCTATATATCAGTAAACACGTTTTAGTTTTAATGCCATTTATCGATTTGAAAACCTCACTACTCTAAGTTTTTACTTATTTAGGCTTTTACGATTTCTAATTTGAACTAATTTACCCAAGGCAAAATGGTCATTCATGTGTCTTTATTTTTTGGATTTTATTTTCACAATTCAAATTTCACTGTTGAGTCTAGAAGGTTTAAAATAATAAAAATCCGCTATTTACTTAACTAAATCGGAGTTCATTTGACTCACCTTTGACATAGGAGTATTTTGGTCATTTTGGCATTTTTACTGCTATTTTATTTTTTGGGACTCCGTCTTGTGAAACGGACCTCACCATTGGATCCAAAAGGTCCAAAACAGTAAGTTTACACTATTTACTTGACTAATTTTCATATTGGGAATTATTTAAATAATTACCTATTTAATTAATTATTTAAATTAATTAAATAAAACTAGTGTGTATATATATATATATATATATATATATTATTTAGTGTAAAACAGATCACATGTGCCTTAGTGGCATAGTGGTCCATACCTTGAGACTTTCCCCCCACATTGTGAGTTCAAGTCGCAAGGGCAACAGCTCCTACGCATTTTTTCTCTAATATCCTAGGCCAAACAACGGCTAACGGATTAAAATAGGGATAAGTTATCCCTATTCCGGTTTCAATCTCTTAAGCCCCCAACCAAACACCCCAAATCCTGATTTAATTTAAAATAGTCCCCTTCCCAAATGACGTAGTTTCACTCTATGCCCCTATAATACGGTGCTGTTTAGTAGGATTGTTCATCGTCTGCCCCACGACCTTCTGGCGAGGCTTCAGTAGGGTTCCAGCGTCTTCTCCGGCACCGGTGACCATTTTCCTATCATTTTTTTGCCCTAGTTCGGTGCGGTTCCCTTCCAAATTCCATGGGCTTTCCATATCCAACCTTAGTTTTTAGATTGGTTCACTTAATCTTCACGAAATAAAGAGAAACCGTAGCTCCGGCCAACTGGTTTTCTCTTTATTTCATGCCCCTTTTCCCACTGTTTTCTCCTTTTTCTTTTTCTAATCACTTCCTACACCAAAGAGGATTAGTTCCTCATCACTTAAATCAGGTTCTATGCATAAAAACCCCAAACTCGATCCTATTATCAAAACGTGTAACCAGGTTTTTCTCCCATGTTTCTAGGCCTTTTCATTTGATTGAAACTATAGTAAACACCATTTTTCATGCTCTTTAAGTTCTAAAATCTAAAACTAACTTTCATGCTCTAAATCAAAAAAAATGAAACTTGAATTTTTTACTTACCTTTCTCCTGATTTTCTTAGTCGCAGTGTCTCCTCCTTCTTCGTTTTTCCCCTTCTGATCCCCCCACGCTTCAACCCCAATCTGTTTTCCTTGTTTCACTCCTCCTCTATCAATACTTACATATCAATATATACATTAGTTGCCCCTCCCTCTTTCAGCGCCCAACAGATTCTCTCTCTCTCTCTCTCTCTCTCTCTCTCTCGATGAATCAACATCTCTGAAGCAATTCCTTCTTCCTCAGCTTGTTCCTCCTCTCGCATACCTTATCACCTCATCTCTTTTGTTTTTGAATTAAAACTCCTGATCCATGCCTTGCGCCCCTCTCCCTTATCCTACTTCGGCATATATATATATATATATATATATATATATATATACTTGCATGCACAACACCTTATAAATACATATACATATATATATATATATATATATATTACAAATATATATAGGTCTATATATAGTTACATAAATAATAATTATTTTATTTTATTTTATTTTATTTATTCTAAAAAATTTTATTATTATTTTTATTATTTCGGTATTCGTTCATGGCTTGCTTGGGCATCGCTCAAGCATTATCCGTACTTTTGAACTTTGAGTCTCCAAACTATCCATTTTATTCAATATTAACAGAAATCCCTAACGGCTCGGATTTACATAGCTCGGTCGATAACAATTTGGGTCAGGGTATTACATTCTCCCCCCCTTTAAATAAGTTTGGTCCCTCAAACTTGACTAAATCATAGTGCAAATAAATAAGGATATTGAGCGTGCATTTCATCTTCTCGTTCCCAAGTGGCCTCCTCAAGTCGAAAGTTCATCCATAATACCTTCACTAGTGGAATGGTCTTATTCCGTAGTACTTGCTCTCGCCTGTCTAAGATATGTACTAGCTGCTCAACTTAACTCAAGTCCTCTTGAACATCTAGCATCTCGTGCTCGATTATCTTGTCTGGATTGTGCACACACTTCCTTAGCATTAAAAAATGAAAAACATTATGTACATGTGCTAGCTCAGCTGTCAAGGCTAGCCGATATGCCACTAGCCCGACTCGTCCTTCAATCTTGAACGGTCCAATGTATCGTGGCCCTAGTTTCCCTCTCTTGCCAAACCTGACCACTCCTTTCATCGATGATACCCTCAGGAACACATAGTCACTTGTCATGAACTCTAACTCTCATCTCTTAGTATCAACGTAACTCTTTTGTCGACTTTGAGTTGCTAGTAAATGCTGCTTGATCAGATGGATCTTATCGGTGGTCTGCTCTACTATCTCTGGCCCAAATAACTTCCTATCACCTACCTCTGTCCAACATAGTAGGGATCTACACTGCCTACCATACAGTGCCTCATACGGTGCCATATTGATACTGGATTGATAGTTGTTGTTGTACGTGAACTCTACCAATGGCAGCTATTCCTCCCAACTTCCCTTGAAATCCATAACACAGAATCGTAGTAGGTCCTCCAATGTCTGTACTGTCCTCTCGGACTGTCCATCTGGCTCGGGGTGGTATGCAGTGCCAAGACTCTATTTTGTACCCATAGCCTTCTATAGACTCCTCCAAAACTTAGACACAAATCGTGGATCTCGGTCAGATACAATGGATACTGGGACTCCATGTAATCGAATGATCTCCCTTATATAAAGCATGGCCAATTGTTTTAAAGTCTGAGTCATCTTAGTTGCAAGAAAATGGGTTGTCTTTGTTAGTCTGTCGATGATCACCCATATAGAATCATTCCTATGCGATGTCTTAGGCAACCCTGATACAAAATCCATCGTAATATACTCTCATTTCCACTCTAGTATTGGTAGTGACTGTAGAAGCCCTCCTGGCTTCTGATGCTCAACCTTAATCTGCTAACACTCTATACATCGTGCAATATACTCAGCTATATCCTTCTTCATCCCTGACCACTAGTAAGTGCTTCTCATATTGTGGTATAATTTTGTATTTCTCGGGTGTATAGAAAATGTAGAACTATGTGCCTTATCGAGAACCTCCTTCCTAATCTCGGGTACGTCTGGCACGTAAATCCTGTCATGATAATACAACACCCCATCTCGTATAGAGAAATCTATATTCCCTCCAGACTCGGCCTTTTGATGAAGATTAACTAACTTGTTGTTGTGAGCCTGCGATTCCTTGATCTTATCAACAATCGTAAGACCGATTGTGACTTAGTACACATTGCCCCAGAACCTGGCAGAATCACCTCAACCTCCATGGCCTCTAAATCTTGTAGTAGCTCTTCTTGTGTAGTCAACAGGTAAGCAAAACTCCTTGCCGACTTCTTACTAAAAGCATCAGCCACTACATTCGCCTTCCCTGGATGGTACTATATACTGAGCTCGTAGTCCTTAATCAGCTCCAACCAACGTCGTTGATGCATATTGAGCTCCTTCTATGTAAACAAGTACTTGAGACTTTTATGATTGGTGAAAATCTCACATGTGGCTCCATACAGATAATGCCTATAGATTTTAAGGGCAAAGACAATAGCTGCAAGCTCGAGGTCGTGAGTTGGATAGTTCTTCTCATGTGGTGTCACACCCCGAATTTTCGCAAACCCGAAAAGCGATTGAATGAAATAAAAGAAAAGAAAAGAAAGGAAAATCCAGTAAATTTAATTGAAATATCCCTTATTATTCTCCAAAATTTTCCCCCAAGATAAAAATTAAATGTTTGTCCCAACTAATGATCCAATCAATTTAAATCATGATTAAAAAATGGCCCTTAAAATAGTCTTAAAGTATCTCCAAAAATCCCCCCTAAAGTGATGTCTCGGATGACCCCAAAATGTCCTAGGACATGGTCAAAAGATAGTCGAATATCAGCCTAAAGTTGGCCCTAGTGGATGGCCAAACATGGCCTTGAAATCTAGGTCACGACATGACCAAAACATGGCCCACAAAGGTCCTTAAAACAGCCCAAAATGGGACCCAAAAATGGCCCAAAAATTGGCCAAACATGGCCCAAAATAGTGTCCAAATATAGCCCAAAAGATGTCCCAAAAATGGCTCAAAAGGGTGGCCAAAAGGGTGGTGAAACAAGGTTGGACGGCAAGGTATAGCAGTAGGTGGGATAGCAGGCCAAGGCAGTGGCCAAGCAGGCAGCATGCGACAGGGGCGCGCAGAGGCAGGCCACGTGAGCGCGGGATGTGGGCAGCGCGTAGGCGGCGAGCGCGGGGGGAGGGCACGCGCGACTGGGGCAGTTCAGGGCCATTTTCTGATTTTTTTCACTGTAGCAACAGAGAGCAAAAATCTAATCTTTTTCATTTTTGAATTTTTTTTTCCCAAGTTTTTCAAGCTCACTTTTTCCCACTTTTTAGTCCATTTCCCAAGGACAGTATCCTCCTAATTTGGACACTTTTCCCAACCATTTAAATGGTGTTTTACATACTTTTCAATCACTTAATTTTTCCAAAAATTTGGGCATGACCTCCCCTATTTTTCCAAGTGTTTCCCCCCACCTAATACTCACAAAATTCATATACTTAATAGTCAAGCAATCCACCCTCACTCGGTGGCCACAATAGTCATAGTTCAATATGCATCTATCAACTACTTCCAATACATCCATGTAATACATGTTTAATTAAAAACATCATACATTCCTTACAAAAATGGCCCTAGGCCTCATGTTTACAAGTTCTTCAAATAAGAAACAAAATAAAATGGGCTTATGCCCTTACATTCAAAACACGCCTCAAGGGTCAAATCTTTAATATCATCCCCTTCCTCCCACTCTCTAAGACTTTGACAAGTCTCAAGTGCTTGGGGTCTCGTTTAAAAATAATGTCCCATGAATGGGTTAGCTCAACCGCTGGTATAATATAGCACTAAGACTAGAAACAAATTCAAGGGACGTGGCATGTGCACGTGTACAGTTTAAAAGCTACCTTTTCCCCCCTGTTGATCAATGTAATGCAAATGCACTATGCGTGATGCACACATGCAAACTCTATGCCACACCCATGTCTCGTTTCACGGCCCTTCCCCGTTGGACTCCAGTACCAATCTATGTCTCATTTTTCGGTCCGTCCCTGATAGAAATGAGTACCAACGGCCAATTTTGGGTTTTTCACCACAGGATTTGCACCCTCATAATGTCCAGCACCTCGTGCTCAACTCACACCATGATCTCAAGGAATCACACCATGTCAAAATGCCATGCTTTCATTATGCAAGTTCAATATAGCAATGCATCAAACACATGGTATCCCTTATCCCAAATCATATAACTTATTTCATGAAAGTTAAATTTGAACTTCAAGGCATCACCCTCATAACATGTATACATCATAATTTAATATATCCATATATATGTAAAGCACAAGTCTCACACTTTCAACAAATTCATAAGGGGCATAGAATTCTATTAAATATAAAAGCATCAAATCATTACATGGCCCAACCAAAAGGTGTGTCAATAATTACATGGGTTGACAATCTCATGGCACAATTCTATCTATCAAATACACACCAAACAAAGCAAGAAATCACCCAAAATCAACAAAAACAAAAATACTCCTAAACTACCAACTCTAGGCTTTTCAAAGGAGCTACTTCCTAGGTGATCTCCTAACCTTAGGTATACATTTATAGCAATTCAAATACATGTAAAAACACAAAGGAACTTGAATCTATTGCTAGCTTAGCACTACATCATACCTAAAATTAGTTTTTCTTAAACTTCGGTGGCTGTGTTTACTATACTACCAAAATATTTGATGAGGATATAGTCCTCATGGATACGAACAACTTCTCAGAAGGAAGTTTGGCCAAAATCCCGCTCGAAATACATGTTCTAGAAGCTTGAAAATTTAAAATTCTAGGGTTTCTCTCTCTCTCTCTCTCTCTCTCTCTCTATTTATATATATATATATATATATATGGATGAGAATTCTGGAAATTTCAGAATTTATATCTGTATATAATGGCCCCAAGTGTTTTATTTATAGTGGAGGACAAAGGGGCTAAGGGCAAATGACCATTTTACCCTTAATGAGCCCCGTAGCCCCGTTACTCTACAACTCATTCCTAAATGCTTCAATTTAAAATTTTGTTTTAACCAATGTTCATAAAATTATTTTAAATGAAAATTCTCAGAAGAAAACATTTTTGTTTGAGGTCGGGATCATCCCTTTCCACCCGGGCAACCCAGATGCCCTTTTTGTCCAATTTTAAAACTATTTCCTTTTTAGCTAAAATTTGAACAGTAGCTACCTTATAACATTCTAAGCATATTTTTCTTCTATGAAACACTCCAAATATGCCTCTAAACATGTCTTACAGCTAAATGATGCATAAAAATGCAAAACCGATAAAACCGACAAACAATGATATCCTACCGGCAAAAATGAAAAATTTGCCCTCATTTTTTTGAATCTCTACATGTGGCCTCAGTTTCCATGAAGCATAAGCCACTACCTTTCCCTGTTGCATCAAAACACATCCCAAGCCTTAGTGTGAGGCATCATTGTAGATCACAAAGCCCTTTGTCCCATCTAGCATTGTTAGGATTGGAGCTGTAACCAGTCGGTTCTTCAGCTCTTGAAAACTTTGCTCCCTCTCCTCAGTCCAGATGAATAGAACACTCTTCCTAGTTAGCTGGGTGATTGGCATAGCTATCTTCAAAAAATCCTTAACAAATCTCCTATAATAGCCAGCTAAACCTATGAAACTGCGAACCTCCGTGACAGTAGTCGGCCGGGGCCAACTGGTATTAGCCTCTATCTTCTGGGGGTCCATAGAGATCTCATCCTTACTAATCACATGCCCTAAGAATGAAACACTTGGGAGCCAGAATTCATACTTCTTCAACTTAGCATATAACTTCTGCTCCCCTAACGTCTGTAGGACCTTCCTCAAATGCACCTCGTGTTCTTCCTGGTTCTTAGAATAAACCAGAATATCGTCGATGAATACAATCACGAAATCATCCAAGTACGGCTTGAATACTCTGTTCATTAAATCCATGAATGCGGCTGGGGCATTAGTCACTCCAAAAGGCATGACCAAAAACTCATAATGTCCATACCGAGTCCTGAACGCCGTCTTTTAGATGTCCGTGTGCCTAAACTTCAACTAGTGATAGTCGGACCTTAGATCAACCTTTGAAAACACCTGAGCCCCCTTCAATTGGTCAAATAAATCATCTACCCTAGGCAGTGGATACCTATTTTTAATAGATACCTATTTTTAATAGTAACCTTATTCAGTTCATGGTAATCTATACACAACCTCATGGTCCCATCCTTCTTCTTGACAAACAGTACAGGTGCACCCCATAGCGATGAACTAGGTTGTATGAAACCCTTGTCTAGTAGTTCCTATAGCTGAAGCTTTAACTCTTTTAGCTCAGTTGGGGCCATTCTGTATGGTGTCTTAGATATCGGTGCAGTGCCTTGCAGTACATCGATGTTAAACTCAATCTCTCTATCCACAGGCATCCCTAGAAGATCGTCCAAAAACACATCAGGAATTCCCTAGTAATGGGAATCTACTCTAATGCTGGCTGCTATGACTCAATGTCCTGGATGCTACAGAAGAAACATTGGCACCCCTTACGAAGTAGACATCTAGCCTGTATAACAGAAACAAAATAGGGTAGAGCAACCACTCCTGTCCCCTCAAACTCAATGGTCGAAAATCTAGGACTCTAGATAAGCACTCTCTTGGTCAAACAATCTATCGTGGCATGGTTTGTAGTTAACCAGTCCATACAAAGAATAACGTCATATCCACAGATTTCTAATGGTATAAGATCGGCAAGTAAAGGTATCCCTATAATCTATATCTCACAGTTCTTATACATGGTCTCCCCCATTAATGATTTCCCTGATGGTATAGTCATATTAAGTAAATATCCTAAGGGTTCTATCGATCTGGTCAGCTTAGCAGCAGGATATATAAAAGAATGCATAGAACTAGTATTAAATAAAACATGAGCAAGCTGTGAACAAACTAAAAGGGTACGTGCGACCACAGAAGTCAAAGCCTGTACGTCCCCTAGCACAATGGCGAAAACCCGTCCAGCTAGTTGCGGAACATTTCCCTGTCCATACCTACGGTTCTAACGCCTGTTCACTGTAGCTGTTGACACTGGTGCTGGTACCCTAGGTGCTGGTGCTAGTGCCCTAACTGAAGCGGCACTGGCAGTAGCTCTGTTAGTTTGAGGGCACTCTCTAGCGAAATGTCCCACCTGACCACAATAATAGCAACCATTACTGTGCTTCAAACATTGGCCCCTATGAACCTTTTGACAGTTGGGGCATTTAGTTGTAATCCCCTTAGTAGTGCTTGGCCTCCTTAGATTGGGCCCTGTAGTTTGGGACCCAATCCCTGGTTTGGTGAATAAGGGTCCTTGCCTAGGGAAAGAAGATCTTGATCTCCGATTCTGACTTTCTCCTTGCCTCTGATTTGCCCGTCTCTTGGCTAACTCTTCGCCACTCCTCTCAATGATTTTACCTCATTGTAGGTAGGTAACTGCCGAGGCCTCAATCTATCCTTAATGGCCCACCGTAGCCCCTTCTCAAACTTCCAGGCCTTGAGATCTTCACTATTGATAACATTCGAGGCGAATCTAGCCAAGACATTGAACATGGCCTCATATTGCTCCACTCTCATATTGCCCTGCTGAAGTACCATGAACTCAGCAATTTTTCGGTTCTTCAATTCTCAGGGAAAATACTTCTCAATAAAGATCGTGGTAAAGCGCTACTAGTCCATGTCTGGCTCCCTGGCCTCCTCATGCAACCACCATTTGTAGGCAGCTCCCTTGAACCAGTATGTAGCATATGCCACCTTCTGTGTGTCAGTACACGGCAGGATACAAAAAATCATGTTCATCTCTAAGAGCCACTCCTCTGTAGCAATAACTCCCTGAGTACCATCAAAGGATAGAGGCTTCATTTTCTGAAACCACTCATATAGGAATATCGGATCGCGCTTATTCCCCTGATAGCCTTTCATGTTGACTGGCCGCTCCCGTTGCACTAGCTGGCTAGTATCCTGGTTGATCGGCTGCTCCTGTCGTACTGGCAGACTAGCACCCACGTTGACAGGCTACTCCTGTCGTACTCGCTGGTTAGTGCCCGTCTGATTTGTACTGGCCTGACTCTGGGGTAAGGCCTCGATAACTCTCTTTATCAACTGTTCCAAACCCTCGATACGCTCTATAGCAGCCACGGTAGTCCTCGTGTTTACCATTGTTGTAAGAGATATTCAATACATTTACATAACATAACGATCAGTAGCCACGTAAGGTTTAACATAAAAGTATCGGTATTACTATCACTTCATTTCTAGATGTAACTGTACTAGTATTCTAATCATGTCTCCCATGACTCTCTAGCACATAAAACTTTGTTCTGATACCAAGTTGTCATGACCCAAAACCAACCCTATGCAAATCTTGTGTCACGGGGCCGACCCAATGATCGTCCCTACTTTTTCCATCCTTAGCAACAATGATAACAATAAATAATGTAACATAACATTAAAGTGTGAAAGCCTTATTACAAATATTGTTCAAAGACTAAAAATAAAACTGACAATAAACTTAAACATAAACCTCTTTTAGGTGGTGAGTACATGGGAGAGACTATATCATTCTATTGTGCTCCTCAACTATCTCCCTACGCTCCTGACCTCCTACTATGGTTCTGTAGCATTCTCACCTGAAAAATATAATGAATAGGGTGAGCTAACAAGGCTCAGTAAGTAAAAGCCTATCTCCAATACGAGTTAGGGATTACATAGAAAAATATAACTCAAGGGTAACATGATAGCCAATCATGACAACCGTTGCAGTTAACAGTAAAATGCCACAATGGCCAATGGACAATAAGGCACAATAACAATTGTGAGTAATGGTGTAGCATAAATATGGATAAGGCACAATAATCACAATCAACATGAATCCTGCCACAATCAAATGGTCACAATCAAAACCAAAAAATAAGGAACTATCAACACGGAGTTATTCATAGCGAATAAAGACATCCTATGAATCCAATAAACATCTATAAATCATTCAAACATGAGAGATACATTTACTTTGTTCAGGGTTTGGTCGACCCTCGGTCTTTTAGGGGCCCGGCATACCCCGCTCTTAACATGAATGCATATAAAATGCCTATTTAACTCACTGCGTAAAACTTCCATCATTGCCAAGTATCCGTTCACGGACTTGACCCGTAGGTCCCATTAATCGACCTGTAGGTCCTGTCAATCAGATAGCATCAGATGGGTAATGTGACTGACCACAAAACCCGGCATTTAACATAAATTAGGATTCTATTGTAATTCCCTAAGAAGTATATAAGGTATGGAACATCATAAGCATACAATGATAAGCATCAGTACAATAAATCAAATCATGAGATATTAGTCAATAGGCATCCACCAGATAGGACAATATCAATGGTGGGATGATAAAAGCGGATACATACATGAGTACAAAGTTTTGGCAGTAATAAAAGGAATGTGGCTTGGAAAACCACGTATAAGAGATAGGAGTTCACTTACCTTATCAGTGCGTCTTAATTTTCTGTGACCTTCCCCTTTCCTTTCGAGTCTCCTATATATCAGTAAATATGTTTTAGTTTTAATGTCATTTATCGATTTGAACACCTCATTACTCTAAGTATCTCTTTTACTAATTTAGGCTCTTACGATTTCAATTTGAACTAATTTACCCAAGGAAAAAATGGTCATTTATGTGTCTATTTTTTAGGTTCTATTTTCATAATTCAGGCTTTACCGTTGAGTCCAAAAGGTTTGAAATAATAAAAATCCACTATTTACTTAACTCAATCGGAGTTCATTTGACTCACCTTTGACATAGGGGTATTTTGGTCATTTTGGTATTTCTATGGGTATTTTATTTTTTGGGACTCCTCGTAAAACGGACATCACCATTGGATCCAGAAGGTCCAAAACAGTAAGTTTACACTATTTACTTGACTAATTTGCATATTGGGAATTATTTAAATAATTACCTATTTAATTAATTATTTAAATTAATTAAATAGAACTAATATATATATTATCTAGTGTAAAACAGGTCACATGTGCCTTAGTGGTACAATGGTCCGTTCCTTGAGACTTTCCCCCCATATTGTGAGTTCAAGTCGTAGGGGCTGTTGCCCCTGCGCATTTTTTCTCTAATATCCTAGGCCAAACAACGGCTAACGGATTAAAATAGGGATAAGCTATCCCTATTCCAATTTCAATCTCTTAAGCCCCTAACCAAACACCCCAAATCTTGATTTAATTTAAAACAGTCCCCTCCCTGAATGATGCAGTTTCACTCTATGCCCTATAATACAGTGCCGTTTAGTAGGACTGTTCATCGTCTGCCCCACGACCTTCCCGCGAGGCTCCAATAGGGTTCCGGCGTCTTCTCTAACGTCGGCAACCATTTTCAGATCATTTTTTTGCCCTAGTTCGATGCAGTTCCCTTCCAAATTCCATGGGCTTTCCATATCCAACCTTAGTTTTTAGATTGGTTCACTTAATCTTCACGAAATAAAGAGAAACCATAGCTCTGGCCAACTGGTTTTCTCTTTATTTCATGCCCCTTTTCCCACTGTTTTTGCCTATTTCTTTTTCTAATCACTTCCAATACGAAAGAGGATTAGTTCCTCATCATTTAAATCAGGTTCTATACATAAAAACCCTAAACCTGATCCTATTATCATAACCTGTAACTAGGTTTTTCTTTTGTTTCTAGGCCATTTCATTTGATTTAAATTTCAGTAAACACCATTTTTCATGCTCTTTAAGTTCTGAAATCTAAAACTAACTTTAATGCTCTAAATCAAAAAAAATGAAACTTGAATTTTTTACTTACCTTTTTCCTAATTTTCTCAGTCGTAGTGTCTCCTCCTTCTTTGTTTTTCCACTTCTGATCCCCCCATGCTTCAACCCTGGTCTGCTTTCCTTGTTTCACTCATCCTCTATCAATACTTACGTATCAATATACATCAGTCACCCCTCCATCTTTCAGCGCCCAACAGATTCTCTCTTTCTCTATCCCTCATGTTCCGAACCTTATCACCTCATCTTTTTTGTTTTTGAATTAAAACTCCTGATCCATGCTTTGCACCGCTCTCCCTTATCCCACTTCGGCATATATATATATATACACTTTCATGCACAACGCCTTATATATACATATATAAATATATATATATATTTTGCAAAGATATATATATATAGCTCTATATATAATTACATAAATAATAATTTTTTTATTTTATTTTATTTTATTTATTCTAAATTTTTATTTATTATTATTTTATTTATTTATTTAATTTTTTTTTATTTCGGTATTCGCTCATGGTTTGGTCGGGCACCGTTCGGGCATTATTCGTACTTTCAAACTTTGAGTTTCCAAACCATCCATTTTATTCAATATTAACAGAAAGCCCTAACGGCTTGGATTTACATGGCTCGGTCAATAACAATTTGGGTCAGGGTATTACAGGTCATGTCAACCACAAACAACTAAAATGGTTGGTTAAAAATGACCTAGTCTGAGGACTACCAAAGCTAGGAAATATTCCCTCAAGGGAATGTGAAACATATCAAAAGGCCAAACAAACAGAAGTTTCACATAAGAAATCTTAATCTCTTGGTACCACTCATCCATTAGAATTTATCCATATAGACTTGATAGGTCCAATGAGAACGAAAAGCCTTGGTGGAAAGAGATACATCTTAGTCATGGTAGATGAATTTTCAAGATATACCATTGTAGATTACTTGAGAGAAAATTCGTTAGTGTATGATGTTGTCATTGAAATTTGTAAAAAAATTTAAAATGAAAAAGGATATCAAATCTCTAGGATAAAAAGTGATCACGGGAAGAGTTTGAGAAATCTCTTGTCACTATCTATTATGATGACCTTGGCATCAAGCATGAATTTTCAGCCCCTATCACCCCTCAACAAAATGGGGTTGCAGAGAGGAAAAAGCATACCATACAAGAAATGGTGACAACTATGCTTCATCGAAAAGCTATCTCGAAAAGGTTTTGGGCTAAAACCTTCACTACATCATGTCACACTATCAATAGAGTTTACCTAAGACACGGTTCAAAACAAACTCCATATAAACCTTGGAATGGTAAGAAACCAAATGTCAAATATTTTAGAGTCTTCGATGACAAATGATACATTTTAAGAGATAGAGAGACTTTAGATAAGTTTGACTAAAGGTTTGATGTTGGAATTTTCTAGGATACTCTAGAAATAGTAAAGCTTTTAGAGTCTACAATATTAGAAAATGATGTGTGATGGAGTCCATTAATGTGACAATTGATGATGATGGGGTTGTCAATCATGATGATGAACGTCTAGGAAGTTTGGAGTCTTTGAAAGATCAAGCTCCTATAAATCTACAAAATAACGATTCAATTAATCCCCCAAATGTCAATGAAAATGCAAATAATGTGTTTGATGAAATAGGTACCTCATCTAATTTACATAGAGGTTTGCCTATGTGGGTAAGAAGTGATCGTGATCAATCCAAAATAATAGGTGATACTGATAAAAGAGTCATAACAAGATCTCAACTCCACAATAAAGTAAGCTTTCAATACTTCACTTCAAAAATTGAACCCAAAAACATCAATGAGGCTCTTCTTCAAGATGATTGGATCAAGGTCATGCAAGAGGAATTGATTCAATTCACTAAGCTAGATGTTTGGAAGTTAGTTTCTAGACCCTTTCACTACGATGTAATTGGTACCAAATGGATTTTCAAAAATAAGTTAGATGAAAATGGTACAATTGTGAGAAATAAGGCTAGGTTGGTTGCTCAAGGCTATACCTAAGTTGAAGGGATAGACTTTGATGAGACCTCTGCCCCCATGGCTAGGTTGGAAAGCATAAGACATATTCTAGCCGTAGCAAGTCATTTGAACTTCAAACTATATCGAATGGATGTTAAGAGTGTCTTTCTTCATAGCATTCTTAAGGAATAAGTCTATGTAGAGCAACCTAAAGGTTTTGAAGATCCACAAAATCCCTTCCATGTCTACCGTCTTAAGAAGGGCTTGTACAGATTGAAGTAAGCTACTAGAGCTTGGCATGAGAAACTTTTGACATATCTTCTTAAAAAGGGTTCTCATGAGATGGTGCCGACAATACTATGTTTGTAAGGAAAGGTGGGAAAGATTTTGTAATTGCTCAAGTCTATGTGGATGACATAGTCTTTGGATCCAAAAGTACCAAGCATACTCTAACGTTTGTCGAAGAGACAAAAATTGGTTTTGAAATGAGTATGGTTGGAAAGCTCACATGTTTCTTAGGACTTCAAGCAATGCAAATGGTTAATGGGATTTTCATTTCTCAAACCAAGTATGCCAAAGAGTTAGTCAAGAAATTTGGGCTTGAGTTGGCTAAGCATGCTAGAACTCCTATGAGTACTAGTACGAAGTTTAGCAAAGACACAATTGGCAAGGATGTTCAATCTACTCTATATAGAAGCATGATAGGTAGTCTTTTTTATCCTACTTCTAGTAGGCCTAATATATCCTTTAATGTTGGAGTATGTGCTCGTTTCCAAACTAGTCCTAAAGAATCACATCTTATAGCCGTAAAGAGAATCATAAGATATGTGAGTGGGGCTTTAGAATATGGTGTTTGGTATCTTTTTGATACAATTGTTACTTTTACGGCATACTCTGATGCCGTTGTGGCCGAGAATGTGGATGACCAGAAGAGCACTTCTGGTGGTTGCTTATATCTTGGAAATGTCCTTGTCTCTTGGCATAGTAAAAAGCAAAATTCCATTTCCCCCTCCACCGCCGAGGCCAAGTACATAGCCGTGGGGAGTTGTTATGGCCAACTTGTGTGGATAAAAAAAATGTTGGTAGAATATGGAGTTGATATAAGCACCATGACCATTCATTGTAATAATTCTAGTGCCATAAATATCTCTGAGATTCCAATCCAACATTGTACGACAAAGCACATTGATATTCGACACTATTACATTAGAGAATTGGTGAAGGATGGTCATATTTCTTGCTTTATATTCCTATCTAACATCAACTTGCTGACATCTTCACCAAACCCTTAGATTCTCTTATGTTTGAATACCTTAGGAAATTTATCGGTGTGTGCATCCTTGAGTAAGTTGTGTTCTTTTCCATAGTCTAGGTGATTCTTACGTTTTCTACCTATTCTAGGTCTATGGATATTTTTTTTCTCTTCTTTTTTGTTTTTTTTTTTTTTTTGTGGATTTTTTATTTCTCATAGTTAGGTGCATTATATACCTTTGTGAAGTCACTAATCCAAAATATTTTTCTCTTGTTTAAATTGCTAATGGTAATCCCTTTTTTAAAAAAGAGAATTGTATTAAGTGCATTTTAAGTGATTGAGTCTTGACTTGTGAACCTTATTCTATAAATATCTTCACTTACTCTGTTTCACTTTTATGCACACAATATTTCAATCTACTTGTGATATCATAGGTGTTAGTTTTTCATATTTCTTACATGAGGTCATCTTGTAGATGGGATAGGCTTAATGGTTTTATGTTTTCATCTCAATAATTCCATGGCTAGAAAGATTGACTTAGGTTGGAAAAATCAAAGGACCAAAATTAAAAGCTTAAAGAGAAAATGGCACACACACAAAAATTCAAGACTGGAAGCAAAGGGCTACCCTTGAGATAGTGTGTTTGCTAGGATTAGTAAATCTTTTGACAAGAGTCACCTACTCAATTGTGTGAAACCTGCCTTGCAAAAGGTGAGTCAAGTGCAAATTCAATTTTTAAAAGTTTCGATTGGAAATGGTCAAAAATTCCTAGGTTGGTTGACTATGGTTGTTTGCTCTTATTGATGTGCAAATAATTCAACACCATAGAAAGTCAACCTTGAGAAAAAAAAATGGTTGAAATTAATGCAGATGTCTAGCTACCATGATTGAGTGAGTAGAGAGTGAGCTTGTATGTATTTTAGTGTTCTAGGATTATTTGAATGTATTGATGTTATTTAGAACAAATTTACATCTCTTAAATTCATTTAAAACGTTCATCAAATTCAAATTTCAACTCAAAATAATTGGGACTACTTTTACCTTTGAAGACAATTGAATTTATCTTTGAGTTTGTAGCTAAAAATAGTGTTTTTCATGAAAAACTCCAGTTTTCTCCCATTTTGCAGTTGAAATGTGTACAGGATTTTCTAACAAAGTAGGATACTTTGTTTTTCTGATAGCATAGTAGTTTCTAGTGCTCGTTCGAACGAAGGGTCACTTATTCATTCGAACGAACAACTGCTCAGTTCAAAACACCCGAGAAACCGCCAATTGTTTATATTTTCCATTGGCTTTCTCTCATTTTCTCTCAAATCCTCATATTTCCTTTTATCATATTGACACCCGGTGATGTCATTATCAGTTTTTGTCTAGGTTAATGTGTTTAACTCGTCGAGGGCATTGTTTTTTAATTTCTTCGATTCATTGGTTCAGTAAGTCCTCGAGTCTATTTTTCACTTTCCTTTGGTTTATTTGACTTTTCATTTAAACTTAGGATTAGTGTGGACTGTAGTTTAGTACACTTGATGTAGTACCATCTCAAGGTCGTCCTATATTCTATCTTTTGATAAATACTATATGGTCATAGCGACCAAGACCGTTCCCATTGGGCATCGACATTTTCCTTATATCATCTGCATGGGAGTGGCACCTAGGGTCCTAGTCACTCTCTAAAAGGACTCGACGGTGTCATGACCCGAAACCCACCCTATGTGGATCTCATGTCGCAGGGCCGACTCTGTGGCCGTCCCTACTTTTTTCATTCTTTGTGCCAATGATAACAGTAAATAATGTAAACATAACATTAAAGTGCAAAAGTCTTAATACAAACATGGTTTGACAACTGAAATATAACCCGACATAAACTGAACATGAACCCCTTTTAGGTGGTGAGTACATAGGAGAGTCTACATCATTCTATTATGCTCCTCGACTGTCTCCCTACGCTCTTGAACTCCTACTGTGGTTTTGTAGCATTTTCACCTGAAAAATTAGTAAGTGGGGTGAGCTAACAAAGCTCAGTAAGTAAAAGCCTATCTCCAATATGGGTTAGGGTTAACAAAGAAAAATATAAACTCAAAGGTACCATGATAGCCAATCATGACAACAGTTGTAGTTAGTAGTAAAATGCCACAATGACCAATGAATAGTAAGACATAATAAACAAGTACGAGTAATGGTGTAGCATGGATATAGGTAAAGCTCAATAATCACAATCAACATGAATATACTGCCACAATAAAACGGTCACAGTCAAGTACAATTATTGAGTGAACGGTCAACATAGGATTATTCATAAAGAATGACTCACATCCTATGAATCCAATAAACGTAAACATTTCAGTCAACATAAGTGATGCATTTACTCTGGTTGGCAGATTGTAGGTTCTTTTGGGGCCCGGCATACCCCCTTAACCTTAATGCATATAAAATGCCCTCATAACTCCATGCGTAAAAACGCCCTCATTTCCATATGTCCGTTCATGGACTCGACCCATAGGTCCTGTCAATCGACCCGTAGGTCCTATCAATCGATCCGTAGGTCCTGCCAACTCAGAAAGTATCGGATGGATATTTTGACTGAGCACAAATTCGGCATTCACAATAAATCATGATTTTATAAGAAGTGCATAAGGTATGGAATAACATGCAGTAAGATCCATCAATAGGCCTTTCAAGGCACAATACAACATAGCAACAATGAGATAACAGTCAATAAGCATCTACCAGACAGGACAATATCGATGGTGGGACAATAGTAGTGGGTACGTACATGAGTACAAAATTTTGGCAGTAACATAAAGAATGTGGCTTGAAAAACCACGTAAAAGAGATAGGAGTTTACTTACCTTTTTCAATGCATTTTTAGTTCAGTATCCCATGACTTTCCCCTTTCTTTTTGAGTTTCCTGAATAGCCAGATTCAGTCTACCAGAATCCAAGTCACCACACATCAGTGCTAATCAAATCCTTGCTTAGGATGCCTCCCAGTCTACTAGTGTCATTTCTTTGTGCCTTCTAATCCAATGGAAATAAAGCATTGAGTTCTTAACATTGCATTTCCATCCGATTATCACAGTAGCTTTTCTATAGCTCTCATTCCCATTCCCCGTTATTTGAATGGTCATGGCTATACGGTAAACTCCATTGCATGAACAGCTTTACGCATCTGCTAGCTTTGCACATGTAGCTTGAAAGCACCAAAATTTCCTCAAATGCAATGGCCTTCCCACCAATATGCCTTCAAATCTATTGAGTTGGATTACAAGGACATTAGGTGCTTGAAATATAAACATTTGCTTCTTTTCTGCCACCAATTTCATACAATTTTCACAATTGTACTTATTGTTTCCATCCAAAACCTCAAGTTGAAAAAACTTCTGCAAAGCATCTTCAACATCCTAACTGTCACGACCTGAAACCCACCCTATACGGATCCCGTATCGCAGGGCCGGCCCAATGGCCATCCCTACTTTTTTCATTCTTAGCATTAATAATAACGATAAATAATGTAACATAATCATTAAAGTATGGAAGCTTTATTACAAATTTTTTTCAAAGACTGAAATAAAACTGACAATAAACTAAGCATAAACTACTTTTAGATGGTGAGTACATGGGAGAGACTATATCATTCTATTGTGCTCCTCAACTGTCTCCCTCTACCCCTGACCTCCTACTATGGTTCTATAGCATTCTCACTTGAAACATATAATGAATGGGGTGAGCTAACAAAGCTCAGTAAGTAAAAGCCTATTTCCAATACAGGTTAGGAATGACATAGAAGGATATAATTCAAGGTAAATATGTTAGCCAGTCATACAACGATTTTAGTTAACAGTAAGATGCCACAGTGGCCAATGAATAGAAAAGCCCAATAACCAGTATAAGTGATGGTGTAACATGAATATGGATAAAGCTCAATAATCATGATCGACATGAATACTGCCACAATAAAACGGTCACAGTCAAGTCCAATAAATAGGAACAATCAACATAGAACTAATCATAGGGAAATGAAAACATCCTATGAATCCAATTAACGTCAATCTAACAATCAAACATGAATGATGCATTTACTCTGTTCAAGGTTTGGCAAACCCTCAGTCTTTTGGGGCCCGGCATACCCCCCATTTTCATGAATGCATATAAAATGCCCATTAAACTCACTGCGTAAAAATGCCATATTTGCCATGTGTCCGTTTGACCTGTAGGTCCCAGTCAATCAGATAGCATCAGATGGGTAATGTGACTGAGCATAAGACCCGGCATTTAACATAAATCAGGATTCTATTGTATTCCATATAAAGTGTACAAAGCATGGAACATCATAACATAAGCATACAGTGATAGACATCAAAACAATGAATCATGTCATGAGGTATCAATCAATAGGCATCCACCAAATAGAACAATATCCATGGTAGGAACAATAACAGTGGATATATATATATATATATACATGAGTATAAGTTTTGGCAATAATAGAAAGATCGTGGCTTGGAAAACCACGTATAAGAGATAGGAATTCACTTACCTTATCATTGCGTCTTAGTATTCCGTGACCTTCCCTTTCCCTTTCAAGTCTCCTATATATTAGTAAACACATTTTAGTTTTAATTTCATTTATCAATTTGAACACCTTGCTACTCTAAGTATCTCTTTTACCAATTTAGGCTTTTACGATTTCCAATTAAACTAATTTACCCAAGAGAAAAATGGTCTTTTATGTGTCTCTATTTTTTGGGTTCCGTTTTCCCAAATTGGAGTTCACTGTTGAGTCTAGAAGGTTCGAAATAATAGAATTCCACTATTTATTTAATTAAATCGGAGTCTGTTTGACTCACCTTCGACTTAGGGGTATTTTGGTCATTTTGACGGTTCTACGGGTATTTTATTTTTCGAAACTCCGTCTCTTGAAACGGACCTCACCATTGAATCCAGAAGGTCCAAAGCAATAAATTTACACTATTTATTTGACTCATTTGTATATTGGGAATTAATTGAATAATTACTAATTGAATTAATTATTTAATTTATTTAATTGTAACTAGTATACATATTAATTGAAACAAAATAGACTACATGTGCCTTAGTGGCACAGTGGTCCATTCTTCCTACCCTTCCCCCTTGGTCACGGGTTCAAGTCACAGGGGCAGTAACCCCTGTGTAATTTTTTTCTTTAAGATTTCAAGCCAAATAGCGGATTGATCCTAGAACAGGAGCAAGTTATCCTTATTCCCAAATACATTTCAAATTATTTCCTAATCCCTGCAACCAAACACCCCCAAATTCTAACTTAAAAACACAATATCAAACATCACAGTGTCGGGTAGTATCATGCACGGGTGGGTCAGGTCACCAACCAAGAAACCAAACTGATAGTCTAGCAAGAGAACTGGCCAGGTGATGTCTCCCTTACCTTCTAAATTGTCAAACGCAGCCCAATGCACTTGATCGTGGCTGGCATCATTATCCCTATCCACAATTGCCGAAACAGCTGATGTTGCCGACTGAACCGTCGAAGCAACAGTGGAAACACCAGACGACACGATCCACAAGTAACTAGATAGAGCACGAAATGATGTCGTAATAAACCCGTTGGTACGCCCAAACCGCGGCAAACCTCCCTGAGTTTTCTTGCTATCATTCCCCATCTCCAGAAACCAAAGACCCCCAAGAAGAAGAAGAAGCAGAAACAAAAAGGGTCTGACTCTCCAAACATTGTACATGGATCATAACCTTAGGCTGTTTCCTTCAACGTCTCTCGCACAAAAGAAATAGCCCGAAATTTCGTAACCTCAACTTATAGGTGTCTCCATCTCCTTCTAACACCGGAAACAACGCAACTTCGAAAACCCCCAACACATATAAACTACCTCCGAATCAAAACAAAATCACTTCAATTTACCGTCATCTACTCGTGTTCTATCTTCTATATTTAGATCACCAAACTCAATTACAAAATACAGAGTGTTTCCAAAATGAAATCACAACAACAAATTTTGTATATTATATCTCACATCAAAATATCACAGCTTTTTAATAACTTTGACTTACAAATCCAACGAATTTCCTGTTCTTTCCTCCACCAGAAAACCCTCTCTATCTCCTCCCTTCTCTCATCTTCTTCTTCTTCTTTCTCTTACTTTCTATACTTGTTCAGCTGGAGCTCTTGCTTCTCCGCCTCTGACCCTCTCTCCTTTGATCTTTCTCCCTATTTCTTTCCCTTTTTCTTCTCCTCCGTTCAGCTTCTCTCTCTAACCAATAACCCCCTCCCCCTTTCAGCGCCCATTACTTCTCTCTCTCTCTAATCTTTTCTGTTCCCAAATCCCTTATCAGCTTCATCTTTTTTTTTTTTGAAATAAATCTCCTAGATCCCTAAGCCACGCCCCTCGTCCTTTATCACAACTAGCTGCATGCCTATCCAAGTGGTTATATACATATATATACATATACGATTTATTTTATATATATATATGTGTGTGTGTGTGTGTGTGTCATGCTTGCATATATATACTGATATATATATATATATATATATATATTTATACACCTACACATATACACATATATACTCATTTCCATATATAAATATATATTTACTTATATTTATTTTGATTTTGATTTTTCTTATTTTATTTTATTTTTATTTTATTTTCTTTATTTTAAATTTTATTTTTATTTGGGTATTCTTTCATACCTTGTTCGGCATCGCCTGAACATTATCCATACCTTTGAACTATTGAGATTCCAAACCGTCCATTTCATTCGGTATCATAACATAAAGCCAATTCGACTCGGTTTTACTTTGGTATTACATTCATTGGCTTGGTCTGCCTCTAGAATTAGTCCGATTTATTTGGGTTGGGGTGTTACAAACGGGCTCAGGTTCGGATGTCAGCGGTATGCACCATCGATGACACCCGTTAGACTTTAGGTTACATACTATTTGACTCACATGGTTGGCTACCTCTCTTGTCAATCATGGGTTCGGCCAACAAGAACTTGGTTTGAAAGTATTACTCAAACCTCAATTCTCGTGATGCCCAGGGAGCCTACCCGGTGACAGCACACGATGTCCCTTTCTCTTTCACTACTAACACGATTATTAAGACTCTTGGTCTTCCTCGAATCGAGCAACCTGACTTCCCATTCCTTAAAGGTGTTGCACTTCCATCGACGAGTCTTATTGCTTCCACCCTCTATGTTAACAGTTCAACAATTTTTGCCTTGAAGGGTGCAACTTTAGAGCAGGGATATTTGTATGAGAGTTATCGTATTCTCAACCTCATCGTGTGCAGTGTGTTACATCCAGTCAGCCACACAAACACGTTGACTCTCTCCCATGTTACACTTCTGTATGCACTCGGTCCTGCCATTCCTATCGATGCTCCATCGTATATTTTTCAAGTCATCAATTCCTCCATCACTGGTCTAGACGCACTGCGTCTTTGCCATTTGGTAGCTTGATCACTAGGATTTGTGCTAAATAGTAGGTTTTTTGACGCTGCTAATATGCTCGTCCTCCCTTCTGGTCTGTTTACACATCGGACTCTAGCCAGGTCACAAGGACATGTCACCATTCCTCCCAATGACGACGATGTTGATGATGAACATAAAGAGGCACAGCTGCCAGAACAGTAGTAGTAGCAACCACTAGCTCGTAGTAGCAGCAGTCCTGGGAGTAGATACATGTTGATGCCTTCCTAGTTGACAAGACTCCACCATAGTTTCGTACCCCCTTGGATGCAGACTTTCATGCATCAATAAGAGCTTTCTCAGCTTCCGCCGATCAGCTGATTACCAAAGATGAGCTAGATGAGCAATTACAGCTTCATCATGATTAGATCATTGCAGCTATTGATCATAGGCTGAGCAACATTATCTTCGGGTATGCTCAGACTATTTCATCCCGATGATGAGGAGACTACCTAATTTCAAAGAGCTCTATAGGGATTGACAAAGGCTCTAGTTCGTGTTGTAATACCCCTGACCTAATTAACAAGTAATTAGTGTCAACTTAAAGATGTTAGTAGCATCAACGTATAATTACACTATGTTAAGTATTAAGGAACAATACTTCTTAAATTTGTCAATAAATGATACAAGTTATAATAAGATGACAAAATCAAGAAGACTAATACTAGTGACAAAAATAATGTTAGCTAATAACCAATAAAATTTAATTGAAGAAGACTAAATGCAAGGTAATTAAAATAAAAGAAAAAAGGAATAAGGAGCAAAATGCTCGTACAAAGTCTTGAACTCAAGATCAAGAAATAAAATGAAGACCTTACCCATAAAGGATAGCCATTAAGCTATCAGCACTTTTGTGCTAAAAAGCCCTAAGAAAAGTATATAAGTTAGAACAATATATAGAAATGTAGAAGAAAAAAAAAAAGATGAGGTGTCACCGCCTTAGTGCACCTCCATCCCAACCAATCAAAATGCATGCAAAACCTGCCCATATATACACACACACACACACATCAAGTTGTGTGTTGCGTGTGGGAATGCTGTGTATTTCAAATCAACAGAAATATTTTGGCTAAAGAGAGAGAGAGAAAGAAGAAGAAGAAGTTATACATGTGTGGGTGGACTGCACCAAGCCTGCAAATGGTGTTTGTGATCTGTCGTAGAAATCAATAAAATTACCAAACTAAACTACTAGTATAGTAGAGAAGTAAGGGTCGAACCCACAGAGACTGTTAATTGTTTAAAAACCAAAGTTGAGATTGATTTCAATTCAAATTAACAAAGATTGATTGTTGTTGATTTTCTTTCCTAAAATTAAATGAGAACTATACTTAAAGCAAATATTTAACTGAATTAATGAGGAATCAAATTAAAAGAGAATTCCTAGGGTGTTGAATCCACCACTAATCTTGTAACTAGCTTCAATTGTATTCATTCTTGGGTCATTTAATTTGGATGTAAAAGATGTATTTCGGCTACAAGCCTCAATACAATCATCAAGAAAATCACGCACCAAAACCCTAAGCACGAATCATCTTTGGTCAACACAAATTGTCTACGCTAATTCTAAGGTCATAGTCACAATTTGTTTTCCCTGAGTTATGACTCGTCCTACGGTTTTGATGTATGTACACATATTACTATTGTATAACCACATAAACAAAATCACAGAAATTGATTATGTGCAATTGAATAATACGATCAATGCTTTAATAAAATCCCAATGTTATACAATCAACATCCAAGACTAATTAACCCAAAAATAAAATACAAAGAAACAATATTACTTGACTAGGGTTTCATTTAAACCCTAGGAATAAGAGGACTTAGCCCATGATCGTGGAAGAGGAGACCATAGCCATGGAATTCTTCATCTTCTTCTTCAGAGTTGTCTCTTTCCTTCTTCTCTTCGTCCCTAGATCTCCAAGACGGCCTCCTCTCTTTTCCAAAACCCTAGTTTACAATAATATCCCCCTTTTTCCAAAAATACCCTTACAAAATAATAATTTAGGAGAATAACATAAAATCCCGTAATTAGACATTAGGAGCCCAAAAAGGGAGTCTAAAGTGTTCCAAAATAGAGCCTATAATGCTAAAATGGGCCCTAGTCCACCTATATATGGATCAAGCCTCTCTTCTAACCCAAAATCACTTGTTTTCCACTTCTTTTAGCACTTCAAAGCCCAATATTTTCCTTTTTGCTCCAAATCCACCATGAAATCATCAACTTTGTCAAGCTTTCTCTGCAAAAAGATAAAATAAGAATTAACTAGCAAATGCATATAGATTGGAGAAATTAAAATAATAAAAGTGCAAGAATATCTAGGGTTAACAAAATAAATATGTACTTTTTAACCAGTTATCACACCCCCCAACTTACACTTTGCTAGTCCTCGAGCAAAGCCAAGGAAACAAGAGACAAAAATACAACTAACTAAATCCTCTTTCGTGGGATACACGATTGCATTTACCATATGCAATAAGGCTTTAAACCCCTAGGTTGCCCTAGTGGACGAGTGATAGTCTCGTGAGGGTTTGCAGTGAATCTACCCACAAAATTCAACACCCCCCAACTTGGACACAATATACTCCACAATTAATAAAAGTGAATCTTAATGAATGTAAAACTGAGTTACAATCGAATCAAAGTAACAATTATGTCACTAAAAACAACCTGTGAATTTCCCAAGTGCTCATAAATGGATAGAATCAGTGTGCATAAAAGCAACAACCATAACAAGATGTCTAGGCAATGAAACTTCTTTTCAAACAGGCATTACTTTGACTCCAAATCTCACCAAAAGATATCACTCACAAATGAAGCTCACCGAGATGGGGTGCATATATATCCTCTCATACATGTGGACAGAATAATTGTTGAGTACAAATCAAATAATCCACATGCAAACATGAATGAACGTACAACAAGAATAATATAGAGAGAATTCTAACCACTACGAAAATCAACTCCCACTGTCACATGATCATTACAGTCACATCCTCAATCATCAACTACTACACCTTCGGGGTCGGCTAGGTCTTTGTTTTTGGTTGTAACGTAGGTCAAGGTCAAGGATAAAGTAGGGGTAAGTGAACAATAATCTCCATGTGATAAGCAAAGAAGCTGAAGTGAATAAACTGGAGTTTTCCAAATTCATCATCTCTTTTGAACATTGCAACACCACTCCCAAACTTCCAATAAAAGCACTCCCAAACTACTCACAACTTTTCTACTTGAGCAAAGCAAAAAGAAAAGGAAAAGGCAATGAAATATATATTTTTTTTTTTTCTGATTGTTCTTTTTTTTTCTCTTTTTTTTTTCTTTTTTTTTTTTTTTTGATACTGAATAAAATTACAATAAAAGAAAAATGTACATCTTCACTTCTCTACTTTCCCAACACCAGTTTCTCAAAGAAAAATCATCCAACTTCTTCACCCAAAGCGAGGCTACTGGCTATGAAAAGAAAGATATAATAATAAAGGCTCAACTTGGTTCCAATCAGGTAAATAATGTGAAGATGCAAGAAACAAACGAACAGGCTCAAAGTAGAAAAAAGGCCTAGTTTCCTTCCCCAAGGGCAAGAAGTGTCATCCGACATCTGAACTGACTGACCTTAGACATGTGACAATGACAATTGATAGAATGGAGATATGCAAACTGTATAACCCTCAAAATAAAGTTAAAGCTCAAATCTACATAATATGGGTTATAAGTCTCAGTAAATGCCATCATGATACTAGAGTCTCACAGTCTAACCATCAAGTCATAGAGTCACAAGAGTAGCAACCCAATTTGTCTCCAATTATGAAAGTTAGGGAAAGACAAATCACTAACAGTGCACAACTATCACAATGATTCTCATGCAAGCTCAGAAATACATGAATACGCTCAAAACAATAAAATTTTAATCATGAAGTATATTGAGCTCAAGTAGGCAAAATAATAGCAACTCCCCCCAACTTATGTGACACCTTGTCCTCAAGGGGACATGACAGCAAACAACATGAAATAGAACAAAAAGAAGTAAAGGGAAGGAGTGCACCTGGTTCAAGAGGGGAAAAACTTCAATTGCACGGCCTTTTGAAGCTTTTGGGTAACCCATGGATCCCTACAATAACAAATTGACTAATAAAAATCATTAAGGTCATAGAATCTAAATATTGGCATAACAAAACAAATTGGGAAAAGAGAATCAATATGCCAATAAGTGCACATGTAGGCTGAGAAATAACTGAACCAAAGCCATAGTAGAATGAAGTGTATTTGGAACGGCTTTCTATACAAATTTTTGCAATCCTCGTAAGCCATTCCGATGCACAAAAAAAATAAATAAATAAAATAAAAATAAAAATAATAAAAAATAAAAAAATAATAAATAATAATAAAAAAAATAAAAATAAATAAAAATAAAAATAATAAATAAAAAATAAATAAAAATAAATAAAAATAAATAAAAATAAAAATAAAAATAAAAAATAAAAAATAAAAATAAGAATAAAAATAAAAAATAAAAATAAAAATAAAAATAAAAATAAAAATAAAAATAAAAATAAAAATAAAAATAAAAATAAAAATAAAAATAAAAACAAAAATAAAAATAAAAATAAAAATAAAAAAATAAATAAATAAATAAATAAATAAATAATTTTTTTTTTTTTTTTGAACTGAATTAAAAGTGCTCGAGCTTTCTGAGAAAAGCTCAAGCTTTTTGGGACAGCACCTTAAGAGCTTTGAGGGAAGAAAAAGAGCTCGAGCTTTTCTTGGAGTGCTCGAGCTTTTCGGGGCAGAATATTTAACCAATTTTTGATGAAAAAGTGCTCAAGCTTTTTAGCGAGTGCTCGAGCTTTCTGGACCAGAAATATTTGGAAAAAAAAACATGAGAAAATGCTCGAGCTTTCTGAAATTGTTCGAGCTTTTTAGTCCAGAAAACAAACATGACTAAAGAGAGACCCCTCTTTTTTTTTTTTTTTTAAAACAATAAGAATAAAATAAATAATAAACACCTACAAAACAATAAAAAGAAAACTCAATTAAAAACAACAAAAATAAACAAAAATAAAATAAAATAAAATAAAATAAAATAAACTGAACTAAACTAAAATAAAATAAAATTGGGTTTCCTCCCAAAAGAAGAGCTAAGTTTAATGTCTTCAGTCAGACACAGCAAGAGGAGAAAAACATCAATCAATATAAACTGGGTCTTCAAGACCAATCTCCTCAATCAAACTCCCTTCCTCCACACCCTCGATAAACAATTTCAACCTTTGGCCATTAACTTTGAAAGTTTGGCCACTCCGAGGGTTATGAATTTCTACCGCACCATGAGACCAAGATTGAACAACCTCATATGGACCATCCCATCTAGACTGCAACTTACCAGGAAACAACCGTAACTTAGAGTTAAACAGCCACACTTTTTGACCGGGCTCAAAGGACTTACGATTAATGTGAGAATCATAGAACACCTTAGTCCTAGCCTTGTAAATACGGGAACTCTCATATGCATCATTTCTAAGCTCCTCTAAATGAATATGGTGCATACAAATAGATGGATCAATCCTTTTTAAATCGGCTAGGGACCAACCTATAGCACCCTTGTGCTCTCTAAGAACCTCAAGAAGACGGCACTCTTGCTCACTTGGAAGATTAGAAGCAATGATAATAGGGAGAGTGTCATCGGATCCTAACAATGAATACTTAAGAGTAGCCGGGAGTGGCTTCAACTCAAGCTTTGGAGGAACCTCTAAAGATGGAGGAGCAGGAATGCTCGCAAGATTAGGTAGGGGTTCTGGTCTAGACTTCCAAGGAGGATAGTCTATAAAAGGAGAACAGTCAAGCAATGAATTGACTTCTTCAATAGAAGCATTAATATCGAAAACATCACTATCAAAGTAAGTCAAACATCTCTCCAAATGATCCTCAATCAAGGTTTGAGGGAGAGATTCCTCAACTATCCCATCAATCACATCCACTGAAAAACAATCCTCCTCATGTGGAGGTTGTTGTGAAGCATTGAAGACATTGAGCCTTACAGTCATATTCCCAAAAGAAATATCCATCACTCCAGTTCGACAATTAATACATGCATGAGCAGTAGCTAGGAAGGGTCGACCTAAGATGACGGGAATCTGACGCTTAGGGTCATGAGCAGGCTCCATGTCTAAAACTAAGAAATCAACTGGGAAGTAGAATTTGTCTACTTTCACTAGAACATCCTCAATGATCCCACGAGGTATCTTGACGGATCTGTCAGCTAATTGCAAAGACACCGTCGTAGGCTTCAACTCACCTAACCCAAATTGCTTATAAACAGAGTATGGCAATAAATTGACACTTGCCCCCAAGTCAAGGAGCGCCCTATCTATGATGTGATCACCTATAACACAAGAAATCGTGGGGGCTCCAGGATCTTTGAACTTAGGTGTAGTTTGGTACTGGAGAATCGAGCTCACTTGCTCTGTTAGAAAGACCTTCTTTGACACATGAGTTTTAGCTTTTCGCTTTTGAGTGCAAAGGTCTTTCAAGAATTTGGCATAGGAAGGAATTTGCTTGACTGCATCAAGAAGTGGCAAGTTAATCTTAACTTGCTTAAAAATCTCAAGCATTTCCTCCATATTTGTACCCTTTTTCCCAAAAGGAGAAGGGTCGGCCAAGCAGGAAGGGTAAGGGGCCTTGGGCATATAGGATGCCACAGGAATACTCAAAGGATCACTTGGGGATGAAGAATCCCCTTTTTGTAAATTCTCATTCTCAACTACATCCTTTTTAGAAGAACTTGTCAATTCACCCTCAGCCTTATATTCAACTTTGTTATCTACCACTCTCCCACTCCTAAGAGTAGTTATGGCCTTAGCTTGCTCATGATATTGATCATTGGGGTTGGAAGTCTCTACCCCATATTGGCCTTTAGGGTTGTTCACCGGTTGACTTGGTAAACGCCCCTCGTCTCTTCTACTCATAGCTTGTGCTAGTTGTCCCATTTGGGATTCTAGCTTCGAGATGGACTGAGTGTGTGAATGGAGCAATTGAGTGTTAGACTGATGATTTGACTCTAAAGCTTGCAAAGCACTCAACACTTTATCCTCAAAAGCTGAATTTCTCGGGGGAGGAGGTGGTTGTTGATATTGTTGAGGAGGAGGACGGTAGGATGATGATGGAAAAGAATTAGGCACATTTGGCCTTGAATTTTGGGAGAATGGAGGATTTGAGGCTTGAGGCCTCCAAGAAAAATTTGGATGGTTTCTCCATCCCGGGTTGTAATGGTTAGAATATGGATCATTACCCGGTTTGGAAAAACCTTGAAGAGCATTAACTTGCTCTTCCACAAACTCTGGATATTGCGGGGCTAAGGGACAATCTGACACATAATGAGTTGGGCATGAACATAAAGCACACACCTCTTGAGTGGCAGGAGCAGAAGTAGAAACTTGTCCCCTAGCTAAAACTTGGTCTAATTTCCTAGACAACGCCGCAACTTGCTCTTGGACATCCACAGCTTGTCCAACTTCATAAATGCCACCTCTTTTAGAGACACTAGAGGAGGTAGGTGGAGCTCTCCGACTTGCTGAGGCATGGTGCTGTGAATTCTCACTAAGGGTCTCAAAAAGATTCCATGCCTCATCCTGATTCTTGTTGAGGAAAGTCCCTCCACAAGCAGAGTCAATCATTTGACGGTTTTGTTCTGTGATACCGTCATAAAAACTCTGTACCAACTGCCAACGCATGATATCATGATGGGGACACTTCCTATGAAGGTCCAAAAATCTCTCCCAAGCTTCATGAAAAGACTCGCCATCGAGTTGAGTAAAATTTGTGATGGCTCTTCTCATATCATTGGTTTTGCCTATAGGAAAGTATTTTTTTAAAAACTCTTGTTGGAGTTGAGTCCAAGTTGTTATGGAATTTGTAGGCAAAGAACCAAGCCATTGTTTGGCTCTATCTTTCAATGAAAAAGGGAACAACCTTAACTTAAGAGCATTCTCACTCAAATTTTGCACATTGACAGTGGTGCAAAGCTCTAAAAACTCATTCAGATGTTGGTATGGGTCCTCATTTGATTTCCCATAAAAAGATAGGTAACATCTGAATGGTTTGCGGTCTAATTTCATAATGCCCAGTTACAGTAGGCATTTGAATACATGAAGGATTGGTATATGTTGTCGGAACAAAATGAGCCTTAAGAGGCTGTGGTTGTTGTTGTCCACCATTATCAGCCATGTCTATAGAAATAGGATTTCCTAAAACCTCGGACTTAATGGACAAACTACGAAAAGCTCTCAAGTTCTTTCTAGCTCAAGGTCTAATTTCTCTAAGTCTGGGTTGCACGAACGGCGACCAAACATAAAACAAATAAACCTATCCAATCAAATATACCAACTGTAGCAAAAATAAAATGCAAAGAGAAAGGAAAGATTTCACCGTGATAGATTGCAAAGCAGGTAGAATTTTTCTTCTTTTTTTGTATCAACCCGCGTTTGCTCCAATCGACTCCGCTTCTCTTTAGCTTTTTATGATTGCTGCACACCAAAGACAAAGAAAAAGAATAATAGCAAAAATAAAAAAATAAAAAATAAATAAATAAAGAATTAAAATAAAAATCAACTACTAAATTTTTTAACAATTTAATAGTCCCCGGCAACGACGCCAAAAATTGATCTGTCGTAGAAATCAATAAAATTACCAAACTAAACTACTAGTATAGTAGAGAAGTAAGGGTCGAACCCACAGAGACTGTTAATTGTTTAAAAACCAAAGTTGAGATTGATTTCAATTCAAATTAACAAAGATTGATTGTTGTTGATTTTCTTTCATAAAATTAAATGAGAACTATACTTAAAGCAAATATTTAACTGAATTAATGAGGAATCAAATTAAAAGAGAATTCCTAGGGTGTTGAATCCACCACTAATCTTGTAACTAGCTTCAATTGTATTCATTCTTGGGTCATTTAATTTGGATGTAAAAGATGTATTTCGGCTACAAGCCTCAATACAATCATCAAGAAAATCACGCACCAAAACCCTAAGCACGAATCATCTTTGGTCAACACAAATTGTCTACGCTAATTCTAAGGTCATAGTCACAATTTGTTTTCCCTGAGTTATGACTCGTCCTACGGTTTTGATGTATGTACACATATTACTATTGTATAACCACATAAACAAAATCACAGAAATTGATTATGTGCAATTGAATAATACGATCAATGCTTTAATAAAATCCCAATGTTATACAATCAACATCCAAGACTAATTAACCCAAAAATAAAATACAAAGAAACAATATTACTTGACTAGGGTTTCATCTAAACCCTAGGAATAAGAGGACTTAGCCCATGATCGTGGAAGAGGAGACCATAGCCATGGAATTCTTCATCTTCTTCTTCAGAGTTGTCTCTTTCCTTCTTCTCTTCGTCCCTAGATCTCCAAAACGGCCTCCTCTCTTTTCCAAAACCCTAGTTTACAATAATATCCCCCTTTTTCCAAAAATACCCTTACAAAATAATAATTTAGGAGAATAACATAAAATCCCGTAATTAGACATTAGGAGCCCAAAAAGGGAGTCTAAAGTGTTCCAAAATAGAGCCTATAATGCTAAAATGGGCCCTAGTCCACCTATATATGGATCAAGCCTCTCTTATAACCCAAAATCACTTGTTTTCCACTTCTTTTAGCACTTCAAAGCCCAATATTTTCCTTTTTGCTCCAAATCCACCATGAAATCATCAACTTTGTCAAGCTTTCTCTGCAAAAAGATAAAATAAGAATTAACTAGCAAATGCATATAGATTGGAGAAATTAAAATAATAAAAGTGCAAGAACATCTAGGGTTAACAAAATAAATATGTACTTTTTAACCAGTTATCAGTTTGTTAGAGTCCCAGAGGCAATATGGTGAGGACAAAAAGTTGTCTTACAAGGACCAAAGAAGAGAGACAGGAAACTGCCATGAGAGGGTAAGTTTTTTTTCTCACTAGAAAACTTAGCTTACATTCCATTTTTATGAGTTTTGATGGCATGCATAAGCTTAAAAATGAAGAGGAATGATGTAGTGAACTGGACTGAACTGTTTGGTTCTTAACCTAATTGAGCCGGTTCACTTGCATTGGGACTGAATCGGATGGTTTCTTTATATATTTTTTGAAATTACATTTTGACCCCCAAATATTTTTGTTAATTATGAAAAGACCCAGAAAAATAATTATAAACTATTTTTAAATCCTTTTCAATTATGAGAAATTACCAAAATGCCTTTATGCCAAAAATTGGCCAAATGAAGGCCAATTAAAATGCACGAATAGTCTAACCCAATATTTTTGGGCATCCCGGACTAAATGACAGAGTCCAATTTACAAAATCAAACCCTAAAAAATATAAATGGACAAATAGAAAATTTTTAATTGTGTCGTAAGTGATTAATTAAACTAACAATTGAACTCCGATAACCTTCAAAATACTTTCATTGACTTTTTGGACATTCTGGACCCAACGGTGGGGTCCATTTTATAAAATGAGGTATCAAAAATATAGACATGTGAAATATAATAATTACCAAAATACCTTTAGTGACACCAAAGCCAGTTAAATGTCAAAGAGGGTCTATTCTGACTTTCTATGACAGTCCAGACTTAATGGTAGAATCCATTTTAGCAAACAAAGCATCGAAAAATATGACACGTGAAAGCGTAAAATTATAAAAATGCCCATAGTCTTAATATAAGCTATAGATATGCAAAGTAAGATCTAGAAAAGCATAAACTGATTATTTTTGACACACTGGACCAAACAATGATGTTTGTTTGAAAAAAATAAGACCCGGTAACAAACTAAAATATGTCAAATGCATCTTTAAAACTAAATGAAGCTACCAGAAGAGTATATGTGAAATTAAAATACATATATTAATGTTTTAAAAATTGCATAGACTAAAAATTGATGTCCGTATAGGCAAACGATGAACCGAATTAAATGAGACATAAAATATAAAATTACTAAAATACCCTTAATGGGTGATAAGCTTCAGATAGGACTCAAGAGAGGGTATAGGACCTGTCTTAGGGTTTAGAGGGCCGCTGAATCCAAAAATGGAGTCGTTCAAGGCTAATAACATCAAAGATATAGTGATTAAATAAAATCATATGTTTATTCAAATATTGAGTTCAATTTAATATGTGATTTAGGATCACCAGCAAGGGAATAAGGATAAGACGCTTCCAAGGCAAGTAAAGTAAGTAAGGGAAGGATTGTGGGCTCTTGACCACAAATGAGTAATCTTAGACTTTGAAATAGAGGGTTTAACTCCATAATTCATGACGTGTTTTAAATTCAAATGCCTATGTTTACATAACTCATGTTTCAAACATGCTACTCGTTCCATTTTCAAATACTATCATAAACTACAAATGTGTTTGTTTTAAATATTAACTATTTATAAAGTTCTTACTTCAATATGTCTATTTTAACCTCAAATTTGTGTTAAATGCCTCCTTTTAAAGTGAATGTTTCTCACTCCAACTATGTTTAAAATGCTCTTGAAAAGCATCTATTTGACAAACTAGGTTTTAAATGCCTTTGTTTGCAAACCGGTAATGCAAGATAATTGTGCATAAACACCATGAGCTCGTGAGATCCTACAAGACTCGCATATGAGAATTATCTCAGTAAAAGGTTTATCCCCAAGCATAAAGACTCCCACGAGAATTGGTTTATAGATAATAATAGAGATCCACGAGATAAAAATTATGAGGCTAGATCAATACGGACTCACTTAGAAAGTGAAAAGATATGATATTGTAGGATGGTAGAAGGTTTATCCCCCATTACTCTGGCTATGATTTACATACACGTATTTCATGATTTAAAGATTTATGTTTTCAATTTTAATGAAACCTGAATCCACTTGTTCTATATTTGATGAATTAAATATTTTGCTTAAATGCCTTGAATGCTTCATGCTCTCTGTTTCGAAGAGTTTTGTACTCTGTATTTGAATTCTATAAATAATTGGTACCAGAATTACTCATGAGCTTTATATAAAGCTCACATGGATTTATCCATGATATGTACAGGTGATAAAAAGTAGGGTATAGGACCTACAGCTAAAGCAAACCATGAAGTACAGATACGAAGGTAGGGTTTAGGACCTACAACTATAGTGAAGTGCAAGTTTAGAAATGTGTGAGGTATGGGA
This sequence comes from Nyssa sinensis, assembly GCA_008638375.1. Lineage (NCBI taxonomy): Eukaryota > Viridiplantae > Streptophyta > Magnoliopsida > Cornales > Nyssaceae > Nyssa > Nyssa sinensis. Next base: position 35,975,320 of record CM018034.1, read on the forward strand.
CTCACAATCAGAGTAGGTATGAAGTTCAGAAGTATGTGTGTGGTATGGGAGTCACAATCATAGTAAATATGAAGTTTAGAAGAGTGCGTGAGGTATGGGACTCATAATTAGTGTAAGTATATAGTTCAATATGTATGAGATGTGAACATGGGGTATGGGACCCATAGTTGATGTACTATTGATGAATGTAATGTTTCAAAAAACAATTCTAGCCTATCCATATACAAGAAGGATATATGTAACTTGTGTAAATTGTTTCCGCTACAACAATGAACATGATGTAATGTATGGTTTGGAATGTATTTTTTTTAAGAAACTACTACTCTTATTCCCTAATCCGTATAGGGTGGCTTTCGGGATGCAACACGTGTCTTTTCTCCTCCTCCTCCTCCTCCACTTGTCAATGATTAGTGATGTAACTTGTTTTTGGTTACAAGAGTGATGAGTGCTATTGTAGTGAGGTTTTTACTTGTATTTTTCTGCTCATCAACTACATATATTTATGTTTTATGACAGTTTCTCTAGACAATTCTTGTTTATCTTTCTAACATTGATGATAAATTCTTGTTCTTTCTATGATATCTTTAATATTTATTTTTTGTGTCTATGATTATTGTCACTCCCCGAATTCCCGACCGAACCCGGGGACGCGACTGAAGGAAACAAAAGAAGAAAATAAAATAAAATATAAATAAATAAATAACGATTTAACTGATTTATAACTAATATAGATAATTAAATACCGATTTAACTAATATAGATACAAACCTATTCCACTAACATAACGCTACATCCATATATCTCTGTCAATACACATACATTCCCGATTTATAAAAAAATTTGGCAGAACCTCCTTTGTTTTTCGAACTTTTTTCCCCCTGATAATCATAATGCATCATATAACATCATATAAATATAAATACATCACAATCCATCCTCACTCGATGGCCACAACCTTATCAAAGTTAAATATACATTGTCTAATTATCCAATCCATCACATCTACTCCTACACTTAAACTAAAAGATCATTTATTACAATATACAATACCATTTCCATTCTTTTTAGAAACACACCAATCCTTTATAAAATCAAAATACGCCCCAAGGGCCCAAATATTCTTCCAAATTTATTTCCTCTCCTTTCTCTAAGACTTCATCAAGTCCCGCGTACCAGGATGCTTTATCTGAAACCTGTGCCCACGAATGGGTCAGCGCCAACATGCTGGTATGGTACAATACTAATGCAAGAAATAAAATTAAGTCGTGGCATGTGCAAGTGTACATGTATATCTACATGCCTCCCTAATCATTCATACAATATAATGGCAATATACAAACTACACATCTGTATAAAACCCTATATCACGTTCACAAATTCATCAATACAATGCATAGGCAACATGCGTGACACACCCATGCATCTCAATGTCACACCCATGTCTCCCTTCACGGTTCTTCCCCGTTGGCATGCAAGTACCAATATATGTCTCGCTTTACGGTCCGGACCCCGTAGGCCTGCGAGTACCTAATGGCCAATTTTGGGTTTTTCACCACAGGATCTGCACCCTCATAATGCACCAGCACCTCGTGCTGACCCACACTATGCTTTCAAGGAATCACACGATGCCAATATGCCATGATTTCATCATGCAATATCGCAATCTCAATAAAACATTTCACCAATGCGTAAAGCATGCTTTTTAAACAATATCGTCCTCTTAAAAATAAAAATAGCATCTGAATCAGAAGAACTCATCCACAAATATACGCATCATGCACAATCAATCTCAATACTTATACAATCCACATGTCACAACATCAACAATCCTTCTAAAACATAAATCACATATGATGGCAACGCAAGAAGTAAGTCACAATTCCCAAATAATCATAAAGAGCACGGAAACATATAAACAATCAACTCAAGGAAGCAATTAAGTCCTACGTGATCTTCTATCCGCAGATAAGCACAAAAGCATTCAATCAATATGCACATCAATCCTAATTTAATTCTATTCCTTACTTAGTAAAGTACCATACCTGATCGGGTTATCTCAACACTAGGAAGTCATGTCCACTACGTAGTCTAATCAACCAGGTTCATCTTTGGTCCACGGTTCGGAAGTAGAAGAAACACACTGGCATGTTGATCGAGTCGGCCAACCATTTTAAATCCAGTTTCATCAGCTTCTTCAGTCTTTTTCCCTCAAGCAGATCATGATCCTGACAGATTCTGTCCTTTTATCATCCCATCCATCAGATATTGAAAAACTTTCCCTTCCTCTCATCAGATTACTGTGCAGAGTCTTCTTAACCTTCTTAGCCAAATACCATAATCCATAGGATATGGTGTCCCACATAGACTTTCAACATAATCAGCAAATGCCTTCAGAACAACAAAGATGTCCCCAAGCTTCTGTTGAATCAACTTCTTTGACCAAGAGGTTTCTCTCCATTGCAAAAGTCCCTCAATAAAATCCCAATCAGGAAAATCCCCACCAGAAAAAAATACAGCAACTAGATCAAGCTCTCTCTCCATTTGAGGCTGAGCACATTAAAATGACATGCCTCCAGCCAACAAGGACAAAATAAGGCTGCCTCGCACCAGATTTCACACAAATATCATTCTTAGGCTGGATGTCTCCATGTCAAATTCTAGCAGCAGTAGCAGTTAACAATGCATATAAACAATCATGGCAACACCTAATAGCTTCATCCAAACCAAATAGGCCACCTCTCATCATAACAGCAACTGTTTTGCACAACTTCATATCTTCCCATGCAGGTTCCAACTGAGAAGGATGTGAACCAACATATAGAAACAGAGCCCTTCCCAGATCTTCTTTATACTGCCTAGCTGCTAGTTCTGCTGTCCATGATGTCAAGATACCATTCCTGCCAAAAATATTCTTCAAAGACAGTCTTAGAGACTGCCGATGGTTCCCATGTTCTCGTAAAACCACTGCCAATTCTTCTTGTCGCAACTGCCTCCAACAAACTACTCTGAATAAAGTTTAGTAAACAAGTTTGGGGAAGCAACATCACCACTTCTGAACCAGATTCTAGGATCACCCCCAACTCTTGACTAATTCCTTCATGTTAGTCATAACCCTCTTAAGATGTTCCCTTGCCTGGACTGGCCTCCCTGCTTCAATTTCCCCTTTTGCTCTAACGCTTCACAAACACCCACATATACACACAGACCACCTGCTACACTGCTACTCCAACACGCACACACGTATATATTTATACACACATGAACCATCCCACAAAACCCAACGCCTGAACTAATTGAAGCAGCCATCTCACAAAAACCGCAACACCCACGCACAGTCCCAAGCCATATCAGAATCCCCTCTGTTGCACTTCCTTACGCCACTGCACACACACATCGTTACACACACAGCCCTCTCTTCCAATGGCCCAAACAACATGAAACGGCACCTGCAACACCTCATTAAAATCACCAAAAGCCCCTTTACGCCTGAATCAAACTCCTCTTTTCCTCTAGTTTTCTGTCTCTCTGCACCAACGCTACACAATCACACGTATATTACATATATACTCTGCAAACTTCTCTAAATCTCCACTCCCAATTGCCTGCACGCAAATACACCCAATATATATATATATATATATCTTGATCCTTCTAGCAACTTCTACGGCTTCCTGGGCAAAGCACTGACTCCCTTTTCTTTTCTTTGCTTTCTTCCGTTTCCTCCAGCTTCGAAATCCAACTCAGCGACCAAGCACTGAACCCGAGATCCCACCTTCATGTCGAGCCCATCACGTTCTTCTCTCTATCGACCGTCGCCCCTCTTCTCCTCTCTTCTTCCCTCTCTCTTTTTCCCCTTTCTCTTTTTCTCTTTCTCTCTTTTCTTTTCTTCCCCTGTTCTCACGCGACTTCCCCTGTTTTTTTCCCCATCTCTCTCTCTCGGTTTCCTTCTTTATTTCTCTCTACACTCAAACACACACCACACATTATATGTCCATTTCCCAAGGCTGCCGACACCCACCTAATATATATTTCTTCTTTTTTTTTTTTTTTTTTAACTTACCATATTAAATATTTTATAAATATTTTTATGCCACAAAATATTATAAAATGCTAGTAAATTTGATATAAAGTCGGGGCTCAATTTAATTATTTATTTACCAATATTGGATATCGTTCGGGTCCCATTTTATATTCCCTCTATTTTATTTTATTATTATTTTTTTTTTCAAGTCTCTACAATTATTATTGTCAATACTCTATTACCTCACTATGCATGCCTATTTTGTTATATTTTACTTCCTTGTGATCTTTATTTGTTGTTACCTCATTTGTCATCATGAAAAAAAATGGGAGATGGTGTTACATAGAGGGAGATTAGCTTAGAGTCCCTTTGTATTGCTCAAGTCTTGTTTTAATTGCATATGGTTTCCATGTTTATTGTACATTTTATATTGATACTCATCTATTGTGTGATCTCATTGGATTTATTTGATATAGATCTTTTGTTGTGATCTCACGTGGTATAGTTGAATTTGTTGTGTAAGAAACAGGTTTGCCTCTTGTTAAGTAGTACTAAGTGATATCTATAGTATAGGATATTGAGTCAAAAATGTATATTTCTTCTATCTGGCTCTTTGGGGTTATAGATTTTGGTATTATATTCTTTTTTGTTTCTTGTAGTTTTGTCACAGGTTGCCAAACGGGGAGTTTGTTAAAAACATGGGGTCCGATATTGTCATTGGATAATCTGGTTTGACGAAACGTGCTTTGTGTGTAATCCTTAGATAAGTCCTACAAGTAAGTAGCTCAATGTCCGTTCTTCTCCAAGTTCGTCCAAGAGACATTATCGTGTATCACTATTGGTCGACTTGGTTCTCAAAGGGTATAATGGACTTTTGTATTTGATTTGGATCGCATACACTCACATCATGCATGCATTGCATATAGTTTTTATCATAACATCATGTATGTGATTGACTCGTGGTTGTGAACCAATTTTCCCAAAATGCATATTTAAAATACTTAAGGGAAAAATTTAGTCTATAACACAAGTAAGAATGAGCAACTCTCTTGCTCGTTGGAACGAAGCCTTGACTCGTTCGAACGAAGAACAGAGAATTTCATTCTCATTCGTTCGAAGACTCTGTATCAAACAAAAAGTTACAACCTCAAAATTATACTCGTTTGATATTCATTCCTTATTCGTTCGAATGAATAATGGTTTGTTCAAATAAGCTAGTGCTCTTTTGAATGAATGATGGTTCGCTCGAACAAACCCTGGGTAAAAAATAGATTTATATTCTGTTTTCAAGCCTTTTAGGGATCAATCAAACTCTTTGTGAAAATACACGAAAATACGATTTAGAGCAGTCAAAAAAACAAAATGAGAGAGTCTCATATTGTGAGAGAAAATTCTTTGATGGATCTTGAAAGTCTTGTGAGAGATCATTCATACATTCATTCATATATATCTCTACTCTTGTTCATTGATCGATTTAGATCATCCATTAAATCCAAATCAGATCTAGGAGCCTTGGTTCATGTCAATTTCACCATTGACAAAAAATAGAGTTTAAGCTTGAAGATCCGGCGTTGAGCGATTGGTGGACACCAAGTTTGTGAGGATCCCGGTTGTTTGAAGGTTCTGACTAACAGATGCTTAAGGATTCAAGGGCAATTTGAAGATGTGATCGGGAAAAACAGAGTTTGAGGTACTAAGCTTTTCGTAAATAAGTTGTATTTCATTTTCCATCATAGTGGAAATCTTCCTTATGCATTGGCCCGGCTTTGGAGTTTTATTCCAAGAATTGTTATCCTTGGTGGTTTCTTCGTCATCAATCGGTTTGCAAATCTCACATTCTCTCCATCTCTTTCAATTTACTATTTTCTTTAATGATATGCTTATGCTAGAATATAGATCATGAAATTCATACTTGTTCATTAATTTGATAATTTGAAAACTTGATTGAGTAAATTGATTGAAATCATAAATTGATCACTTAGTTGAATTACCTTTGAATTGTTAAATTGCATATAAAGTCAAGATAGATTGATTAATTTGGTGAAGGTTGATAGGTTGGTGTATTTAAATAATTCTTAGATAATTCATTGGTGGATGGGCATAAATGTTGGATTAATCACATTGAGTGATTTTGTTAATTGTGTCATATTTTGTTTTAACCAAGACTTGAAATCAAAATAGAGAAAAAAATTTATTCAAGACCTACCTATTCAACCCATCCCCCTTCTAGGTGATATTCATGCTTTAGGACCTTGTGTGCTAGTGGTATCCCTCCGTGACAATAATTTTGCAAGATCTTGGCAAAATAAGGGTCAAAATGCCACTAGGTGGGCTCTAATGGTAACCGCTCCAATGATTAAATCAAAATAAAATGGAAAAAGCTTAGTTTGAATGAAAATGATTCACCATGCCTTTTAGGGTGCACCTTGGAGTCTTTCTTATAGGTTGTCAATGGCCCAATTCGAATAGGACTAAGATTCGAGGAAATCAAAATTAGAATGTATTCATAAGTAGAGGTTACCATATCGAACTCTACTTTCTTAATCCAGGTCTAAAGCGTAGCTTAAGGTGCTGAATAGCTCGACAGTCTACCTTATTAGTTTAGGTCGGACCCCTAACGGATCGGGTCCTGAGCAAAAGTGATCCTAGTCCTTCAAACATATATAGACACGTGTCAAGTGAATAAGTTATCTCATTTTGTCTAACTTGTCGGTCATTATCCCTAATACGTTATCTCATTTTAGCATATTGATGACATGTTTAATCGAAGGCCTTTTTACAAATCCAAGTAGCTTGCATTTAGTCATATCAAAACATGCAGCAAAAATCTGAGTCTGTAAAAACATTTGTTTGAATGCAGTCACACTCAATAAAGTATAAGTAACATTACATTAGAGTTGCAATAATACGAACCCAACATTACATTACACATGAGTGTCTGAATAATTACATCATTTATATTTTGTTCTTACTCTAAGATGCCACATCAATCTAATAGCTATCAGCTTAGATTGGTACCTCTATGGTTGGGATACTAATCCTCTTCTAGCTAGAGTTTCTACTCATCATAGCTCACTGGCATCTGAATCTGTTGCTTTTCAGTCCTTCAAGAAAATACATAAAATGAAAACCTTGTGAGTTTTATGAAAAGCTCATGAGTAACATAGGTTCCCTGTCGTGGGTTTCTAAAAAACCCCTTTTCAAAACCTTTCGTGTCTTTGCATAAGTTTTCATAAATTTTCATAACATTCATGACTTTAATGGATAGTAGTCAAAAGAGTTGTATTAAAGGCTACTGGATTTCTTAAAACGTATTTGCATAATTGATCGCAAGATATTTAAGAAATCATGTAAGTTCTTTTTCCAGATAATTTTGCAAGATAAATCATAGTAAGAATAAAGTTGTAGTTAAAAATTGAGTAATAAAATAATGTATATACCAATCTTTCTTTCTTTAACTTTGTCTTTTATAGTCACCTAGGTGACTAGATGTAATCTAGAGCTCTGGGCCAACACAGTCTAACTTAACCCCCCAACCGAGCATGACTGTCTCATGAACTATAAACATTGTATGACGTATAGTTTCATGTTAAATTATGCTTGCAAAAATTTTCAACAAGCTATCCATATTGTATAAAACACTTAAAGATATGTTGATAGAGACATGCAGTTAAAACATTTGATATAGTATCATAAAGTTGTAAAGGTATTGCATATAGTATCGTAAAACTATAAAAAATTTCTTCAATGGAAAGTCCCCTTTCAATAGGGTTACTTACCTATGGTCTAGAGTCCATAGTTACTTTCTTACTTGACTTGCTTTCTCATTCATCTTATCTCTATTTCCTTGTCAGTGATCCTAAAGTATGGATCAAAATACATTGATACTATATCAGTATACATCTCAGCTCAAATGTTTGCCTACTTAAGGTTCTTAGTCTCTTCGGGACTTAGTCTTACTGTTTAGAATTCCCTTATACTCTATAATTAGGATTCCCAATACTTCTTAGTTCATCATGTGGCTTACTTTAGTCTTTAGGGGCATTTTGGTCATTTGCCCTTTTATGTGTCTTGTACCGTTCAGTACTTCATTTACCTTATCGGACTTCATCTTTGAGTACAGGAGGTCTTTTAATCATAAGGTGGGTACTTTTTTTACTCTCTAGGTTCATTTGATTAATTAATTAAGCGTTAAGGGTAGTTTTGTAATTTTACTGATCTTATGTCGTGCTTTAGGTACCCAATTATATTAAACAAAGCTCATTTTCAAAATCGGAGGTTTCTATAAACATTGGTATGGATTCCTTTTTACATTCTATACTTTTCTAGTAGCTTAATTAAGTTTTAGGAACATGTTCCTCTTTTATTAGTTTGTTTCTGTGTTCTATTTTTCCTAATCGGACATCACCGTTGGGTATGGAATGTCTAAAATACTAAATTTAGCCTATTTCATATCATATTTAGCCTTCATATAGCTTACTTTAGGTCTAGGGGAATTTTTATAATTTTGCACTTTCATGCAGGACCATCTTTGGGTACTTAGATGCTCAATTAAACCTTGTCATTAGGTCCAGAGCGTCCAACAATGTTAAGTTTTTTCCTTTCTAATTTTTCTTGAATTAACTAAAAACTAAAATACAAGCAAAAGAAAGTTGAGTTTTATATATAATATGACCAAAATTAGTTGGACCATTAAGATTATGACAGCTAGCAATGAATGGGTCATAGATGTCATAACCTCTAAAAGAGGATGACATTCAAATGATGTTAAATGTCAGATGTTCATCCTTTAGAGTTGTAATCTTTTTTAGAAATATACTATTTCCTTTACTTAGATTTGGATAGAAGAACTTCATCTTTATAAGTATTCATATTCGGATAATAAGGTTAGGTCGGAAAGGGCACATCATAATTTTAAGTTAGTAATTCTAGATAATGGCATCTCTAGGTAATAAAGCTCCTCCTTATCCTTACTAATCACTAGCCTATCAAGGAAGTTGCACTTGAAAACATTCCAACCATTTCCCCTTGTGATACTAATTCCCTGATGCAGTATGCTTTAAACCTATGATACTTGTGTATTTCGTCATGAATATGGAAGTTGTCATATCAAGCTTATTAATCTAATATGGCAACCTTCGTATTTCACTTAATCAAGGATTATATCCTGTATGGAAACTAAGTCATTATAAAAAAAGGAAAAGGTACTCATAAAAACCCTAATTTCAATTTTTGTAAGAATTTCTTCTTCTCATTATCCTTGCTCACATTTGACTTAGATCGTCGGAGGAACCATCACTAGTGCTCCGTTAGTGACCAAGCTCTTTTTTTATTTTTTATCTTGTAGGAATTACTAGAGAAATCCTATCCATTCCTCTTGTCCAATAGTTTATTACTACATTAGTTTGGCATTATTTGTGGGAATCGACCATTTATTGATTCTCAGAACTTGTAATTCATTATGGCACCCATTTATAGCCTAGAAGAAACCAACCTATACCTACACAACATTCTTGTAGCACTAATAGGAATAGAAACATAGTGTCATCGCCTTCACTAGTGGTTAACCCCACTAACCATCAAATTGAACTCTTTACTCAACAAGTTCAAACGTTGACATAGACCATAAAAATACTAGTCTAGGCGCGACAGCAGGCTCCTCCTCATCCACAACCCGTTGTTGAAGAGTAGCAGCAAACAAAAGGTCAGACCTAAGCACTCATGAAGAATAAGATCATCTAGAGCACCGTTCTACCCATTAATCTTAGCAGTAAATGAAAACAAAGGTAGTAATAGACTAACAAGTTGCATTTAAGATAGATCCTAAAAGAGAAAGCCAAGCAATAGTTTTGTTAGGACAATGGGGTCCGATATTATAATTGGCTAATACGGTTTGATAAAACGTGTTTTGTGTGTAATCCTTACATAAGTCCTGCCAGTGAGTACCTTAATGCTTGTTCTTCTCCAAGTTCGTCCAAGAGACATTACCGTGCATCACTACTGGTCAACTTGGTTCTCGAAGTGTATATTGGACTTTTGTATTTGATTTGGATCTCACACACTCACATCATGCATGCATTGCATACAGTTTTTCTCATCATATCATGTATGTGATTGACTTGTGGTTGTGAACTAATTTTCCCAAAATAAATCTTTAAAATACTTAAAGAAAAAATTTAGTTCACAAGATAAGCAAGAATGAGCAACTTTTTGTTACTCATTCGAATGAAGCCTTGGCTCATTCGAATGAACAACAAAGAAGTTTTTTCTTATTCGTTTTCATTTGTTTGAAGGTTCTGTATCAAACGAAGAGCTGCAACCTCAGAGTTGTGCTTGTTTGGTATTTTTTTCTTGTTTGTTCAAACAAACTATGCTCATTCGAACGAATGATGGTTTGTTAGAATGAACCCTGGGCGAAAAACATATTTATATTCTATTTTCAAGCCATTTGGAGAGTGAACAAGCTTTTTGTGAAAATACATGAAAATACGATTGAGAGGAGTCAAAAACAAAGTTAGAGAGTCTTATATTGTAAAAGCTAAATTGTTGATAGATCATGAGGTTCTTATGGCAGATCATTCATACATGTCATTCATGCACATCTCTACTCTTATTCATTGATCGATTTAGATCATCCACTAGATCCAAATCAGATCTAAGTGCCTTGGTTCATGTTAATTTCACCATTGATGAAAGATAGAGATCAAGCTTGAGGATTCAGCGTTGAGCGGTCAGTGGACACCGAGGTTGTGAGTATTCACGATTGTTGATTGGCTTGATCGAAGGATTCTAAGACCATGGAGGATTCCGGTTGTTTAAAGTTTCCGACTATAAGATGCTTGAGGATTCAAGGGAAATTTGAAGACGTGATCGGGGAGAATGGAGCTTGAGGTACTAAACTTGTTCGTAGATATGTTGTATTTCACTTTCCATCATAGTGGAAGTCTTCCTTAAGCATTGGACTGGCTTCGGAGTTTTACTCCAAGAATTGTTGTCCTTAGTCATTTTTCTGTCATTAATCAGTTTGCAAATCTCTCATTCTCTCCATCTCTTTAAATTTACTATTTTCTTTAATTGAATGCTTCGACTATAATATATAAATTGACTTTTCATGAAATTCATAATTTTTCTTTAATTTGATTAATTGAAAACATGATTGAGTAAATTGATTGAAATCATAAATTGATTACTTAGTTGAATTTGCTTTGAATTTATAAAACTGCCTATAAAATTAAGCTAGATTGATCAATTTGGTGAAGGTTGATAGCTTGGCGTAATTGAATGATTCTTGGATAATTCATGGGTGGATGGGCATAAATGTTGGATTAATCACATTGAGTGATTTTGTTGATTGTGTCATCTTCTGTTTTAACCAAGAATTTTCAAAGGATCTTCTACTTGAACTTTGAGATCCCTTGGAGTTAGGCATTCTACCTTTAAGGCATATGTTAAACCTCTTCACAAAAAAGAGCCAAATACTCATCATTCATGGACTCGGGGTCAATTTCAATAACCCTTCACTTCAATTTCAATATCCCCTTCACTTTCTCCTTGTGTTGATTTCAAAGCAAGACTTTTAGTCTTCTTTGCTTGCCTACGAGTTAGTTTAAAAGTTTAAAGTGATCTAACTAAGTCATCAACAACGAGAGAGTCCACATCTTTACATTCCTCAATAGCGGTTATCTTAGGTTGAAATCTCTTAGGAAGAGATTTCAATATTTTCCTTACAATCTTGGTCCTTTCTAGTTTCTTTCCTAGGTTAAATGATGAGTTGACAATGTCACTCAATTTTGCATAGAACTCAGAAAAGGTTTCCGATTCTTCCATTCTTAAGGCCTCAAACCTAGAAGTCAACATTTGTAATTTTGACATTTTTACTACCAACATACCCTTATAAGTAGTCTCGATGATGTCCTAAGCCTCCTTGGATGTCTCACAAGTCATAATGTGACAAAACGCATTGGGAGTTACCGTGTTAAAAATGGCGTTCAACCCTTTGGTGTTATAGCCACTCACTCTTAACTCTAACTCATTCCAAGTGTTTGAAAGATTGACTACAAAGGGAATTTCTATAGTTGCAGTTGTGATCAAAAAGGTCCAATCTTCTTGAACGGGGAGCCAAACTCGCTCATTCACAGCTCTTAGAAATGCTCTTATACGAGTTTTTCAATAGGCATAATTTGAGCTGTCAAATAGAGGTGGTCGTGAGATCGATCCTTCCTCTCTTACCCTTCCATGGATTTCACTACTTAGGATATCAATCAATTGCCTTAGCGAGAAGGCTTTGATACCACTTTGATGTAGAGGGATACCACTAGTGTGATACCCCGACCCAGGGATACGACACATATACCGAGGCAAGTTGATTGAATAAGTGTAACATGGTCTGTTTAAAGCTCTATATTATTTTATCATATGTACAGTGTCGGGTAGTACCCGAGCAACTCAGAACCTTACCTCGAAAAGCGTGCATGCATGCAACCCGTGCATGCATACGTACACACATGCATAGTTCACGAAATATTAGTGTATATGTACGTGACTAAAAATACAAGTTATACGTATTTATACGGTTATAAATACATGTATAAGAAATATGTATTTTATATGTATATATGTATAATGTAATGTATTATGTATGTAAATACAAGTAATTTAAAATAAAAGAAAAGGGAAGAGAAGCTTCCAAGCAACCACATATCAGTGTGTGTGTGTGTGTGTGTGTGTCGGTTGAGAGAGGTGTGTGTAGTGTGTGATATATATATATATATATATATATATATTATATATATTACATATACACAAATATCCTACACCACTTAAATGCAAAGTTGCATTTGGGAGAGGGAAAATCAGAGCTCTTGGTCAAGAAAAGGGGCTCTAGAACGAGGGAGAATCAAGAGAGAGAGTGACAAGGTAGAGAGAGAGAGAAAGAGAGAGAGAGGCGGTGGAGTCTCTTTATATATGTATACGGGTTTGAGAGTTGAGGGGCAAAAAGGAGACTGAGGCTGAGAGAGACATTGTCAAGGAACTCAGGAGCAGAAACAGAGAGGTTTGGAGGGTCACAGTGGGCTAAAAATCGAAACCCAGGTAAGAGTTTCTAGTTCTATTAATTCGATTTAGAGCATGAAGCTTGTATTTAATTGTAGGGTCTAAATCAGCATGAAAAATGGAACTTATTGCAAAAAGAATGATAGAAAATGGTTTAGAAACCAAAGAGAAAAATGGAGTTGCAGGTCTGATGAATAATCTGGATTTCCATGAAATTTATGTTTAAAACTTGGTTTTTATAATGAGGAACTGATCCTCTATTACACAGGAAAGAACTAGGATAAAAATTGAGTGAAAATCAGTGCCTTAACAGTCACGCAATAGAGAGGGAAGGTTCGGTCGGAGAATCGGCCGGAGTTGAATACCTCACTATTCGTGAAGATGGGGAGGGATTCAATGGAAACCGAGAGTGGATTTGAAATCCTTGGGAAGAAGGGAAGAGAATGGCATTTAAAACGGGAGGAAAAACTGTCAAAAATTGGTCACCGTCGCCGGAGAAGGTGACTGGGCACCATCGGAACCCTACCGGAGCAGTAGGGAAGACGACCGGAAAATCGTGGAGGCTATCGGGTCGGTACCCGACCGGAAATAAAACGGGATTGATACTGTGTCATTTTGGGTTTTTAATTTAAATGGATTTGGGCTGTTTGGTTACACGGATAGTAAATTGAAATTGGGTTATGAGGTTAACCGAAACTGGGATAAGATAGGAACCAGGATATTGGAATCTGGTTCTCTGAAATAGACTGAACCGTTTGGTTCAGGGGAGGGGCAGACCGGTTTAGGGTTTTTAGTTCTGAACCAACTAGGTTCAGACCGCAGGTTTTGGAAATTATGAACCGGCCCCAAATGTTTTGAGAAATCCCACTAAGGCCCAAACAGAAAATTAATTAAATATTAATTTTTACAATAATGCCCCTATCTCAAATATGGGTCAAACGAAGTCCAAACGATACAAATGAATAGTCAAAACTTATTATCTCGGACGTTCTAAGTCCAATGGTGGGGTCTGTTTTATGAGACAGAACCCCGAAGGATAAAATACCGTAAAAGTACAAAATGACCATTTTGCCCTTTTTAGTACAAAAGTCCAAATGGAATTCCGCGAAAGCCTAAACCGACTTTCTTCGGCATTCCGGACTCAATGGTAAAGTATAAAATAGTATTTGAAATACTTATGATAGAAAGGCATAAAATTTGATGAATAGCATTTATTCTAAAACGTATTCACTGATATATAGGAAACTCCAAAGGCAAGGGTACACTCACGGATTTCTGAGATAGAATCACGATAGAGGTAAGTAAATTCCCTTTCTCTTCCATATGGTGTTTCCAAGCCAAGTTTATTCTCTTTACTGCCAAACTTGTATCCTTAAAAGTACCTCACGTTATTGCTATCCACAATGCGATATTGTTCTATCTTGTGGACATTGATTGACTGCTATGTCGTTGTCATCATGTGAACCATGCCTTGAAAGGCTTACTGCTATGTCTTTATTGTCTACTATGTCCTTATTGTGAACCATGCCTTGAAAGGCTTACTGCTATGTCTTTACTGAATATATGATATTCCATTTTATACTTCTATGGAATAATGAATAATCATGATATGTTATGAATACGGGATTTGTGCTCAGTCACAATATCCATCCGATGCTTTCTGTATTAACTAGAGACCTAAAGGTCAAGTACATAAATGGACAGGTGGCAGGAATGAATTCCTCGAAGGCTTTCCACCGGCAATTGACTGGCATAAACATTGGCATTTTCATTGCATTCCCATTGGCATTTCATTTACATTTACATTAGCATTTTACCTGAGAACAGAGTAAATGCATCTCCTAAGAATTGGTATGATTACGTTATTGAATAACACTATTCCTTGTGACTTATCTTAAACTGAGAGGACACTCTTCATTGAATTGATTATGATCGGTTTATTGTGGCAGTACTTCTTGTTGTTGTATTGTTGTTGAGAGATTCATGTTGATGGTGTATCCATTACTCCTAATTGAACATTGTGACTTATTATTCATTGGCTTTCATGGCAACTGTTCTCATTGGCTATTACAGCATCTCCTTCCTTATGATTGGCTATCATAATCTTATTCATGGAATTGTATCTTATCGATACCAGTGTCGGAGATCTGTTTTTACTTGCTGAGCTCTCGTAGCTCATTCCACCCCATTTACCCCCATTTCAGGTGATGACGCTGCAAGACCCCAGTAGGAGTCTGAGAGCGTAGGAGGACATTTTTGAGGAGCTGTATCAGTCTATGTCTTAGTTCTCCCATGTATTCACCACCCTCGGGTGCTAGTTACGTTTGGTTCTTATTTTGCTTATGTAGAACCATATTATGTATTGTAAAGACTTCCTGCTAACATTGTGTATTGAAAGACTTCCGCTGATGTACTATTACTGATAAGACTTCCGCTGTTATTGCTTTGAGGATTTTAGTATTTTGCATATTAGTACTATGATACAGGAATGGAAAAAGTAGGGACGGCCTTCGGGTCGGCCCCGCGACACGAGATCCGCATAGGGTGGGTTTCGGGTCGTGACAACTAGGATAGTCGATGTCCCAAAGTGTGAATAATACCTAGAAGGGGGGTTTGACTAGGGAGGTCTTGAATTAAAATTTTCTTTCAAGTTAATTACTATTCTTGGTTTTAAAAAAATGATGACACAATCAACAAAATCACTCAATGTGATTAATCCAACATATATGCCAATCTACCAATGAATTCGTCAAGAATCAACTAAAAATACCAACCTATTCAAACTTCACATAATTGATCAACTAGCTTGATTTTATAGAAATTTTCACAATTCAAGGCAAATCAACTAAGCTATCAATTTTTTATTTCAATCAATTTACTAAATCAAGTTTTTTAATATATCAAATTAATGAACAATTATGGAAAACTCAATTTCTAAAATAAAACTGAAGCATTTCAATTAAGAACATAGTAAATTTAAAAAGATGGAGAGAGAAAGAGAGATTGCAAACTGATTGATGACGGAGAAAACTACCAAGGACAACAATCCTTGGAGTAAAACTCCAAAGCCGGGCCAATGTTCAAGGAAGGAATGCACTATGATGGAATGTGAAATACAACAAATCTACGAATGAGCTAAGTACCTCAAGCTCCATTCTCCCCGATTACGTCTTCAAATTCCCCTCAAATCCTCAAGGTTCTCAAAGCCAAACCTTCAAACAACCAGACTCCTCCATGGTCTCGGACTCCTTCAATCAAGCTACTTAACAATCACGAACCTTAAGACCTTAGTGTTCACCGATCACTCAACACTGAATCCTCATGCTTGAACTCCATCTATCATCAATGGTGAATTTGACGTGAACCAAGGCTCTGTAGATCTGATTTGGATTGTGTGGACGATCTAAATCAATCAATGAAAAAGAGTAGGGATGATGGTGAATGACATGTATGAATGATCTCTCGCAAGAGGTTCAAGATCTATCAACAAATTAACTCTCACAATTTGAGACTCTCACACTTTATTTTTGACTGCTCTAAATCGTATTTTCATCTATTTTCTCAAAGAGCTTGATTCATCCCCAAATGGCTAGAAATCATAATATAAATTTTTTTCACCCAGGGTTTATTAAAATGAACCATCATTCGTTCGAACGAGTACTAATTCGTTCTACTCGTTCGAACGAATGAGGAACAAATATCAAACGAGCACAATTGTGAGGTTTCAACTCTTTGATTGATACAAAACCATCGAATGAATTAAAATGAATGAGAATGAACTTCTCTGTTGTTTGTTTGAATGAGCTAATGCTTCGTTCGAATGAGCAACAAAGAGTTGCTTATTCTTGCTTGCCTTGTGAACTAAATTTTTTCCTTAAGTATTTTTAAAAATGTATTTTAGAAAAATTGGTTCACAACCACAAGTCAATCGCATACATGATGTTATGATAAAAACTATATGCATGTATGATATGAGTGTGTGAGATCCAAATCAAATACAAAAGTCCAATTTACCCTTCGAGAACCAAGTCGACCGGTAGTGATACAAAATAATGTCCCTTGGACGAACTTGGAGAAGAATGGATATTAACGTACTCACTCATCGAACTTAGCCAATTACAATATCGGACCCCATGGTCCTAACGAACTCCTCATTTAGAAATCCGTGACAAAACTACAAAAAAAAAAGTATAAGAATACAATACCAAAATCTATAACCCCCAAAGGGTCAGATAGAAGGAAATTCTATATTTTGACTTAGCATCCTATACTCTTGAAATCACTTAGTACTGCTCAACAAGTGGTAGACCTGTTTCCTGCACAACAAACTCAAGTATACCATGTGAGATCACATCAAAAGAAATATATCAAATAAATCCAACGAGATCACACTATAGATAAGTATCAATGTAAAACAAAGTACAGTAAACATGGAAACCATATGCAATTAAGACAAAACTGAAGCAATACAAAGTGACTTTAATCTATCTCATATATATGCAAAAAAAAAAAAAAAAGTGTATATATTACTCCCCCTCAGTATAAGCTCAATAGAAAATACCCATTTTTGTATAACTCTTCCTTTTTATCACGATGACAAAGGATGTCACACCAAAAAAAAAAAAAAAAGACCATAAGGAAGTAAAATATAACATGATAGGCATGCATAGAGATATAACAGAGTACTGATAGTAATGATCATAGATAGATAAGAGAAATATCAAAGATATCATAGAAAACTAAGTCTATCATCAATCTCAAAAAAAATATACAAGACATCATAGATTGTGTTCTTTGTAAAGTAAAGTGCATCCTACCCAAAAGCCATAAAGCAAGCATCATACAGATTTTATGATTGCCAAAATGAACGATTGCCAAAATGCCACAATGAATGAATGGAGTGTTAGTCATCTCTAGCACAATCTTAGATGAACACTAGTGCAATCGTAAGCTTTTTCATTCTAAGGAGAACAAACCTTCTTTTGAATCTAGTTGCTGAAAACAAACCTTCAAGTTCAGCATCAAGCTATCAACAAGCCAAATAAAAAAATTCACTTGAATTTTTTCCCAAATTGATTTGCAAAAAAAAGAGAGACTCAGTGATTTTCTCAGAGAGAAAGATAGAGAGAAAGAGAGAGACTCAGTGAAACAATTGGACATTAGTTGGATGGCACTATGCTTTTACGCCAAAAAGGTGATTGGTGGGAGCGAGCAAAATCGCTAAAATTTTAGGAAAGACTGTGTCGTCTCAGAATTGCGATAAATATTGCCGAAAAAACTTTACGTCAGTAATATTGAAACATTATTTCTGACCCCCGTATGCATCGGTAATATATACATAATTTTTTAGTCTAACTATATCACCGATATATAATATTCTTATTATCGAAATTTATTATATTTGTAGGTCATATTTAATTATTTTTGTCGGTAGTGATTTAAAACATTTTAAAATTTAAACTTTCATTAATTATAAATCTCATTTTAATGTTTTAATACTTTTTTTTCATTCATCAAATTTTGCAAATAAGAAACAAATAAAATGTATTTTATCAATGAATACAAAATAAAATTAATTTGGATAAATTACACTGACCTCCCTTGAGGTTTCTAACAATTGCAGATGTCACCTCTCTTGTTTATAAAATTACACTACACCCCTTAATTTTTTTAATGTTGGTAACAATCCCCTCATTGCCTTCAAAAGCCGTTAGTGACTCTAATAGAATTTGTTGAGATCATTGATATAACTTTTTTACCCATTTTACCCAAGGACAATATTGCGCTTACAAACACACTAGAAAATGACAATAGTAGCCTTAGCAAAAAATTACAAAATCATCTATATTCAGCTCATAATACTCATCTCCTTCATCTCTTTACCAAACCCATTTCTTCCCTTTCTTTCAATTAGAAAGTCATATAGTGAAATCTAATTTTGAATGTAATGCTTTGGTATTGAAGACCTATAAATTAGTTCTTAAATCCTTAAATTCCCAAATCATTCTTTCCTTTCTTTTAGGTAAGTAATCTCTCAATTCAAGTTAAGGCCCTTTGGCCAAAATCACATTGATTATTAGTAACCCAAAATCTCCTTTTCACAACCCCAAAAATTAATACATGATATATCCAAAATTGAAACCTACAAATACCTCTACTACCTCTACTGATATCATTTAAAACCACCCACAAAGATCACAAAAAAAATTAACGGTACAATGCATATAATATATATATATATACATATAAATTGTATATAATATGAGTGAGCAATATGTGGGTATATATAATCAAATGAATCAAACCAATGAGAGTAATTTGTTTGTATACATATTCAAATCAAAAAATCAAACCATAATATATATATATATATATAATCGTAACGCTATTCTCTTGCCTCAAAAACCCATGTTTCACCACGCCATTACTGGACAAAGTGTCTCATGAGCTCAGCGACACAACTTATGGATGGTTTAGACTTGAAGAATCACCCAAGGCAGCATCGAAGGGACTAAGAAGCCTTTATTGGGACGAATTGGCCGATCAAAAGCTAGGGTTTGATCTTGTGTTACCTAGTTATTGCTGCTCTTTAGAACCTTTGAATAATTTTCTTGTATAGACTTTGCTCTCTGCCCATCTTTCCTTCTCTTTAGAACCTTCATTTCCTCTATTACCATCGATAATTGACTGAAGACATACATTTAATTTGTCACGACCCGAAACCCACCCTACGTGGATTAGAGGCAACGACTGACACTGCCACTCAGAGAAGCCATACAGAATCATAAATTTTTCTTTTCTTCATATCAATAAATCATAAATCATTGAATCATTTAATGCGGAAGCTACACCAATGCAATTCATCTGATCATAAATAGAACTCTAACAACCATCAATCAAATATCTCCAAGTACCATTTCGATCATCATGATTCACTAATCAAGTCTAATATCTCTACCAATGATACAATATTACAAATGCCTATTATTTAGATTAGCCTTATAAAGTACATACTCAAATCAGGACTTGGAGTTCACCTCATCAATATTGCTCACTAGCATGCCACTAGCTCCACTAGTTGTCTCATTTTGTTTCTTCCTTATAGGGCTACCTGAAGAATAGTTATAAATATGAAGTGAGCTAACTTAGCTCAGTGAGTAAACTTCTTGCTCTGCTATGGGTCAAGGTTCGTCCATAAGAAAGATAAAGGACAATAGCAAGTAAAGGATAATATCACAATAGCATGCGAAGGATAGAACATCACAATAGTCAGTCACTAAGTATGTGAATCCATAAAATGACCCGTAGGTCCCAAAGGCACATCACAAGGTAGAATAACAAATCAATAATAGGGATCGGCATGTACAATAAATAGCTATCACAATAACAGGATAACAATTCGAGTCTAAATATAGGCAAGCAAGCATATCATCAATCAAATAATATGTCAACAAATAAACCAAGGACAAGCTCACGAGACGTATCTATAATCAAAGAATACATCATCAACATATCCAAGGATAGGTTTACAAAGCATATCTATGATCCATGAGTGCATCATCAGAATCAATAAACGATATGAGATACTAACAGAACAGATGCTGTCACATATAGGGCCCGACATACCCTCAAAAGTGCTCATCCAAGTCCACCACACTATCAGGCTACTGGATAGCACTAGAGCTTTGTACATATATCATATCCTCTAAGAACTAGGTGTTGGGCATCATTCCCAAACATTGACCTATAGGCCCACAAGCATCAGTGAATCAGGTGGATGTTGTGACTAATCACAACTCCAAGCACTCATAATAATATCATGATCTTCAAAATTTCACAAGTGATGTACATATTTGTGGAATAACAAATTCTCAGTAGTGAGAGGTATAATTTTCCAATATCCAACCAAGGTATAGACATGAACAAGTAATCACATTAGGATTTTGGCAATAAAATTCTCTTCAAGTCCACAAATTAAAACATGCATCAAATTGTGGAAATCAATAATATCAGGTATATATGGAATACAAATTAATAGCATCAAGGAAATAAACTGTGACATAGCTAGAAATACCATATATATGCTAGAGTTCGGGTTTACTTACGTTGAGTTTTTAGCATTACATTGCTATGCAGTTACCATAATAGCTATCCCATAACTTTCTTTTCATTTTTCATTGTTTGGGTGATCCTATAATCACGGATCAAGAATACATGACATAATGAATTAGTGTTCATTCTAATCCCAAACCCAAACTTTGTTATCCAGTGTTTTAAGTTCTCTTAAAATTAGTCTATTCAATTAAAGGTCTTTAAATTCCCTTTTAGGGTTCCTTGGTGCCTTATAACTTATTTGGCCCTTCAAGGGCATGATGGTAATTTACCCTTGTTAACATTCCATATTTCTCCATATACAATTTACATATTCAAACTCTATTTTGAGTCTATTTAGTCCTTATAACATGGTAACTTCATTAAGTCCTAAGGATGTATTCATCTTTTTTCAGTTTGTTACAGGGCCTTATTCTCTTCAAGGGAACGTTACCGTCAAGTCTGAAATATCGAATATAATTAATTTAGATTTTTTTCGGATCTTAATTTGCATTTATGTGGACTTACATTAAGCCTAGGGTAATTTTTGTAATTTTATGTTTTTACGTGTCATATTTTTTTATACTTTATTTGCTAAAATGGACTCTACCATTGAGTCTAAATGATCCAAAATAGTCAAGATGGGCTACTTTTTATATTTAATTGACCCTAGATATCTTTAGGGGTAAAATGATAATTTAATATTTCGCGTGTCTATATTTTTGGGACTTCATTTCACAAAATGGATTTTGCCATTGGGTCCGGAATGTCCCAAAATGTTAAGATATGTATTTTTACAATCATTGGAGCCCAGTTGATCAATTAATTGATCATTGGGACATATTTGAAATTCCTCCAACTTGCCCGTTCGTATTTTTTGGGATTTAATTTTACAAATTAGACTCCACCGTTGAGTCTAGAATGCCAAAAAATATTGGGTTGCACTATTCTTTTATTTTAATCAGCCTTCATTTGGCCTATTTTTGGTCTAAGGGCATTTTGGTCATTTTTCCTATAATTAAAGGAAATTAAAATTAATATCTTATTAATTGCTAAGCCATTTCATAATTAATCAAAACTGTTGGGGTCATTTTATAATTAACTGAAGATTCTGGGGTTCCAATTATAGTTTCAAAAACTAGTGGGGGTTAAAATGTAATTTCTAAAAACCATTGAACCACTTGGTTCACTTAGATTTTAAGTGAACCGGTCCCTAACAATGAAAAACCAACTGGTTCATCCGGTTCAATGCACCATGCTGATGTCATGCTAACGTCAGCCTTAACATTTTATTTTACTTTTAAATTCATTTAACCAAAATGACGTAATTTTGATAAACCATTTTAAAATCCTTTTTAATTCGGTCGAGGCCCGACCCAAATCTAACCCGATCCGAACCCGATCACTATTTATCATCTTCCTCTATAGAGATTTTACTGTTCATCAAAACCCTAGAAATTTCTTAGCCTATTTCGTGGGTTTTCAAGCATCGTTTCTATTTGTTTTCCACCCCAATGCGTTTCTGAAACATCAATGTAGGGTTTAGCATTGGTTTGAGGGCTTAAAATGGGCTTGAAAGCTTTGTTCAAGTTCCATTGCCATTCTAAATAATAGGTTGGTTCATGCTTATTCTTCCATAAAAATCCATGGTTACTTATTCCGTTCCTAAAACCAAGTTGGGTGTTCGGTTGGAGGTGTTCGATTTCAAGACCGTAACCTGTGACTCGGTCCTCTTCCTTTATTTTAGGTCTATTTTCAAAGGGGCTTGGTGTTTTGAGATCCTTGGGACACCTGGTTTTCATCCCAAGTGACATGAACCTATTTCTCTTAGGTCGATTCAGACCCACCTTCAAGGTGGTCGTTAATGGCAGTTCTGATTTTACCTTGTTGTTTGGGCTTAAATTCATGCAAATAAAATTCCTAACATGCATAAAACCTTAAAGGATGTCAACTAAGTTGGGAAGGGTTTGATTCGTATACCTTTTGTTGTTGTTTCTCTTCTCCTTTTTGAAAGATTTAGTTTTTCTCTCTTGTACAGCTTCCTCTTCACAACAAGCTTCCTTCTCTCTCTCGACAATTCTCTCTCTCTACATATCCACCCTTTCCTTTAATCTATAGCTTCTATTGGGGGCGGCAGCTGCACTATAGCCCCCCCTCTTACTTATCAACAAGCTGTAGGCAGCCTACAATGGCCACCCACCTCCTCCACTCATAAACTCACACACACATTTTTCTTACACACATATAGCAACACACACGGCATATATATCTTATTCATACAGCTGTCTATATATATATATATATATATATATATATATATACACATACATACATACATACATACATATACATATACATATATATCCTTACACAAGTCATGCATATATATTTATATATATATATAGCTGCATATAAACATCATATATATATATATTTAGTGGAATATATAGTACAAAGTGCTCATAGCCCAAATGGTATTCTTTTTGGGCTTTAAATGTCTTCCCATTTTGGTCTAGGGTTCAAACCCTTTTGGCCACCTTTTGGCTTCATTTTTAGCCTTTTTTTCTCCTTATGCCTTGTTTGGCATTATTCCATTTCCCTCTTTTGTTATTTTATGGCCTTTATTTTTCTTGGTCTAATTCTCACAATTGTCATTTTATTCCTTAAAGTCTCTAATATGTAAGTTAACGACTTAATTCCCAATAATCGGATCAGGATGTTATATAATTCTCTGGGAGCTTGATAGGTTTGTAACCAACTACAAGAAGCCCTTAATTGATCTATTTATATACATATATTTGCATATATAGAAATAGAAATGATAAAGAGAGGAAGTCTGTAGAGAGAGAAGGGAAAAATGAGACCAACTTTGTAGAGAGAGAGAGAAAGCTCTTAGGTCATTTTTTGATGGAGATGTTAGAGAAAGAATTTGTACAGAATATTTTGTTAACTTTTTAAATATTTAATAATTGTAAGGGTAAATGAGTCATTTTAAATGCTCCATTAATTTTGTTAAATCAAATCGTCTATTAGTGGGTGTAGTATAATTTCAAAAAATAGGAGTGGCATTTACAATTTTCAGAAACATTAAGGGAGGTCAGTGTAATTTACCCAATTAATTTTAGATTACTCATTATTCCATGTTATCGATTGGGTTTTAAATGAAAGTGTAAGTTGGGTCTATATAGTGACTCAAAGATTAAAAAACTTAAAACAAAAATAAAACAAATTTGAAACCTAATTAATTAATTTCAATGACTTATTACTGTGATTTTAATGAGTTGGTCAATGGAAAAAAATAAGAATCTAATCAAATTACTTAATATCTTCATTCATTAGATAATTATTGACTGTAATGTGAAACATGTCAACTTACGTTCATGGAATACCACTTAATAATATAAATATTAACAATATTAACCATATTTTATTCCAGTTTTAGTACTTTACTCATATATAGTCAATTATGATGTATAGATATTTGGCTGATAACATTCTCACTAATTGGATCAACGTGCAATCATTGTTTGTTTATTACATTGAGAGCCTATTTGAGAATCCTCAAATTTGGTTCACTTAAAGTCTAAAGCCTACTCATGTGAATAGGTTTATGCCTAAACAAATCTACATATAAATAGATTCAACACTCTCTTTAGTTTGGTTTTATCATAAATTTATTTCAAGTTCACAAATTTTCATATATTACCAAAATTCTCACAATTACTAAAAAAAAAAGTAATCACCATATGTCATAGTAATACATGTAGATATATTTTAAATAAGGCATATAATGTCACGCCCCGAAACCGAGAAGGCCCGGGAGTAAGGTGAGTATCCCCATTTTTGAGCCACTTTAAGGTGAGATAATTAAATGTAAAACATGTTCACTTACTCTTATTTAAGTTAATTAATCCATTGAAGGCAAATCAAGTGGCAAAAAGTTGGTCTAGAAGCCAAACCAACAAAACGGGAGGAGAGGTGGTCAGTCCCCTCTCCCAGTGTTGATCGGCACTCTGAGAGGGGGTTTTCCCCCTCCTAGTGCCGATAGGCACACACGTGTGCTAGTCAAGCTTGGTCCCCTATTTTGGCCTGTTTGAAAACTTGACTTGTTCACCTCTTTTTCTTGGTTCAACTTGATTTTCAAGGGTCTTAAACATCCAAATTCAATTCATTCAACATTAAATTTATAACCTAACATCCATAGTACAATGAGTCTCATCTTTAACTAACAAGAAACAATTTACAAGATTCAAGCTTCGGACATAAGGTTTCAAAAGAATCAAAAGATGAGTTAAAGAGTTTCATAAGGTTAACATTGTCACATCCCAAAACCCACCCTATGTGTATTAAGGGTATGCGACCGGCCAGTTAGGCACCCATCGTATTTTATGCTTATCAAAATATCGATAGTAATCCTAACCTCAGGCCATTCACTTGTAATTTCCAAGTATGATGCATTCATTAGATGAAAATTAAGTAGCGAAAGTTAAAACAGAGAATGCATACTAACTTGGCAGTGCAACTAGCTATAATTTGTATTTATATATATACACAAGTTAACAAAAAGGTACATCATTGTACGTGTCTACAAAACATCCAAAAATGATGTAGGATACAAAAATGGATTTATCTTCATTAAGACTGCCTAACTAACTTCTTAACCCTCCTTCTTCCTCGCCACTGATGCCTTCACCTGAAAAGTGTTAGAATAATAGAGTGAACTTACACAAGCCCAGTGAGTAACATGGGATTCCTGCCATGGGTTTCAAATCATTTTTGTTTGTATATATATAAAGTGCCTGAATAAATTTAACCATTAAAAATGCATGATGCAATGCAGCTCGAGTGGAACAAAATAGGATAGAACATAACAGAACAAAATGGATAAATCAGATCAACATAGTACAGAACAGGACAAATAATCAAAAGCATATCATCAAATATATCTGAACCTTTCCTAATTGCCCATGAACGGACACTCGTGGGGCCTCTACCCTCTGGGTCAGATCAGAACGGAACAGGACAGAATTGAGTGGAACAGAAACAAAATAAAATGCCAATCAAGCATATGAGCCTTTTCCAGCTGCCCATGAGCGGACACTTATGGGGCCTCTACCCTCTAGGTCATGCTCTAGCATCAGCCAAACCGTTCAATCCTGTAGTGGGCCCAAGAGTAAGACACAACATATCAAAACAGAATCGGAGAACAGACTCCGAACGACATATAACAGAACAGAAAAGACCCGAACAGAATCAGAACAGAACATATTAGAAGGCAGGACAGAACAGAATCATGTCATGTGTAATGCAGTACAAAGAGTATATATTAAAGCATATGCGTTAAAATAGTACAGTATATGAAACAGTATAGTATACGAATCTAGATAGTACAATACATATACACCAAGTCAGGGGTCTGAGTTACTCACAATTCGTTGGGTACAGTTCAAGTCGTCCACTCGTGGCTTAGCCTAACTCTAGGGTCCTATAGCAATGATTATACACACATCAGTCATCAATTAAGGTTGTATTTTACCTATATCACTAACTTAGGGTTTAATTTTGAGAAAATCGATTCCACCATTGGATTCGAAACGTCGAAAAACATTGGGATAGCATTTTTCGGATCTTAATTTCAGCTTTATTTGACTTTTGGCAACACTAGGGGTAAAACGATCATTTTTACCTTTTTATGTGTCTTAATTTTCTCGAGATTCTGTCTCGTAAAACGAACCCTACCATTGGGTCCAGAATGCCCAAAATAATAAATTTACATTATTCTTTTATTTTATTTGGGTACTGGGATTTATTATAATAATTAAATTAAATTAAATTAAATTATTTAAGTATATATTATATATTATTGTCGGTCTTTAGTGTTAACAAGTGCCTTGGTAGCACAGTGGACTAAGTGGGGAGGGTTAAGATCTTCAATGCATAAGGTCACTAGTTCGATTCTGGGGAGCTGCGGCTCCCCACTTTTTTTTTTTTTTTCTAATTAAATCAAACCAAACGATGGACAAAGGGATTTCCTGGGATAGAATATCCCTGTCCCTGTTGTAGTTATTAAATCGCATTTATTATTAGCGTATCCAAACACCCAAAACCCCAATTTAATATTTAACTGAAGAACCCAAAACGGTGTAGCTTACTGCCCTGTTTCTCACTCGGTCGGGGCCCGACCCGACCCGAGAGTCAACCCAACAGAACTGACCTGTTTTCCTTACATTTTTTTCGCCAGTTGCCGGTGTCTTCTCCGGTGCCGGTCACCAGCGCTACAACTATTGTTTCATTTTTTTCTTTTTCTTTTTTTTTTTTAACATCTATTTTTGGTGGTTTTTATACCAAATTAAGCCTAGGAGCCTCAAGACTACATTAGGGGTTGTTTTAAGCTTCAAAAATACCATTTTTGACACACCCACCAAGTTTTTGGCCATGCACCAGTTGTCAAAAAAGGGTTATAAAATGGTCAAGCAATGACCATTTCCCTGATTCAAAGTGCTTTAGAACCCTCGGAACAGCCCCTTTCATTTTTCATTCATAAAACCAAGTTTGGTTTATGATTTCCTACTCTAATCGTTTTGACAGCCATGGTTTTCTCTAACCTTTCTCTACTAAAATTGTTATAAATTTTAACACATGAAATATGCGATAACACGAGCAGATTGAGTAGGGTACTAACCTCAAATGAGATCCTCAAACCTGAAATCCTTCTTCCTCCTAAATGCAGCCGCTACTTTTTTTTTCTCTCTCTCTCTCTCTCTCTATTTCTCTTTCCCTCTCTAGCTGGTTGTTGCCATACGCTCAGTTACACACGTATCTATATATATATATATATATATCAATGTGGATGCTTCTAGAATTTTTACTATGCTAGTACTTATTACAGACACAATATATATATATATATATATATTTAATGGTACAATCTCTACTGTTCCCCCATCCCTCAACTATTCCATAGCAGGTTCTAGATTGTCCTTCCCATCTTTTTTCTTCTACCGAAGTATGGTTGTTGCCCATACCTATGTATTTTATATTCTTTTTGTCACATGTGTGTGTGTGTGTGTGTATATATATATATATATCATCCTCTTGTTATACAATGCACACATACATGCGTATATAAATATATATATATATATATACTTATTATATTAATTCATATACATTTAAATTATACGCAAATATATTTTCCCATATACCAAATCACATAAGTCGGGAACATCGAGTATTTTATTTATTTAAATTTTTGGGGCATTACAAACATCATCCTTTAGCTTCTAGTTTATATATATTTTAGCTACAATAGACATGGTATATCTCCAAAGGAATATACAATCAAAAAGTCTTCCAAAGGTCCATGGCATTCAACTAAACAAACTGGTGATCCTTCCAAAAATAGCTTGATAATGAGTCTTCAACTGATGGTCGTTTCCTTGCCAGCTCCTTCATCTAGTAGGGGTTAGTACACCCAATAGAAGATATCTAAACAAAGGTAAAAAAATGTGTGGTGTCGCGTGTATGCTTGTGCACGTGTAGTGACATCCAAGTGATCATTGAGCATAGTTTAACAATATAGACAAGGAATTTGAAGGATCGTTAACATTCATAAGCCAACACAAGTAAATACTAAAGAGAGAAACATCATTCAAGTCTACTAAATTGTGAGCAAGCTAATTGGAGTTTCATGTTTCATCCAATCATTTCCGATTCTTAAGTTTTCTATTTCAAGCTTTCAAGTTTTCCATTCTCATCATTACAAAGCTATATCATTAACATTTATATCCACAATTCACACCAAATGCGTCAATATGGCTAACCTTTCACAAAATCATGAATAAACACAATTTTCCAACATACATGGTCATAGATTAATTTCTACAAACACTTAGAGTGCAAGAAGCAATTTCATGTATATAGCATGTAAATCAACATTGTCAATCCATCACACAATTCATTTTGCAATCAACTGGAAATGATATTGATAGAAAGATAAGATGAAAGCACGCCAATTTAAAAGAAACAAATATCAAATAATTAAATTTGTAACTCACAAGCAACTCATGAGCCAAATTACATGAATAAGTGTTTCCATAGCATAAGATAAAATGATAGCATGATCCAACTACCTATATACACACTTTATACCAAGGTTTAGAAATCCCTACCTCAATCTCTTGGTGTTTGGATGAAAACCCTAACTTTTCTCTCTTGATTTTGGATAGATTCTTCAAAACCCCCAACTTCAAGCTTGTGATTTGAAGTGTCCAAACCTAAATTCTTGCTCAATCTTCCAAGATTTCTCCACTTGATGAATTTTCAAAATTTTCCCAAGCCCTAACTTTTCCCCTAATTTTTCTCCTTTCTCTCCGTCTCTTTCTATTTTCATGCAACTTTGTGTGTATGTGTGTGTGTGTGTTTGGTATGTGTTTTGGGTGTGTGGGTATGAATTTATAAGGCCAAAAAGCAAGACATGTGGTAAATGTCTCTTTTGTCCCTCCTTATTTCTTCATCCTTCTTTTTATTCCATGCCTTTTTTTTGTCTTTTTACTTAAGTTAAGAACACTTAACTTATTCATTATACACTAACACATCTTAGCTTAAGCACATTCCAACTATATAATTCACCCATGCATTAATTTTCTCTTTTTATTGGCATTACTTTCAACATGTTAAATTTCTTATATTAGAAAATTTTCGGGTCTTTACACATAAGGTTGATATATATATATATATATATATATATTAAGTAAATTCCTTACAAATGATTTTTTTAAAATATAACTAGAACATAATTATTATTATTAATTTTTTTTATATAAATTCTTAAAAGTATAGCACAAATAAAATCTTTTGTACATATATTTTTAAAATATGATGTAAAATGGTACTTCTAACCCACATAATGGGAATAATTACAAAATAGTGGTGGAATTGAAAACATAGAACTGATACCAACGAATGCAAGTGTTGGAAATAGTAACTTATGTCTGATGATTTGAGATGTCAAAAATATTTTAATTAATACCAACGTATAAAACTGCCAAGTTTAGACTAATATTTCTGACACATTAAATCTGCATCGATATTATGTATTTTTTACCGACAATGTATTTGTGTGTCGGTAATAGTAGTTTATTGTCGACGCTATTGGATCGTGTCGGAAATAAGTTTGTCGATTTACTTTCATTAGTCCGACGTTAAATAATTTCATCAAAATAAATTATGTTTAGCAACATTTTTCTTGTCGATGCTGAGTTTTGCATCAATAACAATAGAGTTTCTTGTAGTGTGCTTACAAACAGTATTATATTAGTTGCACATATGTACAATTAAAATGATGGAGCCATATTTATTTGACCCGCAATTTTTATTACTTGAGAACAAAAATTAGAAATGTGGATCATTATTTGATAAAAATTTTTAAAGAATATCTAGAGTATTGAAATTAACTCTTGCTTTTACAAGTACAAAAAAGCAATAATTTTAGGAGGGACCATTCCTGCACTCCACATGTATACTTATACTTTATAAAGTGTATTTTTTACTATTAAACAAATATTTTCTTAGAGTACAATTGTATATGGAGGAGTGTAAATAATTTTTTTCCTAATTTTATTCGTTTCTAAATTATAATTTTAAATAAATGCAATAGAAATCCACATTAAAAATAAAGAAACATATTGTGTATACATAATTGAGGCCAATTTAGGCTCAGTTAATTTAATTATTTCACAGAGTTCAAGCAAATAGTCCTAAATTAATTAATCAAATGTATAACTTAAGATGTATACCAGGTGTTCTTAAAGAAATTGATTCTATGACCGAGTGCCTCAAGTAGAAATTGCAACAATATAAGAAACATGAATAGAACAAAACAAAATCCCAATAAAAGAGAGACACATAATGTATAGTGAAAAAATCTTCATGTAATAAAAAAGTTCACTTTACTGGTAGGGAACAAATCACTAATAATCAATATAAAGACTTTTGGAATTGCCAATACATAATTTAGACGAAAATTTCTCAATAGTTTAAAGACAAATTTTTCCCACATTAATTTCTTTACTTTGTATTTTCATTTATATTTTTAGCGAGAATGAGACATTGCATGATGCCCTGAAAATTAAATAGGGTGAGCCTAAATGTACTCCCATTTGTCTTCATGCACTCCAATTATTATGACTGAAAGAGGAGAATTGCATGACCATAAATGCTCTTCAACTGGAGTGCATTTATTCTCACCTATAAATAATTAAATATCGGAAAATTTTATCATTTTCAGATTGTTTTAAAATTTTATTACTAAAATAAAGTTCTTCTTATGTTATTTATCAAAATAGGGTTATTTTATGAAAGCACCACTAGAAAAAATAACTTTACCAAGTAACGCTTTTTAGGTAATGCTTTTATTACAAATTATTTCTTTAAGTGATGCTTTTATTTAAATGTCTCTTTAAGTACTTGTTTGAAAGAATTAAGTAAAAATGCGGTTTGAATCAAGTTACGGTTTGAATTAGGGGTGTCAATTTTTAACACGACACGATAACACAACTCGAACACGATACAAAGTTAATGGGTTTGGGTTTAGCATAAATGGGTTTGGGTCATAAACGGGTTGACACGTATAACACGATTAATAAACAGGTTGGGTTTGGGTTTTACTAGTGTTAACTCGTTTAACACGACTTAACACGTTTAATTATAAAATATATTATGAGTTAAGGTAATTCATCTCACATCAAATATTTATCAAGGTTTTGAGATTTTTTTATTTATAAAAGAGGTTTCTACTTTGATTTGACCCATATCTAAAGTTATTAAACTTGAAAATTATCTACACATATTAAAAGATAGGTAAACTTTTTTTATTTAAAAAATAAAAAAATTAAAATAAACGGGTTAAGTGTGTCGACACGTGTAACTTGTTTAATAAATGGGTTGGGTTTGGGTTTTGAAAGTTGACACGATTTGTCACGACCCGAGACCCCACCCTATGCGGATCTCGTGTCGCGCACCCGATCCGACGCTGCTTGTCGAACCAAGGGTCTCAACTTGCAACACATCAGTGCTACTAACATGCAATAACTAAATGCGGAAGAAAATAAATAAAAGCTGCATGTAATTTATATCATGTTTTACAAAATGCGGAATACAAAAATTTCTTAATACAACTGTTCATCCCCAAGACGTGGATAACATGGGAGAGCTACAAGACTATCTGTACTGAGTATTACACTTACAACTTCAAAAGTAATGTCCACTGCTATCTAGCTGACTGTTACTGCTACAGCTACTGTTCTTCTACAGCTTCATTTCCTGAAAGGGTTGGTAAGTTTGGGGATGAGCTGATGAAAGCCCAATAAGTAATTCTCCTTTGCTCTGTCATGTGTACATGAATATAGAAAGCATTATCCATAAAAGAACTAGGATAAATGCAGATGTACTAGCCAGTCAATGAATATAGATCTCAATATCAATTGATGAAAAATTCAAATGATAAGGCAATGGAATCTGTCTGACTATAATCAACGCACTCAATATAAGCTGTGAAATCTTATGATCATTCATAACGATATAATATGATCAAACTATGATATCCAATAAGAGATACTGATAACAACAATATGGTTCATTTTAACTGAGGGCTCGGCTACCCTTTGAGCTAGTATTCAGATCCGCTCGAGCTGTATGAATACTACTCTGTGCACACTGTATAAAAATGATCTCTCAGCCAAGCACTAACCCGTCGGTTCAGTACTCGCCTCGCAGATCCCAGTCTAACTGCCATTTTAAATACCACTTTTTATTTCGTTCTCTCGACCCGTAGGTCTAGTAAGCATCAGATGGAGTTTGTGACTGAGCACAAATCCGGCTACAATATAATATATCAAGATCATGCTAAATCCAATAAACAGTAAATACAATAGCACTATCTCAGCAGCGAAATGAAACTGTTGCCTTAACAGGCCAATATAAACTGGGCTACTGAGATCTTGCCCCTTGAGGCCTATGTACAGAGCGTACAGAAATTATGATCAAGATATACAACAGTCAATAAATACTTCCCACAAGATAAAGCAATATCAATGTGGACTTGATAAACGTTCTAGTATACTGGAATACAATAGATAATATAAGAAAAACTGTTGACATGGCTGGGAATGTAACATAAACAGAGATCAGAGATTACTTACTTTTTTACTGTATCTGTCTAGATGGTCAAACCGCCTTCTTCTTGTATTTGGGTATTCCTATGATTCAGGAAACCAATCTCAGTATATATATATATATATATATATATCTGTTTAATTCATTCTATTCATCAAATTTTATGCCTCTTTATTATTTTCATCTCTTTTACTAGAATAGACTTTACTATTGAATCCGGAATATCGAACAAAGTCGATTTAGGCTTTCGCGGAATTCAATTTGGACTTTTGTACTAAAAAGGGGCAAAATGGTCATTTTGCACTTTTACGGGTCTTTTATTTTTTTGGGACCTCGTCTTGCTAAACGGACCTCACCATTGGTCTTAGCAATGTTCGAGATAGTCGAAATACACTATTCATATGTCTAATTTGGACATCGTTACTGAAAAGGGTAAAATGGTCATTTATACTTTTATGCATTTATGGTTCTCACTTCTCGGGACCTCTTTTCAGTAAATCAGACCCCACGGATGAGTTCAGAATACTCAAAATAGTAAAAATTCACTATTCATTCATTTTAATCGGAGTCTGTTTGACTGCTTTTTGACTCAGGGGTATTTTCGTAATTTTTTTAATTAATTAAATATATTAATATTTAATTAATATTTTATTCTGGAGTCAAATCACAATTATTAACAGTTGGGGGGTCAATTTGTAAATTCTGAAAGTTCTAGGTCAATTTGTAATTTAAGAAAACTCTATTCTCACTATGGATAGCCAAACAGTGGCTATCCCTCAAACTTGGAATAGGATATCCCCATCCCCCAAATCAATTTCAATTTCAATTTCTAAAACCTGTAACCAAACACTCCAAATTGAAATTTTAAAACATTTAAAACCTAACACAAAACTACACCGTTTCACTTATTCGTTTAACTCGGTTGGGTCCTGACCCGGATCCAACCCGGATCCGTTTTCTGTTTTAACCCGAAACGCCCCACGACATTCCGGTTGTCTTCCCCATTTCTCCGGTAGGGTTCCGGTGGTAACAGTCACCTTCTCCGGCGACGGCCACCGGATTTCCACCATTTTCACCCCTTTTTAAATGCCATTTCCTTCCTTTCTTCCCCACGATCTCATATCTATCCTCCATTTCCCTCAAAACCTTCCCAATCTTCTCGAATATGGAGGTTAATAGCTCCGGCCGATTCTCTGGTGAGCTGATTTTTCTTAATTTCATGCTCGGTTCTCGACTGTTTTGACTTATTTCTTTTTCTATTTTCTTTCTGCACCTCGTAGGATTATTTTAGGACCATTTAAACAAGGTGTCTTACATAAAATATAGATGGACCCGATTATTATCCCATACCTGTAACTATTGATTTCTCCCTCAACTCTACATTATTTTCATTGATTTTTCTTGCATTAAATTCCTGATTTCATGCTTTATAAAACCCTATGATTTAAACTAAACAAATCATGCTTTAAAATTTAAAACAGAAACAAACCCACTTACCTAAAATTTCTGTTTTTCTCTTTGTGCAGGTTTCTCCTCTCACTTCTGTTCCTCTTGATCCACTTCTGCCGTTTCCCTTTTCAATCCCTTCCTTCTATTTTCCTCTTTAACTCACGGATGTATACACATATATATAGAACACTCACTAACCGACTTCTTTCTCTCTCCTCTTTCTCTCTCTATTCCTCTCCACTTGCAGCCTTCCTTGACCCAACTTTCTGCCCCATTTAATTTTTACTTTTTCTCTTTCTAAGAATGCAGGTTTGCATTCAATTCATGTGGGATATTTGTGTATTATATGTATATAATATATTTACACACACTAACACACATCAACACACACACACA
Organism: Nyssa sinensis; assembly: GCA_008638375.1. NCBI lineage: Eukaryota > Viridiplantae > Streptophyta > Magnoliopsida > Cornales > Nyssaceae > Nyssa > Nyssa sinensis. The sequence goes on from CM018034.1 coordinate 36,010,502, forward strand.
CCTTGGCCGACATACACACTGCACTGACATGTTGTTGCTTGGCAGTTTTCTTTCTTGTTTCTTTTCTTTATCTCTTTTCTTTCTTTTTATATTCCAATACACATACATGCATATATGTATATAATATTCTATATTATAATTATGTATAAATACATAATTTATACCTATCTTATACATATATATACTTTCATATATACATGTATATACCATTTTCTGAGCACATATACATACCTTGATATTTAATGAACTATGCATGTGTATGTACGTATGCATGCATGGGTTGCCTGCATGCACGTTTTCGAGGTAAGGTTCTGAGTTGCTGGGGTACTGCCCGACATTGACTGCTTAACTGTCACTATTCTTTTTCTAAAAACTGTATCGTTCATATGATAAAATGATTTAGAGCTCTAAACAGCTCGGGTACAACTGCTAGTACAATACCTGACCCGGTCTACCTCAGTATAAGTGCCCTATCCCGGGTCGGGATATCACACGATTAGTTAATAGTGTCGGGTTTGGGTTTACACATATTTTCGAATATGTATGCTTTAACACGACCCGAATACGACACGATAACACGAATTGACACCCCTAGTTTGAATAAGTAATTGTGAAAAAGTATTATTTGAATTAAGTTATTTAGTGTTTGGACGAATATATTTGATAAGAATTTAAATGATATTATAGTGTTTAGATCAACTATTAATAAGTATCATTAAGTTACTTTTTAAAAAAATTCTATTGTGACTACTTTTTAAAATAATTCGTTTTGTATTAAATGTGAATTCATTAAGTACAGTTAATAAGTCAAACAAACACATAACAAAATAGAAAAATTCATTTTAAACTTAAAAAAATCATTAAGTACGGTTTATAAATTTGAATTAAATATAACTTAAATCACATTTCAAGTAATGCTTTTAAATGAAAATATCACTTGAAATAATACTTTCATTGATGCTTTCATAAAACAATTTCATTTTAGTAAATAAAATTCATTTAACCCTAATTTTGTATTTAAATTTTTTTAACCCTTCTATCACAATTAACTTGTTAATATTGTAACATTTGAAAATAAATATAATTTTAGTAGTTTAAAAATAATATTATTATAAATTAAAATAAACTATTTTAATATTTAAAAATTAAAAATTTAATTATTTTATCTTTAATTTATAAGTTATCCAATTATAAAAATGCTGTCTCATACCTTTATTTTAAAATAAAATTATACTTAATTAGAAAAAAAGAAATATGTAACATTAATATGAATCAAAAATATATGAAATTGAGGCATAAGGAAGGTTAGCCGTTGTGCAGAGAGTATTCAATAAAATGAAATAAAAAAAAGTCTTTATACTCTCTCTAACGATAGTTAGTGTTATTATTGGAGAGAGAGAGCGAGCGAGAGGTAGAGAGGAACCCACCTCATTTTCGCTTTCTAAAGAGAGAGAGAGAGAAGTGGGTGATAAAGAAGCTCAGAGAAGAAGAAGAAGAAGAAACAGAAGCAAGAGATGATGATGATAAAGAAAGGTCGGCAACCGTAACAACAACAGAAGAAAGATGAGAGGGGTCGTTATTGCATTCACTCTCTTTCTCTCTCCCCTTCTGCTATCCCTGGCGAAGAAGCTCAGTAGTCCCCCTCTCAAAGAAACTTTTTTCATCAGAAAAGCCAAGTGACAGTAGTAAGTAGCTAGTAGTAGTAGCAGCAGCTCAATAGCAGGCAGACCAGCAGCAGTCTGTATCCAGCAGTAATTAGAGAGAGAAACTCACCCAACAGATCTGCCTCTCTCTCTCTCACTTTCTCTCTCTCCAAAATCTTTCTTCTGAGAGAATTTCAGAGACCCCACTTACATAACACAGATAGATTTTTCAAGATTTAGAGATTTCAGAGTTTTGTTCTGTAGAGAGATAAATATACAGAAATATATTTATATCTATATAAAGATTATAATTGTTATCAGAAGAATTAGCAGCTGTGGCTACTACCAGGAGGCTGCCCTCCGATTCTGGTGCTTTTGCAGACTGGGTGGCTTCTTCATCCTCTGGCCGAGCCACCGAAGACCTCTCCTTAGGCTTCAATGCCGGGCCCGCCGCCGGTGGTGCCACTACCGGCGCTGGCGGTGGCGGAATGTGGCCTTCTTCAACGAGGCAAATCAATTATGGCCTTTCTCACGAGATGGGCATGGTGGGTCTCCGCGATCTCTTCGTCGTCGCACCAGCGTCTTCATTCCACCACAACAACCAGCACGAACCCGTCATTTCTGATCCTCACGCAATCAACGTGTCAAATGCTACCACCGCTCTCGGCGTCGGTGTCATCCCTCTCCTCGCCGCCTCTCCGTGTCTCGCTCCTGTTAATATTGGAGTCGAAGATGATTTGTTGAATAACAATCGTAGCAGAAGTAGTGGAATTCAGCTGTGGCAAAATCAACAACCTCAGCAGTCGAATTACCTGAAGAAGCCAATGATTCTTGATCATAACACACCAGCAAATTTGCTACAAAGTGCTGGTGGCGGGATGGGTGGATCGGCCTCCTCTACGGCCAGTACATGCCAAGACTGTGGCAACCAGGCCAAGAAAGATTGCAGCCATCGACGGTGCCGAACTTGCTGCAAAAGTAGAGGTTTTGACTGTGCCACACATGTGAAGAGCACATGGGTTCCGGCAGCTCGCCGCCGCGAGCGTCAGCTCATGACAGCTGCTGGCGCTGCAGCTGGGTCTTCTGGGTCCACTTCTGGTGCTAAGAAACCAAGACTCTCTCAAACTACCACAACCTCACATACTTCTACTTCTAACACTACTCCTCCAAGAAGTTTTGATACTAGTTCAAGTCACCAAGGTTTGATTTCTTTATATTCTTCTATATCTATATATCTATGCTATACCTCATGTTTTGGAAATGTAAAACACAAGTATTTGATAGTTGATGATGCGATTGAATTGGGTCTGTTGAATTATGTGCAGATGCAAGTTTTAAAGAGGTATTGCCGGGCCAAGTACGTGCGCCGGCTATGTTCAAGTGTGTCCGAGTCACCGCCGTGGACGACGGTGAGGACGAATATGCGTATCAGGCCGTCGTGAAGATCGGTGGCCATGTCTTCAAAGGCTTCCTATATGATCAAGGGGTTGAAGCAAGGGATGGGTTTCCTAACATATCTGAGCTACATTTGGGTGGTAGTACTGGTGGTGGTGGTGGTGGGGGAAGGAATGGGGCTTCGTCGTCGTCTCCAATCCTTGACCCGTCCGATGTTTATGCTGCTTCCGGAGGCGGATTTCTTGGAGGTTCAAGCTATGGAAACCCAATAAATTGAGGATTCTTTCTGGGTCTAAGGCCATAGATGCAAAGATTTGGAAGGAATGACATTGTAGTCTAATTTCTCTTCTACTTGCTACTTATTGATAGGGTTTCAGTAAATTTTTCTGGTAGACTTGTATTTTGATTAACCTATATCTTTTATTTTGGTTTCTCAGTTCTTGATTTTCTTGGTCCTCATTTCAATTTGCCCATTTCATTACGCAAAGAGGATCATCATTTGCTAAAAGAGCCATCTTTTCGAACTCACTGTTGGAATAAAAGCTTATTTTAAGTATAAATCAGCTGTCAACAAATTTGAAATGATATAAAATTGTTTGCTATATATATATATATATATATTGTAATTCTTTTTTCTTTTTTCTATTGAATCCTTTTTGTTTATTAGAGTTTAATTTGTTTATTAAAGTTCAAATCAACAGTATAAAGTGTAGTTCATCCATCATCGAGGGACATTTTGGCATGAGCCTTATCTTTATTGTGTTACAATTTTATCTCGCTTCTAAACACTTTTGCACTTATATATTAGATATTTTAAATTATTTGTTACTCAATTTTCTCTTTATAGTACACGTTCTCTAAATTTCTTCAGTTAACTAGTGCAAAAATGATCATTTGTTCATACTTCCCAACATTGTACTGCAACAGTTGAGTCAGTCGTTCATTTCATATAGTTTGGTCAGTTTGGTTCATCATCAACCAGAAATTATGGGGAGTTCCATCATTATTGCGTTGCTTTAGACTTTAGCATGGATTGTAGTTGTAATGTCACATCATTTGCTGCCTGGAGGAGGAAGGGCATTTACATGGATGTCCTTTTCATGCCACTGTGATGCTTATAGGGTTTCTGCAATCTGGGCATATTTACAATATAGCATGCATCCATGAACAGTCGATCTGCTTGCTTATTGCTGCTGTTCTAGTGTAGGAAATTTAATTTTAATATTGAGCTTGTATTTAGCCTTTTATATATTTTAATTACATTTTCATATATAGTTGCCAGTTTTTGTAGACCTCCTTGCTAGATTGTGCAATCTGGGCATTTATTTATTTATTTATTATTTATCTCTCATCTGTTTTGTGTATAAGTGGTGAATGAGAACAACACATTAGTGAAGAGAATACTAAATGGTAATATTTTCATTGTTGTCATCAACACGGCCTTCACATTTCGGCGTACCAGCCAGCGTAATTCCTGCTGAGGGTACTTGTTTGGCTTGTATTGATATTTTTTATTCCTTAAGATGCTGCAGTATCATGTCAACTAACTTTTTGGCCACAATATGGTGTAGAAATGTTGACTAATTTGGATTAAATAATATGTCCTGTCTGTTATCTACTGCATGCTTAGCTTTTCTTTTCTTTTCTTTTTTTCCACCACTGCTTTTGGACTTTTGCATTTCTTAAGAAGAGATGGAATTCCTCATTTTTTTAATATTCTTCATTGAATGTCATTTGGTTGGCCAACATATGCAGGAATCTGTTAGTATGTCTACAATTTGTTTGCTTTTCTTGCTGCATAAGACACATAGAGGACAATATTCACTCCTATCTCTATACTTTGCATATCTATCTTTTTCATGGTCGCATCTAAAACATCTTGGACTTGTGTCAGAATTATATATCGATGAATGTCTGTGTCTGTGTCTGTGTCTGTGCTACATGATTTTTAATGTATGAAAATGTGCTACATGCTTTGTAAAGTAACAAAATGTTTAAAGGTTGAGTCGTATTTGTTTCTATGTATTGTGAATAGAGAATTTCAAGTTACTTAATGTGTAATCTGCTAGCTTCTAATACTTCTATCTTTATTTCTTCCTTTCCTTCCTTCATTAACCATTTTTGGATCTCATGTAAGTCAAATATTTGAAAAACTAATCCAGTTTTTTTTTTCTTTTTTTTTGGAATGTCATGAGGTGGAGGGAGATTAGGGAAGATTTATAAAGTTTGATTGATATAAGGTAAGGGATTACTCTAATCCTTCTATCTTTATTTCTTGCTTTCTTTCCTTCATCAACCGTTTATTAGATCTCATGTAAATCAAATGTTTGAAAAAAACTATCCATTGTATTTTTTCTCTCTTTTTTTTTTTTTGGGGGGGGGGAGGGGGGGATATCATGAGGTGGAGGAATATTAGGGGTTAAATTTATTTATTTATTTATTTTCTTTTTGGGATGGGGGAGGGGAGGGGGGGGTGGGGAGTTGGTTTGGTTTGCAAATGAACACCCACAACTAGATAGTACACATCTGGGGAAGTGACAACCCAATTACATCATTGTACAGCAACTCCTGCAGGACTGGAAGACATCCTTCTGTATAGTCTTCTTTTTCTTTAATTTTTCTTTCTGTATTTTTTTTTTTTTTTGTATAATTTGTATGCGTATTTTTCATGTTGGTGTCCACTAGGTTTGTGTTAGGATATATGTGTTATACCAGCTATATAGTACTGCTATCCATCTGAGTGAAATTCTTAGCTTGTTTTATAATATTGTGGGTTTTGATTCTCCATTTGATTAATGGGTTATTTGCTTTTATTTCTGTAACGTTGATCTAATTCTACAATGGAATATGGATTCTTATTAAAATTAGTCTTGCTTGATGTCATATAAACTATTGCCCAAAAATTAAGTTGTAGTTTAGTACTGATCAGCCTATGAATTAGTTTCCAAAATTTTTCTCTCTTTTTCCAGATCCTTCGAGGAGGGGTTTGACTCTTTCCCTCGTGTTGCAACCAAGAACTTCAAAGAACTGAAGTCAAACATAAAATTCAATAACCAGAAGATATAATATCATCAACTTATATTTGAAACAGGACTTCCGAGTGATGGATGTTTCGTAAATTCAGTGGTTCCGAAATTCATCTATCAGGATCCTCTTAATGAAATAACAAAGAATTCCATGCGCAATTATATCCAACACAATAAACCTACAAAAAATTAGCAACCCATCCCTTCTTATCACTGTTACCTCAGCTGTTTTGTCTTTTCCTTCTCTTTCTCTTTACTTTTTTATTCTGTGCATGCTTTTCCTTTTTCTCCCTCTCTTAGACTTTTGCTTGGCATAAAATTGTCCAGTACTCAAGATGGAAACAGTGCTAATTCCATGTGCTGAATATATATATATATATATATATATATATATTTATTATGTCAGTGTATGACCTTTTCAGTTCGGGTTGTGATACTTATTTTTAAAGTCCATGTGACATTGGATGTGTGTGTGAACAATGAAATTAGGCACAATCTGTAACTCGTGAGGCAAACAAGGTCACTAATTCGAATATGCATCCATGAACTGACTTATTGAAGTTAATGTTGTTAGGTCTTTTTGTTGTAGATATTGGAATTTATGTTGTTAGGACCATTTTGTTGTCTGCAATTTGGACTTGTGGTTCTAGAATACACCTATTAAATATTAATGTGTTGACAATGACTACTGTTTTCTTTGTTCAATATTTAAGATAATAGACAATCAAATGTTGCCATCCCTTTCAATCTTTACAGATGCGATAATATGCCTTAACAGGTGAGGCTTGTCACTCTTCAGGCTCCAGCAGGTTGAATTTGTGTAACTATCTCTTTAATTTGTCATGTTTTTATCACTGTAATGTTTGTTGCCATATGTATGAAGCATCTACAAATTTTCTTTATGTTCATATATATATATATATATATATATATCTTTGTTATAATGTATTTATGTTTTGATTACACATGAACAAGTTGATAGGCTAGGTATCTTATCTGTACAATAGATACTAGTTGAAAGCGGCTGATAAATTGTATATCTGGAGATGTTACCATTCTCTATTCTGATGAAGGAAAGATTAGATTATATATGTGCCTTGCTAGGTTAATTCATGTCCCAAAAATTCCATAAAACTGCTATTTAGGGCATTGTTTATTATTAACATATGATCAGCATCAATTCCTAGATGCAAGTTTTCATTTATCTCTATTCCTTTTCAAGATGATCATTGGTACCTGCACTGTTTATATACATTTTCTACAAAGTTGTTAACAAGTTATATTTCTATATCAAGTTTACTACATTCCCCAAAGTTTAGTTTATGGATCAGGTGCTTTGCATAAATATCACCGTTGATATGTATATTGCAGGATGTAGGAATCTGACTGATGCACCGTTGATTTTTGCCCCCTTTCTGTAGCAAAGATTTCATTTTTTAGTAGGAATATTACATATTAATCTTTATGACAAAATCAGTGTCGGTACTGGTGATGATACTGGATTTGTGTGAGTTCGGTGATAATTGCATTGCATATAGATATATATGCTTGTGCATTATGTCAATATATAGTTATGTCATATTATTGCATGTGATGTAACAAACACCAAATCATTGGATGTTACATAATATGCACACACACCAGAAGTTATTTATAGATATATGCTTGTGCATTGTTTTGGATGTTGAATGACATAAATTATTGGGTACCTTGTAAATAACATCTGATGAATAATAATGTTTGTTTTTGCTTCCTGTGGAGTGGAGGATCACATGCTTCTTGTTTGCACTATCATGTTAAAAGTGATGGCTCCATTTTGGGCAATGGTTTTCCATTTTTAGGGAATGGTTGTCGGAATTTATGTCGTCATATGCTCTATAAAGAATCAAATGCAATCATTCCAGGGGGACTTACTAAAGATATATGCTTAATTCTGTATAAATATAAAAAGCTTATTGTATCTTTTCTCAAGACTCTATTGTATGAACTATCAAGTATTCCAAAGCTAAAATCTTTAATCGTAGATACAAGCTCCTAGTGCCCTATATTTTCTTTTACTAGGTTCCTTCAATTGATTTAATCGTAGAGAGAGAGAGAGAGAGAGAGAGAGAGTATTGATGGTTCTTTATGCTGATACATTGCTTGTGCAGTCATTTTTGTTGAACTACTTTTTTTATAAACGTGTTTTATGTATTTATAAACAATCCTACAAGGGGCAGACCCCAGGAAGGAAGGAAAGAACTAGGCAGTGGCACCCTTACAAAGCAATCTAAGAGCAAGAAAATATAGTATTGCTAAGCCCAGAGGATAAACTAAGTTCCCAATTGGAAAAGGTATTCTCAATGTTTCTCCATAAGATTGATATATCATCACAAACCTTGATCTAGGTTTCTAGCTTTTTGCTTCTTCAAGTTTTAAGGATTGTTGTTATGATTGAATAAAAGGTTATTTTAATCAGCCAAGAACTAACATTATAGTTTGTACGATGCATTGTTATTGTTAAAACAACTTAATAAACATTGTTGGATCCATTCTCTAACAATTTAAATTTTTTTAGCATGATTTAACAGCTACTCCCCAACCCTTGTGTGTGTGTTTTTCAACGTCAAAGTGACCTGTGAACCCCAGAATAACACTCCAAATGTTTTGGGCCCTTGCAACTAGTAGACATCTTCGCTATCTGCATTGAGTTTTGGTTTATGTGGCCACTATCAATGTGGGTGTCCCTAATTAACATTGAAGGTGTGGTTTATACATGCATACATACGTGTATCTAGTACACACACATACATACATGTGTGTGTGTGTGTATTTTGGCCTTTTGGGGGGTGGGTGCAGAATATATAGTATTGTATAAACCAGCAATGTTGTGAATTTTTTTTTTTAATTATCTATACATATTTCTTCAAACATCCATTAGTATTTCAATGTGTTTTTAACCAATGTCCCCACCACCCTCCCCCCAAATAAAACATCTTGGCTCTGTCTCTGTTTGCATGAAGAACTTTCTTCATAGGCTCGCATGATTATCTTTCTTCGCACGGGCAATCTACTTCTGTAGGAGGAGGGAGTTACATTCGCAAGCTCGGAAGATGACCTTCCTTCGGAGGACAACCTACATTTATAGGTTCCCAGGACAACTTACATTTGTAGGTTGATAGATTCGCAGGCCGTTCTTCTTTTGCATATTGATTTTTTGTTGTCGAATTGCTTGACATTACAAATTTAGACCCATATGCACATAGCACGACTAACATTTAAGACATTACACAAGTTATCGCGGCATCACACCCGGCTACTTGGGGGTTGCCATTGTGACATTTTCTCTTATGGCATCTAAACACAAACTAAAAGTAACATATCGAATGATGTGTTAATATTATATTAGTTGTACATGATTTCATGATTTGAAGTGTAATTAATAAAATATGTTACATTAGTTAAGCTTTTACTTTAAATTTTATTTTAAAAGGGTATCATTGCTCATAGAATAAAGTGCCATGCGTCTCCCAATTCACTAACCAAAGGAAGAGGCAAATGGGGAGCCAAATATAGCTTCTATGTTGGGGGAATCAAATTTGGTGGGAATAATTAAAATATAATAAAATATAAGTTGGGAATGATAAAATACATTAAAATATTGAAAATGGATCTCCATTTTGCCTTTTACTTTGAAGTGTATTTTAGTGAAAAGATGCAAATAGATAGGTAAAACATTATTCAGGAGAGGCAAATGGTATTTTGGTTTCCCATTTTGCATTACCCTATGGAGATGCTCTAAGTGAATTTATTCTTTAAATTTTAATGGCTTCATTTAAAATTTACCTAACACTCTAAAAAAAAAAAAACACTCCTAAAAGTAGCTCTGTGGTCGACATATGCCTCTTTTATGAAAGTTAAATCAAGTTGGGTTTATATAAGAAATATTAAAAAATTCACAAAAACCTAATAGTAGCTTCATGTTGTAAAATTAATGATCTATGCAACAAGAGTTAGAGAGACACAGAGAAATCGACACAGAGAATTTACATGGTTCGGAAATGTGTCCTCCGTCCACGGGTGCCACTATCTTTTTCACTCTGTAGAAAATAGGGTTATAATGTATTTATATTGCAACACAGTTAAATCCAAACTCTAATTAGATACATTAAAATTTTCCAATATACCCTTCCCGTCCCCCCAACCTATTATTCGTTATTGGCAACACAACTAGGATTAAGTCACATGGGTATTATGTGATTCGCTACATTCCGCACATAATACCTATATACCTAGTTTCACTTGTTACAAGAATATAAGCCGTATCTCTAATAATCTCTATTTTGGCGAAATATTCAACCCTTTAGAAATTGTCAACAAGTTCTTGTGCCTCCACTTTGAATCAATAGGTTGGGAATGTCTCATTTTAACATGTAGAAACATTGACCAAGTCCAAATAATGCTTCAACTTAGCTGTAGGAATAGGTTTTGTCAACATATCAGCCTCATTCTCTAAAGTGTGAATTTTCTCAAGTATTACTTCACCTGCAGCAATGTCACGCCCCGAATTCCCGACCGAAGCCCGGGGACGCGACTGAACGAAATAAAAGAAGAAAATAAATAGATAGACGGATAAATAAATAAATATTAATTTAACTAATTTAACTAATACATAATTAAATACCGATTTAACTAATATAGATACAAATACAAGTCTATTCCACTAACATAACTATGCATCCGTATATCTCTGTCAATACACATCCATTCCCGTTTTATAAAAATTTCGGCAGAACCTCCTTTGTTTTTCGAGCCTTTTTCCCTCTGATAAACACAATACATCATATATATACAAACAGTCACAATCCATCCTCACTCGATGGCCACAACTTTATCAAAGTTAAATATACATCGCCTACTTATACAATCGAAAATATACAACATATATGTCATTGGGATTAAGCCCGTACATCACAAAATACGCCTCTCGGGCCAAATATCCATCTACAGTCAAGTCTCCTCCACTCGGCTAGACTTCCTTAAGCCTCAGGTGTCGGGAATGTCATCTGAAATATGGTTCCCACGAATGGGTCAGCGCCAACATGCTGGTATGTTACAATACTAATGCAAGGAACAAAATTAAGACGTGGCTTGTGTAAGTGTACATGTATATCTACATGCCTCCCTAATCATGCATACAATATATAATGGCAATGTACAAACTACATCTGTATAAAACCTTATATCACATTCACAAATTCATCAACACAATGCACAGGCAATATGCGTGACACACCCATGCATCTCAATGTCACACCCATGTCTCATGATACGGTCCTTCCCCGCTGGCATGAGTACCGCCACGTATGTCTCCTTTTCGGTGCGCCCCCGATGGAACGGAGTACCAACGGCCGAGTTTTGGGTTTTTCACCACAGGACCTACTGCCCTCATAATGCACCAGCACCTCGTGCTGACCCACACTATGCTTTCAGGGAATCACACTATGCCAATATGCCATGCTTTCATCATGCAACAATACAGTCCAAATGAAACGTCACTTTCAAAAGCATATGCAACATACTTTAAATAATGCATCACAATGAAAATCAAATCACAAGACTTCATCCACAATGGTACGTGTCATACTCAATCAATCCCAACCCTTACGCAATTCCACATATCACAATATCAACAATCCTTCTAAAACATAAATCACATATGATGAGAACTCAAGAAGTAAATCACATTTCCCAAATAATCATAAAGAACACGGAAGCAATTAAACAATCAACTCAAAGAAGCAATAATTCCTATGTGATCTTCTATCAGCAGATAAGCACAAGAAATCATTCAATCAAGATGCATATCAATCCTAATTTAATTCTATTCCTTACTTAGTAAAGTACCATACCTGATCGGGTTATCTCAACCCCAAGAAGTCGTGTCCACTACGTAGTCTAATCAACCAGGTTCATCTTTAGTCCAGGGTTCGGAAGTTGAAGAAAACACACCGGCAGGTTGATCGAGTCGGCCTAACCATTTCAAATCCAGTTTCATCAGCTTCTTCAACCTTTTTCCCTCAAGCAGATGATGATCCTGACGGATTCTGTCCCTTCATCAGCTCATCCATCTTATCATTCCATCCATCAGATATTGAAGAACTTTCCCTTCCTCTCATCAGATTACTGTGCCGAGTCTTCCTAATCAATAACTCCAATTTCTACAAGCAAAGTTAAAACCCAACAACATTCAGAACATCTCCGTGAACAGCCCCTGTTCTATCACTATTAGCAGCAGAACAGAGAAACCCATCTCAGCCGCAACCTCACAACCCCGCAACCGTTTCTCAAACCCCAATGATCTTCCCAACAAATTGACACATAAAATCCCCTAACCAACCTGCCCAATAATCCCACAACCGCTGCTCCAACACGCACAATTCATAACGACAGCCCACCGCAACAACAAACAGCCCATCACAACAGCACATCTCTCTTCCTCCACCTCAACACGTAACCAACACCACTGCCAAACGATTGTTGCCCAAACCCGAAACCTCCTCTGCACCACATAAGGTCCAACGATCACCTTTAAACACGACCGGGTCACAAATCCGACCTGCTCTACGTCAAACCCAAACAACCATACACAGAACCGCAACATCCTCATTCACCCTTTAATACACCCAATTCCTAACAATGGTCCATCATAACAACAAACAATTCATCAACAAACCGGGCAATGCTTCGTGGACAAAGCCGTAGCTCTTTACTCAGTTCTGAACCATCCCACAAAAAAACCCGAACATCCATACACAAATCCAAGCCGTATATAAAAAAAAAAAACCCTTCATCCAAACCAAACTGAGTGCAAGGAGGACCGTGCCTAACACAAGGAACAACCCAAAACCTCTGCCGCAACGTCGTCATCGCAACACACACACATATACATACAACCAACACAATCCATTCTCCTGTTCCACGCTGCTACCTACTGCCAATTCTTCTCCCATCGTCTCCTTCAATCTTTATCACAGACAAAACCGTAATAGCAGAAGACAGGAGAGGAAGACACTCACAGTGACAGTATTCTGATATGCCATCCTGCGACTCCAATTGAGTTCTTGACATTGACAACGACCCAATTTTCTCGAGACCCAACAACCATTCACGCAACCCTCTGCACCGCTACATAATCAATTCCAACTGCATCAAAAATCCACCATCTGAACAAGAGATTCAACAACCGTTTTATATCCAGCACCGTCACACACACCCATATTCATATTGATCTGCTGAAATTTTTATAAAACGGGAATGGATGTGTATTGACAGAGATATACGGATGCATAGTTATGTTAGTGGAATAGACTTGTATTTGTATCTATATTAGTTAAATCGGTATTTAATTATGTATTAGTTAAATTAGTTAAATTGGTATTTATTTATTTATCCGTCTATCTATTTATTTTCTTCTTTTGTTTCGTTCAGTCGCGTCCCCGAGTTCGGTCGGGAATTCGGGGCGTGACAAGATGGTATCAGAGCTGAGTGAAGAGCTACGGCTTTGTCCACGAAGCATTGCCCGGTTTGTTGATGAATTGTTTGTTGTTATGATGGACCATTGTTAGGAATTGGGTGTATTAAAGGGTGAATGAGAATGTTGCGGTTTTGTGTATGGTTGTTTGGGTTTGACGTAGAGCGTCGGATTTGTGACCCGGTCGTGTTTAAAGGTGATCGTTGGACCTTATGTGGTGCGGAGGAGGTTTCGGGTTTGGGCAACAATCGTTTGGCAGTGGTGTTGGTTACGTGTTGAGGTGGAGGAAGAGAGATGTGCTGTTGTGATGGGCTGTTTGTTGTTGCGGTGGGCTGTCGTTATGAATTGTGCGTGTTGGAGCAGCGGTTGTGGGATTATTGGGCAGGTTGGTTAGGGGATTTTATGTGTCAATTTGTTGGGAAGATCATTGGGGTTTGAGAAACGGTTGCGGGGTTGTGAGGTTGCGGCTGAGATGGGTTTCTCTGTTCTGCTGCTAATGGTGATAGAACAGGGGCTGTTCACGGAGATGTTCTGAATGTTGTTGGGTTTTAACTTTGCTTGTAGAAATTGGAGTTATTGATTAGGAAGACTCGGCACAGTAATCTGATGAGAGGAAGGGAAAGTTCTTCAATATCTGATGGATGGAATGATAAGATGGATGAGATGATGAAGGGACAGAATCCGTCAGGATCATCGTCTGCTTGAAGGAAAAAGGTTGAAGAAGCTGATGAAACTGGATTTGAAATGGTTGGCCGACTCGATCAACCTGCCGGTGTGTTTTCTTCAACTTCCGAACCCTGGACTAAAGATGAACTTGGTTGATTAGACTACGTAGTGGACACGACTTCTTGGGGTTGAGATAACCCGATCAGGTATGGTACTTTACTAAGTAAGGAATAGAATTAAATTAGGATTGATATGCATCTTGATTGAATGATTTATTGTGCTTATCTGCTGATAGAAGATCACATAGGAATTATTGCTTCTTTGAGTTGATTGTTTAATTGCTTCCGTGTTCTTTATGATTATTTGGGAAATGTGATTTACTTCTTGAGTTCTCATCATATGTGATTTATGTTTTAGAAGGATTGTTGATATTGTGATATGTGGAATTGCGTAAGGGTTGGGATTGATTGAGTATGACACGTACCATTGTGGATGAAGTCTTGTGATTTGATTTTCATTGTGATGCATTATTTAAAGTATGTTGCATATGCTTTTGAAAGTGACGTTTCATTTGGACTGTATTGTTGCATGATGAAAGCATGGCATATTGGCATAGTGTGATTCCCTGAAAGCATAGTGTGGGTCAGCACGAGGTGCTGGTGCATTATGAGGGCGTAGGTCCTGTGGTGAAAAACCCAAAACTCGGCCGTTGGTACTCCGTTCCATCGGGGGCACACCGAAAAGGAGACATACGTGGCGGTACTCATGCCAGTGGGGAAGGACCGTATCATGAGACATGGGTGTGACATTGAGATGCATGGGTGTGTCACGCATATTGCCTGTGCATTGTGTTGATGAATTTGTGAATGTGATATAAGGTTTTATACAGATGTAGTTTGTACATTGCCATTATATATTGTATGCATGATTAGGGAGGCATGTAGATATACATGTACACTTGCACAAGCCACGTCTTAATTTTGTTCCTTGCATTAGTATTGTACCATACCAGCATGTTGGCGCTGACCCATTCGTGGGAACCATATTTCAGATGACATTCCCGACACCTGAGGCTTAAGGAAGTCTAGCCGAGTGGAAGAGACTTGACTGTAGATGGATATTTGGCCCGAGAGGCATATTTTGTGATGTACGGGCTTAAGCCCAATGACATATATGTTGTATATTTTCGATTGTATAAGTAGGCGATGTATATTTAACTTTGATAAAGTTGTGGCCATCGAGTGAGGATGGATTGTGACTGTTTGTATATATATGATGTATTGTGTTTATCAGGGGGAAAAAGGCTCGAAAAACAAAGGAGGTTCTGCCGAAATTTTTATAAAACGGGAATGGATGTGTATTGACAGAGATATACGGATGCATAGTTATGTTAGTGGAATAGACTTGTATTTGTATCTATATTAGTTAAATCGGTATTTAATTATGTATTAGTTAAATTGGTATTTATTTATTTATCTGTCTATCTATTTATTTTCTTCTTTTGTTTCGTTCAGTCGCGTCCTCGGGTTCGATCGCGACTTCGTTAGATTTCGGGGCGTGACAAGCAATAAACTCGTTAATTCAGTGAAACCTCACATTTATATGTTTTGTTCCAGTATGGTAGACGTAATGCTTTTCTAAGTATATGGCACTCTAACTATCACAATGCAGATAAACTCCACCTTGCTTTAAACCAAGCTCTTTTTTTTCTTAGTTGACAAGAAATACAAACAAGAAAACTAGCTGCCTCTAGCAAACACAGTTTTGGGGCCATGTCAGCTGCCACAACATTTCTTAGTTAGACTAGCAATGTTTCGATCACCACCAGTTTTTCCTTCTAACCTCTCCCATGTTGGCCAAGATATCAACACATTTTTTCCCTTCTCTCAACGTGTGCTTGAAGAAGCATTTCTTGAACCTTTTAGACAGGTTTCTACAATCCTTTACCAGCGTGTCACAGTGGGTGTGGTCCTCTTCCAGATTGAGGAGGAGGGTGACTACAGGTTTGCAGTCAGATTCCACAATAGCAAGCTCGGTGTTTCTCTTGGAGGCAAGGTCCAGGGCTTCTCTCATCACCCAGAGTTCATCCATTATGCTATTGTAGGTATCAATATGCCCGTAGGCACTCCAAAGCCAATTGCCAATTTCATCTCTAGCAATGGCTCCAAAACCAGTCGATCCCGGGTTACCTTTCGCATTCCCATCTGTGTTGATTTTAATGAAGCCTGCTAAAGGAAAGGACCCACCAATTAGCAAGTTAGAGGGTAAAAGGGGAGCAAGAGTCATACCTTGGAAAGCTTTCGACGTCATTCTAGCCTACTTTCACACTTTAGTAATTATCGTGTTAGGGTCAAAGGGGGAATGGTCGAAAATGGCTTTGTTCCTTCCCTTCTAGATCTACCATAAAGCTATAATGAAGACTGTGAACCATGGGGTCCCTATCATGCATTAGGTTGTTTTAATATTGTCCACAATCCATTCCTCTAGCTCTTGCTGGCGCTGAGCTTGGAAATGGGTGGGCCTTATTAAACTCAACCACATTACTTGGACCAAATAGCAATCCCGAAGGCAATGACTTGTAGTTTCAATGTTTTGCTTGCAAATGGGGCATGTTGGATCAAGGATTATGCCCTTTTGTGTTTGTGGCTTTTCATTAAAATCCTTTTATAGAGAATAGTCCATAAAAGGGATTTAGGTCTGTTTGGCTACGCGGTTAGAGGCGTTGATTTAATAACCACGGTTGGAACATGATAACCTATCTCAGTTCTATGGCCTTGTCTGCTAAAATCAAAAAAAATAAAGGGGAGCCACAGCTCCCCAGGTTCGAAACAGAGACTTCTCACTGCATCGAAGAACCTAAATGCCAAGCATGTGCCACCGTGGCACTTGTGATATAAATTGAATAATATAAAATATATTAGTAAATAAATTAATTTAATTATAGTAAAATGTTTCGTTACCCAAATAAAATAAAAGTGTAGTGTATTTTGACTTTTTCCAATGTTCTAGACCCAACGGCGAGGTCTATTTTATGAGACGAAATCCCAAAAATTAAGACACGTGAAATATAAAATTACTATTTTACCCTTAATGATGCTCAAAGCTAAATAGAAGTCCGAGAGTGTCTAAATTGACTTTCTTCGACGTTTTGGACTCAACGATGAGGTCCATATTATCAAAATAAGTGCTGAAAAATAAGACACGTGAAAATGCAAATTTATTAAATTACTCCTATGAGTTCAACTTGTCTACGAATAGTCTGATTTAAAGGAAATAAGGCCTATCCTAGCAAATTAGGATTCACTCGGTCTAAAAGTAAATTAAAAACACCAAATAGGTGGCAATTTAAGTTAAATGTGGAATTAATTAGATTCTTCATAAATTGTTCTTAAGAACTAGAAGGGAAAGGGAAAGGCACACCAGTAACGCCAACCCCGAGAATCAAGGTGAGTAATCCCGTACTTTGAAGTGGAGGTTTTAACGCCATGATTCCTGAAGTGTTTTAAATTTAAATTCTTGTATTTACATGACTCATGTTTCAAATGTGCTATTTGTCTCCATTTTTAAATACTATCTTGACATGCAAGTGAGCTTATTTGAATGCTAACAGTTTATAAATTCGTACCGCAGCATGTCTATTTTAAATTCAAAATTTGTATTAAATACCTCTCTAAAAGTAAATATTTTTTATTCTAGCCATGTTTTAAATATTCATGAATGATGTGATTAAGGGTTCTGAAAGTTATGTTTCAAATGTCCCTGAACGTTTTGTTTTAAGTATTTTGAAAGTTATGTCTTAATGTTCCTAGATTTTATGTTCCAAGTATTCTAAAAGCTTTGTTAAAGTACTTTTGAAAGTTCTGTTTAAATTCTCTAGAAAAGCATCTATTTGAAAAGAAATGTTTTAAATGCTTCCTGTTTGCAAACTGGTAATGTAAGATAATTGTGCATAAGTACTACAAGCTATTGAGACCCTATGGGACTCAAAATCCTATAAATGTCCGGTAGAAGGTTTATTCCCTAGGCATGAGATATCTCTACTGATCTGTTAAGCTTAGGGTCCAGTTCGAAACAGATTCTTCTGTTAAAAAGAAAAAACAAGTATGGCACTAAATAGTAATAGGTTTTTGAACCCCCATTTACGTGAAAATGGTTTTTAAATGGCTCCGCTTTTAAAATGATAAAGGGTCATACCCTCCTGTTTTCAAGAAAATAGTTTTTGTCCTCCTATTTATAAGAAAATGATTTTTATCCTCCTGTTCACAAGAAAATGATTTTATCATCCTATTAACACATAAAGGATTTAAATTCCCTTGGCCACCAAATGGCCATACTGTACATGTTTACAAGATTTCTACTGCATATTAAATGCTTTACTCGAATACTTTAAATGCTTCGTGTTACAAGTTTTTGAAGATTCTTGTACTCTGTATTCGTGAAATAACTGTTTTACTAGAATGCCTTGAATGCATCGTGTTTCATGTTTTAAAGATTCGTGTATCCTATATTTGATAAAATAAGTGCCCAGCCTGGATGCCTTGAATGCTTTATACTATTATTTTAAGATTCATGTATTTTGTATCTGAAGTGTACGAGAAATTGGTAGTCACTGTTTTATGAACTTTCTTATACCTAACCCAATACCAGTTGAAAACCCATGACAAGATACTAGAATTACTCACGAGCTTTTCATAAAGCTCACATGGATTTGTTACCCATGACTCTTTCAGGTAATGAAGATGATTGGGAGCCTTGCCCGTACTAAGGAAGGGCGTCGGGTGGTCCGTACTTTAAATTAGCATTTTTGAGGATGATAGGACCGATAGTTGGTCAATTTTTTTGTAACATTCAATTTTTGACAAATTATGTAATTAAGTCCCTAAGGACAATGACCATGTAATATTTTTAACTTTTAAAAATTTGGCAAGCTCTGTATGTTTATAAATTATACCATTCTATGAGTGGCAGTTCCGTACAGATGTGTGGAAAGAAAAAAAAATATTTTCACGCTTTCGCAAAATATATTCAAGTCCACACCGGCATCCGACACCGCCGCTTCTAGCCCACCCACCAGCCCCTGGGCCAAAGGGTGGCGGTCGCGTCTCCGTAATCCGTATAGACCGGGTCGCGGGTCGTGACAGAAGTACTAGTAGTGTTTGGAGAATAAAGCAGGCGTGGAGATAAAATAAGGGAGAATTGAAAATTTTAGTTCAATAGAGGAAAGAAGAAGAAAAAAAAGTAGCTAAATATTACAGAGTCTGTAATCCAAATATGTTATAAGAGAAAACAATAAAGAACTTTTTATAGTAGGGTTAACAAAAAATCAAAGTACTAAACTACCCTTAATGAGGCTAACTAATAATTTATAAAAATACTACCCTAACACCCACTCTCTTTAAACTCATGATGTGACTGAAAAGAGTATCAAGAGTTTGTCATGTAGAAAATGGAAGCACTTAACCGTATGAGACTTCATAGAGAAGTCGGCCAACTGCAAAGTAGAAAGAAGAATCGAAATAGAAATTGTGCCAAGTTGAAGATGGTGACGCACAAAATGACAATCAATCTCAATATGCTTAGTACGTTCGTGGAAGACAGAATTGTGTGCAATCTAAATGGCACTCTTGTTATCACAATAAATGGAAAAAAGAACGGACAAAGTAATGCCAAGATCAACAAGAAACCAGCGTAACCTGTCATGCCCCGAATTTCTGCGAACCCAAGGTGTGAGCGGAAACGAAATAATAAAAGAAAATAAAAGATAATTTAACGGATTCAATTAAACAGACATTCAATTCTTCAACATATAAACACGTAAAATACATTCGATAGACATATTGTCCACATCAGTTGGACTTAAACCCTTACATCTTAAAACGTGCCCCAAGGGCCAAATACACTTCTAAATCCTTTTCCCTTCTTTTTGTCAAGATATCATCAAATCTCATGTAGCAGGGCCGTCATCTATAATATGATATCCCACGAATAAGTCAGCTCAACTGCTGGTATAATACAATGCTAATACAAGGAACAAAATTAAGGCGTGGCATGTGCAAGTGTACATTTATATCTACATGTCTTCCAACTCATCAACACTATGCAATAGAAATATGAGTGACACACCCATGCAACTCTGTGACACACCCATGCAACTCTATGCCACACCCATGTCTCGGTTTCACGGATCACCCCTGATAATCACTCGAGTACCACACCTGTTTCATGGACCGCTCTCGTCGGATCAAACAGGCACTGATACACTGGCCAAATTTTGGGTTTTTCACCACATGATCTACACCCTCATAATGCATAGCACCATATACTCAACCCACACTATGTTTTCAAGGAATCACACCATGCCAATATGCTTTGATTCCACCATGCAACAATGTAATCTCGTCGAAGCCTTTCATCCATACATGAAGCATGCTTTAAACAATAACATTATATTTAGAACAGTAATGGCATTTGAAACACATGATTTCTTCCACATGTATGCATGCTATTCACAATTAATTTAAACACGTACTCAAATCACACATTCACAATCTTAGCAACTCTCTAAGAACATAAATCATGTACAACACTCATATATGGAACAAATCATAACTCTAAAGAACAACAAAGAACACCCAAACACATAAACAATCAACTCTACGTTTTGTCTCAAAGCAACCTTTCCTTATGTGATATTCTAGTATCAAATAAATATATGATTCAATCAATCAACATGTAAATTATTCCTAAAGTTAATCATATTCCTTACTTAGCAAAATATCATACCGGATGGGTTTGTCTCAAACTTAAGAAATCATGCTCGCGATGTAGCTGAACTAACAGTGATAATGTAGAAGGTCAAACCGCCTTCTCCTTGTTTTTCAGTGTCCCTAAAATCATGAAATGTAACTCAGTCTATTGCTACTTGAATTATGCTATTCATCAAATTTTATGTCTTTATTTCATGAGTTTCTATTTTGCTAAAATAAACTCTACCATTGAATTCGGAATGTCAAAGAAATTCGGTTTAGGCTTTCGCGGAATTCAATTTGGACATTTATACTAAAAAGGGCAAAACGATCATTTTGCACTTTTACGAGTTCTTGCTTCTCAAGGCCTCTTTTCATAAATCAGAATCCACCATTGAGTCTGGAATGTTCGAAATAATAAAAATCCACTATTCTTTTATTTTAATCGGAGTTCGTTTGACTACTCTTTGACTTAGGGGCATCTTGGTCATTTAATATTTTCACGCGTCACGTTTTTTGGTACTTCGTTTGTTAATACGGACCTCACCGTTGAGTTCAAAGTGTCCGGCATAGTTAAATTGGACTATCTTTTATGTTTAATTAGCCTTAGGTATCATTAGGGGCAGAACAATCATTTACCATTTGCGTGTCTTTATTTCTCGGGACTCACTCTCCCAAATTGGACTCCACCATTGAGTCCGAAATGCCCAAAATAGTAAAAATACACTATTCATTTATTTATTTTGGGCTTCTTTTGACTTATTTAATGTCCAAGGGTAAAATAGTCTTTTTACCCAATTAATAAAATAATAAAATAAATTATTTTATTATTTTCCAAGGGTGTATTTGCATAAAAATTCCAAGAATTGGGATAGAACATAATTATGCAAAACAGTTGGGGTCACAGTACAATTTAACAAAGTTTCGGTTTGAACCAGTGGGTTTTATACTTAAAACCCTAAACCGGTCCAATTATCCACTGAACCAGCCGGTTCAGGTTCCTTTAGAAAATCGGAATACAATAAAACCCTTAATCCCCTTATCCATGGTCTGGGCTATCCTCAAACCAATTTCATTTTTTTGTGGCCGTAACCAAACAGCCATAATTCAGATTTAAAATAAAACCTATTTCTCCCAAAACGACGTCATCCCACTAAGGCAGTGGCACGTCCGTGAGTGGACACGTGTCCGAGTCGACGCAGTAGGTTTGAGCGAGTTGGGCGAGTCGACTCGTTGTCTTCTCCATCACGCAGGGCCACTGTTGCCCTAGTTACAGTTTTCAAACTTTTTCAATTTCGTGACTTTTCAAGATGTCTCTCCTTTGTGTTTTGAGTGGTCTCGACTACTGAAGGTCTAGGAATCCTTTCTGCATTCGTTTGAGAGCTCAAATTGAGCTCTATGGGCTATGGTAAATTGGATAGCTTCGGTCTGCAAGTGGTTCATAAATGGTCATTTCACCACCATTTCTTGCGCGGTTTAGTTTGTCACGACCGTAGTGACATGGGCTTTCGTTCCTCATTCCAAAATCAAGGTTCAGGGCCTATTTCAAAAATCTGGGTTTCAAACCCGAGACCTTTAAATTCAAATTCTAGGCTTTCTTTAGTGTTTTTAGGTCACGATCTGGGTATTCTTGAATGCTTATGAGGTCTGTTTGAGGTTCTGAGTGTCAAAATTTGGTTTCTTGCAGGTCATCTCAGACCTGTTATCACAAGGTGCATCAATGGCGTCCTGGAAATGGTTTGTGGTTCTAGGTCTCATTTTCATGCTTCAATCAGGATTTCTTATTCTAAACATTACGCATGCAGTTAATAGGGCTCAACAACACCAAAAACAGTACCAAAATTTAAACAAAAAAAATCAAACAGTTGAGGCTTATACCTCTTCAACAGTTAACTCCTCTCTTCTTGGCTCCCACTTCTGAGTTTTCCAGACCTCCACAGCTTCTCACTTTGCTTCCTCCCTTTCTGTTTCTACTCTCTCTCCAACTAAAACGTATACACACCTATATACAGTATCACAACCCTCTCTCTCTCTCTCTCTCTCTTACTCTATATCAGACCTGCACACACACTCAACACCCTACCTACTTTGTACACTCACACACTCCACCTCTTGCACACACACACTCACACGCAACATATACATATATATATATATATATATATATATATATATATATTATATCTAAGACACACACACCGGCACACACAAGCTGACACACACATTCCCACACGCAGTGGCACACTGCCACCTTTTTCCTTTCTTTCTCTTTACATGTATATATACTTTTAAATTACTTATATACATATACATATATACTATACATTATGTCACATGTATTTATACATATACACACATATATAACATCCCTTTATACAAGTGTATATATATATCTATATTTGTGCATATAAATCTATTTATAATAGCGTATACATACACTTATTTTAGATATACTACCTGTCCGTGAAATATGCACGTGCATTGAAATGCATGCACACATGCATCACGAGACTCAGTCTCGGGTTGCCCGGGTGTCGCCCGATATTGGCTGTATAAAATAAACTGTTGTCATTCCCACAATCGCTCAGTCTATAAAATGTCATAATATAAAGCTTCACTGCTCGGGTTACAACTGGTGTTACATTATTCGACTCGGTCTACCTCGATTTCTGTGTCATATTTGGAAAATGAAAATTCACTCTAAATTTTTAGGTCTCTACATCTTCCCCCCTTAAAGAAATTTCGTCCCTAAATTTAAAAAGATGTATCTCCTCGACAAAATAACAAAAGATCAACTCAAAATGCATTGTAACATGGAGACGTGCAGCCTTACCTATAGGTCCTTCACCTCTCCCTTTGTCAGGCGATGTGGAATGCATTACGCTCTCCCCTGAAAGGAACCTCGTCCACTTGGGCGAGCGTGCAGCGGTGTGCAGACATCTCCACACTCCCTGCTATGGTGTGGTTCTGATCCCATCTGTAACGGCCCACTCCACATGGCACAACGCATAAAGAAATCCCCAAACATGTTGGCTTATCTATGCCAATTTTCCAAATCCGTCCAAGTATCATAACCCACCTCAATAATGTAACATAAAATAAAATTCTCAATGCTCACAAAGACACCTTAAAGTCTCACACACATGTGATGACCCTCTAACTAACCTCAACTTCAGCTATATAATCGCCTAGTAATTTATCACTATAGCATCAATATATCCCCTGTACTTCAATGTAATCTGATAACCCAATATCCTCCAAGTACTATAATCATCCACAAGACATCAATAACATAATCTTAAAGTAAAGCCATCATCGTCCACCCTAGTCCATATATAACCGAGACTAAGGGTCACGCGTTAATAAAGATTAGCCTATTCATTTCAAGCATACATATGTTAACTAGATATTCGAATGAAGCCAATGTAGTGTATGCATTCCAAATATGAAATTTAAAAAACATATCTAGGTTCAAGGAAAACAAAACATTAGAGGAGGTAAAATAAAAAGCTATCTCAATTTCTTTTAAGGTTATTCCAATTCATCATCGTTCTAGTCAATATATTAAATAAAGTCTCCTAACAATTGAGATTCTTAGTGAAACTCTTCATCAATTTAACTCATGAATACACATCAATCCATACACACATGTATCGAAACACACATACATATAAGCACATTTAAGCATACTCTTATACATGTATTAATAATAATCAATCTGTATAAAAATCATCGTCGTAGTGCTATAACGGGCACTAAACTAGCGTGCATATATAAAATCAACCAGCAACATTCAATAGCTAACACGTAGCCTACAATATCAACACCCAAATATAAGATTCATCCCAAGAATATACACATACATAAACAAGTATACTACCCGCTATATAGGTAACTAGGTATACACACAACCCTATGGATATTCAGGCTTATAGTCTATCTCACAAACAACAAGCACATAATCTACCTCTTAATTTCACTCGATCTACTGCATAGATATAAGCGTCTAGTCTCAATTCATCAATAATCAAGCATACCATATATCGTATAAAGTTTTCACACACTAATGTAACAAGTACTCATCTAATCACGTACTCCAGACCAGTCCAATCAACTTAAAGTACAACCCTTCCTAACTCATAATAAATTCAATCTTAAAAGGATCCACTAACACCCCATGAAATGAAGAAACTATCTCCCTCAGGAGTACTCACCGTCACTCCCCTCCCTTTGTAGCAGTCTATACTCGCCCAAAATGCAAATAACCAATCCAACCCCAAAATAACATCAAAACCAGACATATCAAGCAAAATGAAGTCAAAATAAAGAATGCGATCAGCTATCTCTATCGAGTAACCTCTACAGATCTTTGTCAGTATTAGACAACCCCCAACTGGGGTGTCAACAAGCAATGGTGGATCTAACCAATCTACGTCCAATACCAATGTCATGGCAAGTATGGTAGATATGGAAGAATGAGATGCACCCTAGTCTATCAGTATGCTGGTTTATGAACTAAATACAAGGAAGGTACCTTGAATCACAGAAGGTCCAGAAGTAGATGTTTCTGGTGTGGCTACTGCATAAACATGACTCTCTGCAGTCTGATCTTGCCTACCACTCCCTCTCTGTCCCTGCTGGTCACCACCCCCCTGACTGGGAATCCCAATGCTCAATTCTGTAGATGTGGGCTGAAAATATAGTGTCGGAGGTCCATGGTCTAACTGTGGCTGTGGCAGAGGCACCTGAGTATACTAATACTAATGTGGCCTCTGTGAGCTCTGTGAAGTCTGTCCCTGAGGACAGTTGGCCCTTTCATGGCCCGTCTAGTGGCAGGTATAACAAAGCTGGGGTGCCCTCCACTCCTAACCCTGTACAGGTGGTAGGAGTAATCCCTGGCTAGATCCAACCCCTTGTCCCCAACTGTAGTCCCTCTGAGGGCAAGTGGCTATCTTGTGGCCAGGCTGCCTACACCGATAACAAATCAGGGGTTTCTGGGATACTCTCCCTTGAGAAGCAGTAGGCATAGTAGGTTAGGGGTCTAGAGATTAAATGAGTCTCTACCGTATTCGGTATCTCTTCGGTGGTCTCTTACCAGTGTATGTCGGGACAGGTGTAGGTGTCTGTATAGAAGAAGTACTAGCCCGGTGTATCTTCGGTGGTCTCCTACCAGGGTATGCTAGGGTAGGTGTAGGTGTCTGTACAGAAGAGGCACGAGCTCGAGACCTCTTTGATGGTCTCATCGGATCTCTCTTTGGAGACATGTGTCTGCAAGTCCAAGGGGGAAAAATTAATACTCTTTTTCACATTAGACACAGGTGTTAAAAGAACACTAAATAGGCACTTGTTAACACTTCACACTTCATAAGTAACAAATATAATATGTTATGACACACTTGCCTAATCAACACTTATATAACTCATGCCAACTATCTCCTTCTATTGTTTACACTAACGATTAACACCTAGTTCTAAAACAGTCCTTTTGCAAGGAAGGAATTCACTTAAACGATACAATACAAGTATACTCTAGTCATGCTAGTGTTCAACTAACCTACCAATACTCAACCCTAAGTGAATGCCATCCCAAAAATAATACATCTCTCCACAAAAGAGTTTAACACAAGAATATCTCTATATCTGCTATCCAGTCCATACACAAAAATCTCCACAAGTCTAAATTCTTATTTTAGCATTTTGAGATCTTATGTATCTTTTAATTCACAGTTTACTACCTCACTCGCACTTCTTCATTTTAGGTTTTTTTTTTTTATAATTCTTTCATTATTTCTTACTTTTATAGCTACGTAATAACCCCTTCATGGATCACAACTCTTTTTGTTACTGGCTGATGGGGCGCCATCCATCAACTGTAACGCAAGACTTGAGACCAATCTAGTCTGTATAAATGTCATAGTCATAGTACTATAATCTATGAATATCGGGTACTAACCTAGCATACACATATATAAGAACACATCCGACTAGGTAGATGACTAGGTCCATAGTCTACCTCATAAATAACTAGGCACACCGCCTACTGTATAGATAACCAAGTGCACAACCTATATCTCAAATAACTAGGCATACGGCCTATCCCATAATTATACGATCTATCAAATAGACTTGAGTTTCTAATCTTAGTCAACCATTACATCAGACAATTACGTACTATCAGTCAATCGGGAAATTAAGTATAGTGCATACCCGTGCACACCAATGCAACACGTGCACATAAAACCTACCATCCGAACTAGCCCCAAATAACTTAAGATCAATACTTCTCCCACTGTACCTAGGTATTCGAACCTATGCTCTGATACCACGTCGTCACACCCCGAATTTCTACGAACCCGGGGTGTAAGCGAAAATGAAATAATAAAAGAAAATAAAAGACAATTTAACGGATTTAATTAAACAGGCATTCAATTCTTCAACATATAAACACGTAAAATACATTCGATAGACATATTGTCCACATCAGTTGGACTTAAACCCTTACATCTTAAAACGTGCCCCAAGGGCCAAATACACTTCTAAATCCTTTTCCCATCTTTTTGTCAAGATATCATCAAATCTCATGTAGCAGGGGCGTCATCTATAAAATGATATCCCATGAATGGGTCAGCTCAACTGCGGGTATAATACAATGCTAATGTAAGGAACAAAATTAAGGCGTGGCATCTATAAGTGTACATTTATATCTATATGTCTTCCAACTCATCAGCACTATACAATAGAAATATGTGTGACACACCCATGCAACTCTATGCCACACCCATGTCTCGGTTTCACGGATCGCCCTCGATAATCACTCAAGTACCACACCTGTTTCACGAATCGCTCCCGTCAGATCAAGCAGGCACTGATACACTAGCCAAATTTTGGGTTTTCACCACATGATCTACACCCTCATAATGCATAGCACCATGTGCTCAACCCACACTATGTTTTCAAGGAATCACACCATGCCAATATGCTTTGATTCTACCATGCAACAATGTAATCTCGTCGAAGCCTTTCATCCATACATGGAGCATGCTTTAAACAATAACATTATATTTAGAACAGTAATGGTTTTTGAAACACACGATTTCTTCCACATGTATGCATGATATTCACAATCAATTTAAACACGTATTCAAATCACACGTTCACAATCTTAGCAACTCTCCAAGAACATAAAGCATGTACAACACTAATACATGGAACAAATCATTACTCTAAAGAACAACAAGGAACACCCAAACACATAAACAATCAACTATAGGTTTTGTCTCAAAGCAACCTTTCCCTATGTGATCGTCTAGTATCAAATAAACATATGATTCAATCAATCAACATGCAAATTATTCCTAAACTTAATCATATTCCTTACTTAGCAAAATATCATACCTGATGGGTTTGTCTCAACCCTAAGAAATCGTGCTCGCGATGTAGCTGAACTAGTAGTGATAATGTAGAAGGTCAGACCGCCTTTTCCTTGCCTTTCAGTGTCTCTAAAATCATGAAATGTAACTCAGTCTATTGCTACTTGAATTATGCTATTCATCAGATATTATGTCTTTATTTCAAGAGTTTTTATTTTGCTAAAATAAACTCTACCATTGAGTCCGGAACGTCGAAGAAATTCGGTTTAGGCTTTCGCGGAATTCAATTTGGACATTTATACTAAAAAGGGCAAAATGATCATTTTGTACTTTTACGGTTTCTTGCTTCTCAAGGCCTCTTTTCATAAATTAGACTCCACCGTTGACTCTGGAATGTTTGAAATAATAAAAATCCACTATTCTTTTATTTTAATCAGAGTTCGTTTGACTACTCTTTGACTTAAGGGCATCTTGGTCATTTAATATTTTCACGCATCGCATTTTTTGGTACTTCGTTTGTTAATATGGACCTCACCGTTGAGTCTAGAGTGTCCGACATAGTTAAAGTGGACTATCTTTTATGTTTAATTAGCCTTAGGTATATAGGGGCTGTACAATCATTTACCATTTGCGTGTCTTTATTTCTCGGGACTCACTCTCCCAAATCGGACTCCATCATTGAGTCCGAAATGCCCAAAATAGTAAAAATACACTATTCATTTATTTATTTTGGGCTTCTTTTGACTTATTTAATGTCCAAGGGTAAAATAGTCTTTTTACCCAATTAATAAAATAATTAAATAAATTATTTTATTATTTTATTATTTTCTAGGGGTGTATTTGCATAAAAATTCCAAGAATTGGGCCAGAACATAATTATGCAAAACAGTTGGGGTCAAAGTACAATTTAACAAAGTTTCAGTCTAAACCAGTGGGTTTTATACTCAAAACCCTAAACTGGTCCAATTATCCACTGAACCAGCCAGTTCCGGTTCCTTCAGAAAATCGGAATACAATAAAACCCTTAATCCCCTTATCCACGGTCTAGGCTATCCTCAAACCAATTTCAATTTTTTGTGGCTGTAACCAAACAACCATAATTCAAATTTAAAATAAAACTTATTTCTCCCAAAACGACGTCGTCCCACTAATGCAGTGGCACGTCCGTGAGTGGACACGTGTCCGAGTCGACGCGGCAGGTTTGAGCTAGTTGGGCGAGTCGACTCAGTCAACTCGTCGTCTTCTCTATCATGCGGGGCCATTGTTGCCCTTGTTACAGTTTTCAAACTTTTTCAATTTCGTGACTTTTCAATATGTCTCTCCTTTCTGTTTTGAGTGGTCTTGACTACTGAAGGTCTAGGAATCCTTTCTGCATTCGTTTGAGAGCTCAAATCAAGCTCCATGGGCTATGGTAAATTGGATAGCCTCGGTCTGCAAGTGGTTCATAAATGGTCGTTTCACCACCATTTCTTGCGCAGTTTAGTTTGTCACGACCGTAGTGACATGGGCTTTCGTTCCTCATTCCAAAATCAAGGTTCAAGGGCCTATTTCAAAAATCTGGGTTTCAAACCCAAGACCTGTAAATTCAAATTCTAGGCTTTCCTTAGTGTTTCCAAGTCGCGGTCTAGGTATTCTTGAATGCTTATGAGGTCTGTTTGAGGTTCTGAGTGTCAAAATTTGGTTTCTTACAGGTCATCTCAAACCTGTTATCACAAGGTGCATCAATGGCGTCCTGGGCATGGTTTAGTGGTTCTGGGGCTGTTTCGAGGTCTCATTTTCATGCTTCAATCAGGATTTCTTATTCTAAACATTATGCATGCAGTTAATAGGGCTCAACAACACCAAAAATAGTACCAAAATTTAAACAAAAAAAATCAAACAATTGAGGCTTATACCTCTCGAACAGTGAACTCCTCTCTTCTTGGCTCCCACTTCTGAGTTTTCCAGACCTCCACAGCTTCTCACTTTGCTTCCTTCCTTTCTGTTTCTACTCTCTCTCTCACTTAAACATATACACACCTATATACAGCATCACAACCCTCTCTCTCTTTCTCTCTATATCAGACTTGCACACACACTCAAAACCCTACCTACTTTGTACACTCACACACTCCACCTCCTGCACATACACACTCACACGCAACATATACTTATATATATATATTATATCTAAGACACACACCAGCACACACAAGCTGACACACATTCTCACACGCAGTGGCACACTGCCACCTTTTTCCTTTCTTTCTCTTTACATGTATATATACTTTTAAATTACTTATATACATATACATATATACTATACATTATGTCACATGTATTTATACATATACACATATATAACATCCCTTTATCAAGTGTATTTATATATTTCTATATTTGTGCATATAAATCTATTTATAATAGCGTATACATATACTTATTTTAGATATACTACGTGTCTGTAAAATATGCACGTGCATGGAAATGCATGCACACACGCATCACGAGGCTTAGTCTCAAGTTGCCCAGGTGTCACCCGATACTGGCTGTATAAAATAAACTGTTGTCATTCCCACAATCGCTCAGTCTATAAAATGTCATAATATAGAGCTTCACTGCTCAGGTTACAACTGGCGTTACATTATTCGACTCGGTCTACCTCGAGTTACATGTCATATTTGGAAAACGAAAAATTCACTCTAAATTTCCAGGTCTCTACATAGCCACACAATCTCAGTCGTAATAGTAGTCATGCACGATACTCAGCCTTAGTAGAAGAGCAAGCAATAATAGTATGCTTCTTGCCTTTTCAGGAAATGAGACAATCACTAAGAAAAACATAGAAGCCAGTATTAGATTTTTTTATCCATACTATCACCAGCCCAGTCAACATCAGGATACACTCGAAGCTCCAAGGTAGAGGAAGAATAAAACAATAAACTTTGATGCAATGTATCACAGAGATAGCAAAGAATGCGAAGAACAGCAACCTAGTAAACTATGATAGGAAAAGAAACAAATTGACTAATAACATGAACATCGTATACAATATCAGGGCAAGTGACAGTGAGATAGACCAAGCTCCCTACTATAGTGTGATAGAAAGTGGGATCGAACAATGGAACCCCATCAAAAGAAGAATAACGGATATTGAGCTCCAATTGGGTCTCAACTGTCCGATCGTCTGTTAGATGGGCTCGTTGAATAATATCAGACCCATACTTAGATTGTGATAGAATACTACCCTTAGGAGAAGTGGCAACCTCAATACCTAAGAAATAACAAAAAGAGCCCAAATCTTTCATCTCAAAATAGTTTTGCAATTACGATTTCAACAACTCTATTGTAGAAGTAGCACGGAGAAAGAGAGTAGAATCATGATCACTAGTATGAAAGCCCAAGTCATAGACAACAACAAGGAGTTTTTCAAACAGAGCTTAAGCAATCTATTTGAAACCATATAATGCCTACCGTAGTTTGCAAACTTCACCAGGATTGTGAGAGAGACCAGGAGAGGGAATCATGAAAACTTCTTCAAACAAGTCTCTATTAAGAAAAGCATTTTTTACGTCCATCTGAGAAAGATTCCATTGACGAACAACAGTTACTATAATAAATATGCGAACTGTAGTCATTTTAGTTATAGGGGCAAAGATCTCCTTATAGTTAATGCCATACTCTTGAGGAAATCCTTTGGCCACTAATCGAGCCTTGTACCATTCTACAGTACCATCTAATATCGTCTTGATCTTATAAATCCACTTACAACCAACCACACATTTAATAGAGGGTAAGGACACTAAGTCCCATGTGCCAATCTTATGCAATGCTGAAAGCTTTTCATTTATAACCTATTGCCAAAGAGGGTCAAGACATGCCTCTTTATAGAAGGTAGGTTCAGAAAGAAAATGAATAGAAGTTAAGAAAGAACAATAATTAGCATAATAACAAGAATTAGAGAAACCAAACCTATCTGGACACTTACGAATACGATGAGGATACCGAGATAGAGTGATGATCTACTTCCACAGAACCTGATTGAGAGTCAGAGGAGTTGTACCTGCAGAAGAGATAGTTATGTTCCTGCAAGTATAAGTATAAATAATAGGAGGATGAGTAACAGAAAAATCAGAGGAATGAGAGACATCAGAGATAGTCACATCACTAATATAGGATTCAGAATGAACAATATCAGAAAAATGATCAAGATAAATAGGGTCTAATTTTTGCCCAAGTATGAGAAGTAGCAGGAATAGAAGAAAAAAAAAAAGGAATATGCTCCATAAAAATCATATGTCGAAAGACATAAAGTTTGTTAGCAACATGATCATAACAACGATACTCCTTTTATCCCTCACCATAACCAAGAAAGACACATATTGTTGAAGGAGTAGAACGTTTGGTATGAGCTATATTAGGAATAAGAACAAAGCATGTACATCCAAACACACACAATGAGAAGTACTCAGGAGGTTTACCACACAATCTCTCAAAAGAAGAGACTTCTGAAGTAATAATGGATGGAATGCGGTTAATCAAGTGAACTGCAGTAAGAATAGCTCCCCCTCCCCCCCCGAAAAGGTATTGGGAACACTAGCAAACAACAAGAGAGAACGGACAGTCTACATGATATGCCTATGCTTAAGCTCAGCTACACCATTATGCTCAGGTGTATCTACATATGAAGATTGAGAAATAGTACAAACAGGTTTCAACAAGTTGAAAAAGGAATTAAAGGAATATTCCTTACCTAAATCACACCTAAAACATTTAATAACTAAAAAATATGAGTATGTATCATAGAAAAAAAGGTGAAAAATATTGAAAGGAATTTAGAGCGATGCTTCATTAAATAAACCCAACAATATCGAGAATAATCATCAATAAAAGAAACATAATATCTCTAGACCCCCCTTTGGTAGGGATAAGAGAAGGTCCCGATACATTAGAATGAATAAGATTAAAAAGAGCAAGAGAAACAGTTGAGCTTTTATTAAAAAGCAAGGCAGTAAATTTTGCTAGTTTGCATCCACTACAATCCAAAATATCATGACAATGCAAATTACCTAGACAACCAATTGAAACTAAAAATTGTAAATGACTACTATAAATATGACTAAGACGAGAAAGCCATAAATAGTAACTACATGACTTTTGACTTAAATGAAAAGAAGTTAAATCAATTGAAGAGGCAGCAATAGCAAAAACATGCAACTCTTCCAACACATATAGTCCTACGTTTCTACGATCTGTCCCAATTAGCTTCTTGGACCAAGGATCCTACATAACACAAGCAGAGGGACAAAAGTAAACTAAAGACCCAAAATCAAATAATTGACTAGTAGAGATTAAATTTAACTTGAGTTTAAGAATATAATAAACATCAAGAAAAGACACCAAGAGACAATAAACCTAATGTCGGCCAAGGACATAAAAGTTTCATTAGTAGCAATAACATAAATAGAAGGATAAGAAAGAGTATACACAAATAAAGATGGGTCGCTAGTCATATGGTTGGTAGCACCTGAATCAAAAACCCAAGAGGTCTAAAAAATACTTGAAGGCCTTGAGAAGAATGGACTTACAGAGGGAGAGACTGATAAAGCATTAGGTTGCAGTGTAGAAATGAGCTTCTGTAATTGCTCAGTGATCGAAGATAAGGATAAGGATGTAGAGGGCTCAACCACTCACTAATTTAGGATGAGGATGTGCAACTGCTGTAATGTGATGATTTCTACCTCTAAACTCCGTTGTTGTGATCCGTGAACTCCATTGTTCATTAATTTAGGGCATTGCACCTTCTAGTGACCTTTCTTACGATAGAAATTGCACTCATTAACACCCACTTTGACTCACTACCTAGGTTGAGTGCTAGCTTGTGGTTTAAGAGGAACAACCAATACTGCATGTGTAGGTGAAGAGAGAAGACCCTTTTCTTGAAGAGCCTTAAGGTGCACTCCTC
Organism: Nyssa sinensis; assembly: GCA_008638375.1. NCBI lineage: Eukaryota > Viridiplantae > Streptophyta > Magnoliopsida > Cornales > Nyssaceae > Nyssa > Nyssa sinensis. Next base: position 36,044,805 of record CM018034.1, read on the forward strand.
AACTAGGAGCTCATTCACCAATGAATCAACTGAGGGAAAAGGAGATAGAGTTCCCATTTTCCATAAACAACCAAAGAAAATAGAACTGACTAAAATGGAAAAAGTACGCCAAAGCAACAAAAACGATCACCAAATCATAAGACCCAATTTCCAATATCACAAATAGTCCAAAATCAGCAATTGTAGCACTGCTTCAAGGCTACAACATACAATAGAATGCAGCAAGACACCAAAACGCACTAATAGAATATCGGCCAACCAAAACAAGTACCAAAAAATAAGTACCCAACCTCCAATATCCTAGAAAAACCTCAAACAAACAATTCCAAGTCAGATTCAAGCTAAAAAAAACCCAGGATCAGCCTCCCACGCACTGCACAATGCTCAATCGACCTCCAAAATCAACTAAACACATCAAAAACCAAAGAAACACATCATGGGCTAGTTAGAGACACCTTTTAAAGTTCAAAACGCCACTATTGTAACTGATTAGAAGTAGAAAAATTGACAAAAAATGCTCTACTTAACAAATAAAAAAATTGAAGCCCATTTTCTACAAAACATTCAAAAACACTATCAAATAACCCCAAAAATTTTTTCAAAAAAACACCAAAACACTTCTCATAAAAATCCAAACCAAACCCTAGCCTTTGTTGTTCATAACTAATGACATCATGATGACATTATGCTGACATCATTGTATAGACGATGATATTAGCGATCGTGTGATAGATTAGAAACTCCTCTATGTTCTTCCCAATGTTTTTGCTAAGGTCCCACGCTTGATCAAAGCTTTGATACCATGAAAACTTTAATTCAATTGAGATAAAAAAGAAGAAAGAGTAACCAAATACTACAGAGTCTATAATCAAAAGATGTTACAAAGGAAAATAATAAAGAACCCTTTATAGTAGTGTAAACAAAATATCAAAGTACTAAACTACCCTTAATGAGGATAACAAATGATATACAATAATAATACTCTAACAAGAATGTGGGAAGAGGAAGAAGTAGAAGTGGGTTAAAGAGGAGACATAGGGCTTTACAATAGGAGTAATGGATTGGGAAAGAAAGGATTTGGAAACTGAGAGTGTAGGTGAAGGAGAAGATGTAGGAAGCCACAATGTATGATTGTAAGAAGGTGGTATAGCTTCTAAGAAAGAATAAATGGTATAAGTAGGGGAAGACATGACATTTCAAGAGAGATAAAACCAGTGAGACTGAGGGTCAAAACAGAGATACCCTTTGTAACAAGAGGGTAGCCAAGAAAAATACATTGCTTGGTTTTGGTTAGAATTTTTTCTTATTATAAGGAGTGAGAAGTGGGTCGTAAGAGCAACCAAAGACTTTGAGGGACTGATAAGCAAGTGGTTGATGATACAAAAGCTGGTAAGGGTACTGATTGGAAGTATTTAGACTTGGTAGTCCATTGATAAAAAAAATAGCACATGCAAAAGCATGGTACCAAAAAAAGGAGGAAGAACTACTTGAGATAAAAGTGAAAGGGCAGTTTCAACAATATGTCGATTCTTCCTTTTAGCCACTCCATTCTGTTGAGGGGTGTAAGAACAAGATTGTTGGTGTTGCACTCCATGTTGGTGGCATAAGTGTTGAAGTTTAGTGCCACTGAACTCACCTCCTCCATCAATTCTTAATAGCTTGATTTTGTGACAAAATAAGTTTCAGAATATATTTTGAACTGACAAAATTTGGAATAAGCTTCTAATTTGTGAACTAAGGGATAAATCCAAGAGAATTTAGAAAAATCATCTATAAAAGAAATAAAATGTTAAAAATCATGAAAGCACTAATGTGGAGTTGCTCCTTATAAATCACTATGAATTAGTTCTAGTGGCTGTGTGGAAGAAGTAGTAAAGATAGGATACGGTAGTTGATGCATTTTGACCATAAAAAAATGTTCACATATGGTATTTGAATCTTTATTTATAGAGGAATTAGGGAGATACTAGGAGAGAATGTGATACAGAACTGAATTAAAAGGATATCCTAACCTATTATGCCAAAGTTTATATGTAACAATTTTTCCCAAATGAACAACTAGAGTTTATTGAAAAACATATTAGAACTTGTACTTGTAGAAGCTTGATTTTTTGGGGAAATGACTGGTGATCATGGAGATTGGAGAGGTGATGGCTTATCTGATGCAATATGATAGGCTTGTTGGTGAAGTGGCTAAAGCATGGCCTTGATAGGGTACAAGCCATTTTGACTACTGCCTTGATAGAGGATGTCACATCCCGAACCCCACCCTACGCGGATGTCGAGGACGTGACTGCCAGTCGGTCGCGACACGACCAACCAAAGGCAAATTCTGAACTTTCCGACGAATTGCACTCCAACTGTAGGGTCAGATGCAGCGGAATTTAAAACTTTTTCTTTGTATCACGGGAATGCAACTCACTTATCCATCATAAGTATATGTATCACAGAGCAAGACTAAATCCAGTCAGTCAACAATTCTAATCTCAGAGCATATCTAAAATCAAACATATAACAACATAGCAGATCTAATATCTCTAGAGTACCATTTAATTCCATGAGCCATGTTCCAATATCTAGTGCATGTCAATCAAGTCAGTCGTATCATATTACTTACCTGGATATACGGATTCGATTCACAAGAATGTAAGTCTCTACAAATCAGTGCCATCTGATCCTTATTTGCAATGCCACTTGGCCTATTCACGTCATGTCATAGTACCTTCTAATCCAATGGAGGTAATTCCTGAAAAATGTCAGAATAATGGGGTGAGCTTAAATAAGCCCAGTGAGTAACACAGATTCCCTATCATGGGTTTCAAAACCAATCCTTGCTTCCAAGGCACGTGGATAATTTAATCATTTCAAAATAACAATTTTCTAATCCATTTCATGAGCAGTCTAGCACAATGGAACAAGATTGCACAATCAGTACAAACGAATCGGAACATAACATAACCAATCGAACAAAAATAATAACCATTGTCAATATATCGTTCAAGACACAGACACTTCATTAACGGAACGAATCACAGCTGAGACTGAGTGGGAACAATAAGTCAATCAAGACAGAGACATATCATCGACGGCTAAAACATAGCGGATCTGAACAAGACATCAATCAAGACGAAGGCATACTTTCAATAGCTAGAACATAACGGAACTGAACAAAAACAATATACTAATCAAGACACAAGCACATCATGAACGGAACGAAACATAACGGAGCTGAGTAGAAACGATATAACAATCAAGTCGGAGACATATCACTAGCGGAACGAATCATGACCGAACTGAACAACGTTTTAATCAAGACAGAGGCATGTCATTACGGGTAGAACATAACGGAACTGAACAATACATCAATCCAAACAGACCTATTATCGACCGGCGGTACACAATGGAATCGAACGTATCAATCAGGGACATAGACATAGCATTAACGGATAGCACATAACCGAACTGAACGGAATTCCTAATTCAAAGGACACAATCACATCGTGTGAAATGTAGTGCAAAGGGCCTACATTAAGTACGTACATTTAAACAATATAGTATTTAGACAGTATACTATACAAGTAGTACGGTACGACAAAATATCGTTCTTTGCCTATATCACATGGTTAGTTTAATCATTTCGGGAATAATGGTTCAATACATCCATTTATCTCAACAGTTCAAAACAGGCAAAACAGTACGGGATGCTAGCACAGGGATCAGGAATATAGTCAATTATTTAAAAAGACTAAAACCATGTCATAAGTGATATAGTACGAAAAGCATGCATTTAAATAATTGCACTTAAATAATTGCATTCAAAACAGATCAATAATCAAGGGACAGTATCAAAACAGTGTCAGAAGTTACTCACAAACTTTTAGGTTTATCTCCTTGCGCAAATAATCTGACAACCTCCAAACATTGTTTCAGGCACATCCTTGTACATCCTGAATAATCATCATTAATCATAGATAGATCAGAATTCATCCATTCAGGTCTTATTCGTCATCTTAGGTGTCTATCGGATTACCTAAGATAGCCTAGTAGTCTATCGCCCTTCTATTGGGTCTCACCCGAGGCTATTTCATTCTTTAATTAGGCTTAGCAATTATTAGGATTATATCCTAAGTCATTTAGACTTCAATTGTTATCAGTCAGGCACTCATTCAACCTTAGGGGCAAAATGGTAATTTTATCATTCTTGTCCCGGACCCTGTCGTGGTCTTCGGAATAGTCTTTATATCTTAAGTACAAAGTTCTACGTCCTTTGGACTCCAATCGGTATTAGTTAGGTTCTCATTTTAACCATAGGGGCAAAATGGTAATTTTGCCATTCTTATCCCGGACCCTATCATGGTCCTCAGAACGTCCCATATATCTCATGTATAAATTTGAAAGTCCCTTGGACTTCATTTGGTATCTGCTTTAGATCGTCAGGACACATCGGTCATTTCTCGTTTTACGCGTTGACTGTCTCAGAGTCTTATTTAGCCCTTCAGTGTTCATAATTATCCCTATGATAATTTATCAGATCAGTTTGACCTTTATTCGACCTCTACTTTACACTTTCAGTGCTCAGGGGTATTTTGGTCATTTTACGTTTTGTGTAATTCTGACCCCGATTCGTCATCTAATCAAGTATACAGTCTCACTAGTGTCTGGGCTCCTACCGGTATCAGTTTCGTCCCAATCAGACTTTGTTTAGGTCTCGTACGATATCAGGGGTAATTTGGTAATTTCATGTGTCGTATTTTTCGGCACGTCAGTTCATAAAATGGACCTCACCATTGGGTCCAGAGTGTCCAACATAGTGAAATTGGACTATCTGTTATGTTTAATCGGCCCTGGGTATCATTAAGGGCAATTCGGTCATTTATACCTACGTGTCTGTATTTTTCGGGACCTCGGTTCATTAAACGGACCTCACCGTTGAGTTCAGAATGCCCGAGATAGTCAAATTAGGCTATCTGATATTTTTATTTGGGTCTGGGTACCATTAGGGGCAGTTCGGTCATTTATCACTTACGGGTCTGTATTTTTCGGGACTGTATTTCCAAAATCGGACTGTACCATTGAGTCCAGAATATTTGAAATAGTGAAAATACACTATTTATTTACTTAATTTGGACTCCGTTTGACATATTTAATGTCTAGGGGTAAAATTGTAATTTTACCTATTTAATAAAATAATTAAATAATTATTTTATTATTTAATTAATTTATTCAGGGCTTAAATGTATAAATTTTCAAAAGTCTGGGCCACTGTGTAATTCTTTAAAACTGTCAGGGGTAAATCTGTAATTTCAGGAATTATTTGGGGTCCAAAATGTAATTACATGATTTAGGGGTTCAAACCCAAGGGTTCAAGGGTTCAGTGGACTGAACTGGTTCAAAACTCAAGAAAACCAGCCGGTTCAGTGAACTTTAGAAAACCGGAATAGCATATTCCAGTTATCTCGATTTTGGCCCTTATCCGTATTCAGGTTAACCAAGTTCCCAATTTTAAATTTCTTATTCCAAGAACCAAACAGTCCGAATTTCAGTTTTTAAATCAAAACACTTAACCTTGAAACGGCGACGTGCCACTTATCTGGTTTTTGCAACGGGTCGGGTCCCGACCCGAACCCGAAGTCCGGCCCAACGGAGTCACCCCTACCAAATTAGGGTTTACAAGGCTCCCTCTCCACAGTCGTCTTCTCCGACGACGGCGGGGATATTCCGGTGGGGATTTGATCTCGGTCCAGGAAGGTTTGGAAGGGAACTTCGTGATCTTTCCATCCCCGGTGTCGGTTTCCGTCCTAGGTTAGGTTTTGGCCGTCGAATAGTGAGTTACAGGTCGTAACTCCGGCCATGGCCGATTCTCCGGCGACGCTTCCAATTTCATTTTTTCACCATTTCAACCTGTTTCGACTCCTTATTCTGATCATAGAGACCATATAGGACCCTTAGGGAGTATTTAGTGCATTTAAAACTCACGAAATCAGTTGGGTTGGGGGGATTATCCTTTCGGCCAACCGAACCTGCAACTACCCATATCTAGCTCATTTTTGGACCATTTTGGTCCATTCAAGTTGCGTTGGGTTCCATTTTTCATGCTCTTCACGCCTATATGCATTAAACCGAGCTTAGAGTACAGTTTCAAAAACCCAGAACATGCACTCTCGGTTTCTCATGGTTTCAAACCCAAAACAGTTCAGTTTCAACCCAAATTTTCTCCTACTGTCCTGTCCTCAACAATTCAATCACATGCATGTAATTCTAGTTCTACAATGCACAAAACAGTACCCAAAATTTCAGATCAAGAATTGAAGCAAATTTTGAAATATACCTCATAATCGACCACTGTCCCATGTTCCCTTGTTCATGGTTCAGTCCTTTGGCACCTCCGAGCTTCAACCATGTCTCAGTTCCCTTCTGGTGCCTCAGTTCCTTTTCCTTATGCATTTCCATGTAGACACCATGCACACATGGTTCTATACATATGCAAGCCATGAATACATGCACTTGCAGCTCTCTCTCTCTAACAAATTAGCCCCACTCTAACTCAGCTTACCACTCCCATATACAGATCTGCATTCTCAGTTTTCATGCCCCCACTCACGAGATACAAGGCATAATATATACAAGCATAGACATGTATATATTTTATAAATTAACTTGTTGCATGGACTCCCATTGGTGGGGAGGGTGGTCCAATCAGAATTAAATCTCATATTATATATATATATATAAACATATTTTATATATATCATATGTGGGCTGCATGAAACCTCATTGGTCCAATTGGGTGGCAGCTTGGGGCAACTTTGAATATATATACAATTTAGTTGTGTATATAGGCACAAAGGTGCTGGATGGCCACCTGGTTAAGTTTTTGGATGGAATTCATTCTCTCTATAGGTCAAGGGTTCAATTCCCCTTGACCACCAATTTGGCCATTTTCCCACATTTTGGCCTAAGGCCCTGTTTGGCTGCGCAATAATTCGGTTTCAGTGTTTGCCTCATAACTTTCATTCCGTAACTCTTTTTTCGATGCGGTTTGTTCCGAGAGTTTCATATTTCAGTTATCTACAGTGTCAGAGGCTCCGTGTCATTTATTAGTCATTCGGGATTTCCGGGGTTAACTAATTCGGGTTCCGTCAGTGTTAAATTGACATTATTTCACCTAATTAAATAATAATTAAGTTCGGGTATTGTACCCTACTCTCGAACATGTTTAATCATTCTATTGGTCTAGTGTGACCACCGGGAGATTAAGGTTAATTCCCTTGATTATTCTCTGAGCCGGTATTAATTAATAATCAATTTTTAATTATTAATTATACAGGATCGGGGTGTTACAGAGGACATTCTCAGCGGAGATGTCTTGGATCTGGAGCATAGAGGGATAAAAAATGTATCGGCAGTTATGTTAAAGACACAAATTATGTATTGATAGAAGGTTGGTAGCAATTTTGGGAACATATAACACTTCATGTAATGTAAAACAATTAAATTAAAGTTGGCAAATATGATGCGCCTATATGAGAAATAGGCAAGCCTTTACCATTGCCAACTGATACTTGATCCTCTCTTGAGTAGTCTTCTGACACTGTCAAGTTGGTGATGTGATTTGTGGCTCTTGAGTTAGTGAGCCATATATTGGATTGAGTTTGATTTGATCCAAAAGAAGCAACCATTGCTGTAATATCCCAACTCAATTAGGCAAAGTAATTTACGTTAATGTCTATTTTCATGAAATAAATTACATATTAGTTTTAAGAATTTTAAATTAAAATTGGTAACCCGTAAACATTACAATTAGTGCACGAAGTACAATTAAGAGAAATTAGTGCGATACATGAACAAAACGAATTTAACTAAGCATTTTTTGATAAATATAATATATTTTTGGAATAAACTAAACACGATGTAACATGTCAAAAATAAAATAAATGGCGTGTAGAGGAAGCATGCGACAATCAAAAACACTGCGAGAATACCAAGAGATTTTAAGACAATTGAAACACAACTTAAAAAATTCAAGAAACACACACAAAATGCCAAACAAGGCATAAAAAGAGAAAAGAATGCCAAAACTGTTGGCCAAAAGTCTTGAACCCAAGACCAAAAAAGGAGGGAGAATCTTATGCCAAAAATAATAGACAACTTGGTTGTAGCACTTTTGTGCTATATATCTCACAAGATATATACATAACCCATATAAAATCCCATGGTTGCATGCTCAAAAGTTGAGGTGTCAACACCTCATTGGGCCACACTCTCATCCAATCAGAACACATGTTCAATCTGGTATATATATATATATATGTATATCTATGTGTGACATATGTATATATATATATATGTATCACATGTATGTGTTTTATATTGTGCATACAACAAAGACAGACCAAGTGTGTGTGCATATGTGTGTGTGGTGTGCAAGTAAAGAAAGAGAGAGAGAGAGAAAGAGAATTGTAGAGAGAGAAAGTGAAGAAGAAGGAAGAAAAAGACTGAGGGAGAAGAAGCTGTGCATGCATGCTCGCTAGACTAACTCAGTAGCTAAAGCCCAAAGAGAGAAGAACCACTATTTGAAGGCAAAAACCCTCTAACTTAATTTCCCTTTCTATGAAAAAAAATCCCATTATTTTATACAATTTGATGAAGCTAATATACATGCATGAGATTGTAATGTGTAGTAGGAGAAAATGGGGATGAAATTGGGCAGTTTAGGCTTGAGAAACCCTAAGACCCGTCATGGCCGAACCTATGAGGAATTGGGTCATAAAGAAAATTTGATTAAAACTTAAAACAAATTGCATGGCTAAAAAGGGCCTGAAATTTGGAGTGTACTAAAACTTGAACCATTAAAAATGGTTAAGAAACCATAGAAATATAATAGGTTATAGTGAAGGGGAATAAAATTGAAAACATAGGTTTTAATCTATTTTGTTTAGTTTTAAGAATGCAAAAACATTCCCCAAGACCTCAGAAACCTATAGGAAGAAACCATAGGTCAAAACAGTAGCCAAAACTTGTTGAAATAGAAAAAAAGTGCCTCATCCTTTGCATGTAACGGTGGACTCTTTTGGTGTATTTGTAATTTGACTAAGTGTGATGTAGCTTTTCTTTCCCATAAGTTCATGTTCTGGGTATGGATTTTTATTTAAGAATCTGTAATTAAACATTTACTTTTATCATGTCATGTATAACCATATTATGATGATGGTACTTAATTAACTAATGTGATGGCATGTATTAATGATCCTTAATCAGATCTGATAAGAGGGGGATGGTTCATGGGGCGCGACCCTTAATTTGTACAGGATGGGTTTCAGGTCGTGACAAGCATGGTATCAGAGCCCTAGGTTCTAATGGTTCATGGGAGATTAGGACTAGAGTACTAAGACTTGTCGAGTCTAAGGGTCAATTAATAAGTAAAACCTATCATGGTGATTGAGTGATTACTTAAGTTCTAAATGTTGTTCGTTTGTAGTAAATGGTTCGAACTCAAAGTAAATCAACAGAGACAGACCGGTTAGACAGAGTTGAGCATATCTTGGAAAGAATTGTAGAGGACCTAGACCCCAAGGGAGTGGAAATGAACTAGTACGGCAGGACCATCCAGGGAACCGAGGAGGCCATCAGGGTGATGACCGAGACCAGTCATACCCATATAAACAATTCTAGGACCTGAATCCGTCTAGATTTGATTGTATTGGAGGCCCCACATTAGCTGAGGAATGGCTATTGGAGATGAATCGGATTTTTTGAATCTTGACTTGCACGGAAGAACAGAAGGTGGCCGACTTATGCCACGTACATGTTTAAGGGAGCTGCACATAGGTGGTGGTTACTAGAAGAAGCACGAGAACCTAATATGAACTGGTAGCATTTCATTGAGGTTTTTAACAATAAGTACTTGCCCTAGGAGGCTAGAGATTAGAAGATTGATGAGTTCTTAGTTTTGTGGCAAAGGGGTACGACAGTAGAGGAGTATGAGACCAAATTCACTGAGTTGGCCAGGTTTGCTCCCAATGTCATCAATACAAAAAGTCTGAAAGCGCAAAAGTTTGATGGTAGATTGAGATGGGCCATCAAGGATAAAGTTAAGCCCTAATACTAGCCACCTATAGTGTGGCAGTGGTGACATCTTAGATCATCGAGTGTAGTGGGGAAGAATATTGCAAGAGAAAAGGGAACCAAAGATCAAGGGGCAGTCAAGACAGAGGACAGGGATCCTTATTTTTCAAGCCAGGTACCGAATCACGCAATGCCAGGATAGGACCTAATCAGATGAAGGCCAATCACAACAATGAGAGCCTATGATCAGCTCTACACCAACAACGTCAGCCTCTATTGCAACGCCCTAGATAAAAAATGAAGGACTAAGGAATGATCAACAGAGCCTGGGAAGGGTTTTCTCAATCATACCCAGTTATGTTCAAGCTACCACTTCAGTAGTTACTGGTACCTTTTCACTTTGCTCCCAACCTGCACATGTTATATTTGATACTAGTTCTACGCATTCATTCACATCTCCCACATTTTCTGCCAAGTTGAACTTAAAAGTTGAGCCCCTAGGCTACTTGTTGACTGTTTCAATTCCTTTAGGAGAATCATTATTGGGAACTGTAATACATAAATCATGTGAGATAGAGGTCATGGGTACCTAGTTAGTTATCGATTTGATACCCTTGCATATTTGTGGGTTCGATGTGATCCTCGGCATGGATTATGTCACGACCCAAACCCCACCCTACGCAAATGTCGAGGACGTGATGCCAGTTAGCCGCCTTACCGGTTTGCCGACCGACAATGCAACCAACCAAAGGCAAACTTCTGAACTTAACAACGAATTGCATTCCAAATGTAGGGTCAGAACAGTGGAATTTAATTTTTTTTTTTTATCTCGGGAATGCAACTAGTTTATAAATACCATAGAGGTATGTACCACAGAGCGAGTCTAAAACCAGATAGCTAATAACTCTAACCACAGAGCACATCTATAATCAGACATATAACACAAAGCATATCTAATCTAGACAGCAGAGCACGTCTATCATCAGCCACTAAATAATCTCTAGAGTACCATTACCATGAGCCATGTCCCAATACATCTAATGCATATCAATGAAGTCAATCAAATCATGTCACTCACCTGAATAACCAGATTTAACCCACAAGAATCCAAGTATCCACAAATCAGTGCCATCAAATCCTTTGCTTGGAATGCCACTCGGCCTATCCATATCATATCATAGTGCCTTCTAATCCAATGGAGATAAATCCTAAAAAATGTTAGGATAATGGGGTGAGCTTAAATAATCCCAGTGAGTAACACAGGTTCCCTATCATGGGTTTCAAAAACCAGTTCTTGTTTACAAAGCACAAGGATAGTTCAGAAATAAGGGTTGCATAAATCCACTTTAAATGCAGTTTAAGTAGAATAAAACAGGACTGAGCTAAATGGAACAACAGATTAGAACAGATAAAACAATACAGGATGCCAGTATATCAATCACAGAACAAAAACATGCCACGTGTAATACAGTACAAAAGGTATGCATTTAAGTATACTCATTTAAACAGTATAGCATATAAAACGGTACAATGTATCAAAATACAATATCTAGACAGTGTAACTTATACGCCAAGTCAAAAGTTCCAAGTTACTCACAAACTGGTCGCTTATCTCCTTGTTCTGATAATCTGATAACCTCCAATTATGTTAGGCACCTCCATGCATATCCTGAATAATCATCATCAATCATAGACAAATCAGAATTCGTCCATTCATGTCTTATTCGTCATCTTAGGCGTCTATCGGATTACCTAAGATAGCCTAGTAACCTATTTCCCTTTCATTGGGTTTCATCTGAGGCTATTTCATTCTTTAATTAGGCTTAGTAGTTATCAGGATTATAATCTAAGTCATCTAGACTTCAATCGTTATCAATTAAGTACTTGTTTAACCTTAGGGGCAAAATGGTAATTTTTTCATTCTTGTCCCGGACTCTGTTGTGGTCCTCAGAAAAGTCCACATATCTTAAATATAAAGCTCTAAGTCTTTTGGACTCAAATCGTTAACCTTAGGGGTAAAATGGTAATTTTACCATTCTTGTCCCAGACCCTGTCGTGGTCCTCAAAATAGTCCATATATCTTAGATATAAAGTTCTAAGCCTTTTGGACTCAAATCGTTATCAGTTAAGTACTTATTTAACCTTAGGGGCAAAATGGTAATTTCACCATTCTTGTCCCGAACCCTGTCATGGTCCTCAGAATAGTCCACATATCTTAAATATAAAGTTCTAAGTCTTTTGGACTCAAATCGTTATCAGTTAAGTACTTATTTAACCTTAGAGGCAAAATGGTAATTTTTCCATTCTTGTCCCGAACTCTGTCGTGGTCCTCAGAATAGTCCACATATCTTAAATATAAAGCTCTAAGTCTTTTTGGATTCAAATTGCTATCAGTTAAGTACTTATTTGACCTTGGGGGCAAAATGGTAATTTTGTCATTCTTGCCCCAGACTCTATCATTGTCCTCAGAATAGTCCACATATCGTATATATAAATTTTTAAGTCCTTTGGACTTCATTTGGTATTTGCTTTTGATCATCAGGACACATCAGTCATTTCTTATTTTATACGTTGATTGTTCTGGAGTCTTATTCAGCCCTTCGATTTCCACAATTAGGCTTATGACAATTTATTAGATCAGATCGGCCTTTATTCAACCTCTACTTTGCACTTACTATGCTCAAGGGCATTTTGGTCACTTTACGTTTCGTGAGATTCTGATCCTGATTCGTCATTTAATCATGTATACAGTTTCACGAGTATCTGGGCTTCTATCGGTATCAATTTCGTCCCATTTGGACTTCATTTGGACTTCGTATAGTATCAGGAGTATTTTGGTAATTTTATATTTCGTGAAATTCTGACCCTAATTCGTCATTTAATCCTGTGTACAGTTTTCACGAGTATTTGGGCTTCTATCGGTATCAATTTCATCCCAATCGGACCTCATTTAGACTTCATATTGCATCAAGGGCATTTTGGTAATTTCTCACATGTTGTATGGCTAAACTTTTTGGGACCTCAGTTTATAAAATGGACCTCACCATTAGATCCAGAGTGTCTGACATAGTTAAATTGGGCTATCTTTTGTGCTTAATTGGCCCTGGGTATCATTAGGGGTAATTCAGTCATTTACCATTTACGTGTCTTTATTTTTCGGGACTTAATTTCCCAAATCGGACTTCACGATTGAGTCCGGAATGCCCGGATTAGTAGAAATACACTATTCATTTATTTAATTTGAACTTCGTTTGAGTCATTTAGTGTCCAAGGATAAAATAGTAATTTTACCCGATTAATAAAATTATTATTTTATTATTTATTTATTTTTCAGGGGCTTGTATGCATAAATTTTTTAGAAGCTGGGCCAGAACACAATTATTCAGAATAGTTGGGGCCTAATTGTAATTCATAAAAATACTGGTTTAATTATTTTCAATTTAGCCCTTGGACTGTTGGGTTCACTAGGTCAAACCCTAGACTGGTCCAAAAAATTTGGTGAACCAGCCGGTTCACTAGACCATGCAGAACCAAAATAACATAACCTGTTAAATCCCAATTTGGCCCCTTATCCGCGTTTCAGTTATCCCTAATTCCCATTTCAAATTTATTAATTGTGTTACCAAACAAGGGGAAATCAATTTAAATTTAACCTTAAATGGCGTCGTGCCACTTAAGCCCATTTGTGCGACGGACGGGTTCTGACCCGAACCCAGATCCGATCTGACCCGTGTCAGGCACTGTTCATCGTCTTCCTCATGACAATGAACAGTAACCCTAATTTCAGTTTCCGTTTTTTTCCAATTTCGTGAATTTTTAGGGTGTTTTACTCTCTGCTTTTAGGTGGTATGGGCTACTGAATGTTTAACAAACATTTTGGCATTCATTTTAAGCCTCGATTTGAGCTCAAACACTCGGTCCAAGGTTTGATAATCAAACCTGCAACTGACTTGTAAATCCTTGTTTTTGCCCCAAATCTTGTGAGGTTTCCTTAGTTGTGACCATGCATCACGGGGTTCAAGTCCCCATTCCCAAAATCAGGTTTTACAGCAAGAGTCGAAGGTTCCATCTTTGAACCCGAACCTGCAACTCATGTTTTAAGGTTCATTTTTAAGCCATTTGGTCTGGTTCTTGTTGCAATGAAATCCCTATATTATCTAGGTCAGGTCTAAGCAAGCCAAAATCAGTTTGGCTAGGGTTGAATCAGACCTGCTCCAATAGAGGTCATCAATGGCGGTTTCTCACTGGTTTAGGGTCTTTCGAGCCCTATTGGCCTTCTCAATTAATTTATAAGAGTTCCTCAATGTCATAGTAACTCATGCATGCAGTTTAGGCTCCTCAAAAGACTGAAACAGTAACCAAAACTAAAAAGGAAAAATTCAGGGTTTTGGTATTTTATACCTTCTGGTCGACTACTGCTTCTTCATGGCTCACAATTGAACTTCTAGATCTTGTCCACCTTGCTGGTAGGGTTTAGCCCCTCCCTCTTTGTGCACCTCCAATGGAAACACCATGCACACACCATCTCACACACAATGTTTCTCTCTCTACTCTCTCTCTAGCAGCCCACATACATACACTTACACAGATCTCATAGCTTCTCACCCACAAGGTAACCCACACAGTCTGAGTGCAGAGCACACGTACTCTTGATGTGTTTTTGAAAGAGTATATATATATATATATATATATATATATTAATGTACACCTATAGATATACTTCTATGTGCATGTTCTTGTGGGCCCAAGTGTGATCATGTGGCTGGTACAGAAGCTGAGGTGGGATGATGGGAGTTGATGTGGAGAGGTCCAACTAATGATGAGGGCTTTGCATGTATGGCCATTGGCTAGCTTGAGAGGTGGCCTTGGTTAAATTGGGTTCATATATAATTATGTTGTCTATTTAGACACAAAGTTATTAGCAGCCGACTTGGTTTATTTTTGGGTGCCTAAAATCTTGCCCCACTTGGTCAAGGGTGCAAACCCCCTTGGCCTCACTTTTGGGCATTTTCCACATTTTAGGCTTAGGCCCTATTTGGCTAGCGCAGAATTCTGTTTTAGCTTTTTCCTTCGTAATTTCTTTTCTATTGCTCTTTTTACGAAACAGTTTCTTCTAAGGGTTTCATATTTCAGTTAGCTTCGATGTCAAAGGCCTTGTGTCAGTTACTATTCATTTGTGGCCGTCATAATTCGCTAATTCGAGTTTTCACAGAATTAAAACGACATCATTTCACCTAATTAATTAGTAATTAGGCTCGGGTATTACACCCTCCTTTCTGACATGTTTAATTATTTTATTGGTCTATCGTGACCGTCGAGAGATTCCCGATTAACTTTCTTAATTATTCTTTATGTTGGTTCTAATTAATAATTAGGAAACTAATTATTAATTAATCAAGTCGGAGTGTTACAGATTAGCTGACTACAAATCAGGCGACCATTGATTGTGTAGCCAAGAGAGTCCTTATTCAGAATCTAGGACAGCCGAGCATCGTATTTGTGAGGACGAGAGTAACCTCTCTACCCTATTTTGTTTTTTTTCATCTAGGCCAAACGTCTACTTTGCAAGGGATGTTGTGGTTTCTTGTGTAGCGTCCTTGACACTCGCTCACAAGAACCCACTCTAGATCAGATTCCTATTGCCAGAGAATTTTCTGATGTGTTTTTGGATGATCTACCTAGAATGCCAGTTGATCGGGAAATTGAATTCAGTATTGATGTATTTCCTAGTACTTCAGTCATATCTAAAACTCTGTACACCGAATGGCACCAGTGGAGCTAAAAGAACTGAAATTGTAGCTACAAGAGTTGCTAGACAAGGGTTTTATATGACCTAACTCTTCGTCATAGGGTGCCCCAGTGTTGTTTGTGAAGAAGAATGATGGGACTATGAGACTGTGCATCGACTATAGAGAGTTGAATAAAGTCACCATAAAAAACAAGTACCCTTTACCTTGGGTAGATGACTTATTTGATCAGTTGAATGGAGCACAGGTCTTCTCAAAGATTGACTTGAGGTCAAGGTACCAACAATTGAAAGTCAAGCCTGTGGATGTAGAAAAAACAACATTCAAAACTCGTTATGGGCACTATGAGTTCTTAGTGATGCCTTTTGGGGTGACAAATGCCCCAACCGCATTCATGAACTTAATGAATAGGGTTTTTAAGCCATATCTAGATGACTTCATGATCGTTTCCAAGAGCTAAAGAATCATCTAGTGTCGTCTCTAATTCTGAAGGTACCATATGGGACAGAAGGCTATGTGATATACAATGGAGCATCATATAAAGGCTTAGGGTGTGTTCTAATATAGAAGGGCAAGGTAGTGACCTATGCCTCGCCGCAATTGAGACCACACGAGATGAACTACCCAACTCATGACCTTGAACTTGTAGCAATTGTGTTTGCACTGAAGATTTGGAGGCATTACCTCTACGAAGCAACATGTGAGATCTTTATAAAGCCTCAAGTATTTGTTTACACAAAGAAAGCTTAACATGCGACAACGTTGATGGCTGGAATTGATCAAGGATTATGAGCTCGACATATAGTACCACCCAGGGAAGGCTAATGTGGTGGCAGATGCTCTCAGTAGGAAGTCATCAGGGAGTCTTGCTTGCCTGTTGACTATGCAACGAGAGTTACTAAAAGAGCTAGAGATGATGGAGATAAAAGTGGTTCTGCCAGACTCCGGGGCAATGCTTGCCAATATGACAGTCGGATTGATAAGTGTGGAAAAGATTAAAGAGCTACAGTACCAAGATGAAAAGTTATCTAAACTCTGTGAAGATGCTGAGGAAGGAAGGAATCTGAAATTTTTTATCCGAGATGGGGTGTTACATTTTTTAGATAGAATCTATGTGCCAGATGTGCCCGAGATTAAAGAGGAGATCCTTGATGGGCACACAACTCGAAGTTTGCCATACACTCAGGAAACACCAAGATGTACCACAATTTTTGAAGTACTTATTGGTGGTCAGGGATGAAGAAGGACATTGCTGAGTAAATAGCACAATGTGTCAAGTGCCAGCAAGTCAAAGTCGAACATCAAAAGCCCAGTAGACTTTTGCAACCACTCCCGATACTTGAGTGGAAATCGGAGCACATCACTATGGATTTTATGTCAAGGTTGCCTAGAACGCCATATGGGAATGATTCTATATGGGTGATTGTGGATAGATTGATGAAAACAACTCACTTTTTTGCGACCAAAATGACCCAAACATTAGAGCAATTAGTAGTGCTATATATTCAAGAAATTGTTCGGTTGCATGAGGTCTCAATTTCTATATTGTCTGATCAAGACCCAAGATTTGTGTCTTAATTTTGGGGTAGCCTACAAAGAGCAATAGACACGAAATTAAGTCTCAGTACTTCCTACCACCCAGAGATTAATAGGCAGTCCGAGAGGACGATTCAGACCTTGGAAGATATGCTACGCTTTTGTGTCATGAACTTCAAGGGAAGTTGGGAGGAACAGCTACCACTAGTGGAGTTCATGTACAGCAACAACTATCAGTCTAGTATTGGCATGGCACTATATGAAGCATTATACGATAGGAAATGCCGATCTCCACTATGTTGGATAGAAGTAGGAGAAAGGAAATTGTTTGGTCCTAAAATAGTGAAGTAGACAATAGAAAAGATCCAGCTAATCAAGCAACGCCTACTGGAAACTCAAAGCCGCCAAAAGAGTTATGCCAATATCCAAAGAAGAGAGCTGGAATTTTTAGTAGGCAATCAGGTGTTCTTGAAAGTGTCGCCTATGAAGGGTGTGATGGGATTTGGGAAGAAGGGGAAGTTAGGGCCTTGTTACATTAGGCCATTTGAGATCATAGGAGGAGTCGGACCGATGGCATATCGACTAGCCCTACCATCAGAATTGGTGCATGTGCACAAGGTTTTCCATGTCTCTATGCTGAAGAAGTGCTTGCACAATCCAAACCAAGTGGTGGAGCACGAGTCCCTAGATGTCCAAGAGGATTTGACTTATGTTGAGCAACCAGTGCAGATCTTGGACCACTGGGAGTAAGTTTTACGAAACAAGACTATTCTGCTAGTGAAAGTACTGTGGAGAAATCACCAAATAGAGGAAGCCACTTGGGAGCGAGAGGATGAAATTTGAGCCAAATACCCATAACTTTTCACGTTACAAGGTATGCTAAGTTTGGTGACCAAACTTTCCTAAAAAGGGGAGGATGTAATATCCCGACCTAATTAGGCAAAGTAATTTACGTTAATGTCAATTTTTATGAAATAAATTACATATTAATTTTAAGCATCTTAAATTGAAATTGGTAGCCCTTAAACATTAAAATTAGTGCACGAAGTGCAATTAGGTGAAATTAGTGTGATACGCAAACAAAATGAATTTAACCAAGAATTTTTTGATAAATATAATATATTTTTGGTATAAACTAAACACGATGTAACGTGTCAAAGATAAAATAAATGGCATGTAGAGGAAGCATGTGAAAATACCAAGAGATTTTAGGACAATTGAAACACAACTTCGAAAATTCAAAAAACACACCCAAAATACCAAACAAGGCATAAGAAGAGAAAAGAGAGAAAATAAGGCTAAAAGTGTTGGCCAAAAGTCTTGAACCCAAGACCAAAAAAAGGAGAGAGAATATTACGCTAAAAATAATAGCTAACTTGGCTGCAACACTTTTGTGCTATATATTTTACAAGATATATATATATATATAACCTATATAACATCCCATGGCTGCATGCTCAAAAGCTAAGGTGTCAACACCTCATTGGGCCACACTCTCATCCAATTACAACACATGCACAATCTGATATATATATATATATATATATATATATATCCGTGTGTGACATATGTATATATATATATATGTATGACATGTATGTGTTTTATATTCTACATACAACAAAGACAAACCAAGTGTGTGTGTGTGTGTGTGGTGTATGGGTGGAGAGAGAGAGAGAGAGAGAGAATTGTAGAGAGAAAAAGTGAAGAAGAAGGAAGAAGAAGAAGAATGTGGGAGAAGAAGTTGTGCATGCATGCTCACTAGACTAGTTCAATAGCTCAAGCGCAAAGAGAGAAGAACCATTGTTTGAAGGTAAAAACCCTCTTACTTAATTTCGCTCTCTATGAAAAAAAATCCCACTGTTTTGTACAATTTGATAAAGCCAATGTACATGCATGAGATTGTAATGTGTAGTAGGAGAAAATGGGGATGAAATTGGGCAGTATAGGCTTGAAAAGCCCTAAAACTTGCCATGGCTGAACCTATGAGGAATTGGGTCATAAAGAAAATTTGATTAAAACATAAAACAAATTACATGGCTAAAAAGGGTATAAAATTTGGAGTGTACTGCAACTTGAACCATTAAAAATGGTTAAGAAACCATAGAAATACAGTAGGTTATAGTGAAGGAGAATAAAATTGAAAACATGGGTTTTAATCTGTTTTGTTTAGTTTAAGAACGCAAAAACATTCCCTAAAACCTCAAAAACCCATAAGAAGAAACCATAGGTCAAAACAGTAGCCAAAACTTGTCGAAATAGAAAAAAAGTGCCTCATCGAAAAGTCGGGCCCTCACCGGAGCCCGACTGTAATTCCCTTTTTTTGTGACAATAGACCCACCAAATCAAGAAACCAATTATAGAATTGAAATCCTCATCGAAAAAGGGGTCGACCCCCATTAGAAAGGTCACCGAAAATGGTCGTCGATAGTCGCCGGTGCTGGAGAGGGTGACCGGAACCCTCGCTGGAGATTTGTTGAAGAAGGTACTGTGCAGTTTTGGTCTCGGGTCGGGCCCCAACCGAATTATTAAATGGGTTTATGTTCAAGTGAGACGGTGTCATTTTAGGCATTAGGGTTTTAAAATTTAAATAGGTTTGGGTCTGTTTGGCTACAAGGATAACACCCTAATCAAATAAATGTACATGGCCTGGGGATATCCTATCCCTGTTTTACACTATTATCCGTTGCTTGGCCAACTAAAGATTTGAAAAATAATGGGGAGCCACAGCTCCCTAAACTCGAAACAGAGACCTCACACACGTGAGGGTTTTAAACTCCATGCGTGTGCCACTGTGCCACCGTGGCACTTTGTCAAAATAGCAACTGAATATATATAATATAAAATAAAATAATTTAATTTGGTAAAATATTTTTGATGCCCAAATAAAATAAAAGGATAGTGTAACCCAGCATTTTTGAGCATTCCAAACTCAACGATGGAGTCCAATTTACAAAATTAAATCTCAAAAAATGTGAACGGACAAACTGTACTAATCCTAAAATGTCCTAAAGGCTAAATAAAGCTACCAAATGACCTCTAAAATTTCTGAGGGTATCTACCCTAAAGTTCTTCAACGTTCCAAACTCAACGGTGGAGTCCATTTTGCCAAATAAGATACCTAAATTACTGATATATGAAATGGACCATTTTTAGGACACTTTAAAGGTACAACGAGTTACCAAGTAAGGGTAAAGGAGTCAATTAGGATACAACCTAAATTGCATAAGTCCATAGACTTAAAACATGACCCATAAGACTAAAAGACCATAGATCCATCAATAAAATCATACTAAATCCATGAAAAATATTGAACTAAATAATTTCCCTGATTTATAGGATTGTCAAAGGGAAAGAAGAAGGGGGTCTGATTCCTCTTAAAGGGATGAGGAACCATTTTTAAGGCAAGTAAACCCGAATTCTAATATGTGGTATTCCTTAGCCATGTCACAGTTATGTTTTCTCGATGCTGCCAATTTATACTCTTATACACACCTGATAGTTATTTGATTCCACAATTTGATACTTGTACTTCCTTGTGGATATGTTGAGATTTCATTTGCCCATATCATTTTGTAATTGCTTGCACATTTCTATAACCTTGATTTGGATATTGGAAAACTCTATGTTTCTCACTGCTGAGAATTTGATATTCCACGTATATGTACATTCCTTGTGGAATTCCGCTGATTATAATATTATTATGAGTGTCGGGAGTTGTGTCTACCACAACGACCATCCTAATTCTATAGATGCTGATTTGGACCTACAGGTCAGTGATTGGGAATAATACCTAACACTTAGTTCATGGAGGACATAATATTTGAAAAGAGCTCTTAGTGCTATTCAGGAGTCCAAATGAGGGGTAAACCTGAATGAGTGCTTTTGGGGGTAGCCTTGTTAGCATCTATTTTGTTTGTATCATATATCTCGTTTCTTATCACAATCTGATGATGCACTCTTTGATTGTGGATACGCTTTTCAAGCCTATCGTTGGACTCGATTTGATATCTTGTGATTTTTGGCAGCTAATTGTTGTATAGGCTAAATCCCTATTATTGAATTGCAAAATTGTTTACGTCGCCTTTTTCAAACTGCTTGGGATGTGCCTTTTAGACCCACGGGTCATTCTTAATGATTCACTCTCTTGGTGACTGGCTATTTGTTGTCCTTTGCTTGCCATTTGCTTATATTCTTCTATTTAAACTAACCCTGACCCATGGCAAAGCGAGGGAATTTACTTACTGAGTTAAGTTAACTCACTTTAGAAATGTATCATTTTTTTTTCAGGAAAGGACATTGCAGAAGGACTATAGGGCGTTCACCGCAAGTAGGCGCCATATTTTGCTCACAGACCTATCCCTTGCAAGTAATGGTGGACTCTTTTGATGTATTTGTAATTAGACTAAATGTGACAATCTTTTCTCTCCCATGAGTCCACGTCCTAGGTATGGCTTTTTATTTAAGGATCTGTAATTAAACATTTACTTTTATCATGGTATGTATAACCATATTATGATAATGGTACTTAATTAACTAATGTGATGGCATGTATTAATAATCCTTAATCAGTATTTGATAAGAGGGGGACGGCTCGCGGGCCACGCCCCTGGTCGCTGCCCTTGCTCCTTAAAGGGTGGGTTTCGGGTCTTAACAATTGCTGCAAGTTGTGCTAGTGGAAGTCTGCCCTAATATGCATAATTCATCCTATGATAGCAATCAAGGGCGGTTTTGTGACAGATCTAACAGGTTAAAGAGGTTTGATTGTGGATCTGACCAGTCCTGGGAGCTGAGTTGTTCACTGATCTGCCATAGCCCTGAGAATTTTGTGTTGTTGTTGAAGGAATATGGATTGTCGTACCTACCTTGAGAATTGGACCTTCCTCCTCTGAAGTTAGATCTTCATATGCCCCATCCTTTATTTGGAGTGACCTGATATCTTCCTGTTGAGGCTGCCATTGCTGTTGGAATATATGAGTTTTGGCCCTGTTTGTTTTGACTTTCTCAATAGATCGTGTAATTCTTCAAAAGTTAATGGTGCAGATCTTGTTATGATAGACGTTCTAAATGCTCCATATTCAGAGTGCATATCAGCATCTCGTCATCTTCAGTTTTGACAGAAACTGAAGCTAGTTTGTCTCTTATTTCCTTAATTTGTTTGTATATACACATCAATTGTACCATTACCTTTTGTACTCGATTGCAATTTAGATTGGAGGTGTCAGCTATTTGACCTAGTTGAAGGTGAAAATCTCCTTTCTAAGGCTAAACAGGTGCATCTACTGGTGAGAGTGTGGCATTTATCTCAGTTATGAGTGCTTGATCTGAGTATACCACAGCTTATAGTCAGGGTTTACCTCTGTTGTTATTCAACCTCTTTCATCTTCAGGACATGGACAGCTTCTATCAATTAGTCCAATCAGAAACAAAAAGTGAAGTGAACTGAAATTTTCAAGGTACATAGTTCTATGAATAAAGCTTGATTGTGATCAGGTTGTAGATGTTTAATAACAGGTAAATTGGAGTTTGAGGCAGAGACGAAAGGATTGAGTTCGAGGAAGAGGCAATTGTTGTAGATGTAGTTGCTGGAGTGGTGCCTCTTTGCGCTGGCTTGAATGATGACACGTTTGTCTCTATATATCTCTAATACCAGGACAGAAGTGAAGATAGATGGAGAGAAGATGAAGAGGACGAAGAGAAGACTGTGCTCAGAGAAACTGAAGCAAATGCAAGACTCCGTTTACATTCCTCGTTAATACAGAGATGGCTTCTTACAATGCTATAACTAACTATCTGCCTAACTGTCTTAACTGATACAGCTCATCCACTATAACAAACATTCTTTCTACACTCTTCTGCTCAACAACCAAACCCTTCTATAAGCTTCTAGTTACACTAGGTTATGATCAGCTATCAGTGGCTGTTTGATCGACCAGCAGAGTTGAGTCTTGTTGCAGTAACTGTGAGAGTCATGTGGCTTATATTGGTTAACAACAAACACACACAAGGGTGATTGATAGCAAAAAGTAGCTAACAGAAACAAGACCCAAGGGCTCCACAACCTGTAAAGAACCCAGAAAACCTCCGACCAAGCCCACTTTACAAGGCTTAACTTGCTATAATTACAAAACTACAGGCATCCGAAAAATGGGGGAAGCAAAACACCATTCCTATTTATTCTCTGTATGCTACAACACTGCAGATGAGACAATAAGAATTCTCCACTGGATAATTAAACACAGCAGATTGCAAGTAAGCTTCTACCAAGATGTTATTGGTGTGTGGTTCGAACCTGGTCATTCATGGCAAAATTTCTCCTAAACTAGATCCTTTCTTAACAGCCCGAGAGGCTTTCTATCCATTCTTATTATAGAGAATTTCAACATTCAAGTCTTCGTTACATTACTAATCACATTCACAGCCTATAACAATGATAAAAATCAAATCAACTGGACGTGCAGCAGCATAATTCTATTGAAATCATATTAGATCTTTTTAGGTTAAACCAAAATAAAGGGAAGAAAAAAGAAAATTAGTAAATGAATCCCCATTTCCATTCCGCATCACTTACTCTGTCCCTACCACCAAGATGCTTTGCTTCCTATAGCCAGAATAAGGGAAACCCACTTAAGATGTTACCATATTGTCAAATTACAAACTCAGCAATCTATAAGAGAGAAGATACAGGAGAACTATAGAATTTTTACTCAAACTTTACTAAGTTCCGATTAGGAAACTGTCACAGCACTGATTTCAATTTGTGCCACTCCTGCATTAATGGCATCGATGACATCCATCTTTCCCCTACCCACTGCTTCATCCATTGGAGTTCTCTCGTGGCTAATCATCACCCAATGCCACAATGATTAAATTAAAAAAAGGAAACAAATTAAAGCAAAATAGTAACATTACTGACAAACTTTATAATTCAGGTCAGAAATGACACCTGTTTAGAACTGATACACTTGCTCCTGCCAGGATCAACTTCTTAACCACCTGAAAAGGCATGGTTCATTGAAATTTGAAAAATGCATATTAATGATTGTGAGCAAAGAGAGATGCAATACCTCCACATGCCCATTGAGGCAAGCCCAATGAAGAGGTGTATTCTTTTCCACATTTGAAGTATTAACATCCTGCATCCATGGAAACACAAAATTAATGGTTTCATTGTAAAAATATTTTTGTTCTTACCTATACAAAAAAAAATATATATATATATATATATATTTTTGCTGCAATACATAGGAAGAATATAATTCAAATGCTTGGATCAAACAATCTTATCAGATTTCCAAAAAAAAAAAAAATAATAATATATATATATTTCATAATTGAATTATAATTACATCTAGGGAAAAAAAATTTATTATTTAAAAATAGATTTTTATTCTTTATTTTTGGCCCATAGCTTACCCTAGTACCTTAAAGCTATTTGTACCTAGTAGCTTACCACTATATTACAGTAAGAAATCAACTGCTCAAGGAGCAAGTAAGAATATTTTTTTGATCATTATAAGTATACCACACTATGAAAGGAGGTAGGACGATTCACTACAACATCATCCATGGAATTAAAAGTTCTTACGTTTTGGTAAGATGCCAAGTTTTTTAAAGGTCTGATACGTCATTCTCTAGTAAGCATTGATTCCTAGTACCTAGATACTGATTCCTAAATTTATCTTAACCTACCTATTTCCTTTATCTTCCATCCCTTCACCCAATTTTTCATTTCAACAGTCACACAACTATGACATTCAAAACCCTAATTTAACAGCGGCATCCTATAACACTCCCCCCATTATTAATATTCTTAAAACTCTTTAAACATTTCCTGCATCACAGTCAAAAAGCAAGATGATTGCTAATGATGCAAAAAAACTAAATAGATTCCACACAATGGCAGCTCAGCTCTCTTTGTGTCTGCTATTTAAATGAATAATAGCCATAGACTTTATAAATGAAAGGTCAATATCATCTTTACATTTTAACATCAGGGGCAATAAAAGAAATCTAATAATGTGTTATAGCAAGGTAAGCTTGGGAAGGCCGACCTGAAGTTACATAATCTCCCCATACCCAACCCTATCCTGCTTATCAAGCCCCCAAACTTTCCTAATAGTAGTGGGGTGTGGCAGATTATATAGTTCTCTGGCCAAATTGACATCCTTACTAATACATTGCCTCCGTATTGCTCTATTTCTCAATTGTAGATAACAACCAGTTGCTCAACAATACAAGGCAACAATTATCATATTGATATCAATAACCCTATTCACATTAGGTAGTACACCTTTTCTTTTTGGGAAAGAGAGGGGGGTTATCAAAGAGGAACACAAGAGTGGCAATGGGTTGGGTAATGTCAGGTTGAGTACCTATACGAACACATATATGTTTTGACCTGAACACTTACGGTTTATTAATAGGTTTGAAATGTTAAAACTTGAACCTGACCCATTTAAAATTACGTAAAACCCAAACTCAGCACGTGTGACCGTCTATTCTTTTTATTTTTATTTTTTTGAAAATTTAAAATAAATTTTTAATTCAAAACAATCTTGGTTCAAAGAATCAGCCAATACCAAGAGATCCCAATATTGAAGGCTGCTGAGTCAATACCAAAAAAAAAAAGATGCGAAAAATACGGAGACAACCTCGACTCAGCTTGTATCGTGTGATGTCTCATAAGTATCAGCTGAGACACTACTGTCTCGCAAAATTTCAAGCCAGAAGAGAGGCGATATGCAATCAATTGTGGAAATGATGTTGTATACCAAAAATAACTTTACAAAAGAGTATCACAGCCACTTGCCTGAAACTCAAGAATGATTTCATGAGATTTGTTCTCAGATCAGCATTCCCAAATTCATTAATCTACAAATTTGGCTCAGATATTATCCAGATCAGAGAGAAATCAAAAGAAATCTTGCAGACAATTGTGATCTTCCTTCTCGTGTGAAATAGGGAAGGAAGGGGAGGGGGGGGGGGGGGGGGAGCTTGCAAGGAAATAATGTCCTTTCCAATGCCCCACACTCTGCAAGGCAGCCATTCATCTCTCTTTTTTTTTTTAATGATCCTAGCAACTGCCGGGGGGGGGTAGCCTATGGATCATCTACAAAAGAATCTAAATACATGTGATTATCTTCTTTTACCCCCCAAAAAGAAAAGATGTAAGAAAGAATCTTTAAAGCGAAAAATAGACTGTTCATGGCCTTCAAAAGTTCTTCGATTTCTCTCCCTCCACAAGCTTCATGCAAGGCACAGGGGAGCCATCCTCCAAGCTCTTCTCACTTTCCGTCTTACTCTACGCCAACGCCAACTCAAGAAAAACTCCCGAATAGTGGCTGGCATAATGCAATTGTAACCAAGCAAAGACAAGATCAAACACCACGCATCCCTAGTGCACACAGTACACAATGGATTATGAGGTGGTTAATCGACTCCTCATGCTTGCACATACAACATCAATTAGCCAACCGATAACCCCTACATTGAAGATTATCCATCGTCATACAAGCAGCCACCCATGTAAAAAAAGAAACCTTGGAAGGCACTTTGAACTTTCAAATGAATTTCCACAGGAAGGAATCCTCTTCAGTGCCATCCATAGAAAGATAGAATGACTAAACTGTGAAAGATCTGGGCTTAGCCACAGCCCAAGTCATGGCATCTTCCCTCCCTCTCCTCACCCTCAAATACCTCCAAAAAACTCCCCATCTCTCCTAATTCTTAGTCATGGAAATTTATGCGAAAACAAGACCTCTACACTACTTCACCCCCCACTATCTCTACATAGTCAGCAACAAAAGCCTCCTTATTACTGGTAAGGTCAAAGAGGCCAGGAAATCTCCTCTTCAATGGCATGTCACACCACCATATATCCTCCCAAAACCCCATGCTCCTCCCTCCCCCACCTCATATCTCACAAACTGATGTAAGAATGAGCATTCCTCCTCATAGACTTTCATACCCTGATACTAAGGCTCCAACACCTCCCTCGAACGTAATAGTTTACATTTGTATTGATCACACGATTGTTCCTAATTGGAGAAACCGCATGGACTTTATTTATGAAATTAGTGATCTACTTGATCTTAATGTAGAGAGGGAAGGAGGGAGGGAGAACTATGAAAATGTCATACAGAAATACTATACAAATAAAAATTCATCCAAAATATAGGACAAAGGAAAGATCATACCAAATTATATTTATATTCATAATAAAAACATATACTAATATATATCAATGAGTATCAAAGTTAATTTTAATTTATTTCTAATTTTCAAATATGTTAAAATATATATATTTGAAATATTTTGCATTTTCATACTAAAAAATAAAAGCATTCACTAAATAACATATATATTTATAAAGATATTTCAAATATATACATTAAAAAACATATATATTTATAGATATTATGCATTCAACTGCTTAACAGTTAACATGTCAAATTAGAACATATTTGTTTTGTTAAAATTTTTAATGAAAAGTTAAATTTTTCGGAGAAATGTTGTATCTTTTAAAGTTCCTATTTTTTTAAATACTAATGCACTACATTAAACTAACAATTGCATTCATAAATATTTTTTTTATTAGTATTGCATTCATAATTATAATATATTCAACTACTAAATATGTCATATGCTTTATTTTGTAAAAGATTTTTATGATAATTCTTATATTTTTTGTGAAATTTTTATTCTTTACAAAATTAAGAATGTATAGTATAACAACTATTATTCATGATTTGACACGTATTACTAAAATGTATGTTTGTCATCATAAATTGACACATATTATTAATGCTTTATAACGTAGATTTTGAAAGGTATATCTTAGAATGGCTCTGAAATGAGACATTGGTGGAGTTCATAGTATACCAATAGCCTATGGATCATCTACAAAAGAATCTAAATACATGTGATTATCTTCTTTTACCCCCCAAAAAGAAAAGATGTAAGAAAGAATCTTTAAAGCGAAAAATAGACTGTTCATGGCCTTCAAAAGTTCTTCGATTTCTCTCCCTCCACAAGCTTCATGCAAGGCACAGGGGAGCCATCCTCCAAGCTCTTCTCACTTTCCGTCTTACTCTACGCCAACGCCAACTCAAGAAAAACTCCCGAATAGTGGCTGGCATAATGCAATTGTAACCAAGCAAAGACAAGATCAAACACCACGCATCCCTAGTGCACACAGTACACAATGGATTATGAGGTGGTTAATCGACTCCTCATGCTTGCACATACAACATCAATTAGCCAACCGATAACCCCTACATTGAAGATTATCCATCGTCATACAAGCAGCCACCCATGTAAAAAAAGAAACCTTGGAAGGCACTTTGAACTTTCAAATGAATTTCCACAGGAAGGAATCCTCTTCAGTGCCATCCATAGAAAGATAGAATGACTAAACTGTGAAAGATCTGGGCTTAGCCACAGCCCAAGTCATGGCATCTTCCCTCCCTCTCCTCACCCTCAAATACCTCCAAAAAACTCCCCATCTCTCCTAATTCTTAGTCATGGAAATTTATGCGAAAACAAGACCTCTACACTACTTCACCCCCCACTATCTCTACATAGTCAGCAACAAAAGCCTCCTTATTACTGGTAAGGTCAAAGAGGCCAGGAAATCTCCTCTTCAATGGCATGTCACACCACCATATATCCTCCCAAAACCCCATGCTCCTCCCTCCCCCACCTCATATCTCACAAACTGATGTAAGAATGAGCATTCCTCCTCATAGACTTTCATACCCTGATACTAAGGCTCCAACACCTCCCTCGAACGTAATAGTTTACATTTGTATTGATCACACGATTGTTCCTAATTGGAGAAACCGCATGGACTTTATTTATGAAATTAGTGATCTACTTGATCTTAATGTAGAGAGGGAAGGAGGGAGGGAGAACTATGAAAATGTCATACAGAAATACTATACAAATAAAAATTCATCCAAAATATAGGACAAAGGAAAGATCATACCAAATTATATTTATATTCATAATAAAAACATATACTAATATATATCAATGAGTATCAAAGTTAATTTTAATTTATTTCTAATTTTCAAATATGTTAAAATATATATATTTGAAATATTTTGCATTTTCATACTAAAAAATAAAAGCATTCACTAAATAACATATATATTTATAAAGATATTTCAAATATATACATTAAAAAACATATATATTTATAGATATTATGCATTCAACTGCTTAACAGTTAACATGTCAAATTAGAACATATTTGTTTTGTTAAAATTTTTAATGAAAAGTTAAATTTTTCGGAGAAATGTTGTATCTTTTAAAGTTCCTATTTTTTTAAATACTAATGCACTACATTAAACTAACAATTGCATTCATAAATATTTTTTTTATTAGTATTGCATTCATAATTATAATATATTCAACTACTAAATATGTCATATGCTTTATTTTGTAAAAGATTTTTATGATAATTCTTATATTTTTTGTGAAATTTTTATTCTTTACAAAATTAAGAATGTATAGTATAACAACTATTATTCATGATTTGACACGTATTACTAAAATGTATGTTTGTCATCATAAATTGACACATATTATTAATGCTTTATAACGTAGATTTTGAAAGGTATATCTTAGAATGGCTCTGAAATGAGACATTGGTGGAGTTCATAGTATACCAATAGGTCGTCATAAGAGAGCAGTGTGCAATTATTGTGGGAAGTTTGTCCATGACAGTATCACTGGATTGAAAGAACATGTTTCTAGAATATCAACGAACATGGATACTAGTCCAAAGTCATCTGATGAAATAGCAAAAATGTTGAGTCATCATCTTTCAGAGTCTACTAAGGCAAGGGCTAATAGAGAGAAGGAAAAAAAATTCATTGCTAGTTTGCCAGATGAGAACTTTATGAAAATGTGAGACAACTAATGATGAGAACAATGATGGTGGTTGTGATGATGGTCTGTCACAGTTTAAAATGTTTGGACTCAAGCAAGCCATGGATTAAAAGCAGGACCATCCCTTAAAAATATACTAAATGATGTTGGAAGATTTCCCCTTGATCAGTATCAAAATATCAAGAACTTGGAATTAACAAGTTTATTTGCTCGTGAACTGCAAAACGGTCAACTTAAAGTCTAAACCTGAATTTATTGGGAGACTTTCTATAGTTCAGTCTTGCATGGTTAGAAGGGGATAAGAGTCCAGTTTCCAATAATAAAAAACGATGCAGGACTTGGATTTTCTTACAGTGAGATATTGGCAATATAGTGAAGCTATGTCGGGGTAGACTGGGAGGGCTACGTGGCGTTCATCGGCAGGTCGTCTCGTCTCATCTCCTCACCCAGGAGATTTAAATTTCAAACCAAAGAAGATTGTAAGATGGACGTGGCACATGGAAAGATCCAGAAGGTTTGCGAAAAGTGGGTAGCGTGGGCTTCGGCCATTCATCCAATAACAGAGTTGGGTCGATTGGACTGGGCCAACACCAAAAGAAAAGGTAAGTTAAAAGAGGATCGGACCACCCGTTCAGGCATGGGGTCTTAACTAATGGGCCGTATAAGGGGCGACCATTTTTGGCCTAAAGAAATGGTTATTTAAAGGGATGGACTAGGGCGGCCCATGCTGAAGTAGTCAGGCCCAGCTCGGGGCGCAACGCCATGAAAGAGGTTTCCTTCAACCCCCCCCAATACAACTCAGGCGCCTGCTGAGAGGTCCAATAATGGAAAAGAAGCAGAGCATGCTTCTGCACCTACCGAAGAAGGCTCCAAGGGACCTGCGATAGGGCGGGAAAAGGAGAAGAAAAAGGAAAGAAAAGGGAAGCAGGCAGTGCAAGCAGATGCCATCTCAGAGTGGCATGATTCCGACCACAGCAACATGTTGGATGAGCGGGAGTTCCTTCAATATCTGGAAAGTAGCTATTGTAAAGATGTCCTCCAAAACAATTGGGTAGCAGATTGTTCTTTTGCAGCAGAGGTTGAGTCGATCACGGCATAGGACTTGTAGACTATGCCTGACGATCAGGGGGGCGAAATGGTGTTGCGAAGCGAGGAAAACTTTGAGAACCTGGAGGACTACAATCCATTAGCAATGGTTTTGCCGGACGGGTGTTCGAATGGTTCCACTCAAATTCAAGAGGCGTATTCAGCAGACCTCCTATATCAACAACAGAAGATAACAGAGGGGTGGGCGCTCCAAAAATTGGGGAAGGTGAGTAAACTGCTAGGTGTCCCTTGCACAGGCTTTGAGGACCGTCTGATTGATCTATTCAGAGAAATAATGATGTGCAATTCTCTGTCAAGACCCTGCTCTAGTAATGCTGCTGAGAAAGATAAGGAGGATAAATCAGCAAAAAAATTGAAAAAAGTAATGAAAGAGCTGTCCTGCTCGGTTAACTATGGGGGCAGCAAACCGGTGGAGGCCTTTGTGGAAGGCAGCGAGAGGCTCTAACCTTTCTTTGTTTTATGAATTTAAAAATTTTGTCTTGGAATGTGAGGGGATTAAATGATCCAAACAAGCGTACAATCGTCAAAGGCCTACTGCATGAATGGAGGCCTACAATCATTTGCCTACAGGAAACAAAAATGGAAAGTATTTCGTGGAGATTTGTTCGATCCATTTGGGGATCTAGATGGGTCAAGTGGGCTGCTTTGAATGCCCAGGACACTGCCGGAGGTATTCTCGGGGCATGGGACTCCCGATTGGGCAATAGTATAGAGCACAAAGTGGGTGAGTTCTCTATCTCGTGCAAGTTTAATCTAATTTCCAACTCTTTGGTGTGGGGCTTTTGTGGGATTTACGAGCCAGTTGTTGATGGTGCTAGAAGTTTGTTCTGGGATGAGTTACAGCCGACGCTTTCCTCCTAGCAAGTCCCTTGGTGCCTTGGGGGGAACTTCAATGTTGTGCGGAACCCGGATGAGAAACTGGGGAGTGGAACGCTGACCTCGGCTATGAGGAACTTCAACGAGTTCATAAATTCTCAAAGCCTGGTAGATTTACATTTAGAGGGAGGGAGATTCACTTGGTCCAGAGGAGGTCATCAATCTGCTATGTCTCGTTTGGATAGATTTTTGGTGTCGAACAATTGGGAGGATGTTTTTCCAGGTATATCCCAAAAGTGTCTTCCGTGGCCTTGTTCTCACCATCATCCTATCATGCTGTATTGCGAGAGTTTTAGCGCAGGAAAAAGCCCATTTATATTTGAAAACATGTGGCTAGAAAATGAAGGCTTTGTGGATTTGGTGAGAAATTGGTGGGATTCTTATGTTGTGACTAGGTCTCCAAGTTTTTGCATTGCTAAAAAGCTAAAACTCTTCAAAGAAGATCTTAGAAAGTGGAACCATGAAGTCTTTGGTTCAATTCAGGATAGGAAGCAGTCTTTGTTGAATAACCTGATGGAATTGGACAAGGAAGATCGGCGGGGCTCTCTATCTGCTGAAAAAAGGATTGAGAGAAATGGCCTAAAGGGCTAAATTGGGCAGATTCTCAAGATGGAGGAAATCTCTTGGAGGCAGAAATCTTGTGCCGTTTGGCTTAAAGAGGGTGACCGCAACACAAAATTCTTTCACAAAATGGCTTCTTCTCACTTCAAGAAGAATAAAATCTCCTCTATTGTTATTAATGATCAAGTTCTCACCAAAGAAGAACCCATCAAAAGGGGTATTGTTGACTTCTATTCTAGCCTTTACACAGAGCCGTGCAATTGGAGACCCGAGGTGGATGACATCATCTTGAAAAGACTAAACGGAGATGAAGCCTCTAATCTGGAGATCCCTTTGTCGGAAGATGAAGTGGTGAGAGCTTTAGAGGCATGCAATGGGGATAAAGCTCCAAGTTCGGACGGGTTCACTATGGCCTTCTTTAAAAAATATTGGGATGTGTTAAAAGCGAATGTGATAGTGGTTTTTGGGACTTTTCATAGGGAGGGTGGCTTTGAGTGAAGCCTCAATACTTCTTTCATTGCCCTCATTCCTAAAAAAGAGAGAGCTAATAGCATCAAGGACTTAAGCCCTATAAGTCTCATGAGCAGTGTTTACAAACTGATCGCAAAAGTTCTTTCTTTAAGACTGAAGAAGATTATAGGTAGTATCATCTCTCCTAACCAAAATGCTTTTATAGAGGGTCGGCAAATCCTAGATGCGGCTCTCATTGCTAATGAATGCATTGACTCTAGGATAAAACAGACAAGGAAGGGGCTTGTGTGCAAGTTGGATATTGAAAACGCCTTTGACCATGTTAACTGGAGTTTCTTGTTGGGTATGTTGGCGAAGATGGATTTTGGGGGCAAGTGGAGGAGATGGATTCAGTCGTGCATATCCACAGTCTCTTTTTCGATCCTCGTCAATGGTTCCCCTGCAAGTTTCTTCCATACTTCTCGAGGTTTGAGACAGGGGGATTCCCTATCCCCTTTTCTCTTCGTGATAGCTATGGAGGCCTTGAGTCGCTTCATGCTCCGTGTTGAGGAAGTTGGCCTCATCAAAGGCTTCCAGGCGGGGGGCAGAGGGGGTGGAGGTGTTGCCATTTCCCACCTGTTGTTTGCTGACAACACCATCATTTTTTGTGACCCTTCAGTGCGTCAGCTTCGCTTTGTTCAATGTATTCTAGTGTGCTTTGAAGCTGTGTCAGGTTTGAAGATCAATCTTGCAAAAAGCAGCATTACACCGGTAGGGCCGATTCAAGAGATGGACACGTTAGCCAACACTTTGGGCTGCAATGTGGGTTGCTTCCCCTTGGTTTACTTGGGCCTTCCGTTGGGAGCTCCCTCGAGATCCATTGGGGTTTGGGATCCTGTGGTTGAAAGGTTTCTTAGCAGGCTGTCAGGATGGAAAGGCCAACTCCTTTCTAAGGGAGGTAGGCTCACCCTTCTAAAAAGTACCTTGGTAAACCTCCCTACCTATTTCATGTCTCTCTTCACTATGCTAAAGACAGTTAGCAGAAGACTGGAAAAGATTCTAAAGGAATTTCCTATGGGCCCACGACGGTGATTGCAAAAATATTCACTTAGTTGCTTGGGATAAAATTAAAAAGCCAGTGTCTCTTGGGGGTTTAGGGGTGAAGGATTTGAGAATCTTCAATGCAGCCTTTTAAGGAAATGGTTATGGAAATTTGGTGAAAGTGATCGGGAGCTTTGGAGGAAGATCATTGTTTCCAAGTATGGGTGTGATAATGGGGGTTGGTGCTCGGGCAATGCGGAGGGTCCGAGGGGATGTGATCTTTGAGGTTACATTAGAGGTGACTGGAAGATTTTCAAGGAAAGATGTAGTTTTGTTATCGGGAATGGTAGTAGGGTGAAATTCTGGGATGATGTCTAGACTGGGGTCGAGTCGTTGAGGGCGAAGTTCCCTATGTTATACAGTCTGGCTAGCAATAAGGTGACTTGGGTTAGCGAGTGTATGGAGAGAGTTGGGAACAAGCTTATCTGGACTCCCCGCTTTAGGAGAGACTTTTTTGATTGGGAACTTGAAGAGGTGGGCTCTTTCCTTTGTTACATCAACAATTTTTGGGCTATGGAAGGTAGGGAGGATAAGAGAGTTTGGAGGCTGGATAAGAAATTTTTTCTGTTAGCTCTTTCTACAAGAGCATGTTCGATTCTGATAACCCTCTCTTTCCTTGGAAGCTCATTTGGCATTCAAAAGCCCCCCCTAAAGCTTCCTTCTTTGCCTGGGAAGCTTCTTGGAAGGCCATATTAACTGCGAAAAACTTGAAGAAAAGAGACTTTCTTTTGGCTAACAGATGCTATTTCTATAAGAATGATGAGGAAAGGGTGGATCACGTTCTCATCCACTGTCATGTTTCGTGGAGCTGCTGGAATCTTTTTTTGCCCTGTTTGGTTTCTCCTGGGTCATGTCAGGCTCCATCAAAGACCTTATGTTGGCTTCGGAAGGATGCAATCTTCCAAAAGAGATTAAGAGAATTTGGAGACTGACCCCAATTTGCCTTTTGTGGTGTATTTAGATTGAAAGGAACAATCGTGTCTTTGAAGATCTAGAGCTCTATACTCCTTACTTTAAAGATGTCTTTTTGCGCTTATTGTTTTTTTGGGCCAAAGAGGCTTTCTCTGTAAATGTCTCTTCTTTTGTTGATTTTTTGGGTTCTCTAAGACAGATGTAAGCTTTTGGGGGTTTTGCCCTTGATGCCCTCCTTGGGCACCATTATATATACAACTCTTACTTATCAAAAAGAAAACAAAAGAGGGGGAGGGGTGTGTCGATACAGAGTCGGGAAATTCTAACTAAGTACGGAGAAAGAGGCGATTGCACAAAGAGAGAGAGAGAGAGAGAGAGAGAGAGATAAGGTAATAACTGGGTATTTGCTGATGAATTCTCGTAGGTAGGCTCTTCTCTTCTCACTTTTCTCACTTTCTTTTCCTTATATTCAATGATTCTTCACTCCTAAATCACTTTTTCCTTTTTTATCAAATTATTCATCTTCCTTCTACCATCGTGTCCGACCATGTCTAGAACATGTCCAGCCTGGTCCAAAATTTTAATAATAAAATAAAAAGCCGGATACTCAATTTAACGTGTTGGACACGTGTCCGGAGCATGTCCGTGTCCCAAATGTGTAGGACTCCGACACTTTGGCCTCCCAACCGAGTCCGTGCTTCTTAGCATCACTTAAATCCCCTATTTCAAGTTTCAATGAAAGTTAAGTCTTTCGCTTATTAAGGAGTTCTTATTGTTTTATGCTCTTATCCCTCAGGTAGATTCCTTGGGGAGGCAAGTATATTAACTCTCTAGTGTTCACTTGTGCTACCTCCTATTTCACCATTCCTTTCCAAAGAGTCATATGTGAAAGCCGGACAATGGCTTACATGAAGAAAATAAGAGGTGGTATGTTTCTGATGACTAGTCCACCACATATTATCCCCCAGTTCACGTGATGATGATGGCGGCGGCGGTTGTGGTGGTGATGATAATGTTCATGATGGAAACATCCATGATAGTGGCTACAATGGCGGTAGCACTGGTGGTGGTAATGGAGGCATCAGTTGTAGCAGTTATTATGCTAGCCAATCAAATCATGGTACGTCAAGGGCGCAAGGTGATGAAAATCATTATGCCACCCAAGACACTGATTGTGGATATCAACCATGCATAGAGGAGCAATTTCGACATGGATCACGATCTTGTAGGTATCAGATGAGAAATTTAGGCTTAGGGCAATATATATATTTTGTATATGGTAATTATGACTGTAGTTCTACTTATGGTTATGGTGGGTATGAGCATAGAATGCGATATGCTCATGGATATCGACCATGTCATGCTAATAATCATAACTCTTTGTAGGATTATTTACTACTATTCTCTTTTTTTTTTTCCTCATCACTTCTCGTTTTTTTATGTATGCAATCTACAGTAGGTACTTCGCAGGGTTATCTCTGAACCCACATCCATAGGCCCATATTTATAGTATGACAACACATAACTGAGATGGGACTTGTGTGCCCTACAATTTGAGCTAACAACCTAACACAACACAATATAATGTTTTATCAGATGAGTCCCATCTATTATTATATATTCAAATTTGGAATTTCATATTTTCAGTTAACTTATTATAATTTGGGCTAACAGCCTAACACAACACGATATAATGTTTTATCAAATGAGTCCCATCTATTATTATATATTCAAATTTGGAATTTCTTATTTTTAGTTAACTGATTTCAAATTTCAAGAAATAGCACCAACTCTACTAAAGAGGATTTTATTTTTTTGATTACT
Source organism: Nyssa sinensis (assembly GCA_008638375.1). NCBI lineage: Eukaryota > Viridiplantae > Streptophyta > Magnoliopsida > Cornales > Nyssaceae > Nyssa > Nyssa sinensis. The sequence continues at coordinate 36,081,881 of CM018034.1, forward strand.
ATAATTTCATTAAAAAGATACCCAAGAGAGGTGTACTAATTACAATAAAAGGGGAAACTTTTAAGAAAGGCTAATTTCCCAATTTAAAAAACTCTACAAAAGAATCAATACAAGATGGGTAAAATTCTAGAAAAAAAAAAAAAACCAAAAGTACAAAGATTTCAACAACCTATCTTTAAAACTACGAAGGGAAGGGCCCATAAAAATCCTACTATTTTTGTAATACCCAACCCGAATTTTAACCAAGCGAACCATGTAAACCCGAACCATTAGGGCTTTATGTTATAATATCGAATGAAATTGACGGTTTTAGAATCTCAATAGTTTGAATATATTGATGATGCCTCGAGCGATGCCCGAGCAAGCCACGAACGAATATCGAAATAAAATAAAATAAAAAAATAATAATAAATAAAACAAAAAAATAAAAATAAAATGAAATAAAAATAATAAATAAATAAAAATCAGCATATATATATATGAAAAATAGATATGTATATATATATATGTATACATATAGGTGTATATATATATATATGAAAGTATATATGGTGGGCTGTATATGTATATATATATATATGGATATTGTTACCTCCACATTTAGGGAAGGGGTGGGGGTTACGAAAGCTGAAAGAGGAAAGGTCAATGAGGGAGAGGGAGAGGGAGAGAGAGAGAGAGAGAGAGAGAGAGAGAGGGGAGAGATTGAAGGGGGGCGGTTATGATATAACTAGGCATGCTTGCATGCGTGAAGGAAAAAAAAACACAAAGAAGAAAAAAAAAACAAAAGGAAGTTGAGACAGCCTTCGGAGTACAAAAGAGGAACAGAAGGAGAGAAGGAGAAGAGGAAGAGGAAGGAGGAAAAAGGAAGCAGGGAGAGGGGCGCAGAAGGTAAGCCCACATTTTTTTTTGCGCTCTATAAATTTTCTGGCTTTTATGTAAAGTTGCTCAAAGCTTGTATATGATAGTAGAATGTTGTTCTAAGGAGAAAAATAAGAATTTAGGAAGAAACCGTGAAGGAAACGATTGAGAAATAAGGTAGATATAGTGTATGATCGGAAAATGTAAAGTTGAAATTTCATGCTTTTACGGTTGGTTTTAAGGGCCAAAAATGTTAATAGGAATGTTGCAAATGTTGTTTGAAGAAGTTTAGAATCAAAAAGGAGGAGAAAAACCGCAAGAAAAAAAAGAAAAAAAAATTTGGAAAATTTTTCCGGCCACCGGCACCAGAGAAGGTGTCTAGAGGGCCGCCGAAAAGTCTGGGGGAAGGGGGAAGCACTGTTGGGCCGGGTCAGGTCGGGTCGGGTCAGAACCCGCCCAGGCGCAGTGATGACCCGACCCTGTTGAAAGGCTGATGGGTTTTTTGTTTTATTTAAAAAAAGGGGGGTGAATAGTGGGGTTGAGGAGAATCGAACCATGGTGCGCGTGGGCTAAAGCCCTTATAACACCCAATGCCACCACCGTGCCACAAGGGCACGTGTGGTTAAATACCCCACCAATATATATATATATATATATATATATATATTATGGAATTAATTAAATTAATTTATTGTTATTTTAAATTTCCGGTGTCCAAATTTAGCAAATGAATAATATAAATTTATTATTTTAGACCTTCTGGACCTAATGGTGAGGTCTATTTCATAAGACGGAGTCCCAAAAAAATAAAATACCTGTAAAAGTATCAAATGACCAAAATGCCCCTGAGTTGAACACAAGTCAAACAGACTCCAATTAAAACGAATGAATAGTGAATCTTTATTATTTCGAACATTCTGGACTCAACGGTGAAGTCCGATTTGTAAAAATAACTCCCGAAAATAGAGACATGTAAAAGTGCAAAATGACCATTTTGCCCTTTTTAGTGCAAAAGTCCGAATTGAAAACCGTAAAAGACTAAACTGACTTTCTTGGACATTTCGGACTCAATAGTAAAGTCTAAATTAGTAAAAGAGATACTGAAGTATTCAATTTGATAAGTAACATTAGAACTGAGACATGTTTACTGATTTATAGGCAAGTCAAAGAGAAAGGAGAAAATTACAGAGTACTAAAGTAGATCACACGGATTTAAGGTAAGTAAACTTTTATCTCTTACACGTGATTTTCCAAGCCACATTCTTTCTATTACTGCCAAATTTTGTACTCATGAACGTACCCACTGTTATTGTCCCACAATCGATATTGTCCTATCTTGTGGATGCTTATTAACTGCCATATCATGATTGCTACATTGTACTATGCCTTGAAAGGCCTACTGTTATATGTCCATTGCATGATATTCCATTCTATGCACTTCTTATGAAATCACAAAAGAATCATGATTTATTATGAATGCTGGAATTGTGCTCAGTCACAATATCCATCCGATGTTATCTGATTGATAGGACCTACAGGTCGATTTGATAGGACCTACGGGTTGATTGACTGGACCTACGGGTCGAGCCTGTGAATGGACATATGGCAATGATGGCAGTTTTTACGCAGTGAGTTATAAGGGCATTTTATATGCATTCATGTTAAGGAGGGTATGCCGGGCCTTAAAAGATCGAGGGTCTGCCAAACCCTGAACAGAGTAAATGCATCATTTATGATTGACTGATATGTTACGTTTATTGGATTCATAGGATGTTATCATTTCCCTATGAATAATTCTATGTTGATAATTCCCTCATTTATTGGACTTGACTGTGACCGATTTATTGTGGCAGTATATTTATGTTGACTGTGATTATTAAGCTTTTCCCATAATCATGCTATACCATTACTCATACTTGTTTGTTGTGCCTTACTGCTTATTGGCCATTGTGGCATTTTACCGTTAACTGCAACTGTTTCCATGGTTCGCTATCATGCTACCCGATGAGTTCATATGTTTCTATGTTAACCCTAACCCGTATTGGAGATAGGTTTTTATTTACTGAGCTTTGTTAGCTCACCCCAACTTACTATATTTTCAAGTAAGGATGTTGCAGGATCACATTAGGAGTCCAAGAGCATAGAGGGACAATTTGAGGAAAATGTTAGAAGTGATGTAGTCTCTCCCATGTACTCACCACCTAAGAGTGGTTGTATATTAGGTTTTATGTCAGTTTATAGTTTTTCGTTGTTAAACAATATTTTGTATTAAGGCTTCCGCTAATTTACTGTTAAGTTACATTATACATTGTTGTCATTGTTACAAAGAATGGAAAAAGTACGGACGGCCATTGGGTCGGCCCCGCGATACGAGATCCGCATAGGGTGGGTTTCAGGTCGTGATAATTTCTCTCCATATATAACAAAATTACCAAGAGGGACTAATCTCCACACTTTCTGAACACTACAAAAAATACGAACTCCTTGCCACATTTTCACTAAGTACCCAACCGACCAAGGCATCACCCAAGAGCATCCAAAGAGATAGAATAAGCTACCAAACATCTCGAGCAAACCGTCAATGAATAAACAAGTGATTGATAGTTTCTTCCCCCTCTAGGCACATCCAACATCTATTAGCCAAGTAGAAGCCTCTTTTTTACAAGTGTTTCAAAGTCAAAATAGCCCCCCACACCATGGTCCAAGAAAAAAATGCAACTTGTAGGGGCTTAGGTTTGCCAAATTGCTTTCCAAGGGAACTCCTTCACACCATTACGAGCCAACTGCATGTAAAAAGACAAACAAAAATTTCTCCCTATTCTCCATTGAAGAGAGTCCTCTCTATCTCAATCCAAACGAACTTGATAAAAAAGATCCATTAAGCTCACAGCCTCTACTTCCCAATCTTGAAGATCTCTACAAAAGCAAGGGCCCAAACACACCCATTGTCGTTGGAAGCCACGCAATCTTTTACAGGAGCTTGATTGGACAAGACTTGGAGTAATTGAGGAAAAAGATGTTCCAACATTTTTCCTTACAAAACCCAACTTCCCCACCCCCAGCACCGACCATAAAAGAAGTGAAGCTTGAAAAAATCTTCAATTCCTTTTCTAATGGATTTCCAAAGACCTACACCATAAGTTCCCTCCACCTCCTTAGAACACTAATTCCCTTCTTCACAACCATACTTAACTTTAATGACTATCCTCCATCTAAGGTTAGGTTCCTCAGCAAAGCACCAAAGCCATTTACCAAGAAGAGCCCCAAGGCAATTAATCCTTTACTCCCAACTCTCCTTTTCCAACCTCACCTTCTCCAACTTAACCAATTGAGGACCCTTTTCTTCTTCATTCCTCCCCAAAGAAAGTCTCTTTGCAACTTGTCAAATTGTTTCTTCACCGAAGTCAAGGTAGGAAATAGGGACAAAGTATGTGGGTAGACTCCCCAACGTATTTCTGATTTTTTTTTTTGGGGGGGTTGGGGGGGTAAGAGTATTTCTAATTAATGTGAGCTTGCCCTAGCCCCCTTTTGAGGGTGCTGGTGCTTCCTGCCCAAGCACTTTTGAAATCTTTCAACTATTAGATCTCAAATCGTTTTGATTTTGAAAAGGGCCTAAAGGTAATCCTCCCAAGTAAATTGAAGGAAACGAGCCCACCTTACAACCCAAGTTCCAGCCAACTCCTCAATCTCATCCATCTCCCCAACTAAAATAATTTCACTTTTCCTCAAATTCACTCTAAGACCTGAAAGGCTGAAACTACCTCAAAGCACAAAAGCACATTCCTTAGATATCCAAAGTTGAGATTCTTCCACACTATGGAAAATTAGAGTATCATCTGCAAAAAGGAGATGAGAAATACCCACTATAGAAAACTCACAGTCCCTTTTAACCTGATGGTCCATATGGTATAAGCCATTTTCCGCCTCCCAATGCTCAGGAACACCAAGAGCATGAGAATGTTGATGACAAAGACAAGAGAGCGAAGGATGGTGGATGACTTCTATTGGACTATGTTGGATATCTTTGGATTGTTCTGAGTATTTATTACTTAATTGTTATGTAAATATTATAGTAAACTAGTTAGGTAGCGCCTAAATCCAGCATTTAGACAAATCACGTGTTGGATGATGTATTTTAATAAATTGATGAATCATTTAGTTGTTCTTAATTCTTAAAAAGAAATCATGATTTTTAAGAATTTTATGAACCTCATATCTAGTTTATGTTTCATATCGCTAGACACGAGTCGTCTCATGGCTCTTCAAGATAGTGACTGATACTGAACTTTGAATCATGATAATATTAATTATTATTATAATCAGCTATAATGCTAGTATATGTCACAGTAATTTGCTAAAATAATGTATAATAAAATAATATAAATATTGCATGACATTATAATATCATTTATTATATAAAAAAAAAAGTACAATGAAAGGTTCAAATGGGGTGTCAACCTGAACCATTTTAATCAAAATTTAAATGTGTCAAATACCTCAACCTGAGGATTGGTTTGGTTAGACTGACTAATCAGATCAAAATTTGCCACCCCTATGGGAGCATAAAATGAGGCAGAAGCATAATTTACTTTAAGGTACATCGTTGAACAACTTGTTTCTATCAGAATATTTAGAGAAAGCTGATTGAAAAAACGAGGATCTTGATACTCAAAAAGAGGCAAAATAAAATACCCTAAACTAGATGGATATGCTTCAACCAACTATATCACTACTAGAAGCTTTATTATCAACCCATCCACAAAAGAATCCGAGATAATCAATTCAATTCAAATGAACTAATAACCACATTCCTCAACCTCCTACTATGTATGAAGACCTTATTATCAACCTCTAAATTGACACCACAAAAGAAGCCAGGAGAACCAGTTAAATTCAAATGAACCAAATCATATTCCTCAACCTCCTACTATGTATGAAGCAAACAAATGTGCCAAGTCTTTCTTCTTACGATCTAAGAAGCACAGACACAAGACAGAAAAAAAAAAAAACATGACATAGACACGCAGACACAACATTTTTTTAAAAAATTTAGTACGTCAGGGACACCTTCAATATATATTTTTATATTTTTTATAAGACTAAATAATAAAAATCTAACATTATTTCAATCAAAATTTTCATAAAACACACAAATCATAACAATATCATTAAGTTATCATAATAACAAGTCCTTAATTAAAAATACAATTTCATTTAATCATCAACATTAATGATCCAAGTTCCAAAATGAATTTTCTAATTAGACAAAATACACACCCTCACACACACACACACACACACACACACACACACACATATATATATATAACCCAAAAGAAAAGTGGAAAAAAAAAGAAGAAAAAAAGTCCCAAAAAAAGGTGTCCTTAATGTGTCCAAAACGTACCCCTAACGTATCCAAAACATGTTCTAAAATGTGTATAACATTTTTTTATCAATAATGTATATATTTCATCAAAGAATGGCACCCGAGAAGAGCAAACACATACTTACAAAAAGAAGGATCAACAACAAAAATTACAACTGTAGAGATCCCCCAAAAAACTATTAATGTAATTAAGTACGCTAGATATTCCTTTTTGTACCAAAAGGAAAACAATCATAAAAAATTATTTTTAAAATGCTATGTGGAGTGAGCACATACAAGAAGTTGAAAAAGAAAGTGAAAATTTGTTGGCATCTGATGATGATCATGATATCGATGACATTGAAATTGGATATTGCGATAAAAATGGGATAGATTATATAAATGAATAATTTTGGATTTTGTCTTTAAATTTTGATACTGATAACTATGTTGGAAAGTAGTATTATTAAATTTTGATTTGAAACTTTTAGTATTTATAAATCTTGATTCTTACATTGTATGGAATTTAAGTTTATTTATTTTATAAGTGAATTAAAATGTTATATTTACCATTTTATACAATATATATATATATATTCAAACAAATTGAGCATATTTAACAATACAGATACAATATTTTTGAAAAACGAGACAACTATGCTTGGTATTACTTTGATTTTTAATTGTTGGATAAATAATAATAATTTATATATATAATTTTTATGACAAGTAAATAAAAAATGTTATTTATATCATTTTAAACTAGATATATTTATGTATATACGTATTTATAAATATATTTTAAAAAAATTACATGTCTCTTGCGACCCACAATACGATACGCATGTTTTAAAAAAAATGTTATGCCTTCTGATACATGTTTCAACAACTATGGCCTGAACTCCTTCAAAACTTCATTTGTTCCCCTCCCTCCATATACACCATGATAAGCATAAAGGAGTCATCTTACTTGCATGTCATCTAAAAAACATAGACACGGATACGAATACGGGACAGATACGAAACGGCACAGACACGCCATTTCTCAAAAAAATAGGGCATAGACATGTCAAGGACACGTTGAATATATATAAAATTTTATAATTTTTATGATATCACATAATAAAAACTTAACGTTATTTTAATTAAAAGTAGCATAAAACACACAAATCACAAAAATATTATTAAGATATAAAAATAATGAAGCTATTAAATAAAAATACAAGAACTTTTTCATTTAATCATCAATATCCATGATTTAAGTTCCAAAACAAATTTACTAACTATTACATAGAACATATATATGTGTATATATATATATATAACAAAAAAATAACTAAGGCTAAGAGAAAATAGGAAAAATCCAATAAAAGGAAGAAAAAAATAGAAAACGTGTTTGGAATGTCTGAAATTCAGAAAACAGAAGAAAAAAAATTAGTACTCTTTTTTCGCGTGTCCTAAACGTGTCCGGGAAGTATCCAAGAGTATCGGCATCCGACACATCCAACACAAACACGAGCCAAAATAGTGTACGTATTGCATAGCATCTCATAAATCCTTCCTCAAATGCCTACACCTCCAACCCCAAAAAACTTCTCTGATAAACACCGACATCACCCAACTACACCTAAAGAGAGAGTAAACTAAATTCCAAGTATCTCTCACTATCTTGCAATGAACTAATAGATCAATTGTTTTCTCCTCTTCTTTGCACATGTAACGATGACTCTGAATCTAGAGTCCACTTCTCTTGAGGTTTTCCATAATGAGAATGGCCTCAAGCTAGGCACCAACAAAAAAACATAGCTTCCTTCGGAATTTTAGATTCCCAAATTAACTACCATGGAAATGTGTCCTCCTTACTGCCCATCAAATGCTTGTAGAAAGAACTAACACTATCCTCTCTGCCCAATCCCACCTTCCACCTATTTAACACCCCCATCAACTCCTCAACTTCCTGTAATTCCCAATCATAAAAAATCCTTCAAAAACAATGAATCCAAAGAAGCTTATCCCCCACCCAAGTAACACAATCCGCAACCAAGGCTCCTTTATTAGAAGCTATGTTGTACAAAAATGGGAATTTCTCCTTTAACACTATCACAACACCACGAGTCTTCCCAAGATTTCACCCTCAACCCCTCCCCCACTTCAAACCTTACCAATTGCCAAAATGGCTCCCTCTCTTTGCTAATAGCCCTCCACACCCCACACCCCACACCCATAAGCCTCCTTAGCTTCCTTTGTGAACCAACCTCCCTCCTCACACCCATATTTAGCAAAAAAGCACCTTCCTGCATAAGGCTTCTTGTTCCTCCACGAACCTTCGCTCCCACTTTCTTAACAAAGCTTTGTTAAACATCTTCAAATCTTTCAAACCCAACCCCCAAACCTTTCATTTCTCTTCACCTTATCCTAAGTTACAAGGTGGATTTTCTTCTCATCCTCCTTTCCTCCTCAAAGAAAATTCTGTTAAAGCTCTTCTGATTTCTTCTCTGCTGAAGCCAACATCAGATTAAAAAAAAAAATATAACATGTCGGTAGGTTTGAAAAAGTACTCTTAAATAAGAGTAATTCTCGCCCCTTTCAAAAGATATTATCTCTTCCACCCTATTAGCCTTCTTTGAAATCTCTCAATCGCTGCACCTTACACTGCTATAGATCGCATCCATGCTCCTAATGAAAGACCCAAATATATAGTCAACAATGAGCCCATGCCATGCCACACCACACCCAACACCATAGGCCAAATCCTCCAACCCTTCCACTTGGATAATCTCACTTTTTCATATATTCACCTTTAAGCCAGACACAGCTTCAAAACAAATCAATACACAGCTCGGCTACTGTAATTGCCTATCCTACATGAGTAATTTCCACTCTCCTACCACTTCCATCCTCAATAGAAAAGCCCCTCAACATGCCCGCTGACACAGCCCACTCCATCATCCTGCTCAAAGCTTCAATCACAATCACAAAAAGGAAAGGATTGAGACAATATTCTAGCCTCAAACCATGAGAAGACTATAAAAACCTAGATGGAGAACCAATGACAAGCACCAAAAAGGAGATCAAAGATATACATGACAAAATCCACCTCCTCCAACTCTCTTTTCAAAGCCCATCTTCGTAAGAAGAAAAATGAGAAAGCCCAAATTAAAATGATCACAAGATTTCTCAATATCTAACTTGCAAATCAAACCCTTCTCCTTCTTTTTCCTCAGTGTATCAATATACTCATTTGCTATCAAAGTTGCATCTAAAATCTGTCTCCCTCCCACAAATGCATTTTGATTGTCTGAAATAATCTTCCCTAACACCACTCTAAGCCACATGGACAAACTTTCGCCAAAACCTTATATATATTGCCCACCAAGCTAATAAGTCTATGGTCCTTCATATTCTTAGCCCACTCTTTCTTGGGAGTCAATGCTACGAAGGAAGCATTAAGACTCCTTTCGAAAGAGCCCCTCTCATGGAAGTGAGCAAACACCACCAACACACCCTTCCTAATCACCCTCCAGCAATGTTTGTAGAAAGCTATGGTGAATCTATATGGACCCAGTGCCTTATCTCCATGACGAGAATTCAAAGCCACCTGCACCTCTTCTTCCTCAAATGGTCTGTCCAACCTCACCACATCCCCTTCCAAGATAGTGTTGAACTCCATTTCATCTAAGTTCAGTCTCCACTCTTGAGCCTTTGTGCAAAGATTTTGGTAGAACTCCGCTATCCCCACCTTCACATCCTCCACTTTCTACAACATCCTACCATTAATTGTCGCTGAGCTAATATTATTCTTCCTCTTGTGGCATTGGCAACTCTGTGAAAAAATCTTGTGATTCTGTCTCCTTCCCAAAGCCACAAGACTAGATTTTTGCCTCCACAAAATCTCCTCACATCTTCAAAACTATCCCTAGCTCACCCTTCAAACCATTTGTATGCATCTTCTCTTCCTCTGTCAAAAAAGAACTCTGATCTTTTTGGTCTAATTGCTGAATTTGCTACCAAAAAACTATCTTTCTTCACTTGGACATCTCCAAACTCTCAAGCATTCCACCTCTTTAGATCTTCCTTGAGCAACTTAAGCTTTTTCGCCCACACACAACTTAGGTTTCCATCAACTCTATACTCCTCCCACCACTTAGCAACCATGTCCCAAAACCCTAGAGTTTTCAACCACATGTTCTCGAACAGAGATGGCTTTCACCCCATCTAACACCACCACAATCCAATATAGTTGGGTGATGATTAGATACGGATTTGGACAAACATGCCTAGTAGTGTTAACGGAACTCCCATTCTAATGAAACAAGGAACCAATTTAGTTTTGACATGGTAGGATTATCTCAACCACTAGTCCAAGTATACATACCATCCCTCTAGAGGCAAATCTACTAGGTTATTATCATCCAAAAAATCTGAAATATGTCTCATGGCTCTAGTCATCCTACCCCCACCCTTCCTCTCCGACAGATAGCAAACCACATTGAAGTCTCCGCCAATAACCCACGGCACATGCCACCTCCTCTCCACGTCCTGATTAGGGTCATACACAGAAAATTCCCCTGTACCAAACGTAATTTACAAGTGACAATGAATCTTCCTACCAAACAGTCCAGCCCATTCACCATCCTAGAATCCCACATCAACAATATGCCTCCAGTCGCCACACCCTCTAGTAGCCAAAGAGTTCCACTCCACCCACCTCCCTCCCCATATGCTTCTTACAAAAGTCTCAGTCACCTCTTCCACTTTAGTTTCCTACCAACATATCACTTCTGGTTTCCGTCGGCTCACAAGCCTTCTTACCACAATCCTCTTGTCTTGGTCATTCAAGCCCCTAACATTCCATTATAAGATTTGTGTCATTGTCAACTATTCAACACAATTAGGTCTTTACCCCTTGCTACCTCAGTCTTCTCCTCACAGAATTTAGTTTTGCCCCTTCCAACCCTTTCGTCCCCTGAATCCATCCCCATATCACCTAAATTAATAACATCTACATACCTGGACTCAAAGCTCCATTGTGGCCTTTTCTCGGACACCTCATCGTCTGATTCTTTACTTCTCCACTCGTTGACTCTTCTTCCTTTATCTCAGCCACCACCGTGTCACTTTTTGTCTTGCTTTCACTCCCTTCAGGGCTTTCACACCTATTTCCCCAACATTTGCTAATACTCACCTCGTTTATCTTTCCCCATCTAATCTATGCACCCTTACTACACTCCCCTTCCCCTGTGTATTCTTTCGAGCTCCCTTCTGCCCTTTATCATTCAACACATCACTGAATGTCTTTCCTCCCTCTTCATTGTAATATACATGAGCCTGGCTTTTACTTATTGCTACCTACATTTGGGCCAGATAGTCCTCATTCGGCCCAATTGCGTCACTGTCTTCTCCGACCAAGATGACCGGAGATCTGTCTGCTACTCGAAATTCTATTTAAAAAAATGGATTTCTTTCTGCCCAAATTGGAATTTTGTACTTCCAAGCCCCCCCCCCCCCCCCCCCCCCCCCCTCTTCTATCGTGACCACTGCCTACAAAGGACAGGTCGATGCTTTCACCAAAATTCTAGCCCACCGCAGGTACTTCCTCTGCTTTATGTCCTCTTCTATTCCTCTAAAGCCTGCAAACCTATCTCCCAATACCTTGAAAACCTCCACTTGCCACAAAAACACCAAGACACCAACAAATCTCACCCATATCTCAACTGGCTCTGTACAAGGGAGCCAATCCATGGAGGGGAAGATCTTTTGGCAGGAAGATGGAAAGAATTTTGTAACACCCTGCCCAATTAAGTGGGACAATTAAGGATAATGATGATTATCATAGGATAATTTACTTGATAATCACGAGCAATTCTACTTAATACTAATAGTCTATGAATATGGAGACAAATGTATAAATGACGAGCAAATTGCTCGAATTAGAGACAATCAATTTAAGAATACGATTTAATGTCAAAAGGGTCATAACTAAATAACAAGTTGCGATTATTGTTAATCGAGGATTAACGCATGAGTAGTTATGAAAAATTAGTGCACAAAGTGCACCTAAGCAAGACTAGTGTGATACATGAGTAAGGTGTGTTTAATCAAGATTATCCCAAAAATCATAATAGACTTTTGCAAATAATTAAAGTGCAATATAATACACCAAAAAGAAAATAGAAGGAAAAAGACCCAAAAGTGCTCCCACCAAGTTTTAAACCTTGCACCTTGTGCAAGCAAATAATAAGTTTTCAAAAAGAACTCCAACTAGGCTGCAACACTTTTGTGCTATATAAGCCACATGATATATATATAATCCAAAAAAGGGTATTGGAAATTCAGAAAAAGAGACATGGCTCCACCCTATTGCATCCTCACCCTAGCCAATGGGGAGACATGCAGCCAACCTTCCTTAGAGATATATGTATACATTGCATGTGTGTGTGTTAAGGGGATCAGAATTAAAAAAGAAGAAAAGAGGCAGAAGACAGAGAAAGAGAGAGGGTCGGCTGAGTTGCAGGTACGGTTGGATAAATTGGGTGATTGGAGTTTTTGTTGTTTTACTTAATTTTTGGAACGGGAAAATGTTCCCCAAGCTTCCAGAAATCCAACAGAGCAAAAAGGGGGCAAAAACAATGGGTAAAATGTCACGAAACATGAAAAACATACTTCGCCGGAAAATCGTGGCTCGCCGGAGCAGCCACTGTAACGGCCTATTTCGACTGCCAAACTTGAGTTAAACCAAATTTGGAAATTGGATATGGAATCCTCAAGAAAAAAAGGTTCGAACCACGTTGGATTTGTCGTCAGAAAACAATCGGCGGCAATTGCCGGCGCCGAAGAAGGTTACCGGAACCCTCACCGGAAAAATGAAGAAGATGGACACTGTGTGAATCGGGTCTCGAGTCGGGTCCTGACCCGAATGTTTTAAATGGGTTTGAGCTTAAGTGGAATGGCGCCGTTTTGGGGTTTTATTTAAATAGAATTTGGGGTGTTTGACAACAGGGACAAGCCCCTGATTTAATAAACCTGTTTGGACCTGGGATATCTTATCCCTGGTTTAGCCTCATATCCACCGTTTGGGAGACTCAAAATCAGAAAAAAATAAATAAATAAATAAAAAATTAGGGCGTCGCAGCTCCGCAGGATTCGAACCCCAAACCTCTCACACGTGATGAACCAAAGAGTCACGCGTGTACTACTGTGCCACCGTGGCACTTGTTTAATAAAATGGATAATATATAAATAGATTATTAAATAAAATAATTTAATTAATTTAATTATGATAAAATGTTTCATTGCCCAAATAAAATAAAAGGGTAGTGTATTCTGACTTTTTTCGACAGTCTGGACCTAATAGCGAGGTCCGTTTTACGAAATGGAGTCCCGAAAATTGGGACATGTAAAATGTAATAATTACCATTTGACCCTTAGCGACACCCGAAGCCAATTAAATACAAAAAAGAGTCTATCTTGACTATTTTGGACGGAACAACAAATGAAGTAATACCCATTGTGTCCCAAGCATTAATTTAGCTATAAAATGAATTCAGAAAAAGGGGCGGGACCTAACTTCAAGTTTTAAGGTTGCTAGACCCATAAATAGAATTTGTTAGGAAAAATTTAGTTACAAAAAATAAGAAGTTGGCCGATAGTAATGTTTCAGTTATGTTCTAATGCGAAGTTATATGCATTTGACTTATGAATCTAGGAACTAAGGACAAGGGAAAGGAGATTAAGGAAATAGACTGAGAACTTGAGGTAAGTAATCTTGTACCCTGAATCAGTGGTGTTTTATCTCCTGTTTGAAAAATGCTTAATCTATTTTGTGAGTAATCCGGTATCTTGAATCAATGGATTTCACATCCTGCTTTCAAATGTCTATCTTATGAATTTCTATATTTGTTCAAATACCTAATCTATTTTTGTGAGAAATCTTGTATTCTGAATCAGTGAATTTATGTGTCTGCTCAAAATGTCTATTCCGCACTTTATGAAATATTTGAGGGCTACGATCTTCATGATTATATCTTGAAATAACGCCCTTGTGTACTAATTTGAAAGATGTAGCATGCTTTGAATCTCGACTAAGTTCTTTAGAATAAATGTCTGAAAACCATGGCACTCCTTCAATGAGAAAAATGATTTGTGTGAACAAGTTTTGTACGTAACCTGAATCATACTTGTTTTGATCCGATCATGTGATTGTGTGAGACCTACCCATGTCGCGCTCTGACTCTTGTAATGAGACTTACCCACATGGCGCTCTAACTCAATGTGTAATTCGATTCTTATGTCTATCCAAGGCCTACCCATGTGGTGCTCCGACTCTGGTGATGAGACTTACCCACATAGCGCTCTAACTCGATTCTTGTGTCTACACGAGGTTTACCCATGTGACGCTCCGACTCTTGATGAGACTTACCCACATGGCACTCTGACTCATTGTGGAATTAATGATTGAGACTTACATACGTGGCACTCCAACTCTTGATGAGACTTACCCACGTAGTGCTCCGACTCAATATGTGATTCTTCAATGTGTGTAATATGTGTCCGTCATTCGTCTCGTGTTATCCATTATTTGCAATCAGATTTCAGGAGTACCCTCTCATGTGCATTCGTAATCTGATGTTATGTTATCTGTTCCGCATTAATTATTTGAACCATGTTTTAAGAAATGCATGTGCTATTATACATTTTATGAACAACTCTTTATCATCTGCTTTGTGTTTTGATATTCGAACTGTACTATTGAAAATAGAATTTTAGAAATGCATAGAATGCATCCGCTTGAACTTTCGATATGTTTTATACATGATCCGTTTTGAAAACGTGCTATAAGATATTCTTGAATATGTGTTATCTGTTTGAGGAAACTTGGTGCCCATGGTATTTTGTGCAAACCCATGCTTTTGCAAAACCTGTGACATGATGCAGGACTTACTCACGAGCTTAGTTATGTTCACATGGATTTATCTAAACATATTTTAGGTAATACAATATGAAAGGAAGGCAATGATGGTGACTAATAGAGCTAGTGATGTGTTGTGTTGTGAGCAACATTGATAATGTATGGCTCAAAGACTTAATTTGAATTGATCATGTAAGGATGATACTAATATAGACATTGTGACTTAGTGATACTGGAAGATGCTATTGGGTATGAATGGTGATGAAAATTGCACTTAGGAGATAATCTTATTAATGATTGTTAAAGCTGATTTGTTATCAAATGAGTTGCATGTGTGTAACTTCTGCGCTTGCTTAAAAAAAAAAAATTTATTGTCTCATGCAATTCATTTGATTTTGTATAGCCTGTCTGAGAGAGTGCAGGTCACCGACCCCTAATCCGCATAGGGTAGGTTTCGGGTCGTGACAAATTTAGTGGATGGTTCCACTTTGCATTTGGTGGATCATTTGGAGGGAAAGGAATAATAGAGTTTCTGAAGGAGTTGAGTCTTCTAGTTGGGTTGTGAAAGCTTTGGTGTTGAACTCTCTTTATTTTTGGACCACGGGGGATTCTTCTTTGTCTATAGACTCTATTTATTTCTTTTTTACATAGGTGCACCCCGTTGGTGCCTTTTAATGATATTTACTTATCCAAAAAAAAGTACCCTCCCACTGCCATCCATAAATCTAGGACAGAGGACGTCCATCAAAGATCCACTCATACCTTCTCCATATACAGGTGGCTTCTTCAATGGAAGGAAACTCAAAAAGGAAGCAATTCTCATACAATTCTGTCACCTAGACCCCAATCGGAACTTCCCATCTCCGGTTTACCCACCTTTACATAACCTCCTTTTCTGATGCCTTATTACATAGAGCACCTACCATATAATCAAGACTTTCCTTGCATGAGTGGAAATCCACCACTATGTCTCCTCCTGGCTTCCCCTTTCCCAAACCTACCTTTAGACGTTAGTTGTTCCAGCCACCCACCTACCCTTGCCACCTCTACAAATGGCCTTTTTGTTTTTGGCTGCCCTCCACAAACAATAGCAACTAGCTTCCTAAGACATCTTGGATGTAGACATAATGCCTCTTCTCCCCATTCAATTTATTCACTCTCACAAATGCCCCATCTTCGTTCGTTCTGCAAATCACTTTCAATCTTCTAACCTGGTAGGAAAACTCATTCAAACCATGGATTTAAATCGCAGTCGTGGGATACAATGCGGTCGGGGTGTAACGGAATCGAGAGTATCAGGTCATCTGTAATAGAAATCAAAAATTGCAACTATGAATATTTTTTCAAATATTAGTAAATCTCTTAAAAATCTATATTTTACTAATATGCATATCTTGACTACAATTTATCACATTTTAGTATGTTTTACTACTTTTTTTCAATTTTTCAATACCTAAAAATATATGTTTCTTATAAATAACACTTAAGAAGATATTTTATTATTTTATATGAATTTTTTAAAGTTAAACTAATAAGAAGTATCATTTAATTTGAGTAACATTACAATAAGTAACATAATAATAACAAAAATGATTATAAGCATAAAAATCAATTTAGTGTCATTAGTTATGAAATAAAAAAAATTAAAAACTTTTGAGGCCAAGGGGCCTTTTTGAGGTATTCGCCTGAATGTTTTGGTAACTCATTTCAATTTTTTTAGATTATTTTGTTTACTATCTCCATTGTATATAAATCTTATTAAAATAAAAATAATAAGAATTTGAAAAAAAAATTACAAAATTAAAAATTTGAAAAAAATATCAAAACAAATGTAATAGTCATGTAATGGCCAATAAATAACAATATCAGTTGATACGGCTGTGAATTTTGGTCACACCAATATATCGACCTATATCGATATTGGAGAGTCAAAAAATCGATAAGTAACGACCGATACAATACATAACGGTCGTTATTTAAAACCATGGTTCAGATATCTTCCGTCAGCCCTCCTCAGAGCTTCCAACTGTTCACATAACCACCGAAACCCTTCACTCTCCATTCTCAACCAACGAACTTTCCCTCTCCCTATCTGTGATTCGAATTAGTCTTCCATCCTTAACCAACACTTCGTCCACCTCAGAAGTCTTGTTTCCCCATTGAGCATACCTCATGATCTCTCTCATACTCAGTAGCAATCGGGACACGGACATGGCATTTCTTAAAAAAGTAGTAACACAAATATGTTAAGGACGCGTTGAATATCTGTATATACTTTTATATCTTTTATATGACCATATAATAAAAACCTAATATTATTTCAATTAAAATTGACATAAAAACACATAAATCATAAAAATATTATCAAGAGATTAAAATAATAAAGTCATTAAATAAAAATATAAGGACTTCTTCATTAAATCATCAACATCCATGATTCAAGTTTCAAAACAAATTTACTAACTATTACATAGAACATATATATGTATATATACAACCAAAAAAAATGAAAAGACGACAGGGGGGGGGGGGAGAAAAAGAAAATGTGTACTAGTGTGTCTAGAAAGTGTCCGAAATTCAGAATAAATACAAAATTTGGACACTTTTTTCGAGTGTCCGAGAGTGTCGGTGTCCGACACAGATACGTGAACCAAAATAGAGTGTCCGTGCTTTGTAAGTAACAATCTAAAAACAGTCTCCCGTGATTCTAATCATTGAGGTGCAGACATGTCCGAAATTCTAAAAAATAAAAACTAATTGGACATTATTTTTTTGCATATCCGGCATGTGTCCAACACTAATACAACCAAAATACAGTATCCATGCTTCAAACTAATTGTCCCCAAATAAATACACATCTATTCAAAAGCCATCACTATCTTTTGTTGAGTTGATCTACAACTAAGAATGCTAACACAGCAAAGAATGGTGTGGAAAATGCGCCCCCCCCCCCCCCCCCCCCTCTTTTTGCATTTGGAGGGAGCACAATAGGAGGGGTTTTGAGGGGAATGAGATGCCCTTTTTTTTGTTTTAAGGATAGTTTTTTTACATATTCTTCATTTTTCAGCCCAAGAGGCCTTTCCTATGTATGCAGATACCTTAGTTTATATTTTGGGGACTCTTGAGACTTTAATCTCATAACCTTCTTTTGCATAAATGGGTTCGTCCCCCTTGGACTTTTTTTTAATACAATTACTTTACCTATCAAAGAAATAACTCAGACGGGAGATGTTGGTATCCAAGAGGTGAGTGGGAAAGGAAGATAAATCGGCACTAGTTGGTACTGAACATGAAAGGTCCAACTCTCTCTCTCTCTCTGTCTATTCACCTATCACCTATCACCTATCTATCTATCTAGACTTCATCTATGCTTATCCTTCTTTTCTGGTTGGATCTTGAAATCTCAAATACATCTTTAAGTTCAATAAAGTGGTGTACTGCATAATATTGAGTGCACAACTTGGGGAAGGATAACATGATAAGGCACTCCTTTACTTTCTGCATGCCTTAAAGATTCACTAAAATCAACTCTACCATCATGAATTATCCACACTTACATGGGACATCTTCAATTTTATCACATTGAATTCTCCAATGAGACTTGATAATCAACGTACAGACATTTCCTTTTGTCTGAAAACATATATATATATATATATATATATTGATAGGAATAATCTGAAAAACATATTTATTGAAGTTATGTACTGAAATATATATATATATATATATATATTTACTGAAACAACTAGACAGATACTGCTAGGTTCAGAGTCTAGGCTGCAACTTCAGAGCCAACAATCATTTTATCAAAAACCAAACCCTTTTGTTTTTTGGTAAGTATCAAAAGCCAAACCTTTTAGCATAACAACAATCAAATATCAATCAATTGAAATGCATCAAGCAACTCCCTCACCACTCCACTACTGATAAGATAGTCCACAATGTCAAGATGACCATTTGCTGAAGCCATATGAAGTGCTGCAAGCATATATTAGCAAAACTAAGTCAAAACACACATTGAAAAAAGAAAACATTCAAAATTAAGTAGAATTAACACAGTTTCAATAATGCAATCTATAAATCTCGGATGCCAGATAATTCCAGGGAAATCACCTGTGTGTGTATATATATATATATATATATATAGATAGATAGAGAGAGAGAGAGAGAGAGAGAGAGAGAGAAGATTTTAGGGAATTCTATAGAGGCCAAGCTGGAAAAAACTTAAAACTCATATTTGATAAAATATGATTAAAAATGAATTGCTTAAGAGTAAAGAGTAACCTCATGATTCATGCAATTGAAGGATTGCTACTATAACTCACATAGATCATATCCTTAAAATGGGTGCATCTAAAAGAGAACGACGATACGGATAAGTTGGTACAAAAAAAGTATAAGCAAAGAAATGAATCCATTTGTGAAAAGTCAGAGAGAATCAATCGAGGACAAGATCGGTTAATCTGGTCTGGTTTGAAGACAAATGAAAAATGGCTTAAGTAATATACTTACAAGAGAGAGGTGATCAAGCAAAAGGTCATAAAGATACTAGCTTGAAGTTATATAACAAGGCAAGATTATAAAAAGGTGAGATATGACCCTTATTAGAGACATAGATTGCAAAGAAAAGAAGAGAACTGTACAATGTTGTACAACAATGGGATCAACTCAAAAAAACACTCATATTCAAATTGGAATTCTGAGGACAGAATCTGCTGTAGTCCAACACTCAGGAGCAATCTGCTCTCTCCACATAAATTCAGTCCATTAATTCACTATTCTAATAAATAGGAGATTTGAACTCAAGACATTACTCAAACACAACCATCATCCAAAGATAAATCCAATATTGCTGTCAGCTTTCAACTTTTATATGTATTTTTTCTTTATACACACAAGTATGTAGGCACTCTATGATGTAGGAGGAGAAGAGAAAAGAGGAAGAAAGAGGGGGAAGAGAATTCACAATAATTCTTATTCAATATCAATAATAATCTGTGTTTCAAATTACAATCGTAAAGCTTCAAATAAACTTCCTCAGACTAATCCAATAGAAACCTAAGGAAGATAGAAGTCTAAAATAATAAAATATCAATAAAACAAAATAAAATAAATAAACTAGGAAATCCTATGTCTATGCCGAACATAAGTCCTCCACGTGCGTGGCACGTGGGGCCCATCACTAAGCTGCTCTGGATCCCCATCACTCTACTATTTCTAAAACACCATTCTCCTGCTTGCGTTCCAGTTCTCACTATAGTGACTCAGGTTGCCCAGATCCTGCAACACAAATTTTCGGACTTCTAACTTCCCAAAAGCAGAGTTCAATTCTGCATTTGGGAGCTTCTATATTGAGTTAAACAAAGCCCAAATCTAAAAAATTGTCCACATGTTACCTAATGAAACATAGCTTGGTAAAATGATCACCTTAATTTTATTAGTTGGAATTTATGGGCTAGCCTAAATCTTATTATGATTGACCTTAAATAAGTCATTTTGACTAAAGTCTGTATTTTCTGGCTCATCTACCTCACAAAAGCCTTTATTTCCTGCTACTCTTTAAGTAAAATGAAGTTGAGCTAAAGTATAAATGTGGTGCTCAATGAAACTTGATATATTTCCAATGGCAAGCCATACTAAAAATATATCATATAGCTTATCAAAGGACTGTTAAAAGTTTAGAATTTAGATATTGTCCCTTGGATAAATCCAGAATTAGAGGACAAGGGATGGTCCGAGTGGATCCCATTCGAACCTCATCCCCCTTCCCAAATAGAACACTATAAAATGACGTTCTTATCCCTATCAAAAAAAAATCCAAAATTTTGTTCTCTTTAATGTGTAAAGTGATCAAAAAAATCGTGTAAAAAATCATCATTTTGGAAATCACACGACAACATTTGGTGTGACATTAGGCCTCTTTAGATGACATTCCCCCACTTATATCGCATTGTATTAATGAGACAAATTACAGTAGCAGACGGTTGTTGGAGGATTGGATGGGAGTTAGTGTGGATTGTGGAACATAGTTTTCATTAGACATCTCCGGGATTGGGAGATGACCGAGTTGCTTATGTTCTATGGCATGCTTTATGGTCAGATCATTAATGAGGCTCAGGAAGACAAGTTATATTGGGTAGGGACCGAGCATGGCATTTTGAAGTAAGGTCGTATAATGGCATAATGAAAGAGGAATGTAGTAAGGATTTCCCTTGGAAAGCCAAAATCCCTCTTAAAGTTGCCCTTTTTTTGGAGTATGCAGCCTTAGGGCAAATTTTAACTATGGACAACTTGAGAAGAAGGAACCAAATACATGTAAATTGGTGTTTCATGCGTAAAGCAGATGAAGAGATGTTGAATCATCTTCTAATCCATTGTCCAATTACAAGGGCAGTTCAAGTTTTAGTTATTGGTCTTTTTTGAGTGAGCTGGGTAATGCCAAGGTCTAAGGTGGAGGTGTTGGCTTCATGGCGGAGCAGCCTTGTGGGCGGAAGGTTTAGTCGGGCTTGGCGAATGGCCCCTTTATATTTATGGTGGATTATTTGGAAGGAGAGAAATTATAGGGTTTTGAAGGCATTGAGTCTCCTTTGTGGAATGTAAAAGATATTTTGTTAAGAACTCTTTATTTTTGGCTTTCGACGGGGTCCACCTCGTTTATAGATAGTTTTTCTTCTTTTTTAGGTTCCTTGAGATTATATTTGTACATTTTTATGGTACCTTTAAAACTTGGATCATCATTGTAATTTTAAATTTTAATAAATGATTAAATATTTAGAACAATTTTGCTTTCAGAAGCACCAAATTTGAAAGTATTTTTATATCCAAAAACTTAAGGTACAACATTTCAGAACAAGGTACCACTAGTTGGATAATAACATTAAGTGGATATAAAAATTTGTAGGGATAATAACACTGACCTCCCCTGAAGTATCTGACAATTACGGCTTCCCCTGACTTTCCTGAAATTACACTGCCCTCCCCTCCCCTCCCCTCCCCTCCCCTTGTTATACTGACAATATACAGATTCCTCACTCCATACAAAACGTCAATTAAACTAACGGGGCAAAATTAGGGTTTCAGACCATTTTTTTTATATGCCCAAAATACCCCTATGTAGTGTGAATGGACAACAATTCCCTCAATGATTCAAATAAAAATCTTAAAATGCCCTTCTCTTAGAGATAAAAGTAAAATAAATCAATAAAACCCATAATGATTATGCAAAATAAAAGGACCAAATTTGTGGAATTTCACAAGAATAGTCCAAAAGAGAATTTAAGATTTTGAATATACCAAATTTGTGGAAATGCGATCGGCAAAAATGGTGATCCATTGGCTTAAACCAGTAGACCCCACTGCCAATTGGATACTTCACACAAAAAAACCTCTTCAAATGAGAAAAGTTCAAGTTCCAATCTAAGCTAAATTAATAAACACAAACAACCAAAACTGAATTCTTTATGTTCAAATCTAATAGACAAACTCACTTTGGGTTTTGAAAAACTGATGACAAATTTAGGTATCTCTCTAAAACAAATATCAACGAAGAAAAAAAATTTATCAACATATAAACCCAAATGAATTAGGAAACATAGATTTACAAAGAACCCAAATGGATTTAGGAAAAATCCTTTCTTTTTCTCCTTTTTTTTTTTTTTTGATCAGTTAGGAAAATCCATACATATACAAGCTGTCAATCCAAGTTTCCACAAATTAAATTCATCTATATATATATATATATATATATATATATATATATATATGTTTGGAATTGGAAAAAGTTTAACATGGAGAGAGAGAGAGAGAGAGCTAGAGTGAGAAAGGGCAGACCGCCAATCAAACGAAGGTTTGCAAAGCATTCTAAGGTCGAGTGTGACAGCATCTATAATTCCTCGCGTGCTTTGGTTGCGCCAACGCCGAATATGGCATTGTTCCGTCATATTAGTAGAGAGGGGGGGATCGATCTAAGAAGAAGGGTCAGTAGAAATTCAGGCAATCCGTCAGTTGAGGCGATCAATCCTCCATAGTCTTCATCGGCGTCATCTGTTGAGGATGTAGAGGTGATGTGTAAAAACCTTGCCATCGCCCGTGACAAAAAAGAACGAGAGAAGAGGGGGGGGGGGGGGGGGGGGAGAGTGCCAGATACGATGATGATCCAAAACATGAGGTTAAATTAGTCATAATAATTGTTTTTGACTTTCCAATTAAAATAATATGATAAAAAGTGAGGTTAAAGTGGAACTTTTATCTTCATCATTAACGTCCATTACCTGACAACTTTGACAAGGGATGTCAGTGTCATTTCAGAAATAAGAGGAAGGACCTTGTTTGTCAGCTACCTTAGGGCCGATCAGTGTAATTATCCCAAATTTATATTATACAATAGGACAAGACCAGACATTTCATATGATACAAGAGAATACCTTTCATACGATACAAGAGGATAAGATGAGACCTCTCTTGTCATAGAATACTCTCTCTCTCTCATAGGGAAGAAAAGATTTAATATAATATGAAAACCATAGAAGTTCATAACCCATCTCTACAGAAGCCTCTGTCTATTATGCGTGAAGTTCCAAAACTCGATGAAAGTGGTGAAGCATTATCATTGAGTGTAAATTCCTCTTGATCAAGGAGTTTCATCAATCTAAACTTTCAATAGCAAAGAGTGTATTAAAGAAAATATATGATTTTCGAATTCCCCTCATTCTTTGGTAACAATCTTTATGGTAAGAGTTTATATTCTTTTAAATTTAATCAAAACCTTCAAAGTTAATCATGTAAAGCATTTTAAAAGAACAAAAAATCAATGTTTTAAGTGTCACTTTTTAAACGCCTTTGAGTTTGAGGTGTACGCTTCCTACAACTACCGCATTTTAAGGACGCTTCACTTCAAGTGAGCCTTGACAACACATTTTAAAACACTAATATGAGCATTAGCTTCATCTTTCTTTCTCTACTTTAGTAGTATGCTCCTTACTATACTCGAGTCTTTTTGTTTTGTTGACTATTAATATAATCAATGCAAGAAAGAAACAAAAATGTATCTTGCCAAACTTTTGGTCCTAAATTTTTCTCTAAGAAAATTATTATACCTATATGTATACAATATACATACACATAACCTTTCTGTTTCCATTTTTATGCCGAAATATTCACTATACTTCTAATAATAACCATAAATATCTTTAGTCATTTTCTTCTTGTTATGTATTTTACTAACTATATGACAAATAAATAGTCAGATTAAACATTACGCAAGGAAAAGACATCATGAACAATTTAACAAACTAAAATGTTGAGAATAACACTCATGTCATAATTATAACCTGTTCGGCCCTGTGAATCCTTGGAATCAAGAGAAACTCCAGCAGAAGCTAAGCTAATAACATCGTCAATATCGTCATATCTAGCAGCCTGTTAGAAAATACAAGTCAACTAACTGACAGATAGTGTGCTTAGCAGAATAAAATAACTGAAATATTATACTCAGAACATGGTCAAAGAATTTTTGAACCAGAGAGAGGGTATAGTAAGCATACTAGTACCAAAGTATGTGGCAAGACAAATGGAGCCAATTAATACGCCTGTTGTATATGCCCCAAATATCTCATTTTCAATTTTTATTTGTACTTTTTTCTTTTACATTTTCTCCACCCAAGAGAAGGATTGACTCCCTTCCTTTTTGTGTCTATCTTTTAATTCAGAACTAAGTTTAGCATTAGAAAGACAAATAATATATGGAACTCAATTTTCCCAACAAGCTGGTACTTCCTCCACCTCCCCATATGGGAGGTTGAGGGTTCAAATCCCCTCAAGGAGCAAAGTGTGTGTGCGCGTGTGATTTACCTATCAATATATATATGGAACTCAATTTTAGCAAAACACAGGGAGAAAGAGAGAGAGAGAGAGAGAGAGAGAGAGAGAGAGAGAGAGAGAGAGAGAGAGAGAGGGAGAGAGAGAGCATAACAAAGATGATACCTTAGTGCTTTTGTGGATTGGCTTGGTAGTTTACCATTTGAGGACAAGATTAATAAAGGTCAACTGAAATAATACAGCGACGTGCAATGAAGAACAAGATCCAATCAATATGTAAAATGTGTTGGCTAGTAGATGTGCAAGGAAGAGATGGAAACAGTCAACCATTTAATTCTTCATTGTAAAGTTGCAAGATATGTTTGGAGTCTTGTTTTTGCTCTATTTGACTTAAATGGACTATGCTGGCTTCGGTAAAAGGGTTGTTTTTGAGTTGGGAAGGCTGCAAGATAAGGAAAGATAAGAGAACTATATGAAAGATGGCTCCTTGTTGCCTCATGTGGTGTCTTTGGAAGGAAAGAAATGGGAGGACTTTTGAGAGGGTTAGAAACTCTGCTTTGAGGATTCAAAGACAATTTTTCGATATTGTTCTGTTTTTAGGTAAAAAAGAATTCCTTGTGTACGTTGGTACTTTTCTTGATTTTTTTGGGGTAAATCTGGATTTGATTTTTATGTCAAAATCCCCTTTGTAAATATCAGTTCACCCCCCTCACGTAGTTTGTTAATATAATATACATTTACTTATAAAAAAATGTTGCAACTAATTATAATGGGAAGGCCAGGGGAAAAATGCTGCTCAAGGCTTTTTCTTTTTTTTTTTTGGATTGTTGGAAAGGGGGGGGGGGGGGTATAAACCTCTTACATGCACAGAGAAGTGGGTCCCCCAAAATAGCTGAACAGCATTAAAGGCTTCACATGGAAGACTCCAGTTAGCTAGGATGTAGCTCTCTTGTAATTTTTTTTATATGGGGTGGTATTTGTCCTTTATCTCATAGTTTCATAAACAAATAGTTTATATATCCAAGGAGGTGGTGTTGCTAGATAAGTAGACAAACTACCCCCGTCATAAGAAATTGAAACTGTAAAAAAGTGAAGAACAAGGAGAAATAGAAAAATACCCTAAAATTCGCAGCGGAAGACACCTTTAAAGAAATGAATGTTTGCGTCAAACATGTAAAAGCCTAAAAATGAATTGACCCAATGGTAAAGATATTCAGAAATCAAAATATTTAGGTGGAAAAAAACACTGCTTTAACCAAAAATAAAAACAACACAATAACATCCTTGACTCTTTTTTTTGGCAAATAATATTACTTATTATTATACTCTTAAATTTGTTCAACTCATTCATAACTTCAATTAGGTTTCACTTGATGAGTAATGCTTAAATATATCCATATGAAGAATCATGTATGATGTGAAGAGAGAACAGAAAAGCTCTAACAGATTGAGTTTTGTTTCCGAGTTGTATTCCTGGTCATCTCATTACATTGTCCAAAGACTAAAGCCATGTCCTTAAACTATAAAGTACAAAACTATATATCACAAAGCTGACTATCAACCTCATACAACATGAGTCCACATTAAAAACATACCAGTATACCACACATACATATCTACATCCATGTACAAATAGTTTAGTTATCTGAAGCATGGTCAGGTCCTCTATTGGGTGGGATATATTAAAAGCATTTAAACTACAACTTCAAGTTAAGATTGAGCTGCTCCAAAAATGATTTAAATCGTAGAAATTTGTTAAGACTACCCGAGCTTAAATATAATTTATGGATAAACGTTACAGTGTCTAAGCAACGTTACAAACTCCATTCAAAGGAACAAATGTATTTATGTATTGACAAATATACTATAGTCACATGCATGCGCTTGCATGTGCATACATTCACCTCTTTTAAGCTTTTGTGTGTATACACAAACTTCATAGAAAGACAATGAAAAGAGAGTATAGAAAACAAAGTTAAAATAGTAAAAACTTTCTAATAGGCTACATAACAGAGAGGAATAAATATACATATAGCCCATTTCTTAAACAATTAAAATTTGACTCATGCGAATGTTTCCAAATTGGAGTTACATATGCAGACAATTTGGACAAAAGTGTCATGTTAATAAGATAAAATTGGAGGAAGGAATTGCATGATTCACAGAACACAGGTAAAATGTTCGAGTTGTTGAGCATGAGAATGTGGTTTGAGTCTTAGAGCTGCCACTTTGTGCAAAAACAATGCCAAATGTTAGGTTTGTCTCCAATCTAACCCTCACCAAAACTTTGACTAAGTGGGACCAACACTGGATAATTGCCTTTAATTGATGATTTTGAGAAATATTCATAGCGGTGAAGTCAACAATGGAAACAGCCGATTGGGTCATGGGAAGACAAAATGGAGAAAAAACAACCCTAATCTTCCCCCACCCCCACTCCCACCCCAAAAAAAAATATATATATATATATATATATATATATATATCACTAACCTCGGCAATGAATTGACCTATTTAATTGAATTAGGGCTAGATTTCGTTTTTAGTCTGTTAAGGTAGTATGAAACATCACTGATAATTTCAAAGGTCACAATGAATGCACTGAATGCATTTTTTTTAATAGTAAACCTTGGGAATATTTTGACATATGCCTCACAAATTCAGATCAACTGTAACATATTGACAAGTCAGAGAACTGAATATGAAAAATGACACCAAACCAAAAAATCTGTCAAACTGACATCAAATCTTTAGTAAGCAAATTCTAGACACCCATCTCCTGTGTCTTTATATATTAAATAGAATGTAACATAGGAACACCATTTTCACAATTCCCCTCAATCTTTTTCGATCCTTTCTGTATGTCCTGGTTTCCTTCGAAACCAGAACCCTCCATTAGCAACTAGTTAAAGGGACAAATATACGCATATATGCATGTTTACGTATGCATACAAACACACATATATAACAAGGGATCTTGTGGAAAACTTTGGTTGTACACGTTTTTAGAGCCACAGATTAACTAGTTCCAATGGGGGTAAGTGGGGTAACTTTTATCCTTTCCAACTGTGCATCTTTTTCATAATAAATAGATCAAATTTCTAGTTGTCACTTTCACATGTTGTTTTGCATCTCCTTAAACCATCATTTTTTGGAAAGTCATTTTTTTTTAATCCTCAAACTGTCAAATGTCCTCTTCCTCCTTTACTTCTACCATGAAGGGTATTCCTGCTCTCGAACAAAACCAAATCAAGAACCTTGGCAAGAGTTTCTTTTTTCTCCCTTTCTCTTCTTCATCTCCTTACTTCAAAACCCTACTTTGCACTTATTTCCCTTCACAATTTTGTCGTCTTGCTATGTTAAAAAGAAAAAAAATTATTTTTCTTTTGAGATCACGAGCCTTCAAACACTTCCCTTCACAATTTGTTTTCTTCCAGCCGACTGGCTCTTCAACCTCATAAAAGGCCTCCCTTGGTCTCAAAATTCAAGACACCATATCAAACAGTTTTTTTTTTGTTTTTTTGATCGGCAAAACAATTTTGTTATATAAAATTCATATGAGCATGATTTCATGTGTACATACATATATATCAATATGTTGAACTATTTTTTTTTTTTTTTGAATTATTTTATTTTCTATTTTTTTATTACATAATAATCTTAATAATGTCTCGTTTACTATACAGTTCTATTATTAATGTGACAAACTGCTTGGTTTAGAAATATTCCAAATGTGCAAGGGCATGCCAGAGTTGGACAGGCTCATGTATATTGCCAAACTTTTAATCCCCATATTGTATATGTGTGATCAGGCAATGTTGGGAAGCATGGAATTGCCCCCTCCTTAAGGTCCAATTGCCACTTAAAAAAGGACTTTTACACAGGGTGACCAACAAGGTGAGTAAAACAACAGATATATACAGCTCTAAAAGGTACCTTGTATTGAACAAGTAGTTTCAATACAACCTTTAATGTAATTACAAAGGATTGTAAATATAGTTTATAGAATATTCGGTTAAAGGTCCAACAAAAGTAGCAAAATTAGCCAGAGGTCCAAGCCTAATAACCCATAAGTCCCTCTTTGTTTTGTGACTAAAATGCCTCTCAATGTATAAAGCTTCCATGTCCAGTAACTAACTATCGTGGAATTAGAAAGTGTTTGAAAAAAAAAAATTCAAAATTCAATAACTTACAAATTATAAATCTATTTTTAATAAAATTTATATATTTGGACTCTAAAAATTGAAATCTATCAAAGAAGATCCATATTGAATATGAAAATTTGAAGAAAAAAATGCTCCGAAATAGTAAAATTTTGTCCCAGCCTGAGAAATAGTAAAATTTCACTGGACAATGAAATAACCCTTATATCTTCATGAATCTTAGATTTTTTGAATGAATAACAGAAGAACCAATAGCAATCACAAAGTGCTACAGAAATAAAATCAAGGTGACTAATAATGGAAGCTTAATTAGCATGCAAAAAAAAAATTACTGTCCAAAAAAAACAGTAAAATTCTACTGTCCATATTCAATGTCATTGTTGTTAACCAGATCCTTGTTGAAGTCCTTCAAGAGCTTTTTGTGCTCCTTTTGGATCTTCCAGGTGATAGTCATAACACAGTGGAAGAACTCTACAATCTGCTTAAAATACTTCTCAAGTCTCAACCAAACCTCTAGAAGTCCATGGTCGAAGTACCAATCTGAACACAGATTGTTGGAGAAATAGAATTAATAAATGTCATGGGTCTAATAATGTCCAAGAGAAAGAAAGAGAGCACCTGTGGATGCAACGGTGGATAGAGTCTGGACTGGAGTGGTTTGGAGCTTTAAATTAACTATGACTGACTGGAGTTAGTGATGGGAGCAGCACCACTGGTGCTATTGTGATGTTGACAAACCCGTGGTAGTGGTTGGTGATGAAGGGTGTGCGCAGAAACTGTGGACTTAGTTGTTGCAGTTAATGTGGTAATAGATGCGATGGTTAACATGTCTTTAGATGAAGATGTCAAGGTAGGGCGTTGGAGACAACTGGCAGAGGCGACGGCATATGGAGTGGTCGTTGGTTGCGGTCTTTGGGGCCTAAGGCTCAATTGTTTGATTTTGGCGAGTAATACCCAGTGCCTGATCTCTGAAGTTAATCTGTGATAATGGCATTGAAATCTCTTATGCCGTTGTCCTTCGGCCGCTAGTTCCCATCCCCAATTGTGTTAGATCGTCAATGGA
This sequence comes from Nyssa sinensis, assembly GCA_008638375.1. NCBI lineage: Eukaryota > Viridiplantae > Streptophyta > Magnoliopsida > Cornales > Nyssaceae > Nyssa > Nyssa sinensis. The sequence goes on from CM018034.1 coordinate 36,112,057, forward strand.
ACTCGTTGAAGCTACTAGGCGACAACTAGAGAGATCGGAAAACACAGGAAAAACAACTGGCGGCTTTTAGGGTTTTGATTGGTTTTGGGAGTGGTCACAACTAAGTTTGGATATGTATAAATCCAAAACAGGGATATTATTGTCATATTGAAAAAAATGAAAGTGACACATCATCGAAATGGACCTCAACTTAAAATATAAAAGAACCAATTGTCATTAAGCTCAAAAACCGTCAATGCCTAGACTCTGCAGTAATTTAGCATCTTTTTAAGAGACTTCACACCAATTAACTCTATTTTATAGTATGGAGATGTAGTAGGAAAAGAAATGATTGAATTGTAGAAAACTACAACTATGCTACTTTTATGGCTACGGTAGGCTAGGTTAAACTATGCTAGGCTAAGGTTAGGCTAAGTATAGAAGCTCGTACAGGGTCCTAAACCCATCCTCGTTTCTGTTATTTATAGGCGCCAATGGAGTATTGATTGAGCCTATCATGCATGATACTCACTTGGCCGTCCATGTTTCCATCATGGTTGTTAAAATCGCGATCCGGATCGTGAGATTGTACGATCCTACGATCCATTATTCCTAAAACGATCCGGATCATGCACAAAATCGTTAGTTAATAGGCTCGGTTGGCTTTGCAATCCGGATCGTGTAAAATCATAGGATCCCGATCCGGAATTTGATCCTAACGATCCTAGTTTAAGGCCTTTTTTTGTTTTACTCTTGGGCCTGTTAAATGGTGGTCTGTTTTAAGCCCATTTATTCACCTAGAGGCCCAATGTTTCATCTCAAAAAAGTGCACATTTATCTATTTTAAGCTCTTGAAACATCATTTAGGGAAAATTACAAAACAAAAGGTAACAAAACAAAAGCCCTCGCAGCCACCATCCATGTGACCTGTGAGTTCCTGGCTCCCTACAACCATGGCTTCATCAGCTTCTCAGTGAAGCTTTTAACAGCAGCAAGATGGCGACTTGAGTTTGCTTCAGCTATTTCAAGCTCGTTCATATAGTGGTTTTTTGAGGGCTTTTTGACCTGCTGATTGTTGAAAATTTGTTGAAGTTTATAGCCATCTCAAGTCCCCAAGCAAGGTAGACTTTCTTATTCTCCTCTTCTTCAATTCTTCTTCTTCTACTTCAGTTCTTCACTTCTCCTCCTCCTCCACTTCTTTTTCTTTTTCAGTTCTTCTCATTCTCTTCTTCTTCTTTTCTCTTCTCCTTCGGTTCTTTTTCTTAACCAAATATTTTTCTTTAATTTTTTTTTCCTCTTCCATTTTTGGCTGTCTCTGTATTTTTTACACTATTTTTTTTTTCAACATAGTGGCTGGTTGGAAAAAAGATCACCTTACTGCCTAATATTTTCTCCCCCCCAGATTTCTTCTTACATTTTCTTTTCGGCTGTCTATGTAAGTTGTAGATGCTCTGTCTTTGTAAGTTGCATTTTTTTCTTCAGTCTTATTCTATTTTTTTTCTGGCAGGCTGCTGCAACTTAATTTTCTCAATGTTTGTTTTCTGCAATTCTATTTCTCTAATTTTCGAATTTTTTCCCTCTTTGCAATTTTTGTTTTTTGTTTTAGTTATCTCTTTTAATTCCTCCTCTATATTCAGTTTTTTTGTTAATTTTGATTGGAATCTCATATTTATTTGGGTGAAATTGTGGATATGTGTGTCTTCTATATGTTTGTCATTTATTTTGCATATATGGACTTGTTTTATCTTTATTTTAAGAATTTTCTGTTTATACATATACTAGTAGTTTTTTTTCCTTCTTTTTATTGGATCTTACGATCCTACAATCCCGATCCTACATGCCACCCAACGATCCAATGTAGGATCCCGATTTTAACAAGCTTGGTTTCCACATACTGTGACACCAAGCCCTGATGAACCACCATGATCCCGCGAACCGCCACAATCATCCCCACATTCTTTGGTAGTGGGGAACTTTCACGTTATATTGGAGCTGCTGCCACCTGCCCCACGTTCCCATGTTTTAATGTCTTGGTCATATATAGATAAGGCTTCCTATGTTGTCGATATGTATTCGTGTTGCATGGTAGTTAGTTTTACTTCCAAGACATCCATCCACAACTCTAAGCCTCTTAGTCATTTAAGAATCATGATTCGTAGGAATTCCATATGTCATTCACCTTGGCCATCTTCCCCTAAGGTTAAGTGGTCATCCAATTATTATGCCTCTTCACTATCTACCCAAGATTGGGTGGTCATCCAAGACTATGTGCTTTATTAAATTCCTAATGCCTAGGTTCGTTGGTTGTTGTACCACTCGCCCTTGGCCTAAGAATTTGAACTTGAGCTTCCTTGGTTTGCTCAATTATGTCGGCCATCAATCTTGGTGGGCTAACATTCAAACTTAGCAATTTATTGGGTCCAAGGCCCAGTGGCCTCCTACTCACATGTCATTTTCCACATGGAGTCCTATCTCGAGTGAGCATAATTAAGGTACAAAAACAAACTAAGGTTAAAATATCTGCATCAATGATTTTTAAGGAGCTTACTAGTGATTAAAAATAAAAATTGCGGGTATCTTCCGATTCTCAGTCATAGCGCTCAATGGCCTCGATACTGTTACTCCACGATTGCGATTGCGACTTAAAACCATGGTTTAACTAATATAATAAAATACATTACACATCTTAACAACTATGAGGTAGCAAAAATTATTGCATTATAAAAGCCAAACTACACCTTTTTTTTTATAAGTCAATCGCCTTCCCTTCAACTTAGAGGCTTGAGTTGAATTTTTCAGTATATGGTACCCAATTAAACTGAAACCTCCACAAAAATGAGATGACCACAACCATTTTATTTAGTTGAACTCATTTCATTTTTTCGAACTGTTAGAAAAACATAAGAATCAAAATTATCCTTTCTTTTATACCCCATTCTCTGGACAACCCAACAGATGGCTAAGCATTTCGTAATTACTTTTCCACAAAAATTGAAAAACCAAGTAATTGAAGTTTATTTTTCTGACCGTATACTGCATAAATTCGGGGGAAAAAATGAACTGAACTTGAAAGCATGAATAAAAGGGCATCCCTTTCGTCCTCAAATTAAGATGTTGATTAGATGCCACAAGATGGCCACGGCAAGTAGATATACACCTCAATGGCTCAATACATAAGAAATTGCAAGACCGATATATCTATAGAAATCTATATACATATTTATACACACAAGTATATTTCGAAAAGGAATTAAAATCAAAGATCGTTGACAAGAGAAACAAATAGCAAGGAGCATACATGGCATAACAACATTATGGAGTAAAAATAGAGACTAGAGAGACTGATGATAATGTATTCGTGCGCCTAGAAGGAAGGATTGGGCTGAAGTAACGATGGTGGTCGTACCTCAAGCAAGGCCTCGACGTTCTCCGATGACGTCTCGGCTGGAGCCTGCTCTGCTGGATTCGCCTCCGCCCCCATTCGTCGCAGTCGGTGTCACCGCAGGGTTTGACGTTGGAGGCGGAGACGCTATTCCGAATTTGCATAAACTGGGCTGGGCCTAACTCTCTCTTCCTGTTTTCAAAATTAAACCGACAATAAATTAATGAATAGGTTACTCGTTCAATCGATAATTTAATGGTTGAACTGGTTTTATAATTAATATTTAAAAATATATTATATAATTATTTTTTATATAAATATATATTATATTTTGGTATAAAAATTGACGTGGGTTCTACTCCCGGTACTTACACTTTTTGTATATAATAATAATAATTCACAGTATATGGTTAAATGCACTTCATCATGTGCCAATCTAGTATGATCCTGATAACTATGCTTTTTGCCTAACATCTACATTGCCTATCTAATTGAGTCAAGTTTTTTCTTAAGTAATAGTGTAACTCTGTTTGTGCTAGTAAGTTCTTGAACTATGACAATTTTTTACATTAAGTTATGGTCAGCCTTACATATTAAGTGTGTTTGTGTTTCATGTGAAAGTCAAATCCAAGATATCTGAATTCAACTAAATCAAGAATGAACTATTTATCGAACAATTAAAATAATCATCTCATAACATAAATTTGTGTTATCTAATCAACTTATTTTCTTTTCACATTTTTCTAATGACCAAAAAAAAGGGATTAATGATCAAATAACAAACTCTTAATCTAGGCACATGTTTTTTATCTCATTTTTTTATACTTATTTTTTAAACCCATGTGAAAAAAATGCTTCTTCAAAAAAAATTTTCATAAACGTATTTATTCAAAAGACACCTCTATAATGTCTCTTAAAGAGACAGTTATGTATTAAAATTAATCATTGGTAACGGCTAACACGAGGGGAAAGTTCATTACTGAAACTTCTCTCAAGCAGAGCATCTATAAGCATCTTTTTGAAAATTACTTAAGTTAATATCATGTGAACATTTTAGGTTATCGTAAGCCCCTTTCTATCCTCTCTCTTAAATAGAGCATTGTTCCTATAATCTTCCAAGTTTGCAGTCAAGTCACATCAAGGATAAGGTAGCCATTATCTAATCATAGCCACTAGTCATTGATTATCACTCTATTTAAGTTGTTTGCTTCTCTCCCTCTCAAGATCTCTCTTTCAGTTTCATGATTTTTCTAACACTCACAATCTCTCTCATATGCTCTTACTCTCATAATCATTAAGAACACATATTTGTGTTATACTCAACCCATTTTATTCTTCCAAAATAAATCCTACTCTTACAATCTCTCTCTCACCCTAACTGTACTTGTGATATTTCGACATATTTGTAGGAAGCCACTCACTCACACCAAATCTGTTTGGACCAATCCTTTACAAGTGATATGACTGAAATTGGCTATGCATCAGGGATTGCGCCACGTTTCCTATAAGGCAAACAGACAATTCACATGCCAAACATACTTACACACCTTGAGCCATAATATATGGATCACCCTGTTAGAGAAATTGTCGAGACCTGAAAAGTTTAGTCATATTCGTTGCACTCACAATAGTGAACTTAAATCAAACCGACAAGGACAAACTAATCCAGCCCTTCAATAGGGGCCCCATATTGCTAAACCGAGTCCGCAATGGGTCGAAACCATTCATAACTCAGTCTGACAGCCAATTTAGAGACCGTGCACATCAAACATAACATTTCCCTACATTCAAGCAAGGAATAAGCACTGCATGCACCACTTCTAGAGAAGATTGGACGAGGAGCCTTTCCTAACTGCATAGGACTCTTAACTATAAAGAAAGAAATTAACCTTATTCAAAGGTAAGCTGAAATAATCTCTCTTAATTACCAGCATTTCTGATTTATTCTCCATAGCTAATTGACCGGCCTAATTATCGGAGAGCCCTTGGCCGGTATCACACTAGTGCCTAAGAATTCTCACACAATCATTTAAGTAGGGAAAGCAACTCATCTCAGTTGTTAGTCAAATTTTTATACCAACAACTTGGCACCGTATATAAGAAACAACTTTTAAAGGTGTTTTTTGTCTCTATTACTTTGATTTTTTTTTTTATTAAGCCACGCAATGGTTGTAACACTACAATCTAGCAAAAATACTAAAAACTAAGGAGAAACATTACCTCAACCAGCAACTTAGCACGTAGGAGGAACATCTCGTTATGTTAACCCTTTCTTAGAAAATATGAAAGCCTCCAATACGATCTAGATCCAAGCCCTAGCGCAACAAGTCTAAGTCCTCACTTTGATCGTAGAAATGTTAGTCAAAAGGGATCTTCATATGCGAGACCATTAGCAAGGATGCTCACTTTTCCCATCCATGATGACTGTAGACACCTCTTTTGTGCCCCTTGATTAGATAGGATCAATTCAGTAAGTATGCTAAGAAACCTTCTTTTAGTAGGGCTATTCTCGACAAAGTCTTATTCCATTAGGACTCTTCCCGCAAGAGTCTTATTCCCAGTAAGACACTTTTGACAAAGTCCTAATTCAAGTAGGACTCTCTCCGATAGAGTCTCACTCCTATTAGGACTCTCCCAACAAAGTCCCGGTCTAGGCAGGACTTTTCTTGATAGAGTTCCACTCCCGTTAAGACTCTGGTAGGAGAGTCCTAGTCCAAGTAGGACTCTTCTTGATAGAATTCCAGTCCAAGTAGGACTCTTCCTAATGGAGTCTTACTCCCGTTAGGACTCTCCTGACACAGTCCTAGTGTCACATCCCAAAACCTACCCTATGCGGATTTAGGACATGCGACCGGCCAATTAGGCACCCATCGGATTTTTTTTTTTTGAAATTAAAATGCCGATGGTAATCCTAACCACAGGTCATTCACTGGTAACTTCCAAGTATAATGCATTCAATACATATAAGTTAAGCAGCGAAAATTAGCATGGAGAATGCCTATTCACTTGGCGGAGCAACTAGTTATATCCATAGTTGATATTACAGAGTTTGATTACAAAATCATGCCAGTACATTCGGTTATACAAAAATATCCAAAAGTAGGAGGGGATACAAAAATGAAATTAAGTTTGTAAGTCTTCAGATTAATCCCCTAGGTTCCCAGCTGGCTAATCCTGGCCACTAGATCCTTCACCTGAAAAATGTTAGGGAATGGGGTGAGCTTCGAAAAGCCCAATGAGTAACACAGGTTCCCTGTCATGGGTTTCAAAACCAGTTCTTGTTTATAAATCACACGAATGGTTCAGGACATTTCAGAAATAACAGTTCTATAATCCACTTAAATACAGTTTACTAAAACAGAATCAGGCAGGTAGGATGTCAATGTATCAAACAGGAGTATAGATAATGAAATCAAGGAGCGGGACAGATCAATACTGAGCGGAACAGAACAACAAAAGAGAATAATGACAATTAACCAATACAGTATACTTATGTCATACCGATCAAGACCGGAATGGTACCAAGAGTAAAACGCAACAGTACGGAACAGGTTTGGAACAACTATATGTATATAACAGAATATAATGGAAAAACCAGACAAAGTAAAATCATGCATTTAAGTATATGCGTTCAAACAGTGTATCATAAATAAGTCTGTACAGTAAATCAAAATATAGTAACTAGACGGTGTATCTTATACACCAAGTCAGAAGTTCCAAGTTACTCACCTTTAAGTCTCGGAGTGGGGGTTACAGTCTATGCCTTCCTCTCCCTTTTAAGCCTAAAACAATTGAAAATTCCATCAACTTGTGATCTTAATCTATTCTTAGGCTATGTAAGTCTATCTCTGTGATGGGTTCTATTTATTCAGAATTGGACTAACTCATAGTTGATTATAGATGTTACCTCCGAAGCATCTCATTTAGGGTCTTAGTGTTTTCCCTTTCTTCTTCCTCTTTTTCAGCCAACCTTCTTGCGGCTGCCTCTTCCATTAATCGTCCCATTGGGACGATGGGAGTTTTGTAGATAAAAGGTCTGACGGAGACGATCTCAATCAATTTAGCAATCCTTATCTTCTGGGCAATTACCTTTTGTTGCCACAGCAGGTCTTCCATGAATTCCTGTTGTTTTCTGTCTACTACCCTTTGAGCTTTTGTCATGATTGTAAATTCCTTTGGTTTCTTATCCTTTCCCTCCATGACAGTCTATGTGGGGTTTTTACCTAGAACATAATTTAATGTGTTAGGATGAATTTTATTTAATTTAATGCTCTTCTGGTAGTTGCATGACTTCACGTATTTTTCTGTATTTTTTTTCGTAATATGGACCTTTCCATTAGGTCCGAAACGTCGAAGGAAGTCAATTTAGACTCTCTCGGCTTTTGATTTGGCTTCAGATACATCAGGGGTATTTTGGTCATTTTACAATTGTGAAATTCTGACTCCGATTCATCATTTAATCATGTGTACAGTCTCACAGGTATCTGGGTCCCTATTGGTGTCAGTTTCGTCCTAATCGGACTTCATTTGGACTTCGTTTAGTGTTAGGGGCATTTTGGTAATTTCATGCGTCATATTTTTCGGTACTTCATTTGCTAGTATAGACCTCACCGTTGAGTCTGAAGCGTTCAACATAGTAAAAATGGACTATCTTTCAGTGTTATTTGGTCCTAGGTATCATTAGGGGCAGTACAGTCATTTACCATTTACGTGTCTGTATTTTTCAAGACTTGGTTTCACAAATCAGACTCTACTGTTGAGTCCAGAATGCTCGAAATAGTAAGAATACACTATTTATTTATTAAATTTGGACTTCGTTTGACCTATTAATGACCTAGGGGTAAATTGGTCATTTTTACTTAATTAATATAACAATTAAATAATTTATTTATTAATTATTTAATTTCCAGGGGCCTAAATGAACTGAATTTTCAGAAACTGGGCCAGACCAGAATTCCCCAGAACTATTGGGGTTAAACTGAAATTTTCAAAAATATTAAACCAAACCAAAGGGTTCAGTTCAACCTTAAGTGAACCGGACCGGACCAATCCGGTTTTAACCGGTCCAAGGCGTAATGCTGACGTCGTGATGACGTCAGCCCTAAGGTTTAAATGGCTTTAACCGTTTCTCGGTTAGGTCGGGGCCAGACACGAAACCCGGTCCATGACCCGACCCGTACTGTTCATCGTCCCCATCGTTTAGGGTTATTGTAGCCCTAGTTGTAGAAAATTTTCCTCTTTGTTTTCGTAGGTTTTTGGCCCCAGTTTCCCACTGCTATCCATTCTAATGCATTTCTAGAAGCCTAACCAACGTCCTAACATTCATTTAAGGCATCAAATCGAGCTCAAAGGGGTTCTGTTCAAAAGAATAGACAAACTCTACAACTGGTTCCTAAATGCTCATTTTTGGCCCAATCTTCATGAGGTTTCCTTTGTTGTGATCCTTGCATCGTGGGGTTCAAGTCCCCATTCTAAAAATCCAGTTTAATCGAGGTTTTGGTGAGGTTGGGTTTTAAACCCCAACCTACAACTCGTGATTCTGAGTCTTTGTGGTCGCGGTCTATAGTTTTTAGGACCCTCTTAAGGTCTATTTCAAGTTTGTGTTGTCAATAATGGCTTTCCTAAAGGTCGTTTCAGACCTGCTCTAACAGAGGTCATCAATGGCGATTTTATACGGGTTTTAGTGTTCTAGGCTATTTCAGTGGTCTAAACTCATGCATTAACCCATATTTTTATAGTCTAACTATCATGCATGCAGTTATAATCCAAGATATGCCAAAACAGTGGAGGAAATCCAAAAAAGAAAATCTTGGGTTTTTGGTGTTTACCTTTTATAGTGAATTTCCCTCTCCGTTCGTGGCTCAAGAAGAAACCTCAGTGGGTTGGCCTTGTCCCAGTCGTGCAGTCCTCAGTTCTCCCTCATTTGCTCCTTCAACGTCCACACACAAGCATGCACACACTTGCTTTTCTCTCTCTAACTCACCCTCTCTCTCTCTCTATATATATATTTCAGACCTTGCACATACACTTTCTAATTTCCCTCTTCCCACCAAAACAATATATCACACATGTATTTGTTTGTTGATTTTAAGATACGTAATCATTTAGTTGCATGTAAATTGGTTGGGGGAGAGGTGATCAAGTGCTGAAGTAGGGTGATGATGGGGCTAGGGTGCATAGGCTGAGGTAGTGGTGAGGTGTTGCATGAATGGCCATTGGCCAGTTTGGGAGGTGGCCTTGGTTGAATTGGTTTTAAATACAATTTGTTGTATTTTCATACACAAAGATGTTATCAGCCCACTTGGTAATTTTTTAGATGCATAAGGTCTTGCCCACTTGGTCAAAGGTTCAAGTCCCCTTGGCCTCATTTTGGACATTTTCTCCCCATTTGGGCTTATGCCCTGTTTAGCTATCACAGGAATCCGTTTTGGCTATTTCCTCCCTAACTTCTTTTATGTTGCTTTTTTTTCAACGCGGTTTCTTCAAGTCAACACCTATTCAGGTTAGCTTTAGTGTCCAAGGTCTAGTGTCGGTTATTATTTTCTTGGAATTTTTGTAATTAGCTAATTCGAGTTTCACTAGTGTTAAAAATGGAGTTTAAACAGTCAAATACCACATCAGATTCCAAAAAGGGTTCCATTACATTAATTAATCGAGAATTAAGTCTGGGGTGTTACATCCTCCTCTCCTTCAAAAAAGTTTTGTCCCTAAAACTCGACCTAACTTCATTTAAGTGAACAACTCGGGGTACAATTCATGCATATCTGCTTCGCGCTCCCATGTTGCTTCCTCACTTTTGTGATTTTTCCACAAAACTTTCACCAGTAGAATTGCCTTGTTGCGCAAAGTCTTTTCCTTTCGATCCAGAATTCGCACCGGTTGTTCTTCATATGACAAGTCCTCCTTTAACTGGAGTGGCTCATATTCAATAACTTGTTCTGGTTCTTGTACAGACTTCCTCATCATTGACACGTGGAATACGTGGTATACTTTGTCTAACTCAGGTGGTAGTGCCAAACTATATGCAACTGGTCCAACTCTTTTCAGGATCTTAAATGGACCAATATAGCGAGGACTTAACTTGCCCTTCTTGCCGAACCGGAGTACCCCTTTTAATGGTGACACCTTAAGGAACACAAGGTCACCTACTTCAAATTCCAGATCCTTTCTTCGGTTGTCAGCATAACTCTTGTATCGACTTTGGGCCGTCTGCAATCTACTCCGAATTTTCTGAATCTGTTCAGTGGTGTCCTGGACTAGATCCAAGTCCAAGTAACTTCTGCTCACCAGCTTTGGCCCAACAGAGTGGAGATCGACACCTTCTTCCATACAGTGCTTCATACGGTGCCATTTTGATGCTGGCTTGATAGCTATTATTATAGGCAAACTCAACTAATGGCAAATGTTTTGCCCAATTTCCCTTGAAATCCAATGCACACAGCCGAAACATATCCTCCAGCATTTGTATCACTCGTTCAGACTGTCCGTCTGTCTGTGGGTGATATGCTATACTGAATTTGAGTTTAGTGCCGAGTGCCCTTTGCAAGCTCTTCCAAAATCGTGATGCAAACCGAGGGTCTCGATCAGACACAATGGATAAAGGCGTGCCGTGCAAGCCTACAATCTCCTAGATGTACAGCGTAGCTAGCCTTTCCATGCTATGTGTCATTTTTACAGGCAGAAAATGCGCAGACCTGGTCAATCGATCCACGATGACCCAGATAGCATCGAAGCCTTTTGGGGACTTAGGAAATCCGGATACGAAATCCATGGTGATGTGGTCCCACTTCCATTTTGGAATAGGGAGTGGTTGCAAAAGTCCGCTGAAGCGTTGATGCTCAACCTTTACTTGTTGGCAATGTGTATAGTGGGCAATAAAATCAGCTACGTCCCTCTTCAATCTAGGCCACCAATACAGCTCTTTGAGGTCATGATGCATCTTTTTATTTTCAGGGTGTACCATGAACCTCGAAGCATGAGCTTCCTCTAAAATTTCTTTCTTCAATTCGGGTATCTTGGGCACACATAACCTGCCTCGATATCGCAGAACTCCTTCTCAAATCTCAAAATCAGTTTTTCCAGTTGCCTCTACTTCCTCATGGATCTTGACTAGCTCCTCATCCTAAGATTGACCTGCTTTGATCCGTTCCACCAATGTAGACCCAATCGTCAGATTGGCCAGGTAAGCCGTGCTACCTGGTGGGATCACCTCAATGCCCATCTCATCTAGGTTTTGAATCAATTCCTCCTGTGTAGTAATTATATAGGCGAGATTGCCAGACCTTCGGCTTAAGGCATTGGCCACCACATTAGCCTTGTCAGGATGGTATTGGATCGTTACATCATAGTCTTTGATCAATTCGAGCCAACGCCGTTGCCTCATATTCAACTCCTTCTATGTAAAGAAGTACTTTAGGCTCTTATGATCAGTAAAGATTTTGTGCACCTCCCTATATAAGTAGTGGCGCCAGATTTTTAAGGCAAACACCACTGCAGCTAATTCCAAGTCGTGGGTAGGATAATTCTGTTCGTACAGTCAGAGTTGTCGAGAGGCATAGGCAATAACTCTATCATCTTGCATCAGGACGCATCCCAAGCCCTTATAGGAGGCATCACAATAAATGACGAACTTCCCTTCCCTGGAGGGGATAGTCAGAATAGACGCTGAAGTTAACTTCTCCTTAAGTAGCTGGAAACTCCATTCATGCTCATCCATCTAATTGAATGGCGCATTACTTTTGGTCAAGTGAGTGAGCGGCTTTGCCAACTTAGCAAAATCCTTGACGAATCGTCGGTAGTAGCCCGCCAATCCAAGAAAACTTCGAACCTCTGTCACGGTAGTTGGCTAGGGGCCAATCCAAGATGGCTTCTACCTTCTATGGGTCCACGGCAATACCCTCTTTAGAAATCACGTGGCCCAAGAAGGTAATACTGGGTAACCAGAATTCACACTTTTTGAACTTCGCATACAGTTTATGCTCCCTTAGGGTCTGTAATACTATCCTCAAGTGTTTATTATGTTCCTCTTCACTCCGCGAATACACAAGTATATCATCAATGAAAACAATAGCAAAATCATCCAAGTATGGCTTAAAGACCCGATTCATCAAATCCATAAATGCGGCAGGGGCATTAGTTACGCCAAAAGGCATGATTACGCCTAAAGAATAACGCAGTAGTTGTAGTGTAACTTTGGGGTGTCGATTCCACAGGGAGACAAAATTAAAAGAATAATAAACAGAATTTCTAAAACTAAAGAAAAATATTAAATGATTCACGAGAAAATAAAAATATAAAAAGTGATTTTGAATGCAAATTAAAATTAAAATAAACTGATTACGGGAGAAAAGTATCAATTTAACGAACAGTAGAGTGTCGGGAATCCCTTGCACATATATAGTATTTTAACTATTTTTAATTCACTGATTACTCAATTGAGAAATTACATTCCAAAAATCTCAACCGGAAGATATAAAATTATGAACCAAAATTAGACTGAAAATAACCCTTCGAAAAATTATTCATCAATTTTAAATCACGCAAATTAATATTCACATTGAGAAAATCCAACGACGACAATATACCCAACGAGCAATACTGCAGCAAAGAATTAAATCAATATGAATAATTAATTGTTCCAAAAATAGTCAAAACATTAATCCATTCAATAGAAAAAGCATGACTGAATCTATAAACGGACTAAACCCTTTAATTATTCGGAGAATAAAATCCAACAATTAATTTAGAATGATCATCAAAGAATTTAATAAATAAAAACCACGTACAGGAATCAAAATAAATTAAAATAATGATTCATGGTGCAAGTTCATCCCTAACTTTACTTGGAAATTGAGTTACCCGTGTACAGGATGGACAACATAAATTTCACGGAGAAACACTGAGCCATGGAGTCGCTACGCTGATTTTTCCTCCTTCTTCTTCCCTGCGCTGCGCCCTGCTTCTCTCTATATTTTACTGTTCTGCCGCAGGTCTCCACACGGATCCCCCTTCTGTATATTTTTTCCTGTTTTATATATCAGCCGCATCAAAATTGAGCCCTACACCCCAGCGCACAAGCCCATTTGGCTTTAAAAATCAGCGCCCCAAAACTGCCTCTCACGACGCTTTCCCAAGCGCACCATACAGCCTTGCCAACAAAGCCCACACCTTATTCCTGTTCTGCTCCTTGAATCAGCCCAGCCGCATCAAGCCCATTGGCAGCCGCCTCTTTCTCTCCCGCACAGCCACCTAAGCCTTACTTCAGCTCACTCCAACCATGCGCACCACACTGCACAAGCCTGATTCCGCACATGGCGCCTTGCGCCTAGGCCCAACTCATCAGCCTGTATCATATGCACAAGCCCAGCCCTTCTTTAATTTTTGACTTTACTTTTTTTTTTTCCTTTCTGTTGTTCTTTGAGCAGCTGGGCCTTTGATTGATTTTTTTTTTTCAACTTAACGTTTGCAAGCACCTGTAATCCAACAAATAACTAATTTAATTTTACCTCATGACTGAAACATAAGATGAGTTTTACAACTGTTCACGAATAAAATTTTCAAGGACTACTTAATGCATTTGTTTTGAGATTTAAAATATTAAATAATGCTCAAAATACATCTCACTGTGAATAAAAATTAAATCAAATAATACCAATTAAAGTCCAACATTTCTATTCATATTCTAGCAATTTAATCCAATAATAGGGTATTTAGAGTGCACTTTTACGCACTTATCAAGGCATGACCAAAAACTCGTAATGGCCGTACCGGGTCCGAAAGGCCATTTTCGGTACATCAGCATCCTTGATCTTGAGCTGATGGTATCCTGACCTCAAATCAATCTTGGAAAATACACTAGCCCCTTGCAATTGGTCGAATAATTCATCAATACGCGGAAAAGGATACTTGTTTTTCACCTGTCACCTTATTGAGCTCTCGATAGTCAATGCAAAGCCTTAGGGAGCCATCTTTCTTTTTCGCGAATAGCATTGGTGCTCCCTAAGGGGATACACTGGGTCGGATGAATCCCTTCTCCAATAGTTTCTATAATTGAGCCTTAAGCTCTTTCAACTCTGATGGAGCCATCCGGTATGGAGCTTTAGATACTGGTTGAGTTTCGAGAATGAGGTCGATGGAAAATTTGATTTCTCGATCGACCGTTTCATTTAGTAGATCCTCAGGGAATACATCGGGAAACTCACACACGACTGGCCCTTTTGATAATGGGGGAATTTGAGTTTGGGTGTCCAGAACACTACACAGATAACCACGGCATCTTTTTCTCAGTAATCTCCTTGCCTGGATGGCAGAGATGAGATCGGGCGGAGGGGTGACGCCATTTCCTTTGAACACAAACTCGGGTTACCCCGGGTGTTGAAACAACACTCTCTTTTCAAAGCAGTCGATGGTGACGTGGTTGAGAGACAACTAATCCATGCCTAAGATCACATCGAATCCCTTAATAGCTAAGGGTATTAGGTCCACCGGCAATTCTTGGTCCCCAATCATCACACTACAATCCCTAAGGATTGTGGACCTAACCATTGGTATCCCAGATGGAGTTTGTACAGATAACAGATCATTCATGGGTTCAGGTGTTTTATGCAATTTATCAACAAAAAGTGGAGACACAAAAGAATGCGTGGATCCAGAATCAATTAACACATGTGTAGAAATTTCACAGATTGGGAGTGTACCTGTCACCACAGCGTTTGCAGTAGATGTTTCCCCTGGCACTAGGGCAAATACTCTCTCTGGTCGTCCTTGCGGCGCCTTGCCCTTATCTCTTGTAGGGTGCCGCTGGAAGAAGTTTTTGGCCCGCATTATTGGTAACCGAGGCTGGGGATCTCGTGTCTGGTGGCGGTTGTGGGCAGTCCTTGACCTGATGTCCCTTTTTTCCAGCACCTGTAACACGTGCTAGTCAACCGGTGACACTCCCCTGGGTGAGACAATCGGTAGTGAGGGCATTTGGGCACCTCATTAACTTTCTTCTGGCTCTTGTTCCCCTTAACTGAGCCTTCACTCTTTTGTTTCTTAGATGGCTACTGTCACGACCCGAGACCCCACCCTATGCGGATCTCGTGTCGTGCACCCGATCTGACGCTACTTGTTGAACCAAGGGTCTCAACTTGCTACACAATCAGTGCTACTAACATGCAACAACTAAAATGCGGAAGAAAATAAATAAAAGCTGTATGTGATATATATAATGTTTACAAAATGCGGAATACAAAATTTCTTAATACAACTGTTCATCCCCAAGACGTGGACAACATGGGAGAGCTATAAGACTATCTGTACTAGGTATTACACTGTAGCTTCAAAAGCAAATGTCCACCTCCTAGCTATCAGACTCTAGGGTCCGTCCTCGATATCTGTACCTGCATAATGTTGTGTAGTATCTGATGAGCTATGAAAACTCAGTAAGTATTCCTTTATTCTACCATGTGCACAAGGGTATAAAAGAATGCTAGCCAGTCAATGAATATATAACTCAATATCAGATGATAGAAGTCAAATGATAAGGAAAAGAAACTGCTATGCGAACAATGTCATACTGCTATAGTCATGAGCTTATCTCAAGTATGAAATGTAAGCACTGTACTGAAAGCTGTAAAATCTCATGATCATTGTAATATCCCAACCCGGGATACCGGGTCATATGACACATATTTCGAGATTAAAGAAAATCAGTGTAAAAACATTTACACTCAAAGAAAATAATTAATTAAATAAATATTTTAATTAATTATTTATATGAAATAATTAGTTTTAATTATAATTAAATAAATATTTTAACACACATTTATGGCAACATGGAAGGTATATCATGTATGCATAAATACAAATATATGTGATCCAATATGTATGCATGTATGTATATAATTAAATTAAAAATATATATAAGTAAATATATGAAGGTTGTGAACAGTGCAGTGTGTGAGTGTGTGTCGGCAATATAGTGTGTGTGTTCTCATGTGTAAGTGTGTGTATTATATTATATGTATATATGTATACAAAATATCTTGCAACAATTTAATGCAAAGCTGAAAGGAGAAAAGCAAAATTTATGAGATGGGAGGGCTATGTAGGGCTACGAAACCAGAAGGAAGAGAGAGAGAACTGTAGAGAGAGATTTGGAGGAGAGAGAGAGGTCGGTTATCTTTTCTTTAAAAACCAAAACATGCAAAGCATGTTGTTCTCTCACGAAAGAAACCAAAAGAAGAAGAACTGAGGAGATAGAAGGAAGATTCAGAGCAAGAAAGAAAGAGAAAACAGTGGTGAAAGGTGAACCCACCGAAAACTTTTAAAATTCTCTCTCTAGAATATTTTGCATGTGTTAAGAGATTTAGGTTATGATATGTATATATGATGCTTAATATATGTCTAGACAGTGTATCAAGCATGAAAATTTGCTATGAAAACGACTAAAACTATGAAACCCAGAAGCTACGGCCATTGATGACCTTGCTTGAAGCAGGTCTGAACCAACTTGTTCCAAACCATCTTTGGCTTACCAAGGCTTCGAGATGAGACCATGAGCAACTTAAAAACCTATACCCGTGATCAAAAAGCTCACGAAATGCCCTCCAAACATTGAGTTGTAGGCTACGGGTTTGAAACCCAAAGCTTTAAACTCGGTGTTAAAATAATATTCATGAATGGAAACTAAAACTACATAAAAAATGGATCATAAAGGATCAAACCCGAAGGGTTTTAGCTCAGAAATGAGCATTTGCCACCAACTTACAGTTTGGATTATCCAGTCCTAAACCGAACATATGAAGAGATTTTAAAGTCTAAAATGAATGCCAAACTCTTAACCAATGTCCCAGAAATGGATTAGGTTAGAAACAGTGGAGATTGGCTGAGTAGAAACTCACGAAATAGAGGGAAATGGAAAACTGTAATTAGAGTTTTCAGTCGGTCTCGTGGGGAAGAAGAAGACGGGTCAACTCGGCTTTTAAATAAGGCTGAGTCAACTCGGACAGGTGGCAGCCTCTGGGCTTGCCACCGATTAAATGGAACGACGGCGTTTCATCCCTGTTTTAAAATTTTAAAACGGTAGGGCTGACGTCATCATGACGTCAGCAACATGCATAAAACCGGATAGACCGGTTGGTTTGCAACTGAACCGGACCGGTTCACTTATACTTGGACCGAACCCTTTGGTTTTCTGATTTATTTAAAATTTAATAAACCAAGACTTTCTCTATTTACAGTTTGACCCCAACTGTTTTAAGAAACTCTACTATGGCCCAACTGAGGGAGAAGTTATGCAATTAAGCCCCTGAAAAATAATTAAATAATTAATTTAATTATTTAATAAATAAGTAAAATTACTATTTTACCCTTGGGTCATAAATAGAGCAAATGAAGTCCAAATTAAGCATATGAATAGTGTATTCCAATTATTTTGGATATTCTGAAGCCAATGGTAGGGTCCGTTTTACGAGACGGGGCCTTGAAAAATAAAGACACATAAAGGGGTAAAAAGACCAAAATACCCCTAGTACCCCTAAAGCCAAAATGAAATCAGAGAAGGTCTAAATTGACTTTCTTTGACATCCCGGACTCAAAAATGGAGTCCAAATTAAGAAACGAAGTACAGAAAAATATGACACGAAAAACGATAAATGACCATTTTGCCCTTTTACATATAAAAGCTCGAATTAAATTCTAAGAAAGCCTAAACCAACTTTCTTCGACGCTCTGGACTCAAAAATAGAGTCTATTCGACCAAAAGAAGTGTCTAAAATAAAAAGACATAAAATTTGATGAATAGCATCTGTCAGATGACTATAGACTGAAATATTGCCGAAGTATTTAAACTAAGGCAAGTACGAAGAAAATAAATTACGAAAAGACACGACAACACATCGACCTTAGAATAAAATTTCTAACTCATAAGTTGTTCTTAGGTGATAAACATGGAAGCGCAATCAAAGAAATTCACCATCATGAATAAAGCCCAAGGGCCAAAGATCCAAAGCAACAAGCTTTCATGAAAGACCTATTGTGGCAACAAAAGGTAATTGAAAAGCACATAAGAATCGCTAAGGCCACTGAGGTGATTTCGGTTAGGCCCTTAATGCATAATCACCGACCAGGGAATTGGTAGCTGAGGCTATGAAAAAGAAGGAGGAAGCAAAGAAAAGAAAAGAGGAAGAAAAAGAAAATATCAAAACCTTAAGCAAGTGGGTAAAAAGGTAATGCGTGTTCTTACTCATTCTATACGATACCACTATAAGATAAGTTGTAGTTAACTTATGTAGTAAAGGAAAAAGTTAAGTTCAGTTAATTAATTTCATTATGAAATTTATGAGTCTTTTTCTAAATTGTTTAGGATAAGGGCTGATAAGGGCAAGACTCCTCAGTAGGGTCTACGGTATATGAGGTGAGTAACCCTGTGTTTGAAGTGGAGATTTAACTCCATGGATTTAAAAAGGTTTTAAATGCAAGGATATGAAATGTTTGAAAATTCAAATTCAGTGTTTACATGATTCAGTTTTTAATTGTTCTATTTTATAACCCCATTGTGACATGCTCAGTGATTGGGTTCTGCAACAATTTTCCCTTCAAATACTTTTCAGCATGTCTAGTTAAAATGCAATTATTGTTAAATATTCTGAATTTGCTTATTTCAAGTATACGAATGTTTATTTCGAATTTATGAAAAGTATCTATGAGAAAAGTCACATGATAAATATTTTATAAGATAATGGTGCATAAGCACACAGGCAGCTATTTTGGGTTTCTTCGGATCTCATTGACCTGTCAAAAACCACATAGTCAGTATTTTGGGTTCTTATTGTAACTCATTGACCTGTCATGTGAAATGCCCGGTAGCAGGATCTAATCCCCCAGGCAAATGAGATAACTCCATTTATAAGTAAGATGGGAGTCCGGTTCGAAACGGATTCCACTAATGGAAGTGATAAGATGACAAATGGTTTGAAAATGGAAGCAGGTTTTTACTCTCATTTTCAATGTACATATGTTTGAGTTTTATATACTCTATTTAAGAAATGCATGATATGTTATATGTTTTAAAGTTCATATGTATAAGTTTAGCTTGAATACTTTAAATGTTTCAAAGCTACATGTTTTAAGGAATGCATATATTCTGTATTCAAATATACGAACAATTGGCAGTGACTATTTTACAAAGTCTTATGTACTAAACCACTGCTAATTGAAAAACCCCATGACGAATACTGGAATTGCTCACAAGCTTAGATTAGCTTACCCGGACTTTGTTCGGACCCCCCTTTCAGGTGATTCAGCAGACAGGGTCTTAAGGACGATGGCGATAAGTCTAGCTGTTTTTGGAAGGATATGTTTAAGTAGTTTCTTTTGAAGAACCTATGAACACTAGTAGTACATTTTGTATTAGTAGACAATGTAAGAATATGTAATAAGCCCTCAGGGCAACCGAATATGTATTGTATTAATGTATGAAGTCTTTAAGTTTTTGTTATACTCTAAATGTGTAACCATGTATGCTATGTATGGAGCAACAGTATCGGACGGATGTGCATAATTTAAAATGAGAAAAGAAAAGAAAAAGTTTTTTCACGCTTCCGCAAAACGTATGTTGCACATCTATTCGATACCGCTACCTATGTGAGCCTTCGCCCAAGGGTCCCCGGACCTGAGGGTGGCGGTCGCGATGTGAGATCCGCACAGGGTGGGTTTCGGGTCGTGACAATCATTCAATAACAACATAACATGATCAAGCTATGAATATCAACAATAAAAGATAGTGATATCAACTAAAACTGAGATGCACTGGTGCTGGTGGGGCCCGGCTACTCCTTGAGCTCATATTCAGTTTTAGTTGGCTGTATAAATATTCAGTTCCCATTCGGGCTGTATGAATATTTAGTTCCGGTCGGCTGTATGAATACTGCTCTGTGTACACTGTGACTATACGTCCCATGCCTTGCATAGCAACGTAGTAAATGTTCCACTTGGAACCTGGACCCGAAGGTCCTAAATAGCATTAGAATGGATATGTGACTGAGCACAAATCCGACACTAATAATATATCAGGATCATGCTATCTTCCACGAAGAGTATAGTGGAATCATAACTGATTCTAGGCAATCTGACGTAACAATAGTTTTCGAGGTTACAGTTACTAGACTGCTTTGAATAAAATTGTCTGGCCCTCACGGCCCTAGGTACAAGTGTACATAAAGAAATCTGTGCACAAGTGTACAATCATGATTAAGATATATATAGAAATCAATAACTGTCTCCCACATGATAGGGCATTATCAATGTGGCTAAATAAATATTGGTGTAGATGTACAGAGTACGAAAGTAATATATGTACAAGAATTGTGACATGGCTTGGAATGTAACACATGCAAGATCGAATTTTACTTACCTCTTTCTGTATCTGTCTAGAAGGTCAAACCACCTTCTTCTCGTATCTCGGTATTCCTATGATTCAGGAAACTCAATCTCAGTCTACATATATCTATTTAACTCATGATATTCATCAATTTTTATGTCTCTTTACTATTGATATTTATTTTACTTGAATAGACTTTACTATTGAATCCAGGAATGTCGAACTAAGTCAATTTGGGCTTTCGCGGAATTCAATTTGGACTTCTATACTAAAAAGGGCAAAATGATCATTTTGCTCTTCTACGGGTCTTTTATTTTTTGGGACCCCAGTCTCGCTAAATGGACCTCACCATTGCTTTTAGAATGTTCAAGATAGTTGAAATACACTATTTGTCACATCCCGCACCCCACCCTACGCGGATGCCAAAGATGTGATGCCAGTTAGCCGCCTTGCCGGTTTTCCCGCCAACAATACTGACCAACCAAAGGCAATCTTCTAAACCGTACAATGAATTGCACTCTAAATGTAGGGTCAGAACAGCGAAATTTTAAAACCTTTTTATCTCGGGAATTCAACTCAACTATATACCACATGAGTATGTACCACAGAGCAAGTCTATAACCAAACAACTAATAATTCTAACCATAGAGCACATCCATAACAGATATATAACACAGAGCGTATCAAATTCCTCCAGAGTACCATTACCATGAGCCATATCCCTACTCATCTATTATATACGAATAAAGTCAACTATATCATCACGCTCACTTGAATAGCCATAATCAATCCATTGGAACCTAAGTCTTCACATATTATTGCCATCAGATCCTCACTTGGGAATGCCTCTCAGTCCACTAGTGACATGCCCTTGTGCTTTCTAATCCGATGGAGATATATCCTAAAAAAATGTTAAATAAATGGAATGAGCTTAAACAAGCTCAGTGAGTAACATAGGTTCCTGCCATGGGTTTCAAAACCAGTTCATATATACATATGCATGCTCAAATGTAACTCAGATAGAACAATGTAGCTCAAGTAAAGCAGATACAGCTCAAATAGAACGGATATAGCTTAAAGTGCTTGAACCTTCCCCAGGCAATGTGGGATGCTGCACGAGATAATCCGTTAGTCACCCACCCCACACATGGAGGCCCATGTCCCCACAGCACACTACCGGTTGGGGTCGGTATCAGAGCAGAACAGATCAGATAGGATTGAGCGGATGCTGAGTTCTGGGCGTCCCACAGAGTCAGCTATCCATCTACTGATATACTCAATCCCGTAGTAGGCCCCAGATAAGACTCAACATGACAAACAAAATCAAACAGACTCCAAAGGACAGGTAACAGAACAATAGACTTCAACAGAATCAACAGGATATATCAGAAGGCAGGATAGAACAAAATCATGCCACAAGTAATGCAGATCAAGAGGTATGTATGAAAGCATATGCATTTAAAACAGTTCAGTGTATAAAACAGTTCAGCATATAAAGTAGTTCAGTATACAAGTTTAAGTAATACATAAAATATACACCAAGTCAAGAGTCCGAGTTACTCACAGTTTACTATGCTTATCTCTATTCACCGATATCCTCCAGATGTGTTAGGCACTTCCATGCATATCCTCAATAATCATCATCCTGATTAATTATCATTAATTACAAACGGGTTAGAATTTAACCATTCAAAACTTATTCATCATCTTAGGCGCCTATCGGATTACCTAAGATAGCCTAGTAGCCTAATACCCTCTTATTAGGTTTCTTCTAAGGCTATCAGGGTTATAATATAGTCATTTGGACTCTATCGTTATTTATCAAGCACTTATTTAATCCTTATGCAAAACGTTATAATTTGGTAGGCACAAAACTAAATTTATTATTATTGACTTGATAATTAGCAACCACAAAACCATAAAAGATGTTCATATTTGTCAAGTATCATGACAAGTTGCAATTTAGTATCTTATTAAGAAATATTGGGTCAGTATAGGAGCAAAGATGGAGAGGAAGCAATCACCTGATATTGGTACCATTGGATTCATTTGGCAAACCCGGAATCAGATTTCCAATTACTGATTTCTCTCTTCTTCAGTCCTTATCGCCCAAGCAGATGATGATCTTGACAGATTCTGTCCCTTTATCATCCCATCCATCAGATATTAAAGAACTTTCCCTTCCTCTAATTCATCATAGAAATCACAACATCCGATAGTTACAGGTTTCCCCAACCTTTATCACTGGACAGCATCTCTGCTGCTTCTATTGGCCTGCTTTCAAACCCGAACAGTCAGCTTCATCTATTACTGGATTTTCCCTCTTTGCATATGTTGAATCATATGCACAATATCCCAACAAGAATGGCCAGACCTCATTTGGATTCCATAAATAAACCGCTGCGTAACTCCTCAAATAATTCTGCTTAGCAACTATGACCTATCTTCAAAACCTTCACATAATACTACCTGCATAGTCAATGAATCCTACATGTTGCCTAAAGAGTGGTATCAGAGCAAAGGTTTATAAATAGTAAAGATTCATGAGTGTGATTAGAGCTAAGGTTGAAAATAGTTAAGATCGACGAGTACCACAGAGTAATATTTGAGCAATAGGTTAAGGTTATTTGTACAAGATGGAAAACTTGAGGACAATACGATGTGAAATGATTTGGGAGTCATTGTTACAACAGAGCATTAAGTCATGGATTAAACACCACAGAGTACCTGAGCCATGGATATTAGGTCCCACTTTTGGAGACTAGACGTGGGATTATGGAAGTCTTTAGTAATAGACGATAAATCAGTAATACTAAGGAATCTAAGGACTAGGGATCAACTGGTCTGAAGTTGTACATCAACGAGTGATATTTGAGTAATGGTTAATGATCTTTGAAGACATGATTGAAGTTGATTTTTTCTTGGATGATCAGGATGATCAGATGCTCAATACTTCTCGGGAGACATAAGTAGGCCTATAAGTGGAATTGATGATCTTGAGAATTCGAGGATTATATCAGAGTAGCGCAGTGGAAAAGTAAGTTCTAGGTTAACGATTCTTTGGGAAAGATCAGACTAGAACTAAATTTGTGGACTATTTAGTGACTTAGATGACTATATGATTGAGTAATTTTTGGTGACGATGGCATGTTTAGTCACTACAGTTAATAGTCCTTGGGATAAAAGACTATGCTATGAATAAATTAATGATTCTAAGGCAATTTAACTGATCAAATGCATAGTAATTTTGAGAGGAAAACGACTCTAGGTCAGCTAACTCTGGTATTGATCATTATAATTATGGATACCGAAATGAGGATTTGGTGGAATCAGATATGATTGAATAATCTTGAGGATGATTATCGCATTCGATTTAATGTGAAATGACTTTAATATCAAATCTTTGTGATAGTATAAATTTTTTGGATTGTCAACCAAACTTATTATGAAATTTTCTGGGTCTGGTTTGTTAGTTGTGATTGAGGACATCAAAATGATTATTTTGTGGACTCAAATGTGATTGATTGATCTTAGTGGTTGATTTCTAACTATTTAAGGATGATCATCAAATTTGATCTTGGTCATGGCATGTATTTGGTGGATCTATTAATTAAAGGGAAATAACTATAGGTAAGCTAACTGTGGCATTGATAATTATGCTTGTGGATATATCGATTTGGGAGACAATGATTATAGGTCAGGTAACTTTGATATTGATCATTATGATTGTGCATATCATAAGGATTATTTGCTGGTTGGTTCTAGATTTGCTCTGTGGTACATGGCTTGTGGTATCTATCGATGAGTTACATTGAGTTGATGAAAAGGTTTTAATTTCCGCTGTTCTGACCCTACATTTGGAATGTAATTCATTGTAAGGTTCAGAAGATTGCCTTTGGTTGGTCGCATTGTTGGTCAGAGACTGGCAAGGCGGCTAACTGGCATCACATCTTTTGCATCCGCGTAGGGTGGGGTGCGGGATGTGACACTATTCATACGTTTAATTTGGACATCGTTACTGAAAAAGGTAAAATGGTCATTCATGCATTTATGGTTCTCACTTCTCGGGACCTCTTTTCATAAATCAGACCCCACAGATGAGTCTAGAATGCTCGAAAGAATAAAATTTCACTATTCATTCATTTTAATCGAAGTCCGTTGACTGCTTTTTGACTCAGGAGCATTTTTCGTAATTTTTTATTACTTTAAATTAATTAAATATATTAATATTTAATTAATATTTTATTCTGGGGTTCAAATCATAATAATTAACAGTTGGGGGGTCAGTTTGTAAATTCCGTAACCTTCTAGGTCAAATTGTAATTTCTGAAAATCTTATTCTAAATAGGAATAACCAAACAGTGCACAGTGATAGAACAGCGATAGGATATCCCTATTCTGATTTCAATTTGAATTTCAATTTCTTACACATGCAACCAAACACTCCCAATTTGATTTTAAAACTTTTTAAACTTAAACAAAACTGTGCCGTTTCACTTACCCGTTTTTATTTCGGTCGGGTCCCGACCCGGACCCGAACCATGACCTGATACCCGAACCCCAAACAGGACCCTTCTTCCCCTTTTTTCCAGTGGAACTCCGGTAGGGTTCCGGCATGAACACTTCTTCTTCTCCGGTGACGGCAACCGAATTTTGGTCATTTTTCACCTTTTTTTCTATGCAGTTTTCTTCCTAATTTCACAAGGATTCCATATCTATCTTTGGTTTCCTCTTTAGATCATTCTATCTTCACGAATATGGCCAAACCCGTAACTCCGGCCAACTGAATATTTTCATTTTCATGCTAATTTCTTGACTGTTTTCACTTCTTTCTTTTTCATTTCATTTTCTGTATCTCACTAGGGAAAGTTCTAGACTATTTAAACAATGTTTCATGCATAAAGTTTTAGAAATCCGATTATTCTCTCACACTTGCAACTACGGTTTTCTCACTTAAATATGCATCATTTTCCTTGATTTTTCTTGCATTCTTTTTCTTATTTCATGCTTGGTCAACCCCTCTACTTTAAACTAAACAAATCATGCTATAAAATTTAAAATAGAAACAACCACTCACCTGAAATTTCTGGTTTCTGGGTGGGGTTCCTTCTCCTCTCTCTCTACTTCAGCTTCTGAACTCACTTCTGAACATCTCCAAACCTTTACAACCTCCCCAAATCACTGCTTTCTTTTCTGTCTTCCATTTTACGCAACCTATATATATATATATATATAAGATACAACCGACCTCTCTCTCTTTCTCTCTCTCTCTCTCTCTCTCTCGGTTTCTCCCCCTTCTAAAGCCCCTTTTCTTGACCTAGGTTCTGATTTCTCTCTGCCAAATGCAACCTTGCATTTATGGCTTGGGAGACTTGTGTTATATATATGTATATCATATTCACACACACATAACACACACACTTAAGCCAACCGACACACACAACACACAGTGACATACTGCCTGGCAGTTTCCTCTTTTTCTTTTCTTTATTCCTTTTCTTTTCTTTTAATACACATATATACCTTATACTATGTTATATATATATATACATGTATAAATACTTATCTCATACTTGTATATACATATATATACATTTATATGTATATATATTAATTTCTGGGCTGCATATACATACACTAATATTTCATAAGCTGTGCATGTGTAGTACGTGTGCATGCATGGAAATACGTGCGTGCACGCCTTTCGAAGCATAGTTCTGGGTTGCTCAGTTATTGTCCAGTACTGGCTATATAACTAACATTATTTACATTCAAAAATTATGTAGTGCATTTGGTGATACAACATAGGGCTTAAACAGCTCGGTTCATAATTTATAGCACACTGCCCGACCCGGTCTACCTCGGTATACGTGCTGACCCGGGTCAGGGTATTACAACTGCTCCCTCTTAAAGTCCTTCCCCTTTTTCTTTCGCCCCTGGTCCTTGAGATGATTGTACTCTTCCATGTCTTTCTTAATGACAAGGGCATTGTTGAGAACATCAGAATAGGTATGCAGCTCGAAAGCAGAAACTCTTGTTCGAATCCCCATGCGAAGGCCTCCTTGGAATTTCCTTGCCTTGTGGTGCTCCTCCCGTACCAGAGAGGGGACAAATCTAGATAGTGCTGAAAACCTGGCGGCGTATTGGATCACCGTCATCTCTCGTTGTTATAGGTTTGTGAATTCCTGGATTCTCCTCTCTCGGACCATCGGTGGGAAAAACATGCTGTAGAATTTATCTACAAAGTCTGTCCAAGTCATGGCAGGGTTCTCTCTTTGCATTTCCAGCTACCAGTTATATGCCTTACCTTGTAACATGTATGTGGCCAACTTCACCTTCTCCTCCTCCGTATAGATCAGGAGTCCGAAGGCTTTCTCTATTGCCACTACCCACCAGTTCAGCTTGCTCCAGATTTGTTACAGCATCCGAGGATGGAGGCCTGAGTTTGTGGAACCTGTCCAACAGGTCGTTGCGAATGCCAGACTCCAATGGGTGGCACTGGAGCAGGTGGGGGTGGCATGGTTGGAGCTTCAACCGGATTGTTGGCTGGTCTGGGCTGGTTATGCTGCAGAGCTCTCATCAATCCTTCAATCGCTAGGCCAAACTGAGCCAAAGTTTTTCGCATTTCGCGTATGGCCGCGCTCTCAGTCAGAGCTCGGGGTTCCTTATTGCCATTTCTAGTTCGTGGCAGCATCTGAGGCAGAATAAATGCTACTTTTAGTATCCTCGTTCAGTGTGTCGTAGTAAAATGACACTCAGGCCATTTGTTAATTCAAGGATCCTACGACTTAAGCGTATACTCCCTAAGGACTCAGTTTTTAGATAACCCTAAAGCTCTGATACCAAGCTTGTCACATCCCAAAACCCACCCTATGCAGATTTAGGACATGCGACCGGCCAGTTAGGCACCAATCGACATTTTAATTTCAAAAAAAAAATCCGATGGGTGCCTAACTGGCCGGTCGCATGTCCTAAATCCGCATAGGGTGAGTTTTGGGATGTGACACCTAGTCCAAGTAAGACTTTTCCCGATTTAGAGTCTCACTCCCGTTAAGACTCTCTTATCAAAGTCGTAGTCCAAGTAGGACTTTTCCCAATAGAGTCTCACTCCTATTAGGACTCTCCTTTTAGAGTCTCAGTCCAAGTATGACTCTTCCCAACAGAGTCCAACTCCTATTAGGACTCTCTTATCAAAGTCTCATTCCAAGTAGGACTCTTCTCGATAGAGTCCCACTCCCGTTAGGACTCTCCTCTCAAAGTTCCAGTCTAAGTAGGACTCTTTCCGATAGAGTTTCACTCCATTAGGACTCTCTCGATAGAGTCCTAGTGTAAGTAGGAATCTTTCTATTAGAGTCTCACTCTCGTTAGGACTCTCTTATCAAAGTCTCAGTCCAAGTAGGACTCTTCTCGAGAGAGTCCCACTTCTGGTAGGATCCTTTTGTTAAAGTTCTAGTCTAAGTAGGACTCTTTCTGACAAAGTCCCACTCTTGTTAGAACTTTCTTATCAGAGTCCCAATCTAAGTATGACTCTTCCCGAAAGAGTCTCACTCCCTTTAGGACTCTCCTTCTTAGAGTCCTAGTAGAACTCTTCTTGTCAGAGTCCCACACCTAGTAGGACTCTTCCTATCAGAATCCCACCTTGGTTAGGACTCTTCTGCGCATCGGAGAGCGTTTCAGTAAGTTTGGCACCATTTTGCCTTTGGAGGGAATTTTGGTATTTTTGGCACAATTCCACCAATAGTAGGACTCTTTTGTCACTTGAGGGGAATTTTTGTAATTTTCATATCATCTTACCCATTTGGGGTAATTTGGTAATTTCAGCCATTTGGTGATATAATTAGGCACATTTTCATGCCTTGAGGGGTAATTTGATCATTTCACATGTCTTGTGACAATCTAGAAATTCTCTCCCGAATGGGAGGCAATTTGGTAATCTTGAGTGATATTAGTTTATTTACGCTATAATTAGGACTTTCCCTTTCCATAGTTTCCATGAATTCAATTGCTTGAATATTTCCTTAGAAGGAGATACATTCAACCTGAACGTTTTTATTTAAGAGTTTATTTTCAATTAAATTTTATTTCTCTTTTATCTCATTGGCTTTTGTATGTAGACATCAATTCTATTAGTTCTTGCATTGTCATAATTATTTATTAATTCATTTATCTACGATAATCATTCCTTAGAATAATTATTTGATTATTTATTTATTTAATTAGATAATTATCACTCGAGACATGATCCTAACCCTCCATACTAGAGATTCCTTTTGGGCCCTTGGATCGAATCTCTATATTTTTCCTATAAATAGAGCCTTATTGTCACGACCCGAAACCACCCGTATATGGATTAAGGGTCGGTGACCAACACTGTCACTCAAACAGGGCGTATAAAATCAAATGAATTGAACGCGACAGTAAAAATTTTTCTTTTATTTTATCAAACGCTGGAAGCTACAGAAATGCAACTCATCTGATAACAAATCAACTTTAACAATCATCAATAAGATTATCTCGTAAGTGCAATTTCCATCACCGTTCATACCTAATAATATCTTCTAATATCACTAAGTTAGAATGTCTATATTAGTATCATCCTTACATGATCAATTCAAATTAAGTCTTGGAGTCGTACATCATCAACGTTGCTCACAACACATCACTAGTTACATTGGTCACCCTCACTGCCTTCTTGCCTATATTGTGTTATCTGAAATATGTTTAGATAAATTCATGTGAGCTTCACTAAGCTCGTGAGTAATTCCTGCATCCTGTCACAGGTTTTGCAAAGGCAGGGTTTTACAAAAAATATCATGGACACCAAGTTTCCTCAAATAGATAACACATACATAAGAATATCTTATAATACGTTTTCAAAACGGATCATGTATAAAACATATTGAAGGTTCAAATGGATATAATACATGCATTTCTAAAACATATCATTTTCAATACCATAGTTTGAATATTAAAACACAATGCAGATGATGAAGAGTTGTCCATAAAACGTATAATAGCACATGCATTTCATAAAACATGGTTCATAAAATTAATGTAGCACGGATAACATAACATCGAATAACAAATGCACATAAGAGGGTACTCTTGAAATCTGATTACGAATAGTGGATCACATGAGACGAATGATGGACACATATTACACACATCAAAGAATCACATATTGAGTCAAAGCTCTATATGGGTAAGTCTCATCAAGAGTCGAAGTGCCACGTAGGTAAGCCTCAATCATTAATTTCACAATGAGTCAGAGCTCCATATGGGTAAGTCTCATCATGAGAGAAGGAGTGCCACATGGGTAAACCTCGTGTAAACACAAGAATCGAATTAGAGTGCCATACAGGTAGGTCTCATCACAAGAGTCGAAGCGCCACATAGGTAGGTCTTACACAGACACATGATCAAATCAAAACAAGTATGAATCGGGTTACATAGTCAAAATTGGTTCACACAAATTATTTTTCTCATTGAAAGAGGTGCCAAGGTTTGTAGACATTTTTGTTAAAGAATTTAGTCGGGATTCAAAGCATACAATATCTTTCTAATAAGTACATAAGAACGTTATTTCAAGATATAATCATGAAGATTGTATCCCTCAGATATTTCATAAAGTGTAGAACAAACATTTTGAGTAAACATAGAAATTCACTAATTCAGAGCACAAGATCTCTCACAAAAATAAATTAAGTATTTGAACATATATGGAAATTCATAAGATAGACATTTGGAGGCAGGATGTGAAATTCATTGATTCAAGATACTGGATTACTCACATGTGGTCCAAAGTTCACAGTCCTTCCCTTACTTGCTTACTTGTCTTATCCTTATCCTCTTTGCTAGTGATCCTAGTTCACATATTAAATTGAACTTAATATCTGAATAAACATATGATTCTCTTTAATTACTATCTCTTTGATGTTACTAGCCTTGACCGGTTCCATTTTTGGATTCGATGGCCCTTTAAACCCTAAGGTAGATCCATACTCTCCCTCGAGTCCTATTTGAAACTTATTCTCCTATTAAAGGTACTTTAGTGATTTTATCTTTTACGTCTCATTTCATTCGGTTCTTTATTTGCTAAAATGGATTCGACCATTCAGTCTGGAATGTCAAAGAGAGTCAGAATTTGTCATCTCTGACATTTAACTGGTTTTTGAATTACTAAGGGCATAATGGTAATTATGATATTTCACGTGTCTAGATTTTTGGGACTTTGTTTCATAAAATGGGTCCCAACATTGGTACAGAGTGTCCCAAAATGCTAAGGTATGTATTTTCATAGTCATCGGAATCTAATTGATAGCTTAATTGATCATTAGGACATAATCATAATTATTTCAATTTGCCTGTTCATATTTTTTGAAATCTAATTTCATAAATCGGACTCTGTCGTCGAGTCCAGAATACCCAAAAATATTGGGTTAGACTCTTCTTTCATTTTAATTGGCCTATTTTTGACTTAAGAATTTCCTATAATTAACAAGGATTTAAAATTAATTTTTAATTAATTTCCAGGACCTTTCTATAATTTTCATAAGATTTTGGGGTCATTTCATAATTTCTCTGAACTTTAGGGGTGGAACTATAATTTTAAAAAGTATATTAAAAAAACCATTTGGTTCAGTCCTAATGCAAGTGAACTTGGTCCAACACAAGGGTGAACCAAATGGTTCAACCAGTTCGGCGTGTCAGCGTGACATCACCCCCATTAATAAAACTACTCCATTTTGAATTAATCCAACCCATCCAATTATTCGATCAGGACCTGACCTAAGATTCGACCTTGAACAGTGTCGTCTTCCACATTTTTTTGGCGAGGGTTCCGGTTACCCCTTCCGGCCCCAATGATCAAAATTTGCAAAATTCTAAGTTTTAAAAACCATTTTTCTTCTACTGTTTTGACTTATTGTTTTCACTAAACATGTCCTAATCGTTATTGGATTCATTTGGGACCGATTTGGTCCCTTGAATCGAGTTGGATCGGCGGGCGTGTCTCTCTTATGTTTTTCTGGCTACTGCTGGAACCTCACTATTTCTCCCTTATTATCTGCCAAAATGGTTCATTTTTGGACCTTCGTGCCCTAAATGTCAAAGGCTACCATTCTATGGCTTTAAAATAAAGCTTTTGGCTCATTTTCTAAGGTGGCCCGATTACTCTCTAAACCAACAATTGGCTAATAAATGCTTATATTTGAGCCAAACAACTTGATTTTTGTTACATTATGATTTATTTTCAACTTAGTTTTGATCCCCGATCACAAAACAGAGTTCGGTTCAAGTTTGGTTCTGACCTAGATTCGAAGGTCATCAATGACAGTTTGTTTGATTTTTCATGGTTTCTGGGTTTTTTTGCCCTCGTCTAAGCTTCTAAGATATTGTCATTTAACAGTAAGGCTCACATATGCATTCTAAATAAATTAAGCTAAAGTAAGTTCAAAAAGTTTTAGAGAGAAGCTTACCTACTTCATCCTCTCTCTTTCTCTCTTCGGTTTCTTGCTTTGTCACAGTCCTAGTTTCCGTTCCTCCACTTCCTCCCTTCTGATCTAGTCGCAGTATTCTTATATTCAGGCATTCAAGTCCCTTCTCCCTTTTCCCTTCTTCTTCTTCTTCTTCTTCTTCTTCTTCTTCTTTCTCTTCTTCTTTTTTCCTTCTCTCTTTCTCTCTAGCCACACTATACTAGGTCT
The DNA here is from genome assembly GCA_008638375.1 of Nyssa sinensis. Lineage (NCBI taxonomy): Eukaryota > Viridiplantae > Streptophyta > Magnoliopsida > Cornales > Nyssaceae > Nyssa > Nyssa sinensis. Next base: position 36,144,482 of record CM018034.1, read on the forward strand.
AAATACACTAGACTTCACACACGAATGTCTGTTTTTGTCTCCTTATGCACTCAAGTCTGAGTATACATCACGAAGGAATTCAGTGTATGAAATCTAATCGGTTGGGGCTTTGTTGCATGTCTCTTGATTGGTTGGGGTGAAGGTGCAATGGGGTGTTTCCATTCGTCCTATTTTTTTCAATTTTCTACACATTTTGTAGGTTATATACATATCATGTGGGTATTATAGCACAAAAGTACTGATAGCCTAGTGGCTACCTTTTTGGCATAAGTCTTTCTTTATTTCTTTGGTCTTGGGTTCTGACTTTGTGAGAGCATTTTGACACTTTTCCTTTACTTTTTTGTTTTACATATGCACCATATCGCACTTTAGTGTATTTCATAAATTCTTAAACTTTGCACCTTAAATCCCACAAAAAGCTTGTTGAAATTTCTGCAAGGCTTCTTGATTAACAAGAGGGTTCTCTTATCATAATCATCATTATCCTTAATCGCCCCACTTAATTGGGTTGGGATGTTACATTCTCCCTTCCTTAAAAAGAGTTTTATCCTCAAAACTTAAGGGTTCATAGTTAATAAAATATTCTACTTCTTTTACTCTCACTTGTTATTCGATATTGGCATCTAGGATATTGTGTCTTTAGTAAGATAGCTTTTAAACATTTCTTTCATATATTCCCATTTCTATAGTGAATACCTACAACTAGGCTAGATAAAGAGTAATAAAGAGCACCAAATGTGTTCCTTAGTTCCCACAACATTCAGAGTCAATACTCTTTAACTTCACGTCATTCATAGCTTCTCTAAAATCACTTGTCACATAGCTCTAATGTAGTCCTCAAATTCTCAAGATCATCAACTTCGTTCATAGGCATACTATCGTCTCCTAAGAATTATTAATCATTTGATCATCCTAATCACCCAAGAAATATTGACTTTAGTTACGATTTGGTCTTTCCCAAAGACCATTAACCTTTGCTCTGTTACCACTCTGTTACCACCCGAAACCTACCCTATACGAATTAGGGGTCGATGACCAATACTGTCACTCAGACAGGCCGTATAAAATCAAATGAATTGCATGAGACAGTAGAATTTTTTCTTTTATTTTATCAAGCATGGAAGATACACACATGCAACTCATCTGATAACAAATCAACTTTAACAATCATAAATAAGATTATCTCCTAAGTGAAATTTCCATCATCATTCATACCTAACAGTATCTTCTAGTATCATTAAGTCACAATGTCTATATTAGTATCATCCTTACATGATCAATTCAAATTAAGTCTTGGAGTCGTAAATCATCAACGTTGCTCACAACACATCACTAGCTCCATTAGTCACCCTCACTGCCTTCCTTCCATATCGTGTTACCTGAAATATGTTTGGATAAATTCATGTGAAATTCACTAAGCTCGTGAGTAATTCCTACATCTTGTCACAAGTTTTACAAAGGCAAGGTTCTGCACAAAATACTATGAGCACCAAGTTTTCCTCAAACAGATAACACATACACAAGAATATCTTATAACACGTTTTCAAAACGGATCATGTATAAAACATACTGAAAGTTCAAGCAGATATAATACATGTATTTCTAAAACACTTCATTTTCAATAACACAGTTCGAATATCAAAACATAAAGCAGATGATGAAGAGTTGTTCACAAAATGTATAATAGCACATGCATTTCTTAAAATATGGTTTAGAAAATTAATGCGGAACGGATAACATAATATTGAATAACGAATGCACATGAGAGGGTACTCGTGAAATCTGATTACGAATAATGGATCACACGAGACGAATGAATTACATATATTACAGACATCGAAAAATCATATATTGAGTCGGAGTGCTACATAGGTAAGTCTCATCAAGAGTTGGAGCGCCACGTAGGTAAGCCTCAATCATTAATTTCACAAAATGTCAGAGCACCATGTGGGTAAGTCTCATCATAAGAGTCAGAGTGCCACATGAGTAAACCCCGTGTAGACACAAGAATCAAGTCAGAGCGCTATGTGGGTAAGTCTCATTACAAGAGTCAGAGCGCTATGTGGGTAAGTCTCATCACAAGAGTCGGAGCGCCATATGGGTAGGCCTCGGATAGACACAAGAATCGAATTACGAGTTAGAGCACTATAACACCCCGACAAAAAATAAATCGGATTAATTCCAAAAATGTACAAAAGGGTCAAACAATAATACTGAGACAGACCGAGCCAATGAATGTAATACCCAAGACACCCGAGCAATTGGATCGTGTTATAAGATTAGAATTTTATAGTCCAACTAAAAATTAGTAAAGCCTAAGTGTCGGGATACAAAGCGAATAAGAGAATGATACACGGGTAAATATAGATATGAGTAATTATATACAGCTATATGTGTATATATATATAGTTTATATATATATATATATTATATTTCATGTTAATATATATATATATATATATCTATATATATATACATGCAATGGAGGAAGTATGCAGAAGATGTGTATATATAAAGTGTTGGTGAGGCTAGAGGTGTGTCGACAGCCCCATTGTGTGTGTGAGCTGTACATATATATATATATATAATACATGTGCTGAAAATATATATAAATTATTATAAGTAAAATATCAGTAGTAAAAAACAAAGGAAATTGAATGAAGTAGAAAAAGAAGAAGAAAAATAGAAAAATATCAAAGAAAAAAGTCAAGGAAGGGAGGAAGAAAGAGAAAAGGGGTGGTTGATTTTGTGTATAAATAGGGGTAATGGCTTTGAAGGAAATCAAAAAGTAAGAAAGGAAACCGAGAGTTGGATTGAAGCTATGAAGGTTCAGAGGTGAAACAAAAAAGGAAGAAAAGAGGAGATACTGCTAGCTGAAAAGTTCAAAAAAAGGTAAGAGTTTGCAAATTCTATTTTTGAATTTGAAGCATGAAATGCATGTCTAAGTATGAGGGTCTTAAAGAGCATGCTATGGAGATTTATTTGCAAAAAGAATCATGAGAAATGGTTCAGAAATGGAGTAGAAAAACTTAGTTGCAAGTGGGTAGTAATAATTGGCAAGTTGTCATTTTATGTTTGAAACTTGAACTAAACAATGGGAAGTCATTCCCTTATGGTACAGAAAGAAAATAGGAAGAAAATTAGGCAAAAATAGTGAGAACAATGACATGAAATAGAAGTTTGGTAAGGTGGCCGAAAAATCAAGTCTCACTGGAGATCGACTGTTTCCCCTATGTTCGTGATATTCTGTTGCATGAAATGGAAAACCAACCTTGGGGTTGTAATCCTTGTGAAAAATAGAAAAGAACCCTATTGGTTTTAGGTCAGAAAATAATCGAAAAAACGTTGTCAGCACTAAAGAAGACGCTGGAGACCCACCAGAGAATAAACATAGTACCGATCTTGGGTTAGGGTTTGGTTTGGGTTCGAGTCAGACCCGACCCACCCGTACATAAGGCATGTTTCAAACTGCGTCGTTTCATGTTATAAATTAAGTGAATTAGGGGTGTTTGGCAACAAGGTTAATAAATTGATTTAAAAACCTAAATTGAATTAGGAATATCCTATCCCTATTTTAGGGACTTATCCATTGTTTGGCTATTCCAATTTGGAATAGTAATTACTGATTTTACAGAATTGGCCCATTTGTTTATAAAATTAAAAAGGGTCCCAAAAATTATATATAATTGTGATGTGACCCAAAGTAATTAAATTAAAATAATTAATTAAATATTTTATAAAAGGAAAAATTACTAAAATACCCCTCAGTCAAATGTGAGTCAAACGGACTCCGATTAAAATGAATGAATAGTAAATTTTTATTATTTTAGGCATTTTAGACTCAATGATGAAGTCCAATTTATGAAAATAGGCTACAGGAAATCAATACAAGTAAAAGTGCAAAATGACCATTTTGCCCTTTATAGTACAAAAGTCTGAATGGAAGTCCGTAAAAACCTAAACTAACTTTCTTCAATGTTCCAGACTCAATAGTAGAGTCCATTTTAACAAATGAGATACTTATAGCAATAATATATAAAATTTGATGAATAACATTAAACTGAGATGTGTTTCCTGAATAATAGGAACTTCAAAAGGAAGGAGAAAGTAACTGAATATTGAGATATAACGGACAATTAAAAGGTAAGTAAATCTCAATGCTTTGATATGCAGTATTTCTTAGCCATGTCAATATTATTCTTGATATTTCTCAAGTTGTACTCTTATACATATTTGACCTCATTGATCCCACAAAATGATGATTGTTCTATCTTATGGAAATACGTACTTGATATTTATTGGTTTACAGTTTGATGATTATTCCATATTGAGGAATCGGTGAGAATTGAATTGCTATAGCTAGACTATGGACTTGATGTTTACGTTTGGACTTTATCTATATTTTGGGAATCATTGAGAATTGAATTGATATATTTAGGCTATAAACTTGATGTTTTATATTGGCATCATTGAGAATTGAATTGATATATCTAGGCTATGGACTCGATGTTTACAATTGGATATTTGTTCTATTATGGGAATGATTGAGAATGGAATTGTTATACCTCGATTATGATTGTTAGTACATCTTGTACCGTGCTTGAAAGACAGATTGATATGTTCTTACTATAAGTAAAACCCAATCTCTTGTATATGGTATTCTCAGCCATGGTTATTCCTTCTATTGCCAAAGTTGTACTTTTATACGTACTCGATGCTTATTGTTTCTACAATGTGATACTTGTTATATCTTGTGGACATTATTGATTATTATATTCATGATTGATTGTACATTTTGTACCATGCCTTGAAAGGCCAACAAATATGTTCCCCCTACTAAGAAAAATGATATTCCACATAAATATACACTCTTCGTGAAATTATGATAGTCATGATATGTTATGAGTACCCGGAGTTATGCTTAGTCACAATGTCCATCTGATGCTTTTACTATATGAGTTGGTTACTGAGATGCTACTGGGCCTACGGGTTAAAGTCTACGAGGTTATTCACTGGTTCGAGCGAGGCTGGACCTTGGTGCAGGGCGCTGTCAGACTAGCAGACCCCTTCCTTTAAAACCTCAAGAGTGGAAACAGGTGACAGTCCATAAATGGACGTGTGGGGTTTTATACGCAAGGAAAGGAAAAGGATATGTTACACCCCAACAATAATATGCATTAAAAAGTTTATTGACATCACATCGCTTATTAAATCCATAAAATGATTATATTTTCCTATGAATAGTCATATGTTGAAAGCATATCCATTAGTTTATGATTGATTGGTTACCTATTGTGGCAATATAGCTATTATTTTGATAGACCCCTACTGATTACTGTGATCTCTATTGTTCTGATTTGCTATTATGGCATCTTATTTCTTGATTGGCTATCATATTATCATATCATTGTTTATCTTGGATTATGTTCTTTCTATACTGACCCTAACCCATGGCAGAGTGAAATAAATTTACTTATTGAGTTTTGTTAGCTCATTCAGACTTACTATTTTATTTCAGGAAGGGACCTTGCGAGACAACAGTAAGAGCTTAAGAGCATAGGAGGGCATTTTGAAAAATATACTAGTGATGATGTAGTTCTCCCATGTATTCACCATCTAAGGGTGATAAGATGTTGGTTCCTATTTTGATATATGTAGAACCATATTATGATTATTAAAGACTTCCGTTGTTTAACTGTTTATGTTATGATATTTATTGCATGTTAGTAACACTGATAGTGTAGCAAGTTCAGATCCGGTTCGGCCAAAAGGTCAAGCCGGGGTCGCGATTCGCTATCCGTAGAGGGTGGGTTTTAGGTCATGACAAGCGCCATGTGGATAGGTCTCATTATAAGAGTCAGAGCGCCACATGGGTAGGTCTCACACAGACATATGATCGGATCGGGTTACATAGTCAAAATTGGTTCACACAAATCATTTTTCTTATTGAAAGGGGTGTTATGGTTTACAAACATTTTTGCTACAGAATTTAGTCAGGATTCAAAGCATACAATATCTTTCAAATTAATACATAAGAACATTATTTCAAGAAATAATCATGAAAATCTTAGCCCTCTGATATTTCATAATGTGCATCATAGATATTTTGAGCAGATATAGAAATTCACTGATTCAGAGTACAAGATCTTTTACAAAAATAAATTAGGTATTTGAACAGATATAGAAATTCATAAGATAGACATTTGGAAGCAAGATGTGAAATCCAATAATTCAAGATACCAGATTACTCACCTATGGTCCAGAGTTCACAGTCCTTCTCTTACTTGTCTTGGCACTTATCTTATCTTTATCCCTTTTGTTGGTGATCCTAGTTCACATATTAAATTGAATTGAATATCCGAATAAACATATGATTCTATTTAATCACTATTTCTTTGATGTTACTAGCCTTGACTGGTTCCATTTTTGCATTCGGTGGCCCTCTAAACCTTAAGGTAGATCCATACTTTCCCACGGGTCCTATCTAAAACTTATTCTCCTATTAAGGGTATTTTAGTAATTTTATCTCTTACATCTCTTTTCATTTAGTTCTTCGTTTGCTAAAATAGACTCCATCGTTGAGTCCGGAACGTCAAAGAAAGTCAGAATATGCTGTCTCTAACATTTAACTAGCTTTTGAATGACTAAGGGCATAATTGTAATTATGATATTTCACGTGTCTAAATTTTTGGGACTTTGTTTCATAAAATAGATCCCGCCATTGGGTCCAGAATGTCCCAAAATGCTAAGGTATGTATTTCCATAGTCATCAGAGTCTAATTGATAGCTTAATTGATCATAGGACATAATTGTAATTATTCTAGTTTGTCTGTTCATACTTTTTAGAATCTAATTTCATAAATTAGACTCTATCGTTGAGTCTGGAATACCCAAAAACATTGGGTTAGACTCTTCTTTCATTTTAATTGGCCTTCATTTGGCCTATTTTTGGCTTAAGGGTGTTTCTATAATCTCCTATAATTAACAAGGATTTAAAATTAATTTTTAATTGATTTCCTGGGCCTTTCTATAATTTTCATAAGATTCTAGGGTCATTTTGTAATTTTTCTAAACTTCAAGGGTGGAACTGTAATTCCAAAAAATATATTAAAAAACCATCCAGTTCAGTCCCAATGTAAGTGAACCGGTCCAACATAGGGGTGAACCAAATGGTTCAACCGGTTCGGCACGTCAACGTGACGCCAGCATGACGTCACCCCTCATTAATAAAACTACACCATTTTAAATTAATCCAACCCATTCGATTATTCGATCAGGTCCCGACCTGAGACCCGACCCGAGTTCTAACCCTGAACAGTGTCGTCTTCCCCCGTTTTTTCGGCGAGGGTTCCGGTCACCCCTTCCAGCGCCAGTGACCAGAATCTGTAAAATTCTAAGTTTTAAAAACCATTTTTCTTCTACAGCTTTGACTTATTTTTGTCACTAAATGTGTCTTAGTCGTTATTGGGTTCATTTGGGACCGATTTGGTCCTTTGAATCGAGCTAAATCGGCCGATGTGTCTCTCTCATATTTTTTCGACGACCATTGGAACCTCTCTGTGTCTCCATTATTTTTCACCAGAATGGTTCATTTTGGACCATCGTGCTCCAAATGTCAAAGGTTACCATTCTATAACTTGAAAATAAAGCTTTTGGTTCATTTTCTGAGGTGGCCCAATTACTCTCTAAACCTATAATTGGCTAGTAAATTCTCATATTTGAGCCAAACAACATGATTTTTGTTGCATTATAATTTATTTTTAGCCTAGTTTTCTTCCTCGATCACAAAACAGAGTTCGATTCAAGTTTGGTTCAGACCCAAATTCGAAGGTCATCAATGGTAGTTTATTTGATTTTTCATGGTTTCTGGGTCTTTCTGGTCTTGTCTAAGCTTCTAAGCTATTGTCATTTAACAGTAAGGCTTGCATATGCATTCTAAATGAATTAAACTGAAGTTAAGTTCAAAAAGTTTTAGAGAGAAGCTTACCTACTTCATTCTCTCTATCTCTCTTTGGTTTCTTGCTCTGTCACAGTCCTGTTTCCATTCCTTCATTTCCTCCCTTTTGATCTAGTTGTAGTATTCTCATATTTAGGCATGTAAGTCCCTTCTCCATTCTTCTTCTTCTTCATTCTTTCTCTAGCTGCATATACCAGGTCTGAATACTCCAGACTTCACACACGAATGTCTATTTTTCTCTCCTTATGCACTCAAGTCTGAGTGTACATCATAATGGAATTCAATGCATGAAATCTGATTGGTTGGGGCTTTGCTACATGTCTTTTGATTGGTTAGGGTGAGGGTGCAATGGGGTGTTTCCATTTGTCCTATTTTTTTTGAATTTTCTACACATTTTATGGGTTATATACATATCATGTGGGTATTATAGCACAAAAGTGCTGATAGCCTAGTGGCTACTTTTTGGCATAAGTTTTTTCCTTATTTCTTTGTTCTTGGGTTCAGGACTTTGTGGGAGCATTTTGGCTATTTTTCCTCTCTTTTTTGTTTTACGTATGCACCATATTGCATTTTAGTGTATTTCGTAAATTCCTAAACTTTGTACCTTAAATCCTACAAAAGTTTCTTGAAATTTTTGGAAGGCTTCTTGATTAACAAGAGGGTTCTTTCATCATAATCATCATTATCCTTAATCTCCCCATTTAATTGGGTCTGGATATTACATTCCTGACCATCACTTTTTAACACCCAATTTCCATCGCTTTATGCTGTTAGTATAGTTCTAGAGTTCTCTCTCCAAGAACTCTCCCTCTCCCAAGGCTGAAACTTTGCCGAAGTGACAGTCTCCCTTCAAGAAGGAAGTCAAAACCCTGCTAAAACAAATGTTTCTCAACCGAAGAAGAAGTCAGAGATCTACCCGATTGAAGTCTCTGAATCAGATTTCTCAAGGCGAAGTGTTGCCTTACTATCACGACAAAATAAGGTACGTATCTTTAACTCTTATTCTTTGATCCATTTGATCTTAACTCTTTTATCACTCTTGATAAAAGAGGGTAAACTGGAAAACTATGTGACTCTGATTCTGTTTTCTAAATGGATACGTAGGAAGCCTTCAGACCCGAGTTAGATATTCTTTCTATTTTTTATGTATTTTGTTTCTTTACATAAGATTGATTGTCTTTTATCTTTTCTAGACTTACATCTCCATTTCTCTTTTTTCATGATAAAATAGCATTACAAGTGAATATTTGAGGCTGATCCATTTGGATTGGATGGGGTGAGTGCCTAACACCTTCCCACCCCGTACCTTAGCCCATGGATCCATTTTCTTTGGTTTTGTATTATTTAGTGCTTTACTTTATTTTTTATCCTTATTAAGGGATCTTTAGAATATAATTAGCGAACAAAACCTTGTAATCTAATTTACTTTGTTTTAGATTTCCTTTTTATGTATCATTCAAGTTGTAACAGATTTGCTTGTTTAGTTACCCAAAATAAGTTGGCGACTCCTTACTTTCTCTATTTCCCATAAGAGGCGTCCTTCCTACTTTTGGGGAAGGAGGCAATCGGGGTCCTTTAATCCACAAAAAATATTTTTTTCGACAGTGGCGCTCACAGTGGTGACTCCATTTGGGACTAAAAAGGGCTAGATTTGGTGAAATATTCATTTCAAGGCTATTTCATTTACTTACTTTATATTCATTTGTTTTCCACTTTATGGTGGATGAATGGATGTATGGATATTTGAGCGTATGGATGGATGAATAAAAAGAGGACTAAAATTGGAATGCTTTGCACACACATCACTCCATAACATTGCATTTGTACTATGTACCCTCTAAACCTCGGACGGTTAGTAGCCTCGCCCCGTATGCTCACTCAGCTTGACGGCTGTTGCTGGTGAAGACCCTTCACTCCTTGATCAAATACCACTTGATCGGGGATGCTACATTCTAGTGGCCTCGGGATGGTATGCAAAAAAGCGATACAGTACCATTTGACCATGGTTATTACATTTTATTGATTGTGGGAGGTATATAGCACTTCTTGTCAAAAGGGGAACCTTGAAACCTTTACCCAGTCTAAACATCATACATATAGTCCACCTTAAATTTATGATTCAAGGCTTTAAACCTAGTTTTGGTAAGGCAGACACTGGATTTTTGCGTATCTTAGCACAATAAAAAAAGCCTAAAAAGTAAAAAAAAAATACCCTTATCTGTCAACCGATTGGCACCGAGGCCACGTGCCGATCAGCACATAAAGAGGCCACTTTCCTATTTTGCCAAAATTTCAAAATTCTGAATGTTTTTTCAATTTTTTTTTACTTTTTTTGCTAATGGGCCAACAAAATGACTTTTAAAAGGAAATTTTTTGGCTTATTCTCATCACATAATCATTTTAAATCAACTCAAGTTCTAATCATGTTCGGTCCTAGTAAAGGTCCAAATCAATTTCAAATATTTTCCTAATTTTTTTGGGAATCTTTCTCTTAAATTCTAGAAGTCATTCCATTAGTCTTCAAGTCTTCCATTATGCTAGAATTTAGGGGCCAGGTATGCCTTCCGAGATTTTATAACTCGGACTCTTTAGTTATCTTAGGAATCAAGTCGGGCTCCAATCTGTGAGCCCCTTCTCAATTCTTCCTATCATGCCAACCACTAATGATAGGTTTTCAATTCCTTTTCCAGAGTCAACTCTATTTAGGATCTTCATCTTGTCAATCAAGGTTCATCTTATCCACTTTATTTGGGTCTAATCCACATCATATTCATTAGGATTGCATTTTTCCAACTTTTTGGAATTCCTTCCTCATTCAAACCAAAGTTTCTTTATCCTTTTAAAGTAGAGGGGGCTACCTAGGCATTATGCCCCTACTTTTTTCAACCAAAAAAAAAAAAAAAATCAAAATCAAATTCTAAATTCTAAAAATTGCATGCCTCTTTTTCTACTAAGGAATAATCTCTCTTTTCCATTGGTGATCATCATTGAAATAACTTGAGCTTATCTAAGTCAAAGTTTTGAAATCAAAATGTTTTTAAACTGCTGGCTTGGATTCAAACTCCTCTACACTTATTTGGTAATCAAAAATTCATTATGGTATTCTTGTCCACTGCAGCCATTAATCCTTCAAAGTTCAAACTGAGAACCATGGCATCAAAGTCAAAGCAATCACTGCACCCTATAATTATGGATCAGGATAAATTGTTTCAAATATTAGCCGAGATCAAAAAAGGATTTGGTCGATTATAGGGAAGAAACACAAATGCTCTCCCAAACAGTCAAATAACTCTTGTAGCAACAGTTACTACCACCTCCACCACTCCCGATAAGGCCTAACAATGCTCCCAATAACCAACCACATATTCCTCATCAAGATCATCTCTCGCAAAAGTAGTAGGCCCAAGATGCAGCCACACATGATTAGTTTAATCGAGTTGAACAAAATGGGCCCCAAAATGAAGTCAAACCTCAAGACAAGCCCAACACCAATGAAGAGGCCCTTTCTCAAAAGGCTTGAAAAGATGGAAGCCCTTATATGAAAATCCAACCGTGGAGATGACATTATTGATATCCACAAACTCTCCTTATATCCGGAGGTTCGTTTGCCTTACAAGTTCAAAATGCCAGACTTAGACAAATTCAATGGGACCACATGCCCAAAGATCCATCTCAAGCTCTATGTTCGAGCCATGCAACCACTAGGGGCTACAACTGAAATAATGGCTCAAATGTTCCACCAGACCCTCATTGGGGTAGCTCTCCGCTAGCTCTTAGACTTAGAAAAGCCCATATCCAAAGATTGGGAATAACTCTGCAATACCTTCGTCAAGCTGTTAGGACCATGGAGTTCGATATTGTAATTGGTTAATCTGGTTTGATAAAATGTGCTTTACGTGTAATCCGTATATAGGTCCTACGAGTGAGTACCTCGATGCCCGTTCTTCCATGAGACATTACCGTGTATCACTACCAGTCGACATGGTTCCAAAAGCGTAAAATAGTCTTTTGTATTTGATTCGGATCTCACACACTCACATTGTAACACCCCGACTTTGCGTAATTAATAATTAGTGTTAATTATTAATTAATAACCGGCTTATAGAATGATTAGGGAATTAATTATGATCCCGACGGTCGCCATGGACCGATTAAGTAATTAAATATGTCTGGAGAAAAGGGTATAATACCCGAACCCAAATTACTGATTTATTGGGTAAAGTAATGCTGTTTTAACACTAACGGAACTCGAATTAGCTAACCCAAAAAATTTTGAATAAATAATAAATGACGCGGACCCTCTGACACTGAAGATAACTGAAATATGAAACTCCCGGAACAAACCGTGTCGAAAAAGGAGTTACGGAATGAAAGTTATGAAGAAAATACTGAAACTGAATTTCTGCGCAACCAAACGTGGCCTTAACCGGAAATATGGGAAAAATGGCCAAATGGGAGGCCAAGGGAATTGAACCCTTGACCTTTGAGTGAAAAGAAACCTCATCCAAAAAATAACCAACTGGGCTGGTGGCATCTTTGTGACCATATATACAATGAAATGTATATACATACAATTCTGAATAGGCTGCCACCCAAACTGACCAATGGCAATCCATGCAAACCCCACATGATTGCCTGAATTAGCCCTATCATTTCTCTGCCCTATACTGAATCCTACAACATGTACATATATGGCTATGTATAGGTGTATATACTATACCTAATATGTAATGAATTGGGGGAAAATCTTGGGAAATAATTAAGTTGTGTGAAATCTGGAAACTGTGTAGCCGTGGGTGTGTGAGGACTGACCTGTTAGAGTGAGATCTTCCAAGTGTGAGGGCCATAGCCATGGGTGAAGAGAGAGAAAGCTACTTGTATGAGAGATGTTGTGCATGTATATGCATGGTGTGTGTGTCCCATGGAGATGCACTATGGAGGAGGAGGAGGACTGAGCATTCTGACTGAACTGAGGCAACCATTGAGGTCTTTCCTGAACCAAGCCATGAGGAAAGGAAGCCACCGAACCAAGGTAAACCAACCAACTGCCATAATTTTTTGTTTAAATCTGGAACCGTTTCTGATGGTTTTAATCCATATGAACCGTATATATATATGTTCCTGTGAGGCCTAGACTTATTATAGAACAATTGAGAAGGGTCGGATAAGCCTGAATACACCAAACCGAGCCCAGGCCGCCATGGACGACCTCCAGTTGCAGGTCTGAATTGACCTCAACTAAATCACATTCTGCATGTTCGGGTCTGTTCTAGACCCTTCGAGGTTCTCAAATATCTAGTTTAGCGACCCAAAATCAAACCGAAAGACCCTCAAAACCGCAGATGCAGGTCTCGGGTTTGAAACCCAGACCTTGTAATCGACTCCTACACTGAATGTTCGTAATAAGGACCTCAAGCCCATGATACAAGGATCATTTGGAGACAAACCGCATCAGTTTTGGTGGAGAAACGAGGGTTTAATAGCCAAATTATTGTTTCGGCTATTCCTCCATATATCAAGCTATTGGGCTTGATTTGAACCGTGAAATCGATGCCAAAGGGTTGGCATGACCATCAGGAACCATTTGGGGCCAAATCAGATTGAAAACAGCCCTTGAAACATCACGAAATAGAAGAAGAAAATCTGCAGAATTAGGGCAACACTGAGTTGTTCATTGGGGACGACAGAGTTGACTCGGCCGAGTTGACCGAGTCGAACCGAGTTGGTGAGTTGACTCTGGACACGTGTCGGCCTGTGAGGATGCCACCGAAATAATGAAACTGTGCCGTTTTAGTGTTAACCGTTTTAATTTTAAATCAAATTCAGCCTGTTTGGCAACGAGGTTAATAAATTAAAATTTGGATTTGGCTAATCCTAAACACGGATAAGGGGGCAATTGAGGTTAAATGGGATATGTTATCCAGATTTTTAGAGGGTCAGTGAACCGGTTGGTTCACAAGAGTTCTGGACCGGTTCAGCCAGTGAACCCTTAAACCAATGGGTCTGAACCCTAATTTTCTGAATTTATATTTAACCCCCCAAATGTTTCTGAAAATTACGGATTTGTCCCCAACTGTTTTAAAGAATTATACAGTGGCCCAAATTTCTGAGAAACTGTTCAATTAAGCCCCTGACAAATTAATTAAATAATAAAATAATTATATTATTATTTTATTAATTAGGTAAAATTACGATTTTACCCCTAGACATTTAATATGTCAAACGGAGTCCAAATAAATTAAATAAATAATGTATTTTCACTATTTCAAGCATTCTGGACTCAATGGTACAGTCCAAATTGGGAAATACGGTACCGAAAAATACAGACCTGTAAGTGATAAATTATTGTACTGCCCCTGATAGCACCAGACCCAAATAAAAATAAAAAGACAGTCTATTTTGACTATGGCGAGCGTTCTGAACTCAACGGTGAGGTCCGTTTAACGAACTGGAGTCCCGAAAAATACAGACACATAAAGTGTAAATGACTGAATTGCCCTTAATGATACCCAAGGCCGATTAAACATAACAGACTGTCCAATTTCACTATGTTGGATGCTCTGGACCCAATGGTGAGGTCCATTTTATGAACTGACGTGCCGGAAAATAAGACACATGAAATTACCAAATTACCCCTGATACCGTACGATACCTAAACAAAGTCCGATTGGGACGAAACTGATACCGGTAGGAGCCCAGACACTGGTGAGACTGTATACTTGATTAGATGATGAATTGGGGTCAGAATTACACAAAACGTAAAATGACCAAAATACCCCTGAGCACAGTAAGTGCAAAGTAGAGGTCAAATAAAGGTCAAACTGATCTGATAAATTATCATAGGGATAATTATGAACACTGAAGGGCTAAATAAGACTCCGGGATAGTAATGCATAAAACGGGAAATGACCGATGTGTCCCGATGATCAAAAGCAGATACCAAACGAAGTCCAAAGGACTTAAGAATTTACATATGAGATATATGGGACATTCTGAGGACCACGACAGGGTCCGGGGTAAGAATGGCAAATTACCATTTTGCCCCTAAGGCTAAGTAAGCCCTTAACTGATGGCGATCCAAGTCTAAAGGACTTAGAACTTCATGTATACGATATATGGGATATTCTAAGAACCACGACTGGGTCCGGGGCAAGAATGACAAAATTACCATTTTGCCCCTATGGTTAAAATAAGAACCTAACTGATACCGATTGGAGTCTAAAAGATGTAGAACTTTATATTTAAGATATAAAGACTATTCGGAGGGCCTTGACAGGGCCCGGGGCAAGAGTGATAAAATGACCGTTTTGCCCCTAAGGCTGAAGAAGTAACTGACTGATAATGATTGAAGTCTAAATGACTTGGGTTATAATCCTGATGACTGCTGAGCCTAATTTAAGAATAAAATAGCCCCGGATGAAACCCGATGAGAGGGCGATAGGCAACTAGGCTATCTTAGGTAAACCGATAGATACCTAAGATGACAAATGAGACCTGAATGGATGAGTTCTGATCTGTATATGATTGATGATTATTGTTCAGGATATACATGGAGATGCCTGACGTATCTGGAGGTTGTCGGATTATTTGCGCAAGGAGATAACCGTAACAGTTTGTGAGTAACCTGGAACTTCTGACTTGGTGTATAAGTACACCGTCTAGTTACTGTATTTTGATTTACTGTACTGTTTTGTATACTGTACTGTCTGAATGCATACTTTTTTATACTGCATTACACGTAACATGATTTTGTACTGTCCTGCTCTCCTGTTCAGTTCGGGTCTGTCTTGTTCTGTTGTATGGTCTGTCCTGGTTTTATTCTCTACTGTTGCGTCTTGCGAGTAAACCTGACTCCTGAATTGGTGTATAAGTTCTGTCTAGATACTGTACTTTGAAGCACTATACTGTTTTGAACGTTATACTGTTTAAAAGAAAAAGCATATATTTAAAGTAGCATATGCCTTGTCCTGATTGATATTGTACCAGTTTGTTCCGTCCTGTTCAGTTCCGATATGTCTTGTTCTGATAGATGTATTGTTTCGTTTGTTTCCGTCACGTTCAGTTCCGATATGACTTGTCCTGATTGATATTGTTTCATTTTGTTCCGTCATGTTTAGTTCCGGTATGACTTGTCCTGATTGATATTGTTTCATTTTGTTCCGTCATGTTCAGTTCCGATATGACTTGTCCTGATTGATATTGTTTCATTTTGTTCCGTCATGTTCAGTTCCGATATGACTTGTCCTGATTGATATTGTTTCATTTTGTTCCGTCATATTCAGTTTCGATATGACTTGTCCTGATTGATATTGTTTCGTTTGTTTCTGTCATATTCAGTTTCGATATGACTTGTCCTGATTGATATTGTTTCGTTTTGTTCCGTCATGTTCAGTTCCGATATGACTTGACCTGATTGATATCGTACCGTTTTGATCCGCCATGTTCAGTTCCGATATGACTTGTCCTGATTAATATTGTTTCGTTTTGTTCCGTCATGTTCAGTTCCGATATGACTTGTCCTGATTGATATTGTTTCGTTTTGTTCCGTCATGTTCAGTTCCGATATGACTTGTCCTGATTGATATTGTTTCGTTTTGTTCCGTCATGTTCAGTTCCGATATGACTTGTCCTGATTGATATTGTTTCGTTTTGTTCCGTCATGTTCAGTTCCGATATGACTTGACCTGATTGATATCGTACCGTTTTGATCCGCTATGTTCAGTTTCGATATGTCTGTTCTGATTGATGTATTGCTCTGCTTTGTTCCGTTATGATCCGTCCTGTTATGCCTCTGTCCTTGATTATGCCTGTGACTTGAACTAGTGTTTTGTCCCGTCTGATCCCGTTATGTACCGTCCGTTAATCATCTGTCTGTCTTGATTGATATATGGTCCAGTTCCGTTATGATCTGTCCGAATTCTTGACTTGGTTTATAAGTTACTGCATAGATACTATATTTTGATGCACTGTACAGTTTTAAAAGTTATACTGTCTGAATGCATGTTTTTAAATGCAAACTTTTATACTGTATTGTACGCGGCATGATTTTGTCCCGTCCTACTATTGTTTTGTTCGGTCTGTCTTGTTCCGTTTTATGGTCTATCTGATTTTGTTCTGCTATGATGTGTCTGACTCTGGGTACCATTCTGATTATGAGCGGTCTGGCATAAGTAGGCTTGATTACGCGCCTAACTGATATATTATTGTTATGCCCTGTTATGTTCCGCCCAGTACTGATCTGTTCTGATATTTGAATTAATTGCCTATACTCTCATTGATATTGGCATCATGCACTGTTCCGTCTGTTCTGATTTGTTGTTCCGTTTAGTTCAGTCCTGTTTTATTCTACTGAAACTGCATTTAAAGTAGATTTATAAAACTGCTATTTCAGAAACAACTGAACTATCCCTTGTGCTTTGTAAACAAGAAATGGTTTTGAAACCCTTGACTAGGGAACCTGTGTTACTCATTGGGCTTTTCGAAGCTCACCCCATTCCCTAACATTTTTCAGGAATGATATCTGTTGGATCTGATGGCACTGATCTGTGGAGACTGGATTACTGAGGATTGAATTTGTTTAATCAGGTGAGTGATGTAATACGACTGACTTGACTGATATGTACTAGATATAGACATGGCTCATGGATTTAAACGGCACTCTAGAGATTATAGTTCTGCTCTGTTGTTATATGTCGGATTATAGATATGCTCTGAGGTTAGAATTGTTAGCTGTTGGATTTTAGACTGGCTCTGTGGTACATAACCTTACAGTGAATACATGAGTTGCATTCCCCTGTAAAAAAAAAAGTTTTAAATTCCGCTGCATCTGACCCTACAGTCGGAGTGCAATTCACTGAAAAGTTCAGAAATTGCCTTCGGTTGGTCGCGTGGCGGCTAACTGGCATCACATCCTCGACATCCGCGTAGGGTGGGGTTTGGGATGTGACACACATCATTCATGCATTGCATGTAGATTTTAACTTATCTTCATGTATACGATTAACTTGTGGTTGTGAACTAATTATCCCAAAATGCATCTTTAAAAAACCAAATGGGAAAAATTTAGTTCACAAGACAAGGATTGTATGAGGAACACACTATTGCTTGTTCGAACGAAGCATTGGCTTGTTCGAACGAACAACATAAGGGTTCATTCTCATTCATTTCATTCATTCGAACTTATGTATCAAATGAGTTGCTGCAACCTTAGAGTTGTACTCGTTTGATATTCGTTCCCTGTTCGTTCAAATGAACTCTGGACGGAAAATATATTTATAACCTTATTTCTACTTATTTGGGGATCAATCAAGCTCTTTGCAAAAAAATAGGCGAAAAGCCATTTGAGAGCAGCCAAAAATAGAGTGAGAGTCTAAATTTGTGAGAGCAAAATTGTTGATAAATCTTGAAGCTCTTGTGAGAGATTGTTCATAGCATGACATTCATAATAATTTCTACTTGTTTTCATTGATCGGATTTGATCAAACCACATGATCCAATCAAATCTGAAGAGCCTTGGTTCACGTCAAACTCACCATTGAAGATTGATGGAGTTCAAGCATGAGGATTCGACGTTGAGGGATCGATAGACACCGAGGTTGTGAGGATTCACGATTGTTGATCGGAGGAGTACGAGATTGTGGATGAGTCCAGTTGTTTGAAGGATTAGCTATGAGAAGTTTGAGGGTTTGAGGGGAATTTGAAGACATAATCGGGGAGAATGGAGTTAGAGGTACTTAGCTTGTTTAGAGATTCGTTGTATTTCAATTTCCTTCATAGTGTATTTCTTCCATGAGCATTGGCCCAACTTCGGAGTTTTACTCCAAGGATTGTTGTTCTTCGTAGTTTTTCCATCATTAATCGATGTGCAAACTCTCTCTTTCTCCATCTCTATCAATTTACTATATGCTTATTTGAATTGCTTCCGCTTAATTTTAGAAATTGAGTTTTTCATGATTTTCTAATTGTACATTCAATCGAGATATTGAAAAACTTGATTTAGTAAATTGATGGAATTCAAAATTGATAGCTTAGTTGATTTTTCTTTGAATTGTGAAAATTGCTATAAAATCAATTTCGTTGATCAATTAGGTGAAGTTTGAATAGGTTGTTGAATTGGTTGATTCTTGGTGGAAAGGCTTAAACATTGGATTAATCACGTTGAGTGATTCGTTGATTGATTATGTCATCTTTGTAATTAACAAAGAACTGGAATTAACTTGAAAGAAATTTTTAATTCTAGTATTCAACCCCTTATTCTAAGTAATTCACACTTTGGGACCTTGAGTGATGTCGTTGTGGTATCCCTCCGCGCCAAACATGAGGACTTGAGTGTATACGAAACCAGACTTGTGGCTAGTGTGAGAGAGAGAGAGAGAGAGAGAGAGAGAGAGAGAGAGGGATGGAAGAAGATGAGGAAGGAGAAAAAGGAAAAGAAGAGGATATGAGCTTGCATGTGACACTGAATGCAACCCAAGAAGCTAAGGAAGTTCAGAACTGAACCAAGTAGAGGAAAAACTCCTTGTTGAAGGTAAAACTCTCAAAATTGAACTTCTCTCTCTAAGAAAAAATATTATTGTTTACATGTTTGATGAAGCTAAAATGCATGCATCTGTTTAGAACTGGAAATGGTAGAAAATAGGAATGAAATGGGGTAGTTCAAATTGAGAAACCCTAGGCTGCCATTGACAGACCACCAAGAAAAAAGGGTTTGATTCAACCTTAACCAAACCAAGGTTTGTTGGTCGAGGTTGAAACTAGACACCAAGAGGGTCACAAATCCCCTAAGTTGCGATCGAAAGGTTTGAGAAAAGGCCCCCAAACCTCGAGTTACAGGTTTCAGATTCAATGCCAAACCTCACAAATCAACCCCTAACCTCGATTCTTGGAACGTAAAACAAAAACTCATGTCCTGAGGATCATCATAGAGAAAATCATAGTCAAAATAATGAAGAGACAAACTGTAATGGAACTTTGATAATAGACGACCATTGGAGCTCAACAGAACTTTTAGGCTCGAGTTAACCTATGAAACGATCGTCAAACGCTCAGTTGTGATCCTAAGGACTCGTAGGAATCAAAAACAGATCAAATGGATGCCTAGAACATGATGAAATAGGAAAGAAAGTTTAGGAACTCTATTGTTACAGTAAACCTAATTGGTAGGGATGATGAACAGTGTCGGGCCATGGGTCGGATCTTCGAATTCGGGTCAGGTCTTGACCGAATAATTAGATGGGTTAGGTAAATTCAAAATGGCGTAGTTTTATTTATGGGGTGACATCATGCTAACGCCACCCTGACGCAATGAACCAAATGAATTGGTTAGGTTTTGACATAATTGAACCGGTTCACATACCTTTGGATGGAGCCGGATGGCTTTTTTTTAAAATAAGTTTCTAAAATTTCATTTGGACCCCTGAACTCTTAATTTATTACACTAGTGGCACAATCTTTTGAAAAATTTATTAAATCAGGACCTAAAAAATATAAATTATTATATTTTGATTTCTGAAATTCTGAAAATTATTAAAGCACCCCTGATATTAAGGGAAATTACAAAAATACCCTTGAACTCAAGTAAAATGACCAAAATGCCCTTATTAAGTGGGCAAAACTTCACGTTAACATAAAATGAGCTAGACGAAGCCAATTCAAGATATGTAAACAATAAACTTATGTTTTTTTGACATTCTAGACCCAATGGTGGGCTTGGTTTGGGTAAATTGATTTTATAAATACACAAACGGACAAACTAAACTAATTTCAAAAAGGTCTTAAAGGCTAAATGAAGCTACCAAATGACCTTTGATGACTATGAAGCTACTTACTTTAAGGTTTTTTGACGTTCCAAACTCAATGATAGGGTCCGTTTTGTCAAATAAGATACCTAAAATACTGATACGCAAAATTCACCATTTTTAGGAAAGAGTACAATAAGCTACTAGAAGAGTATAGAGGAATCAATAAAGATCTAATTTGATTTTCATAAGTCCATAAACCTAAAACACAACCCATAAGACTAAAAGTTGACAGATCCATTAATAAAATCAGAATAAGTCCATGAGTAAAATTGAACTAAATGATGTTTCTTGATTTATAGGATCAGCATAAGGAAAGGAGAATGAGATCTCTTAAAAGAGAAAAATCATTTTGAAGGTAAGCAAACCCGAACTCTAATGTGTGGTGTTCCTTAGCCACATCGCAATCATATTTTTCTCAATGTTGCCAGCTTGTATTCTTTTATACACTCCTATCAGTTTTTTTGATTCTACAACTTGATATTTGTGACATCCTTATGGATATATTGAGATTCTTATTGTCAATATCCTGTTATGGTTGCTTCCACATTGTTATAACCCTTTGATTATAGATGTTGAAAAACTATTGCGATCTCTTTTGTTGTGAACCTTGAAATCTATGTATATGTACATTTTTTTGTGGAATTCATTTGATTATGACATTGTTTGTGAGTACTCGGGAGTTGTGTTTGTTATAATGCCCATCTTGACTCTTTAGATGCTAACCTACAGGTTGGTGTTTAGGAATGATACCCAACACATAGTCCTGATGAGGACATGATTATTTGATAAGAGCTCTTAGTGCTATTCAGGAAAACCCAGAGATGAGCGGTGAACTTGAATGAGTGTTGTTTTGGGGTAGTATATTTGTTTATAGCATTTATTCGACTCATTATTCCCGTATAACAGATTTTATACTTTGAACACAATTTGATTATGTAGTTTTTGATTTGTAGATATACTTTCCAAGCTTATCATCACATTTGATTTGATTTCCCATGGTTTTTGGAAGCTGAATATTACATGTGCGAAATCCATTATTGTTGTCTTGATAAATTGCTCACATCTCCTTTCGAGCTACTTTTGGATTGTGCCGTTTAACCCAAAGGTCACCCTTAGTGGTTTTGTTTTTCCCTTGTGACTGACTATCTCTTATAACCTTTCGCTTACCCCATTGTGCGCATTTTATTCTCAAAACTATACCTAACCCATGGCAAAGTGAAGGATTTACGTACTGAGCTAAGTTAGCTCATTTCAGATTTATATCACATTTTTTTCTCAAGAAGGAATGTTATAGGGGGGTAGTAGAGTGCTCACTGCCAACCGGCGCCACACTTTTCCTCACAGACCTGTCTTCCGCATGTAATGAGTGGATTCTTTTTGTCATTTAATGTAATAGACTAAGTATGTTATAGTCTCTCTCTCCCATGAGTCCACGTCTTAAGGTTGGCTTTTGTTAAAGGATCTGTAACTTAAAAATCACTTTAATCATGGTCTGTAAACCTTATTTTTATTATGTTACGTATTTATCTAATTTGACAACGCTATTGGTGATTCTCAATTAAAATTGGTTAGGGACAGCTTGAGAGCCACCCTCACAAGCCCTAATCTGAATAGGGTGTGTCACGACCCGAAATTTGCCTCGCACGGATCCCGGATCGGGATCGCCGCCCTTCGGCCCGAGGGCCTCAAGACAAGGCTCGCATACGCAGTGGTATCGAATAGATGTGCGTCATGTGGTTGCGGAAGCATGAAAAAAATTTTCTTTTCTTTTCTCATTTTAAAAATTGCACATCCGTTCGGTACTGCCGCTTTTCACATCACGGCACACATGATCATATATTCAGAGCATAACTAAAAACTTAAAGGCTTCATAATTAATATATGTTTAACTGTTCCACAGGATTTAATACACAATAGCGAAATACTTCCTAATATAAAATATTGCCAACTTCATAGTATATCCCCAAGAGAATTGCTAGTCCTGTGATTAGTTACCTAACTCTTCTTCCAAAATAGATAGGCTTATCATCATCGCCATCAAGATCAAGCTGCCATCATTTACCTGAAAGGGGGGTCCGAATAAAAATTCGGGTAAGCTAATCTAAGCTTGTGAGTAATTTCTGCATTCGTCATGGAGTTTTCAACTGGTAGTGGTTTAGCACATGAG
Organism: Nyssa sinensis; assembly: GCA_008638375.1. Taxonomy (NCBI): domain Eukaryota; kingdom Viridiplantae; phylum Streptophyta; class Magnoliopsida; order Cornales; family Nyssaceae; genus Nyssa; species Nyssa sinensis. The sequence continues at coordinate 36,167,406 of CM018034.1, forward strand.
AGTTTATAAAATACTCACTACCAATTGCTCGTACATTTTAGAACACAGAGTATATGCATTCTTAAAACCAATAGCTTTGAAACGTTTAAAGTATTCAAGCTAAATACATATTTCTTCAAGTAGAGCATATGCAATTTAAAAGCATATAAACACGTATAACAAAATGGGGGTAAAAACCTGCTTCCATTTCCAAAAGCGTTACTTCAAAACATATAAACATGCATAGGAAAATAGGGGTAAAACCTGCTTCCATTTCCAAAATCATTTGTCATCTTTTCTCTTTGATTAGATGGAATCTGTTTCGAACCAGACTCCCTTTTTACTGCCAATACTGACGATCATATTTGCCTGGGGGATTAGATCCTGTTACCGGGCATTTATTGTTGAATCCCAAAGGATTTCAACCATCATAGGGGGGTGCTTTAAACACCATTTATCTTACAAAACATTTATCACATGACTACTTTAATAGATACTTTTCATGAGTATTTAAAACATGAAACATATGGCTTCTGCAATAGGACTTCAAATACTTGTAACAATCAAATTTAGAATATTTAAAGAAATTTGCCTTTTAACCGAACATGCTAAATATGTAACACCCCGACCTGAATATGGGATCATCGAGTCGTGGGTTATAAATTAGTAATCGACGCCTTAAGTAACAAGGTCGGTTTCAACTCCGACGTACGAACTTTTAGTAATAGTCCTGAAAACTCAAGAGGATTGTACGTCACTTTCGTTATAGTCACCAACCCACTGGTCCCGTAGTAATCATATGTTTTCACCCCGACCCAAAATGCCGAACCTAATGACACGCTTTACGAGAACATAAACGATAGTCCAGGAATTTACTACAAAAAGGAGGCCGAGAATCAGGAAATATACAATCATGCATATTTCAATACATGTTACATTATGTATACAAGCATGTGGTAAAATACATATAAACATGATACGTATATTAGCATGTGTAAAATACACACACCGAGTGTGTGTAGTAAGTGTGTATAGTAAAGTATGTATAAATAAATATATATATATATATATACATATATATATATATACACACATGTAAATAAATATATATATATATATATATAATATAAGTATACACATTAAAATATGTATGTATGTGTGTACAGAACCGTGAGGGTGAGTGTGAGTGTTCAAGTGTGGTGTTAAGTGTGTGGTGCAAATACATGAGATATACATACATATATATATATATATATTTATATATATATGTGAAAAAGGTGGCATGTTAGATTGAGAAGTCAGAATATATGAGTGCATCAGTGTATATGCAAAACCAAGACAAAACACACACACACGACTGATTGAAAGCCTGCCCCAAAACAGTAAAAGAAACTGAGCATGGATGCTGCCAGAAGTTAGGTTATTTGGTGGGGAAATCAGAAAATGATTACGTGTGCAACTATATACATACATACATAATCATATACACATTGCATACACGCACCACACACTTTTCAGAAACTGAGAGAGAGAGAGAGAGAGAGAGAGAGAGAGAGCTCTAAGAAGGAGAAGAAAGGATTCAGAAGGAAAAAGGAGAAGGAGATCAAGTGACAAAGGTGAGAAAATGTTTAAACAATACTTTCTCTCTCTAAGATATTTTTCATATATGTAGGTAATTCAAGTTCTGTTCTGCACGTATGATGCTTAGTATATGTTTTAACTTAATTAAGCATGAGATTTGACCTTAGAAACCATAAAAAACATCAGACCCATATGAGTCGGCCATTGATGGACCATGCTGAGAGCAGGTCTAAATCAATGGCAACCAAATCCCATTTGGCTCATCAAGACCTAAAGTAGACCCTACAAGCATCCCCAAAACACATGACCGCGATAAAAAAGCCCAAGAAATGACTCTCAAAAATCGAGTTGCAGGTTACGGGTTTGAAACCCAAACCTTTAAATTCAGTGTTAAATCGATATTTATGAATGAGAAACGAAACCTCATGAAGAGGGGATCAAAATAGAACAAACCCCAAGTGATTTGGCTCAGAAATGAGCATTTACTATCGGTCTACAGGTTTAAATTATCGAGTCCAAAATCGAGCACATAAACCCATTTCGAACCCTCAATTGAATGCCAAAATAATCCCTAAGATGTCAGAAACATTTTTGATTAAAAACAGTAAGGATTGATGGAGCCAAAACTCACGAAATTGAAAAAAATGGAAATCGGGAATTAGGGTTACAGTGGTGGATCATGGGGAAGACGATGGTGGGTCAACTCGGTTTTAAAATCCCTGACCGAGTCGACTCGAACACGTGGTGGGTTCTAGAGCTGCCACCGAATTAAAAACGATGACGTCGTTTTAGGCCTAATACGCATATATATACAACACCGTTTAAATTTTAAAAGGAAGGAAAAAAATTTTGCTTCTACGGGGTTTCGAACCCCTGACCCACGCGTCCCCACGCCCCTCTTTCACCACTCAGCCTCGCACACGCGCGTGTACGTATATGGGGCGAAATATATATATATATATATATTGTAGAGACTTGAAAAAAAAAATTATTTAAACCGGTTAACGAAGTGCCAGGATAAATCCATGGGATTGATACGAATCATAAATTATAAGAATATAATATGGGACCTGAACGAGAACCAATAGTGGTAAATAAATAATTAAATTAAGTCTCGGCTTTATGGCAGTTTTTATCGGCATAAGATAATTTAATATTTATGAAATAAAGATATTAAAAAGATATATACATATATATATATATATGTCCGTGAAATTTCTAAAGGAAATTATTGAAACAAAAATAAAAAAAAAAAAATATAATATGTATGTTGTCTAATGGATAGAAAATCGGGAAGAGATAAGAATTTGGGGAAGGAGAAACCGAGAAGATAAGAGATAGAAAAACAGGGGCGGTGCAGGTCGCGTGAAAACAGAAGAAAAGTGAGAAAGAAAAAGGAAGGAAAAGAGAAAAAGAGAGAAAGAAGAAGAGAGGAGAAGAGGGGCGACGGTCGGCAGAGGGAGAAGTGACTCTCGAGAGATCTAGAGAGCGAGAGATCTAGAGGGTTCGGTCGAGAAATTCTTGCCGATCTCACAACCGGATTGCCTTGCCGTACCACCCATTGGGTTGTTCGAATCCAGTAGCGGTGCAGAGGTATGTATATATATATAATTGTTGTGTTGTGAAGCTTGTGCGTAGATATATATATATATATATATATGGGTCTTCACAGAATGGGATTTGTGTTACGGTTTTGTGTGTGGTTGTTTGGGTTTGACGTAGAGCAGGTGAGTGAGCCGATCGAATTTGTGATCCGGCCGTGTTTGAAGGTGATCGTTGGACCTTATGTGGTGCGGAGGAGATTCCGGGGTTGGGCAGCCCGGATGATTGAGGAGTTGATTTGCAATTTAGGGGCAGCAGTATCAAGGAACATCGAAGGGAAGCTAGAGTTTGAATTCTGAATTGGGATTGTGGAGATTTGGAGTTGCAGGGGTACAACAACTCAAGCTGTGCAATTTGATGGGCTGATTTATCAGGGGCTAACGATAGTCGCAGCTGGGGTTACGGCAGGCCTGAAGGTCTATGACATGCCTGGCGTTTGGGTTATGTTTGTGTTCCTTCTCAGGTTAAGTTTGAAGCTATTTGGGGACAGACTTGTTTGCTAGAGCAGAGAGTTGTGTGTCTACTGTTGGGACGTGTCGACTTCGGCCATATCACTAGATCGTGGCCTGAATTGAGTTCCTGCTTCAGGGTTAGCTAGTCCGATGGTCATGGGTTCATTCAATAGAGGATGGTGGACCGTGTTGCGATGATCTTTGGTTGGTAATTGACAACTACCAATGTCAATATAGCAGCCATGGTCGGCAATGATCGCTGCAATGACAAGCACAAATATAGAGGAGCAGGCCAGATAACAAAATGACGTACAATGGAACTCCCGTGATTCTGTTGGTGCTACTGAATCTGTTCCATTGCAATGGAAACAGAGATCATGCACGGGGAAAATCCGTTGATAGATGACGCTGATGTAGTGAGTGTTGGATGGTTTTGAGCTTTAATTTCATTGACTTGTGGATGTGGGTTTAAGTAGAAACATGGAGTTCGGTGGAAAGATTTGGATGTTGCGACTTGTGAAAATTTCTTAGTGCAGTGAATGTGATCATAAACTTTTCCTTTTTGATTGTTGGTGTTCTGGGTTTTGTTCTGTAACAACCTGAAAATTTTTTTTTATAAATAAATAAAAATTTTCAAGTTGTTATTATTATTTTTATTATTATTATTATGATTATTATTATAAAGATTTTAATATGTGTGGGGTGCAATGTGTATATTGTATGTGTATAACCATGTGTATGGTGTATGTGCATGTATGTATAATATATACATAATTTAGAGAATATGTGTATACTTATATATATATATATATACATGTATGTATATATATAAAATAGTGCACAAGGCACTATATGTGATGTGTGTGCCGTGTGTGTGTGAGTGTGTATTGAGTGTTACACACTCAAAGGGGCATGGCTTGGGATTGTGTGTGTGAGTGGGATTCAGGGTATGGGGTGGCAGGTGCAGGTCTGGCCAGAGGGTGGTTGGTCTTAGAGAGAGAGAGAGAGAGAGAGAGAGAGAGGAAGGATGTATGTGTATGTGTGTGTAATATATGCACATTTGTGTGCACGGCTGAGTGGGAAATGAGAGTAAAGAGAGGAAGAAGAGAAGGAAAAACTGAGAGACAGAAGGGAAACAATGAGCTTGAACCAGAGGTGAAGTGGGAGAGAGAAAGGGAGGTCGGCTAGAGAGAGAAACCGAAACCAAGGTAAGCCACCTTCTGTTTTGAAATTTTTCTTGCATAATTAATTCCTTTTGAATATAGGGCTAGAAAGAGCTTGGAATATGGAACAATTAGGAAAAGAAACCAACTAAAATGGTTAAGGGGAGAGGGAGAACTCCCCAGTTGCAGGTCTCGGTTTTAGGAGGTGGGTCTTGTGATTTTATGTGTAAAGCTTGCTTAGGATGATAGGAAATGGAGCCTAGGAGATGCAGAAAATGAAGGGAAATGGTTTGGGCTTAAAACAGTAGGGAAAGGTGAAGGAAAATGGATTGGCCGGAATGTTGACCGAGGGTTTGACCCTCTATTTCGTGAGAATCCAACGATCTAAACCCAAAACCGAGCCCGTATATAGAATCTACATGAAAATTGGGAGAGAACCACATTTTAAAACCCTAAAAATCTCGCCGGAGATCGGTCGCCGGCGCCGGAGAAGGCGCCGGAACCCTACCGGAGCTTCGCCGGATAATCGGGGACGAAGGGGGGCTGATCCGGGCTTGGGTCGGGTCGGTTCGGGTCGGGTCGGGCTTGGGTCGGTCCGCCCCTGCCACGTGTCGCTCCCTTGTTTTAACTTAAAAACCCAATGGGTCTGTTTGGCTACAAGGATAAGAGATTAGAAATTAAAATCAATTGGGAACAGGGATATCTTATCCCTGTTTTGGATTAGCCACTGTTTGGCTATCCAAATTGAGAATAGGGTTTTGCAAATTACGAAATTGCCCCTGAACTTTCAAAAAAATTACCATTCTGCCCTGAACTTTCGAAAATTACCTTTTAACCCCCAAACTTTAGAGAAATTACAATTAGACCCACCAGATTTAAATATTAATAAAATAATAATTAAATTAATTAATTAATTAATTAATTAATTTAATTAATTTAATTATTTAAAATACTCTAAAATAATCCGAAGTCCAAATGGGACAAGTCATTAGTGTATTTTGACTATCTCGGTCATTCTGAGACCAATGGTGAGGTCCGTTTTACGAGACGGGGTCCCAAAAAAATAAAAGACACGTAGCAACGTATAAAATTACCAAAATACCCCTGAATTGAAATACAATCAAATGAACTCCGAATTAGGTAAACAAATAGTGAAACTTTATTATCTCGAACATTCCGGACTCAACCGTGGAGTCCGATTTGTGAAAAGAGGTCACGAAATGTAAGGACACGTGTAAAGTGCAAAATGACTGTTTTGCCCTTTTCAACCCTGGTGTCCGAATTGAGTTCTACGAGAACCTAGACTTCTTTTCTTAAACGTTCTAAAACCAATGGTAGAGTCTAATTTAGCAAAATAGAAACTTATGAATTAAAGACATAAAATTTGATGAATAGCATAATTCAAATAACAATGAACTGAATCTCATGTTATGATTTTAGGAACACGAGAGGGCAAGGAGAAGGTGATCTGACCTTCGGCATTCTCACTGTGATTCTACCATACTTCGAGTACACCTTCTTGAGTTGAGATCGATTATCAGGTACGATATATTGTGCTAAGTAAGAAATATAATTGAGATTAGGAATACTTGCTTTGCTGCCTTGATTGTTCACATGTTTGCTTGAGTGTTTACATGCTTATGTGCTACATGCTATCTTGTTGAGTTGGATGATGATTTTGTGTATATTGTACGTGTTAGTGTAGTGTGTGAATCATATGCTTGGAAGAACTGTTAATATTATAAATTGTGTACTTGAAGACATGCTGTATGTATGAATGAGATGCATCATTGAGATTACATTATGACATGATGAAATCAGAGCATATTGGCATAGTGTGATTCTTTGGACATGGCGTGGGTAAGCACTTGGTGCTTTGCATTATGAGGGTGCAGATCCTGTGGTGAAAAACCCAAAATCGGCCAATAGGTACTTGCCTGCCTGACGGATTCCGGACCGTGAAGCGAGACATACGCGGCGGTACTCATGCCAGCGGAGAATGACCGTATCATGAGACATGGGTGGCATAGAGTTGCATGGGTGTGTCACGCATACTGATCATATACTGCTTATGGTGTATATGCTGCCATCATGACATTGAATGCCATATAGAAATAACTGTACACTTGCACATGCCACGACCTTAGTTCTGTTTCTTGCATTAGCATTATATTGTACCAGCATGTTGAGCTGACCCCTTTAGTGGGGCAAACATCTCAGATGATGTCCCAGCTGTACGAGACGCGAAGATGAATTGATTAGGGACTATGTTAGGCCCAAGGGGCGCTTTTGATATTGTGTAAGGGCATAAGCCCGCGACTGTATCTTATTTTGTAAGTGGTAAGGAAATGGACTAGACCTTATGTATTTATCCGAACAGTATGTAGAATGTATGTAATCGTCCTTAATTATCTTTTATTCCTTTATTATTTTATTTTCTTTTGTCTCGTTACTCGCGCCTCGGGTTCGCTGGAATTCGGGGCGTGACAACGTGGTATCAGAGCTTAGGTTCGAATACCTAGAGACCGTGGGGTGTTGTTTAACACCATGAGACCCTAGAGAAAAGAATGAGACTTAGTGTGAACCTTTAACAGCATGTGATAGGATCTTGTGTGCTATGTGGTTTTATATGTCCTGATGCATGACTTGTTGTGATTACGTGTTGATTGATGATATGTTATGATGCATGATTATGTGATTTAATGTAGTAAGATGCATGACATGTATAATGTGTGAAGAATTTGTTAAGTGTACATTATGACATGCTATACGTACTCCCTAGTCGCTGATAAGAACATGACTGAACTTTTATCTAAAATATTTTATATACACATGTTGCATTGGGGTGCACGAGAATGCACTATACTTGATTTCCCGGTGGATAGGGGGCATGCGAATTCTTTTTGCGGTAGTGGGTGGCTAAGATTAGAAACTCGTGTCTATGTAATAGACCGTATACTTTATGAGATAGATGGTGTGCCTGGTTATTTGAGGTGTAGGTTGTACCCTTAGTTATCTACACGGTAGACATTGTGCCTAGTTACTTAGGGGACAAGTTGTGAACCTAGTTGTTTACCTGGTTGACTATTAGTTGTGGATTCTGTATGAGTGAGCTAGGTTAGTAACCAATTTTTAGGGATTATAGTACTATGACTATGATATTTATACAGACTGGATTGGTCTCAGGTCTTGAGTTACTGTTGATGGATGGTACCCCATCAGCAAGTAATGAAAGGAGCTGTAATCCATGAAGGGTTATCACCTAGCTATAAAAGTAAGAGATAATAAAAGACACATCAAATCTTAAAATACTAGAATGAGGATTTGGACTGTGGAGCTTTTGTGTATAGATGGATACTTAGAGTGTTTTCCTTTAAATTTTTAGAGATATTCCTGTGTTAAACCCTGGTTGTTGAGGGATGTATTGTTTTGGATAGTTTTCACTGGGAGTTAAACCTTGCTAGTGTTCAAATGTTTAAGTATGCGTGTATTACTTTGTTTAGATAAAAAAAAAAAAAAAATCCTTCTTAGTAGAGGGCCATGTGAGAACTCGGTGTAAATTGTTTAGTATAACCAACGGGTGGTGGTGATTGACATTAGTTATGTAGGTGTTGATTAGGCAAGTGTGTCATGATATATTGTGGTTATTACTTCGAAATTATGAAGTGTTGAAAAGTACCTACTTAATGTTCTTTTAACACCTGTGTCTAATGGGGTATTAATTTTTTTTCTTCTCTTTGAACTTGTAGACATGCCACCGAGACAAGCTACTCCCAGACATATACCACCTAGACACGATGAGCCTAGGACCACTGCACCACCGTGGCATAGTTGGCCCCAAGCTGCTGCTTCGACAGATGTTGCAGTTGAGGAGGCCGTCACTTTGACACCTGCTCCAGTAGAGGTAGGACAGACTAGTGGTTCTGGGGACGTAGCGACCATTATGCGGGAATGCCTTCGCACTATACAGGAGGTAGTGACGAGAGCCGTCAGGGCTGAGAGAGAGTTGGCTGAGCTTAGAGGAGTCAGAGAGCCCCAGACCCAGAGCGAGACGACTCTAGCACAGATCCCTAGATCTACCCCGATGTACACTGGTAGGAGGCCATCGAAGAGGTCTCGAGCCCGTGCTGCTGCTGCACGGATATCTATGCCCGCCCATACTCACACTGGTAGGAGACTAGTGAAGAGGTCCCAGACTGGTACTTCTTCCACATTCACATACACATCCCAAGGGACCATTATTTGTTTTATTTGTGGACAACCTGGCCACAAGATGGCCACTTGTCCTTTGAGGGACCCTAGCTTGAGACAGAGGGTCGAGGTTAGTCAGGAGTCATTTCCATCACCAGTACAGAGTCAAGGACGGGGGACTCCACGAACTTGTTTTGTATGCCACCAGACTGGCCATGTTAGGGCCAATTGTCCCCAGAGGTCGATTTCCCAGGACTTAGAGGAGCCACATTTCTATCAGTATACCCAAGTGCCTCTGCCACAGCCACTATTGGGTCAGAGACCTCCGACACCGTATTTTCAGCATACCCCTACAGCATTAAGTGTCAGGACTCTCAGTCAGAGGGGTGATAGGCAGGACCAGACCACTCAGAGTGGCTTTATGCAGTAGTCAGCCTAGAGTCACCTATCATTTTTGGACCTTCAGAGCCTTGAGGTACATTTTTTTTTTGGTTAGTTTATGGACTAGCATATTGATAGACCATGATGCATCTCGTACATTCATATTTACTATGTTGACATGACATTAGGGGTAGAGTAATGCTGACGAGAATCTGTAGAGATTACTCGATAGAGGTAGCTGACTGCATGCCTTATTTGGGTTCTTCATCTTATTTGATGCGTCTAGTATTGGTGTTGTGTTGGAGATAGATCGGTTATTTACACTTTAGACGAGTATAGGCTGCTACAGGGGAAGAGAAACCGTGTGTACTCCTGAGGGAGATGTTTTCTTTATTCCATGGGATGTCCATAGATCCTTTTAAGATTGACTTTATTGTGAATTAGGAGGGGTTAGACTTTAATTTGAATTGGGTTGGTTTGGGTTACATGATTAGAGGAGTGCTTGTTACCTTAGTTGTGAAATTGTACAAGGTGGAGTATACTTGGTTATTGATGATCTAGGATTCAATGCTTGCCTTTATACAGTGTAACGAATGAGATTAAACAGTAGACTATATGCTTGTTGCCAGTGAGATAGACTATGAGCCTGGATATCCGTAAGGTTGGGAATGTGCCTGGTCACCTGTGCAACAGATTATGTGCTTATTTATGTATATGTGTATTCCTGGAATGAAATTTTATACTGGGTGCTGATGTGATAAGCTACGTGTTAGCTATTAAATATTGTACGTTTACTCTATATAAGCATGCTAGTTTAGTGACCGTTATGGTGCTGCAATTATGACTTTTTTTTTTATATATACAGACTGATTATTATTGATGCATATATAAGAGAATGCTTAAACATGTTTCCATATTTGTGTTGGTTCATGTGTGTGAAAAAATTGATGTATGTTCATAGTGGAAATTGGTGAAGAGTTTAGTGTTTTATTTCTTCTGAACCTTGGTATATTGACATAAGTTTCATGTTTAGAGTACGTAACCTACACTGTCTACATTGTATACCCAATCGACATACGCGTACATGAAATGAATAGGCTAGCCCTTATTAGTACATGACGCTTAGTCTCGGTTATATATAGACTAAGGTGGGAAATGATAACTTTACTTTTAGATTGTACTGTTGATATCTTGTAGGTAATTAAGGTACTTAGAAAATACTGGATGATGAGATTGCATTGTGGTGCAGATAATGTGTATCTATACCATCGGGATAACTCACTAGGTGATTTCATGGATTAATTTGAGGTGGGTTAGATGACATAGCATGTGTGAGAGACCTTGGGGTATCCTTGTGAGAAGTTCCCTTATTTTTTTATTGTGTTGAGTTGTTGAGATGAGTCGCGATACTTAAGTGAAATTTGAAAGGAATTGACATTGATAGGCCAATGTGTTTTGAGGGTTTCATTATGTGTTGTGCCATGTGGAGTGAGCCGTTACAGATGGGATTAACATCAGACCCTAGCGGGGAGTGTGGAGATGTCTGCACGCCGCTGCACGCCTACCGGTGAGGCGAAGCCTATGGGGGAGATGGTAATGGGAGGAGGTAATGCATTCCACATCGCTTGGCTAAGGGAGAGGTGAGTGATCTATAGGTAAGGCTGCACGTCTACATGTTGCAATGCATTTTGCATTGATCTTTTATTACTATGTCGAGAGATAGTACGACTGCATGGGGTTCCAGTATCCATTGTTTCAGGCAGGGACCCACGTTTCACTGCCGGTTTTGGCAGAGCCTCTAGACAGCCTTAGGGACTCGGCTAAGTTTAGTACCACCTTGCATCCCCAGACTGATGGTCAGTCAGGGCGTACTATTCAGATTCTTGAGGACATGCTTAGGGCTTGTGTCATGGATTTCAGGGGTAGCTGAGAGGGTCACCTTGCTTTGGTAGGGCTTGCCTACAACCGTAGCTAGCAGTCCAGTATTGAAATGGCACCATTTGAAGTGTTGTACTGTAGGCCGTGTCGTTCATCGGTGTGTTGGACTGGGGTAGAGGAAATGGTTGTTTTGGGACTCGACTTAGTCCGTGAGACCACAGACAAGATACGAGTGATCAGGCAGCGCTTGTTGCCAACCGGAGTCACCAGAGGAGTTATGAAGATAGGAGGCGGCGGCCTTGTCATTTGAGGTGGGGGCCATGTGTTCCTCAAAATATTCCCCCGACGAGGTTTGAGGAGATTTGGGCGCAGTGGGAGTTGTCGCCACAAATTGTAGATCCCTTTGAGATTCTTGGGAAAGATGGTGAGGTAGCTTATAAGCTAGCATTGCCACCGCAGCTATCAGGAGTCCATGATGTCATTCATGTGTCGATGTTGAGGAAGTGCCAGCCTGACCCCTCCCGCGTATTAGATTGGGTAGATCTTCGGCTAGGGGGGGGGCAACACTTTTTATGACCAGAGACCTATAGAGACATTAGACTCGAGGGACCAGGTTTTACGAGGCAGGACCATCCCTTTGGTCAAGGTTCGTTGGAACCACCATGGAGTTGAGGAGGCTACTTGGGAGCGTGAGGCCGAGGTCCGTGCTAGATACCCCGAGTTATTTGATTAGTGATGTATTTTCTTTTGTTTTAGTTATTTTAAATTTCGGGACGAAATTTCTGTAAGGAGGGAAGGATGTAACAACCTGAAATTTTTTTTTTATAAATAAATAAAAATTTTCAAGTTGTTATTATTATTTTTATTATTATTATTATGATTATTATTATAAAGATTTTAATATGTGTGGGGTGCAATGTGTATATTGTATGTGTATAACCATGTGTATGGTGTATGTGCATGTATGTATAATATATACATAATTTAGAGAATATGTGTATACTTATATATATATATATACATGTATGTATATATATAAAATAGTGCACAAGGCACTATATGTGATGTGTGTGCCGTGTGTGTGTGAGTGTGTATTGAGTGTTACACACTCAAAGGGGCATGGCTTGGGATTGTGTGTGTGAGTGGGATTCAGGGTATGGGGTGGCAGGTGCAGGTCTGGCCAGAGGGTGGTTGGTCTTAGAGAGAGAGAGAGAGAGAGAGAGAGAGAGGATGTATGTGTATGTGTGTGTAATATATGCACATTTGTGTGCACGGCTGAGTGGGAAATGAGAGTAAAGAGAGGAAGAAGAGAAGGAAAAACTGAGAGACAGAAGGGAAACAATGAGCTTGAACCAGAGGTGAAGTGGGAGAGAGAAAGGGAGGTCGGCTAGAGAGAGAAACCGAAACCAAGGTAAGCCACCTTCTGTTTTGAAATTTTTCTTGCATAATTAATTCCTTTTGAATATAGGGCTAGAAAGAGCTTGGAATATGGAACAATTAGGAAAAGAAACCAACTAAAATGGTTAAGGGGAGAGGGAGAACTCCCCAGTTGCAGGTCTCGGTTTTAGGAGGTGGGTCTTGTGATTTTATGTGTAAAGCTTGCTTAGGATGATAGGAAATGGAGCCTAGGAGATGCAGAAAATGAAGGGAAATGGTTTGGGCTTAAAACAGTAGGGAAAGGTGAAGGAAAATGGATTGGCCGGAATGTTGACCGAGGGTTTGACCCTCTATTTCGTGAGAATCCAACGATCTAAACCCAAAACCGAGCCCGTATATAGAATCTACATGAAAATTGGGAGAGAACCACATTTTAAAACCCTAAAAATCTCGCCGGAGATCGGTCGCCGGCGCCGGAGAAGGCGCCGGAACCCTACCGGAGCTTCGCCGGATAATCGGGGACGAAGGGGGGCTGATCCGGGCTTGGGTCGGGTCGGTTCGGGTCGGGTCGGGCTTGGGTCGGTCCGCCCCTGCCACGTGTCGCTCCCTTGTTTTAACTTAAAAACCCAATGGGTCTGTTTGGCTACAAGGATAAGAGATTAGAAATTAAAATCAATTGGGAACAGGGATATCTTATCCCTGTTTTGGATTAGCCACTGTTTGGCTATCCAAATTGAGAATAGGGTTTTGCAAATTACGAAATTGCCCCTGAACTTTCAAAAAAATTACCATTCTGCCCTGAACTTTCGAAAATTACCTTTTAACCCCCAAACTTTAGAGAAATTACAATTAGACCCACCAGATTTAAATATTAATAAAATAATAATTAAATTAATTAATTAATTAATTAATTAATTTAATTAATTTAATTATTTAAAATACTCTAAAATAATCCGAAGTCCAAATGGGACAAGTCATTAGTGTATTTTGACTATCTCGGTCATTCTGAGACCAATGGTGAGGTCCGTTTTACGAGACGGGGTCCCAAAAAAATAAAAGACACGTAGCAACGTATAAAATTACCAAAATACCCCTGAATTGAAATACAATCAAATGAACTCCGAATTAGGTAAACAAATAGTGAAACTTTATTATCTCGAACATTCCGGACTCAACCGTGGAGTCCGATTTGTGAAAAGAGGTCACGAAATGTAAGGACACGTGTAAAGTGCAAAATGACTGTTTTGCCCTTTTCAACCCTGGTGTCCGAATTGAGTTCTACGAGAACCTAGACTTCTTTTCTTAAACGTTCTAAAACCAATGGTAGAGTCTAATTTAGCAAAATAGAAACTTATGAATTAAAGACATAAAATTTGATGAATAGCATAATTCAAATAACAATGAACTGAATCTCATGTTATGATTTTAGGAACACGAGAGGGCAAGGAGAAGGTGATCTGACCTTCGGCATTCTCACTGTGATTCTACCATACTTCGAGTACACCTTCTTGAGTTGAGATCGATTATCAGGTACGATATATTGTGCTAAGTAAGAAATATAATTGAGATTAGGAATACTTGCTTTGCTGCCTTGATTGTTCACATGTTTGCTTGAGTGTTTACATGCTTATGTGCTACATGCTATCTTGTTGAGTTGGATGATGATTTTGTGTATATTGTACGTGTTAGTGTAGTGTGTGAATCATATGCTTGGAAGAACTGTTAATATTATAAATTGTGTACTTGAAGACATGCTGTATGTATGAATGAGATGCATCATTGAGATTACATTATGACATGATGAAATCAGAGCATATTGGCATAGTGTGATTCTTTGGACATGGCGTGGGTAAGCACTTGGTGCTTTGCATTATGAGGGTGCAGATCCTGTGGTGAAAAACCCAAAATCGGCCAATAGGTACTTGCCTGCCTGACGGATTCCGGACCGTGAAGCGAGACATACGCGGCGGTACTCATGCCAGCGGAGAATGACCGTATCATGAGACATGGGTGGCATAGAGTTGCATGGGTGTGTCACGCATACTGATCATATACTGCTTATGGTGTATATGCTGCCATCATGACATTGAATGCCATATAGAAATAACTGTACACTTGCACATGCCACGACCTTAGTTCTGTTTCTTGCATTAGCATTATATTGTACCAGCATGTTGAGCTGACCCCTTTAGTGGGGCAAACATTTCAGATGATGTCCCAGCTGTACGAGACGCGAAGATGAATTGATTAGGGACTATGTTAGGCCCAAGGGGCGCTTTTGATATTGTGTAAGGGCATAAGCCCGCGACTGTATCTTATTTTGTAAGTGGTAAGGAAATGGACTAGACCTTATGTATTTATCCGAACAGTATGTAGAATGTATGTAATCGTCCTTAATTATCTTTTATTCCTTTATTATTTTATTTTCTTTTGTCTCGTTACTCGCGCCTCGGGTTCGCTGGAATTCGGGGCGTGACATGTTCTCTGCCTCCAAGGCAATTTCTTCGCCATAAGTTGAGAAGAGAAACTTGGGGTTGGGGCAATATTCTAAGCAGGAATAACAGCAATGGCTTGGGGTTAATAAAGCCTGATGACAGCAAGGTTAATTGGGACACATTGCCAATGATAATTGCATATTCTGTAGTATTTTTTTTAGTTTAACTGTTGAGAGAGTGGGTGCAAGAATTGGATATAGCAAAGTTAGGTCTCCTAAGATCAGTAGCAGCAGCTTGAACAACTGCAATACTGATTAGTATGCTACTGTCACTATCTGTTGTGTTTGGTGAAAAATAGAGGAAATGGAGATAAACGTCATATAGAGGGACGTCAAAAAGGAAAGAGAAGGACATCTGACTTTCTTGATTTATTAAAAGGAACACTGAAGGGAAAGGAGGAGGTTATTTGATCTCCTGGATAGATACAGTACGAGGACTGAGTTATTCACCAGCTGGTTGACCGAGTAGTGGACACGACTCCTTAAGGGTTGAGATAATCCGATCAGGTATGGTACTTTGCTAAGTAAGGAATAGGATTAAATTAGGATTGATCTGCATATTGCTTGAATGATTTTTATACTTATCTGATGATAGAAGATCACATAGGGGTTATTGCTTTGAGAAACTTTGAGTTGATTATTTATGTGCTTCCATGTTCCCTATGATTATTTGAGAATTGTGACTTACTTCTTGAGTTGTCATCATATGTGATTTCTGTTCTAGAAGGATTGTTGATGTTGTGACATGTGGATTGCGTAAGTGTTGAGATTGACTAAGCATGACACGTAGATTTGTGGACGAAGTCTTGCGATTTAAATGCTACTATTGATCTTAATTGTGATGCATTATTTAAAGTATGTTGTATATGCTTATGAAAATGATGTTTCATTTGAACTGTACCATTGCATGATGAAATCATGGCATATTGGCATAGAGTAATTCCTTGAAAGCATAGTGTGGGTCAGCACGAGGTGCTGTGCATCATGAGGGTGTAGATCCTGTGGTGAAAAACCCAAAATTGGCCATTGGTACTCGCATGCCATCGAGGTTCGGATCGTAAAGTGAGGCATATAGTGGTACTTGCATGCCAATGGGGAAGAACCGTGAAGCGAGACATGAGTGTGACATTGAGATGCATGGGTGTGTCACGCATATTGCCTGTGCACTGTATTGATGAATTTGTGAACATGATATAGGGTTTTATACAGATGTAGTTTGTACATTGCCATTATATTGTATGCATGATTAGGGAGGCATGTAGATATACATGTACACTTGCACATGCCACGTCTTAATTTTGTTCCTTGCATTAGTATTGTACCATACCAGCAGTTGAGCTGACCCATTCGTGAGAACCATATTTCAGATGACACTCCCGACACCTGAGACTTGAGGAAGTCTAGCCGAGTGGAGGAGACTTGATTGTAGATGGATATTTGGCCCGAGAGGCGTGTTTTGTGATGTACGGGCTTAAGCCCAATGACATATATGTTGTATCATGGTTGTAGATTTTCGGTTGTATAATTAGGCGATGTATATTTAACTTTGATAAGATTGTGGCCATCGAGTGAGGATGGATTGTGATGTGTTTGTATATATATGATGTATTGTGATTATCAGGGAGAAAAAGGCTCGAAAAACAAAGGAGGTTCTGCCGAAATTTTTTAAAAAAGGAATGTATGTAGGCTTGTATATAATTAGTTAAATTGTTATTTATTTATTTATTCGTCTAATTATTTTCTTTATTTTGTTTCGTTCAGTCGCGTCCCCGGGTTCGGTTGGAATTCGGGGCGTGACATATATATTATATTTAATAAAAATAAATGAAGAAAAAAATAAAAAGGTGCATTCTGCACCTAATGGGATTCGAACCAAGGCAGTTTTGGGAGGGAGGTGACATGCTGGCCAGCGTGCCACCCATTTCATCCGCTCATTATAAGCAAACTAAATATATATATATATATATATATCATAGTAATTGAATTAATTTAATTAAATTAAATAGTCAAAAAATGCCCGGTGTCCAAATGAGATGAGTTATATATGTATTCTTACTATCTCAAACCTCTTGAGTCCATCGGTGAGGTCCGAAACACGAGATGAGGTCTCAAAAAATTTAAGAACCGTAAGAATGTCAAAATGACCAAAATGCCCCTGCCCATAAATAAGTCAAACGAGGTCCAAATTAAATAAACAAATAGTGGATTTTGACTATTTTGAAAATTTTGAACCTAATGGTAGGGTCCGTTTCATGAGACGAGACTCTGAAAAATTTAGACGCGTTAAGGCATAAATTACCAAATTTCCCCTAACATGACGAAGCCGAATTAAAAGGCGAGAAAGTTTAAATTTACTTTCTTCGGAGTTCCGGACTCAATGGAAGAGTCTAATCTACCAAAAGAAGTGTCTAGATTAAAAAGACATAAAATTTGATGAATAGCATCTGTCAGATGACTATAAACTGAAATATTTTCGAAGTACTAAACTGAGGCAAGAACGAGGAAATGAAATACGGAGAGACCCGACACGTAAACATGTGAAGTAATTAAAAGTAAATTAAAGTTAATGGAGCTACCGGAAGAGTATAATTTTAAGATGAAATTAATTCCTAACACATTAAATTGTGTCGTAGGATGAGAATACAAGTTAAATTAAGTACGCATGAAATTTATGGAGTATTCGTAAATCGGTTGGGATTTAATACGACCTAAGCATAAGTTAAGAAGCATCAGTAGGTGATATTGCAGTGATGTGAAGTTAATGAGGATATTTATGAATTGCTCGTAGGAACTGTAGAGGAAGTGGGAAAGCGCATTTTTAGCACTAACCCTAAAGGACCGAGGTGAGTAACCCTGTGTTTGAAGTGGAGATTTAACTCCATATATTTGAAGAAGTTTTAAGTTCAAGTTATGTGAAGCATTTGAATATCAAATTCAGTTTTATTACAATTCCTGTTTTAAATTGTTCCGTTACGACATGCTTGTTAAATGTTTTTATATTCAATTCTTTCTTGGAAATGTTTAGCATGTCCGGTTAAAATGCAAATTTCTTTAAATATTCTGAATTTGATTATTACAAGTATTTGAAGTTTTATTGTAAAAGTTATACATTTCATGTTTTAAATACTCATGAAAGTATCTATTGAAGAAGCCATGTGATAGATGTTTTACAAGATAAATGGTGTTTAAAACACCCCCTATGATGGTTAAAATCCTTCGGAATTTAACAGTAAATGCCTGGTAGCAGGATCTAATCCTTCAGGCAAATGAGATCGTTAACATTGGCAATAAAATAGGAGTCTGGTTCGAAATAGATTCCACCTAATTAAAGAGAAAAGATGATAAATGTTTTTGGAAATAGAAGCAGGTTTTACCCCCATTTTCCTATACATGTTGATATGTTTTGAAGTAACGCTTTTGGAAATGGAAGCAGGTTTTTACCCCCATTTTTCCTATGCATGTCTATATGTTTTGAAGCGCATATACTCTATTTGAAGAAATATATGTTTAGCTTGAATACTTTAAATGTTTCAAAGCTATCTGTTATGAAGAATGGATTTCTGGTCTTGGGGCGGCGGTCGCGACACAGGATCCGCAAAGGGTGGATTTCGGGTCGTGACAAAATATTTACAAGAACAGAATTGAATATAAAAACATTTAACCAGCATGTCATAACATAATATTTTAAAAACAGGAATTGTATAAAAACTGAATTTGATATTCAAATACTTCTCATAACTTGAACTTAAAACTTCATCAAATATATGGAGTTAGATCTCTATTTCAAACACAGGGTTACTCACCTCAGTCTTTTAGGGTTAGTGCTAAAAATGCGCTTTCCCACTTCTTCCGTAGTTTCTAAGAATAATTAACAAACAGTCTCATTAATTTCACATTCACTATAATATCACCTATCAATGTTTCTTAACTTATGCTTAGATCGTATTTAATCCTAACCGATTTACGAATATTTCATAAATTTCGTGTATACTTAATTCAACTCGTACTCTTAGCCTATGACACATTTTAATGTGTTAGGAGTTTATTTCATTTTACTATATTCTTCTGGTAGCTCCATTAACTTTAATTTAAATTTATTTACTTCACATGTCGACGTGTCGTGTTCAGTACTTCGGCAAAGTTTCAAATTTATAGTCACCTGACTGATCTTATTCATCAAATTTTATGTATTTTTATTTTAGATATCTCTATTGGTTGAATAGACTCTACCATTGAGTCCGGAACGTTGAAGCAAGTCAATTTAGGCTTTCTTAGAATTTAATTCGGCTTAGGACACGTTAGGGGCAATTTGGTAATTTATACCTTAACGTGTCTAAATTTTTTGGAGTCCCGTCTCGTGAAACGGTCCCTACTATTAGATTCATAATGTTTAAAATAGTCAAAATACACTATTTATTTATTTAATTTGGACCTGGTTTGACTCATTTATGGGGCAGGGGCATTTTGGTCATTTTGACATTTTTATGGGTCTTAAATTTTTCGGGACCTCATCTCATGTCCTGGACCTCACCAATGGACTCAGGAGGTTCGAGATAGTAAAAATACATATATAACTCATCTCATTTGGACACCGGGCATTTTTTGACTATTTAATTTAATTAATTAACTTAATTAAATTAATTTTATCAAGTATTATGTGTGTGTGTGTATATATATATATATATATATATATATATATATATATATATATATAGTTTGCATAAGATGACCGGATGAAATGGGTGGCATGCTGGCCAGCGTGTCACCTCCCTCCCAATAGACACTGCCTTCGAGTCTTGTTAGGTGCAAAATGCACCTTATTATTATTATTTTTTTTTTTGATTTCATAGAAATACATTTTATAATATATACATATCTTGCCCCATATACATATCTTGCCCCATATACATTTTGATTTCAAACCCTACTGTTTTCATGGTAAATCATTTTTGGGTCATTTAGGAACATTTTAGCATTCGTTTGAGAAATCGAAATGGGTTCATTAGTTCGGGTAGAAGGTGGATAATCCAACCTGCAACTCTCTAGTAAACCCTCGTTTCTTCACCATTTTTAGCATGGTTTGGTTCTGTGTGACCCTCAAGGTATGGGGATTCAACCCCCATTCTCAAAAATAGGTTTAGGTGTCTAAAACGAGAACTAGGTTCTATGACCGAAACCTGCAACTCATTATTTGGAGGTTATTTCTCTTGGTTTTTGATCATGGTCACACATTTTTGGAGTGCTTGTAGGATCTAGTTTAGGTCCTGATAAGCCAAATGAGGTTTGGTGGTGATGGGTTTAGACTTGCTTGAGCAAGGTCTTCAATGGCAGTTTGTTCACGGGTTTGGTGTTTTCAACCGTTTTTAAGTTCAAATTTTTATGCTTGAACAGATCTAAATATAGTCTAAACATCATATACACATAAATAAAATTTAAACAGTCTATACACATGCATGATTTCTAGAGAGAGAAATTTAGGTGTTTATGGTGGGTTTACCTCTAGTTCTGAGATCTCAGCCCTCTTTCTTTCTCTACTTCTCCCTTGTTCCTCACTTCTGAATCCCTAGAATCTCCTTCAATCTCTCCCTCACTCTCGGTGGCTCAAGAGTGTGCATATAGTTGTGTATATAATGATATATATATGTGATCATCACATTTTTCTGATTGTCCCACCAAATGGGTTAGCCTTATTCAGGTTTTCTCATGAGTGCGCCACTGTTTGGGCAGTGGTGAGCAGGCCATCATGGCCGGTTGTGTGGTTGTGTGTGTGTGTGTGTATATATATATATATATATATATCCCACTCACATGCTCACACACCAACTCCCTTGGACACACACACACACCTCATTACCCCTTAGGTATTTGCATGCCTCCATATATATAAATATATTCATATTTATGTATGTATATATATATATATATATTTATAAGGTAACTTAATTATTTATATAGTACATATACTTTATATATTAATATTATATATATACTACCATTAATTTCTTATATTATAATAATTAATTACTTTTAAAAATTAATTATTCTCTTAGGTGCATAACTTTTACACTAATCCTTCGTATCCTCATAATGCGTGCCCAATTCTCATACTCGTATTGATGATTGGCGGTTGACGTGGAAATATAATTATTACGGAACCGACAAGTTGATGATTGCAACGAAAGTGATGTACAGTCGTCCTGAGTTTTCAGGACTATTACTAAAAATGTAACACCCCGACTTTGCGTAATTAATAATTAGTTATTAATTATTAATTAATACCGGCTTATAGAATGATCTAGGGAATTAATCATAATCCCGACGGTCATGATAGACCGATAAAATAATTAAATATGTCTGGAGGAAAAGGGTAAAATACCCGAACCCAATTTCTGATTAATTCGGCGAAATAACACTGCTTTAACACTAATGAAATCCGAATTAGCTAACCCGAAAAATTCCGAATGTATAATAAATGACACGGAACCTCTGACACTGAAGATAACTGAAATATGAAACTCCCGGAACAAACCGTGTCGAAAAAGGAGTTACGAAATGAAAGTTATGAAGGAAATACTGAAACTGAATTTCTGCGCAACCAAACGTGGCCTTAACCGAAAATATGGGAAAAATGGCCAAATGGGAGGCCAAGGGAATTGAACCCTTGACCTTTGAGTGGAAAGTAATTTTATCCAAAAACTTACCAGTTGGGCTACCCACACCTTTATGCATATATTTGCAACTTATTTGTATATAGCACTGAATTATCCTAATCTGCCACCCAAACTGACCAATGAGGTTGCATGCAAACCCCACATGATTGCTTCCCTCAGCTCCATCATTTCTCTGCCCTCTACTGAACCCTACAAGTGATATACATATATGTGTATGTATAGGAATCCTAGGGGAGATATATATGAATTATATATTGGGTATAGGAATAAGGCACACCATGAGAGAGGATTGAGAAATTAGAATATTGGTGTGTGAAATATGGAGACTGTGCAGCAGTGGGGGGCATGCATGTGATCTGCTAGAGAGAGAGAGTTTGGGTGAGACCATGGAAATACAAGCATGGTGTCCATGATGTCTTCATTAGAAATGAACATAGGAGAGGAAGAACTGGGCCCTGTGTGACTGATCTGAGGCATGGCTGGATCTGAACAAGCACAACCAAGGCACTGAACTGAGCTGAGAGGGAGGAACAGTGGCCGTTTATGAGGTAAACACCTCAACTGCAAAATTTTCTGTTTTGATTTATTGGTACTGCTCTGATTATTTTTAATCCATATGAATCATATATACATGCCCCTGAGAGACCCTAGAACTGATCTGGAACAATTGGGACAGTCGAATGGCAATGAAAACCCCAGAACTGTAACACGGCCGCCATAAATGACCTTGAGGTTGCAGGTCTGAATTGACCTCAACCAAACCGACTACTGATGGTCTAAACGTGAACTAGATCTTCCTAGGGTTACAAATACCACCATCCGCGACCTGAAACCACACTGGAGGACCCTCAAATTGGGCATTATTCTTTTCGGCCAAAGAACCCAAAACTTGAGATAGCCTTGTAGACTGAAATTAATAAATTGGGAATTGAAGCCCCTGTTCTAAGGGTCACAACAAGACAAGAATTGTGCGATTTGGTTGAGAAATAAGGCCCCACGACCGAACTGAAACTCTGTACGATAATCGGCTATACAGAGCTTAATCCGTGGATTCGAAGCATGAAAATGATGCTATGTTGTTGGAATCACTCCCAGAAATGTTTTGGAATCAAAACATGTTGAAAACCGTGCTTGAAATAGCACGAAATTGAGAAAAATCAGGACTGGTATTAGGGCAACAGTGCGTAGAAAAGTTAGGGAAGATGGAGTTGACTCGGCCGAGTTGACCGAGCCAAGCCGAGCTGACTCGGACACGTGTCGCCTCAAGACCGTGTCACTGTTTTAATAAAACTGCACCGTTTTGATGTTTGATGTTTTAAATTTAAAACCTAGAATTGGCCTGTTTGGTTACGGGTTTTAAAAAATTGAAATTTGGGATTGGGCTAATCCTGAACACGGATAGGGGGGCAAATTGGGGATAACTGGAGTATCTTATTCCGGTTTTCTGAGGGACCCTGAACCGGTTGGCTTCTTTGAATTCTGGACCGGTTCAACAGTTTAATTCTTGAACCCTATGGTTGAACCCTAACTTATGAAATTAGTCTTTTAACCCTAAATACTTTCTGAAATTACATACTAATCCCCAACAGTTTTGGGATATTATACAGTGGCCCAAATGTTGGAAAAATTATACATTTAAGCCCCTGAAAAATTAATTAAATAATAAAATAATTATTTAATTATTTTATTAAATAGGTAAAATTACGATTTTACCCCTGGACATTAAATATGTCAAACGGAGTCCAAATAAAGCAAATAAATAGTGTATTTCCACCATTTCAAATATTCTGGACTCAATGGTACAGTCCAAATTAGGAAATTATGTACCGAAAAATACAGACCTGTAAGTGACAAATGACTGTACTACTCCTGAGGGTACCCAGGCCCAAAAAAATAAAATAAAAGACAGTCTATTCTGATTATGTCGGACGCTCTGGACCCAATGGTGAGGTCCATTCTGTGAACTGAGGCACTGAAAAATATGACGTATGAAATTACCAAAATACCCCTGATACTGTACGAAGCCGAAATGAAGTCCGATTGGGACGAAATTGATCCCGATAGAAGCCCAGATACTGGTGAAACTGTAAACATGATTAAATGATGATTCGGAGTCAGAATCTTACAAAACGTAAAATGACCAAAATACCCCTGAGCACAGTAAGTGCAAAGTAGGGGTCAAATAAAGGTCAAACTGATCTGATAAATTATCATAAGGATAATTATGAACACTAAAGGGCTAAATAAGACTCCGGAACAGTTAACGCGTAAAACGAGAAACGACTAATGTGTCCCGATGACCAAAAGCAGATACCAAACGAAGTCCAAAGGACTTAGAAAATTATGTACAAGATATTTGGGACATTCTGAGGACCATGATAAGGTCCGGGGTAAGAATGGCAAAATTACCCTTTTGCCCCTAAGGCTAAATAAGCACCTAACTGATAGCAATTTAAGTCTAAAAGATTTAGAACTTCATATATAGGATATATAGGATATTCCG
The DNA here is from genome assembly GCA_008638375.1 of Nyssa sinensis. Taxonomy (NCBI): domain Eukaryota; kingdom Viridiplantae; phylum Streptophyta; class Magnoliopsida; order Cornales; family Nyssaceae; genus Nyssa; species Nyssa sinensis. The sequence continues at coordinate 36,191,678 of CM018034.1, forward strand.
AGGACCACGACTAGGCCCGGGACAAGAATGGCAAAATTACCATTTTGCCCCTATCGCTAAAATAAGAACCTAACTGATACTGACTGGAGTCCAAAAGACGTATAACTTTATATTTAAGATATAAAGACCATTCTGAGGACCTTGACAGGGGTCCGGGGCAAAAGTAACAAATGACCGTTTTGCCCCTAAGACTGAATAAGTAACCGACTGATAACGATTGAAGTCTAATGACTTAGGTTATAATCCTGATGACTGCTAAGCCTAATTTAGGAATAAAATAGCCTCGGATGAAACCCGATAAGAGGGCGATAGGCTACTAGGTTATCTTAGGTAATCCGATAGACACCTAAGATGACGAATAAGACCTGAATGGATAAATTCTGATCTGTTTGTGATTAATGATGATTGTTCAGGATATACATGGTGATGCCTGACGTACTTGGAGGTTATCAGATTGTTTGTGCAAGGAGATAACCATAACAGTTTGTGAGTAACCTGGAACTTCTGACTTGGTGTATAAGTACACCTTCTAGTTACTGTATTTTAAATACTGTACTGCACTGTTTTATCTGATACACTGATTTCATGCCCTTACTCAAATGCATGATTTTTACTCTGTCTGATTCCTCTGTTCTGCACTGAAATAAACCTATCACTGTTTTTACTGAAAGAACAACTGATTCTTGGTACCACCTCAGTCTTGAGCACTATATGAGCATACTGCACTGTTTAATCTGTGCATACTGTACTGTTTATTCTGTTATACTGTTCTGCTCTGCTCATCACTGATCTGTTCTGTTATTCTGATGTTTTAACTGATCTGTTCTGTTATTCTGATGTTTTAACTAATCTGTTCTGTTATTTTGAAAGTTTTAACTGAACTGTTCTGTTATTCTGATGTTTTAACTGATCTGTTCTGTTATTCTGATGTTTTAACTGATCTGTTCTGTTACTCTGATGTTTTAACTAATCTGTTCTGTTATTTTGAAAGTTTTAACTGATCTGTTCTGTTACTCTGATGTTTTAACTGATCTGTTCTGTTACACTGATGTTTTAACTGATCTGTTCTGTTTAATCTGTCCTGACCTGTTCTGTTCGATCTGTCCTGACCCGTTCTGTTTAATCTGTCCTGACCTGTTCTGTTCGATCGGTCCTGACCCGTTCTGTTTAATCTGTCCTGACCTGTTCTGTTTGATCTGTCCTGACCTGTTCTGTTTGATCTGTCTGACCTGTTGTGTTTGATCTGTCTGACCTGTTCTGTTTGATCTGTTTTGTCCTGACCTGTTCCGTTTGATCTGTCTGATCTGTTCCGTCCTGATCCGTCCTGATTTGTTATGTCTGATCTGTTCCGTCCTGATTTGTTATGTCTGATCTGTTCCGTCCTGATCCGTCCTGATTTGTTATGTCTGATCTGATCCGTCCTGATTTGTTATGTTTGATCTGTTCTGTCCTGATCCGTCCTGATTGATATTGTTTCGTTTGCTTCCGTCATGTTCAGTTCCGATATGACTTGTCCTGATTGATATTGTTTCGTTTTGTTCCGTCATGTTCAGTTCTGATATGACTTGTCCTGATTGATATTGTTTCGTTTGCTTCCGTCATGTTCAGTTCCGATATGACTTGTCCTGATTGATATTGTTTCATTTTGTTCCGTCATGTTCAGTTCTGATATGACTCGTCCTGATTGATATTGATTCGTTTCGTTCCGTTGAAGATATACTTGTATCCTTGATTGAAATACTGTTTCCACCCAGTTCTGTCTTGTTTCGTTCCGTTGATGATATACCTGTATCTCTAGTTGACATATTGTTTCCGCTCCGTTCTGTTATGTTCTGTTCTGTTTTATTCTGATTTGTTATGTTTTATTCCGTTCTGTTCGGTTATGATCTGCTATGACCTATTCCGTTCTGTTCGGTTATGACTTGTTATGTTCTGTTCCGTTCCGTTCTATTATGTTTTATTGTGATCCGTTCTAACCTGTTCTATTTCGACCCGTTTTATTCTGACCCGTTCCATTCTGACCTGTTTGTCTCTGATTGATATATTGGCATTATTTACTATTCTGTTCTGATTTGTTGTGCTTTGCTTCATCCTGTTCTGATTTGTTATGTCCTGCTCTGCTCGGTTCTGCTCCGTCCTGACCTGTTGTGTTCTGTTCTGTACGGTTATACTTGATATGGTCTATTATGTTCTGTCTGTCCCGATCTGTTGTTTTATTTTGTTCAGTCCTGCTTTATTCTACTGAAACTGCATTTACAGTAGATTTATAAGACTGCTATTTTCAAAAACAACTGAACTACCCTTGTGCTTTGTAAACAAGAAATGGTTTTGAAACCCTTGACAGGGAACCTGTGTTACTTATTGGGCTTTTCGAAGCTCACCCCATTCCCTAACATTTTTCAGGAATGATATCAATTGGATCTGATGGCACTGATCTGTGGAGACCGGATTATTGAGGATTGAATCTGTTTAATCAGGTGAGTGATGTAATACGACTGACTTGACTGATATGTACTAAATATAGACATGGCTCATGGATTTAAACGGTACTCTAGAGATTATAGTTCTGCTCTGTTGTTATATGTCGGATTATAGATATGCTCTGAGGTTAAAATTGTTAGCTGTTGGATTTTAGATTGGCTCTGTGGTACATAACCTTACGGTGAATACATGAGTTGCATTCCCTTGACAAAAGAAAAAGTTTTAAATTCCGCTGCATCCGACCCTACAGTCGGAGTGCAATTCGCTGGAAAGTTCAGAAATTTGCCTTCGGTTGGTCGCGTGGCGACTGACTGGCATCACGTCCTCGACATCCGTGTAGGGTGGGGTTCGGGATGTGACAGAGTGGTATCAGAGCAAAGGTTGGAGATAATTAAGATTCTCATAACTGAAGTTGGTGAAATTATGGAGATCAACTAGTATCACAGAGCAATATCAGAGCATTAGGTTATGAATTAAGGACCATAGAGTACCTGAGCCATAAATACTGAGTTCCACTTTTGGAGATCTGACGTAGACTTGTAAAAGTCTTCATAATAGACAATAGGCCTGTAATTCTGAGGTATTTGAGGACTGAATTTTCTGAATCTGATCTGAACTGGTGTGATTTGAGGTTGTAGACTCATTATACTTAGAGACATGTCCATACGAATAATTATGGACAAAGCAACCCAAAGGAAATGATTGTAGATCTGCTAACTGGCATTGATACTTGTAATTATGGACATCACGTAAATCACTTATGCGATCATATGTGATTAAGTGATCTTAGTAGATGATTTATGCTTATTTGAGGATGATTGCCTGGTTGATCTGATGTAATATGGGTCTGATGACCAAATCTTGAAGAGATTATACCATTATGGTTGTACAATCTGACCAAATGGGAATATCTGTATCTGACATAGAATCTGTGTGAAACTGACATAAAATATCTTCTCGATAGAGAACAATATCTGGAATGATATGATGATCCGATAGACGAATTAGAAAGGGAGACTATGACGATAGGACCTCCTAGATATGACCAGCCTGTTTCTGTTGATCTCATTGAGACTATACACTTTCACTCCAACTGTCATCCTTTGGAGAATTTGCAGTCAAGTGTCCTGCTCCGACCTTTAAATAGGTAGCCATCTCTCATATTCTGTGAGAACATCTGATACAGCTAAATCGTTTTGTTACAAGGTTCAGCCTTGCTTTGTCTCCTATGGCATAATAAAAGCCTCATTGTGGGTTTACTGGATCTGACCTGACATCTGAAAATTTGGGAATTGACAACTGATGCCAATAGGAGACATGTCAGTAAAAGTGATTACGGTTAAAGCTCGTAACATTTTATAGAATTACCGAATGTTAGATTCCTTTATGGATAAACCTGACTGACAGATGGCTGTTTTTCCGATATGACCAACTAAGTTTTGAGGACAAAACTTTTCTGAAGAGGGGTAGGACGTAACACCCCGACTTTGCGTAATTAATAATTAGTTATTAATTATTAATTAATACCGGCTTATAGAATGATCTAGGGAATTAATCATAATCCCGACGGTCATGATAGACCGATAAAATAATTAAATATGTCTGGAGGAAAAGGGTAAAATACCCGAACCCAATTTCTGATTAATTCGGCGAAATAACACTGCTTTAACACTAACGAAATCCGAATTAGCTAACCCGAAAAATCCCGAATGTATAATAAATGACACGGAACCTCTGACACTGAAGATAACTGAAATATGAAACTCCCGGAACAAATCGTGTCGAAAAAGGAGTTACGGAATGAAAGTTATGAAGGAAATACTGAAACTGAATTTCTGCGCAACCAAACGTGGCCTTAACCGAAAATATGGGAAAAATGGCCAAATGGGAGGCCAAGGGAATTGAACCCTTGACCTTTGAGTGGAAAGTAATTTTATCCAAAAACTTACCAGTTGGGCTACCCACACCTTTATGCATATATTTGCAACTTATTTGTATATAGCACTGAATTATCCTAATCTGCCACCCAAACTGACCAATGAGGTTGCATGCAAACCCCACATGATTGCTTCCCTCAGCTCCATCATTTCTCTGCCCTATACTGAACCCTACAAGTGATATACATATATGTGTATGTATAGGAATCCTAGGGGAGATATATATGAATTATATATTGGGTATAGGATTAAGGCACACCATGAGAGAGGATTGAGAAATCAGAATATTGGTGTGTGAAATATGGAGACTGTGCAGCAGTGGGGGGCATGCATGTGATCTGCTAGAGAGAGAGAGTTTGGGTGAGACCATGGAAATACAAGCATGGTGTCCATGATGTCTTCATTAGAAATGAACATAGGAGAGGAAGAACTGGGCCCTATGTGACTGATCTGAGGCATGGCTGGATCTGAACAAGCACAACCAAGGCACTGAACTGAGCTGAGAGGGAGGAACAGTGGCCGTTTATGAGGTAAACACCTCAACTGCAGAATTTTCTGTTTTGATTTATTGGTATTGCTCTGATTATTTTTAATCCATATGAATCATATATACATGCCCCTGAGAGACCCTAGAACTGATCTGGAACAATTGGGACAGTCGAATGGCAATGAAAACCCCAGAACTGTAACACGGCCGCCATAAATGACCTTGAGGTTGCAGGTCTGAATTGACCTCAACCAAACCGACTACTGATGGTCTGAACGTGAACTAGATCTTCCTAGGGTTACAAATACCACCATCCGCGACCTGAAACCACACTGGAGGACCCTCAAATTGGGCATTATTCTTTTCGGCCAAAGAACCCAAAACTTGAGATAGCCTTGTAGACTGAAATTAATAAATTGGGAATTGAAGCCCCTGTTCTAAGGGTCACAACAAGACAAGAATTGTGCGATTTGGTTGAGAAATAAGGCCCCACGACCGAACTGAAACTCTGTACGATAATCGGCTATACAGAGCTTAATCCGTGGATTCGAAGCATGAAAATGATGCTGTTGTTGGAATCACTCCCAGAAATGTTTTGGAATCAAAACATGTTGAAAACCGTGCTTGAAATAGCACGAAATTGAGAAAAATCAGGACTGGTATTAGGGCAACAGTGCGTAGAAAAGTTAGGGAAGATGGAGTTGACTCGGCCGAGTTGACCGAGCCAAGCCGAGCTGACTCGGACACGTGTCGCCTCAAGACCGTGTCACTGTTTTAATAAAACTGCACCGTTTTGATGTTTGATGTTTTAAATTTAAAACCTAGAATTGGCCTGTTTGGTTACGGGTTTTAAAAAATTGAAATTTGGGATTGGGCTAATCCTGAACACGGATAGGGGGGCAAATTGGGGATAACTGGAGTATCTTATTCCGGTTTTCTGAGGGACCCTGAACCGGTTGGCTTCTTTGAATTCTGGACCGGTTCAACAATTTAATTCTTGAACCCTATGGTTGAACCCTAACTTATGAAATTAGTCTTTTAACCCTAAATACTTTCTGAAATTACATACTAATCCCCAACAGTTTTGGGATATTATACAGTGGCCCAAATGTTGGAAAAATTATACATTTAAGCCCCTGAAAAATTAATTAAATAATAAAATAATTATTTAATTATTTTATTAAATAGGTAAAATTACGATTTTACCCCTGGACATTAAATATGTCAAACGGAGTCCAAATAAAGCAAATAAATAGTGTATTTCCACCATTTCAAATATTCTGGACTCAATGGTACAGTCCAAATTAGGAAATTATGTACCAAAAAATACAGACCTGTAAGTGACAAATGACTGTACTACTCCTGAGGGTACCCAGGCCCAAAAAAAAAAATAAAAGACAGTCTATTCTGATTATGTCGGACGCTCTGGAACCAATGGTGAGGTCCATTCTGTGAACTGAGGCACTGAAAAATATGACGTATGAAATTACCAAAATACCCCTGATACTGTACGAAGCCCAAATGAAGTCCGATTGGGACGAAATTGATCCCGATAGAAGCCCAGATACTGGTGAAACTGTAAACATGATTAAATGATGATTCGGAGTCAGAATCTTACAAAACGTAAAATGACCAAAATACCCCTGAGCACAGTAAGTGCAAAGTAGGGGTCAAATAAAGGTCAAACTGATCTGATAAATTATCATAAGGATAATTATGAACACTGAAGGGCTAAATAAGACTCCGGAACAGTTAACGCGTAAAACGAGAAACGACTAATGTGTCCCGATGACCAAAAGCAGATACCAAACGAAGTCCAAAGGACTTAGAAAATTATGTACAAGATATTTGGGACATTCTGAGGACCATGATAAGGTCCGGGGTAAGAATGGCAAAATTACCCTTTTGCCCCTAAGGCTAAATAAGCACCTAACTGATAGCAATTTAAGTCTAAAAGATTTAGAACTTCATATATAGGATATATGGGATATTCCGAGGACCACGACTAGGCCCGGGACAAGAATGGCAAAATTACCATTTTGCCCCTATCGCTAAAATAAGAACCTAACTGATACTGACTGGAGTCCAAAAGACGTATAACTTTATATTTAAGATATAAAGACCATTCTGAGGACCTTGACAGGGGTCCGGGGCAAAAGTAACAAATGACCGTTTTGCCCCTAAGACTGAATAAGTAACCGACTGATAACGATTGAAGTCTAATGACTTAGGTTATAATCCTGATGACTGCTAAGCCTAATTTAGGAATAAAATAGCCCCGGATGAAACCCGATAAGAGGGCGATAGGCTACTAGGTTATCTTAGGTAATCCGATAGACACCTAAGATGACGAATAAGACCTGAATGGATAAATTCTGATCTGTTTGTGATTAATGATGATTGTTCAGGATATACATGGTGATGCCTGACGTACTTGGAGGTTATCAGATTGTTTGTGCAAGGAGATAACCATAACAGTTTGTGAGTAACCTGGAACTTCTGACTTGGTGTATAAGTACACCTTCTAGTTACTGTATTTTAAATACTGTACTGCACTGTTTTATCTGATACACTGATTTCATGCCCTTACTCAAATGCATGATTTTTACTCTGTCTGATTCCTCTGTTCTGCACTGAAATAAACCTATCACTGTTTTTACTGAAAGAACAACTGATTCTTGGTACCACCTCAGTCTTGAGCACTATATGAGCATACTGCACTGTTTAATCTGTGCATACTGTACTGTTTATTCTGTTATACTGTTCTGCTCTGCTCATCACTGATCTGTTCTGTTATTCTGATGTTTTAACTGATCTGTTCTGTTATTTTGAAAGTTTTAACTGAACTGTTCTGTTATTCTGATGTTTTAACTGATCTGTTCTGTTATTCTGATGTTTTAACTGATCTGTTCTGTTATTCTGATGTTTTAACTAATCTGTTCTATTATTTTGAAAGTTTTAACTGATCTGTTCTGTTACTCTGATGTTTTAACTGATCTGTTCTGTTACACTGATGTTTTAACTGATCTGTTCTGTTTAATCTGTCCTGACCTGTTCTGTTCGATCTGTCCTGACCCGTTCTGTTTAATCTGTCCTGACCTGTTCTGTTGATCTGTCTGACCTGTTCTGTTCGATTTGTCCTGACCCGTTCTGTTTAATCTGTCCTGACCTGTTCTGTTTGATCTGTCCTGACCTGTTCTATTTGATCTGTCTGACCTGTTGTGTTTGATCTGTCTAACCTGTTCTGTTTGATCTGTTTTGTCCTGACCTGTTCCGTTTGATCTGTCTGATCTGTTCCGTCCTGATCCGTCCTGATTTGTTATGTCTGATCTGATCCGTCCTGATTTGTTATGTTTGATCTGTTCTGTCCTGATCCGTCCTGATTGATATTGTTTCGTTTGCTTCCGTCATGTTCAGTTCCGATATGACTTGTCCTGATTGATATTGTTTCGTTTTGTTCCGTCATGTTCAGTTCTGATATGACTTGTCCTGATTGATATTGTTTCGTTTGCTTCCGTCATGTTCAGTTCCGATATGACTTGTCCTGATTGATATTGTTTCATTTTGTTCCGTCATGTTCAGTTCTGATATGACTCGTCCTGATTGATATTGATTCGTTTCGTTCCGTTGAAGATATACTTGTATCCTTGATTGAAATACTGTTTCCACCCAGTTCTGTCTTGTTTCGTTCCGTTGATGATATACCTGTATCTCTAGTTGACATATTGTTTCCGCTTCGTTCTGTTATGTTCTGTTCTGTTTTATTCTGATTTGTTATGTTTTATTCCGTTCTGTTCGGTTATGATTTGCTATGACCTATTCCGTTCTGTTCGGTTATGACTTGTTATGTTCTGTTCCGTTCCGTTCTATTATGTTTTATTGTGATTCGTTCTAACCTGTTCTATTTCGACCCGTTTTATTCTGACCCGTTCCATTCTGACCTGTTTGTCTCTGATTGATATATTGGCATTATTTACTATTCTGTTCTGATTTGTTGTGCTTTGCTTCATCCTGTTCTGATTTGTTATGTCCTGCTCTGCTTGGTTCTGCTCCGTCCTGACCTGTTGTGTTCTATTCTGTACGGTTATACTTGATATGATCTATTATGTTCTGTCTGTCCCGATCTGTTGTTTTATTTTGTTCAGTCCTGCTTTATTCTACTGAAACTGCATTTACAGTAGATTTATAAGACTGCTATTTTCAAAAACAACTGAACTACCCTTGTGCTTTGTAAACAAGAAATGGTTTTGAAACCCTTGACAGGGAACCTGTGTTACTCATTGGGCTTTTCGAAGCTCACCCCATTCCCTAACATTTTTCAGGAATGATATCAATTGGATCTGATGGCACTGATCTGTGGAGACCGGATTATTGAGGATTGAATCTGTTTAATCAGGTGAGTGATGTAATACGACTGACTTGACTGATATGTACTAAATATAGACATTGTCACATCCCGAACCCCACCCTACGCGGATGTCGAGGACTGTGATGCCAGTTAGCCGCCACGCGACCAACCGAAGGCAATTTCTGAACTTTCCAGTGAATTGCACTCCGACTGTAGGGTCAGATGCAGCGGAATTTAAAACTTTTTTTTTTCTTTTTATCACTGGGAATGCAACTCATGTATCCACCGTAGGATATGTATCACACAGAGCAAGTCTAAAATCCAACAACTAACAACTCAACCTCAGAGCATATCTATAATTCGACATATAACAACAGAGCAGAACTATAATCTCTAGAGTACCGTTTAAATCCATGAGCCATATCTATATTCAGTACATATCAGTCAAGTCAGTCGTATTACATCACTCACCTGATTAAACAGAATCAATCCTCAGTAATCCAGTCTCCACAGATCAGTGCCATCAGATCCAATTGATATCATTCCTGAAAAATGTTAGGGAATGGGGTGAGCTTCGAAAAGCCCAATGAGTAACACAGGTTCCCTGTCAAGGGTTTCAAAACCATTTCTTGTTTACAAAGCACAAGGGTAGTTCAGTTGTTTTTGAAAATAGCAGTCTTATAAATCTACTGTAAATGCAGTTTCAGTAGAATAAAGCAGGACTGCACAAAATAAAATAACAGATCAGGGCAGACAGAACATGACAGACTATATCAAGTATAACCGTACAGAACAGAACACAATAGGTTAGAACGGAGCAGATCCGAGCAGAGCAGGACATAACAAATCAGAACAGGATGAAGCAAAGCACAACAAATCAGAACAGAGCAGGTCAGAATGGAACGGGTCAGAATAAAACGGGTCAAAATAGAACAGGTCAGAACGGATCACAATAAAACATAATAGAACGGAACGGAACAGAACATAACAAGTCATAACCGAACAGAACGGAATAAGTCATAGCAAATCATAACCGAACAGAACGGAATAAAACATAACAAATCATAACCGAACAGAACGGAATAAAACTTGACAAATCATAATAAAACAAAATGGAACATAACAGAACGGAGCAGAAACAATATGTCAACCAGAGATACAGGTATATTATCAACGGAACGAATCAAGACAGAACTGAGTGGAAACAGTATATCAATCAAGGATACAAGTATATCATCAACGGAACGAAACAAATCAATATCAATCAGGACGAGTCATATCGGAACTGAACATGACGGAACAAAATGAAACAATATCAATCAGGACAAGTCATATCGGAACTGAACATGACGGAAACAAACGAAACAATATCAATCAGGACAAGTCATATCGGAACTGAACATGACGGAACAAAACGAAACAATACATCTATCAGAACAAGACATATCAGAATTGAACAGGACGGAACAAACTGGTACAATATCAATCAGGACGGATCAGGACAGAACATATCAAACATAACAAATCAGGACGGATCAGGACGGAACAGAGCAGACATAACAAATCAGGACGGAACAGATCAGACATAACAAATCAGGACGGATCAGGACGGAACAGATCAGACATAACAAATCAGGACGGATCAGGACGGAACAGATCAGACGTAACAAATCAGGACGGATCAGGACGGAACAGATCAGACGTAACAAATCAGGACGGATCAGGACGGAACAGATCAGACATAACAAATCAGGACGGATCAGGACGGAACAGATCAGACATAACAAATCAGGACGGATCAGGACGGAACAGATCAGACGTAACAAATCAGGACGGATCAGGATGGAACAGATCAGACAGATCAAACGGAACAGGTCAGGACAAAATAGATCAAACATAACAGATCAGGACGGATCAGGACTGAATAGATCAGACAGATCAAACGGAACAGGTCAGGACAAAACAGATCAAACAGAACAGGTCAGACAGATCAAACAGAACAGGTCAGACAGATCAAACACAACAGGTCAGACGGATCAAACAGAACAGGTCAGGACAGATCAAACAGAACAGGTCAGACAGATCAAACAGAACAGGTCAGGACAGATCAAACAGAACGGGTCAGACAGATCAAACAGAACAGGTCAGGACAGATCAGACAGAACGGGTCAGACAAATTAATAGAACAGGTCAGGACAGATCAGACAGAACGGGTCAGACAAATCAACAGAACAGATCAGAACAGATTAGACATAACAGTTAGTTAAACACGTTCATTTGAAACGGTATTTAAAAACAGGAGTACAGTTAAAACATCAGAGTAACAGAACAGATCAGTTAAAACATCAGAGTAACAGAACAGATCAGTTAAAACATCAGAGTAACAGAACAGATCAGTTAAAACATCAGAATAACAGAACAGATCAGTAATGAGCAGAGCAGAACAGTATAACAGAATAAACGGTACAGTATGCACAGATTAAACAGTGCAGTATGCTCATATAGTGCTCAAGACTGAGGTGGTACCAAGAATCAGTTGTTCTTTTTAGAACCAGTTAAAAACAGCGATAGGTTTATCGCAGTACAGAACAAAGGAATCAGACAGTAAAAGTCATGCATTTGAATAAGGGCATGAAATCAGTGTATCAGGTAAAACAGTACAGTACAGTGTTTAAAATACAGTAACTAGACGGTGTGCTTATACACCAATTCAGGAGTCAGGGTTACTCACAAACTGTTATGGTTATCTCCTTGCACAAACAATCTGATAGCCTCCAAGTACGTCAGGCATCACCATGTATATCCTGAACAATCATCATTAATCACAAACAGATCAGAATTTATCCATTCAGGTCTTATTCGTCATCTTAGGTGTCTATCGGATTACCTAAGATAACCTAGTAGCCTATCGCCCTCTTATCGGGTTTCATCCGGGGCTATTTTATTCTTAAATTAGGCTTAGCAGTCATCAGGATTATAACCTAAGTCATTAGACTTCAATCGTTATCAGTCGGTTACTTATTCAGTCTTAGGGGCAAAACGGTCATTTGTTACTTTTGCCCCGGACCCCTGTCAAGGTCCTCAGAATGGTCTTTATATCTTAAATATAAAGTTCTACGTCTTTTAGACTCCAATCGGTATCAGTTAGGTTCTTATTTTAACCATAGGGGCAAAATGGTAATTTTGCCATTCTTGTCCCGGACCCAGTCGTGGTCCTCAGAATATCCCATATATCCTATATATGAAGTTCTAAGTCTTTTAGACTTGAATCGCTCTTAGTTAAGTGCTTATTTAGCCTTAGGGGTAAAATGGTAATTTGTCCATTCTTGTCCCGGACCCTATCGTGGTCCTCAGAATAGTCCACATATCTTAGATAATTTTCTAAGTCATTTGGACTTCGTTTGGTATCTGCTTTTGGTCATCGGGACACATCGGTCATTTCTCGTTTTACGCATTGATTGTCTCGGAGTCTTATTTAGCCCTTCAGTGTTCATAATTATCCCTATGATAATTTATCATATCAGTTTGACCTTTATTTGACCTCTACTTTGCACTTATTGTGCTTAGGGGTATTTTGGTCATTTTACGTTTTGTAAGATTCTGACTCCGAATCATTATTTAATCATGTTTACAGTTTCACCAGTATCTGGGCTTCTATCGGTATCAATTTCGTCCCAATCGGACTTCATTTGGGCTTCGTACAGTATCAGGGGTATTTTGGTAATTTCATACGTCATATTTTTCGGTGCCTCAGTTCACAGAATGGACCTCACCATTGGGTACAGAGCGTCCGACATAATCAGAATAGACTGTCTTTTATTTTTATTTGGGCCTGGGTACCCTCAGGGGTAGTACAGTCATTTGTCACTTACAGGTCTGTAGTTTTTGGTACATAATTTCCTAATTTGGACTGTACCATTGAGTCCAGAATATTTGAAATGGTGGAAATATACTATTTATTCGCTTTATTTGGACTCCGTTTGACATATTAAATGTCCAGGGTTAAAATCGTAATTTTACCTATTTAATAAAATAATAAAATAATTATTTTATTATTTAATTAATTTTTCAGGGGCTTAAATGAATAATTTCTCAATGTTCTGGGCCACAGTACAATTTCCCAAATTAGTGGGGGTTAATCCGTAATTTTCAGAAACATTTGGGGGGTTAAATATAAATTCAGAAAATTAGGGTTCAGACCAGAGGGTTCAGGGGTTCAGAAATTGAACCGGTCCAATAATCTCAGAAGCCAACCGGTTCAGTGACTTAAGAAAACCGGAATAAGATACTCCAGTTATCCCCAATTTCTTTCTTATTCTCGGTTTGGATAGGCCCCAAATCAATTTCCCAACTTCTGATTTACTAACTCTGTTGCCAAACAGCCGAAGTCAGGTTTTAATTTAAAACCTTCAACACCAAAACGGCGCAGTTTCAATTAAGTGGTGGCCAGTTCATACGTCGACACGTGTGTGAGTCAGTTCGGTGGGTTTGGACGTGTTGGACGAGTCGACTCGGTCGACTCGTCGTCTTCTTCACCAACCAGTGTACTGTTGCCCTAATTTACAGTTTGGTTTTTCTCCATTTCCGTGCCATTTCAAGCACGACTTTCGACCTGTTTTGGTCCCAAACATCTTCTGGATGTCATGCCAACTCTTTGACGTCGATTTTATGCTTCGAATCAAGCTCAACAGCTTGATATACGGGGGAATAGCCGAAACAATAACTTGGCTATCAAGCCCTCATTTCTCCACCAAATGACACAAGGTTTGGTCTGATGTGATCGTGCGTCCATGGGGATCAAACTACAGTTCCAAAATCGTGGTCTAGAGGCCTATTTTCGAGTTTGGGTTCCATGGCCGAAAAGAATAATGCTCAATTTGAGGGTCCTCCAGTGTGGTTTCAGGTCGCGGATGGTGGTATTTGTAACCCTAGGAAGATCTAGTTCATGTTCAGACCATCAGTAGTCGGTTTGGTTGAGGTCAATTCAGACCTGCAACCTCGAGGTCATTAATGGCGGCCGTGTTACAGTTCTGGGGTTTTCATTGCCATCCGACTGTCCCAATTATTACAGATCAGTTCTAGGGTCTCTCAGGGGCATGTATATATGATTCATATGGATTAAAAATAATCAGAGCCGTACCAATAAATCAAAACAGAAAAATTTGCAGTTGAGGTGTTTACCTCATAAACGGCCACTGTTCCTCCCTCTCAGCTCAGTTCAGTGCCTTGGTTGTGCTTGTTCAGATCCAGCCATGCCTCAGATCAGTCACACAGGACCCAGTTCTTCCTCTCCTATGTTCATTTCTGATGAAGACATCATGGACACCATGCTTGTATTTCCATGGTCTCACCCAAACTCTCTTTCTCTAGCAGATCACATGCATGCCCCCCACTGCTGCACAGTCTCCATATTTCACACACCAATATTCTGATTTCTCAATCCTCTCTCATGGTGTGCCTTATTCCTATACCCAATATATAATTCATATATATCTCCCCTAGGATTCCTATACATACGCATATATGTATATCACTTGTAGGGTTCAGTATAGGGCAGAGAAATGATGGAGCTGAGGGAAGCAATCATGTGGGGTTTGCATGCAACCTCATTGGTCAGTTTGGGTGGCAGATTAGGATAATTCAGTGCTATATACAAATAAGTTGCAAATATATGCATAAAGGTGTGGGTAGCCCAACTGGTAAGTTTTTGGATAAAATTACTTTCCACTCAAAGGTCAAGGGTTCAATTCCCTTGGCCTCCCATTTGGCCATTTTTCCCATATTTTCGGTTAAGGCCACGTTTGGTTGCGCAGAAATTCAGTTTCAATGTTTCATTCATAACTTTCATTCCGTAACTCATTTTTCGACGCGGTTTGTTCCGAGAGTTCCGTATTTCAGTATTCTTCAGTGTCAGAGGTTTCGTGTCATTTATTAAACATTCGGGATTTTCTGGGTTAGCTAATTCGGATTTCGTTAGTGTTAAAGCGGTGTTATTTCACCGAATAAATCAGTAATTGGGTTCGGGTATTTTACCCTTTTCCTCCAGACATATTTAATTATTTTATCGGTCTATCATGACTGCCGGGATTATGATTAATTCCCTAGATCATTCTATAAGTCGGTATTAATTAATAATTAACAACTAATTATTAATTACGCAAGGTCGAGGTGTTACAGACATGGCTCATGGATTTAAACGGTACTCTAGAGATTATAGTTCTGCTCTGTTGTTATATGTCGGATTATAGATATGCTCTGAGGTTAAAATTGTTAGCTGTTGGATTTTAGACTGGCTCTGTGGTACATAACCTTACTGGTGAATACATGAGTTGCATTCCCTTGACAAAAGAAAAAGTTTTAAATTCCGCTGCATCCGACCCTACAGTCGGAGTGCAATTCGCTGGAAAGTTAGGAAATTTGCCTTCGGTTGGTCGCGTGGCGAACTGACTGGCATCACGTCCTCGACATCCGCGTAGGGTGGGGTTCGGGATGTGACAAAAAATCCGCACGTCGGGGTCAAAACCGACCCCGTCTCTCAAGGTCTTGATCACCTATTCGCAACTCATGACCCGACGATCTCCTATTCAGGTTGGGGTGTTACAGGGTGGGTTTCGAGTCGTGACACAATTAATGACGGAACATTGAGGAAGCCTACATAAAACATCAAGCCCAATAAGTCAGAGATTGTAGTCAATGCTTTAACTTCACAATAAGATTTCTTTTGGCCTGTTAGTTTAACTGCTTCACCGCCGCTAAATTCATCTCTAAGGCACCCATCAAGGTCATTCTCAAAACTCCCTGAATCCTTGAGCAAAGTTTGTTAAAAGCTTTACAAAGAAAGGCATCTTTAACCTTTGGATTCTTCACCCACTCTAAACCTAATATCGAAGAGCTATGATTTGAACAAGCATTATGCCTACCATCAATGTGTGGGCCACTCCACTGATCATTGCACCAGGTTGAGACATGTTATCTAAGATTTGATTGACAAATAAGCCATTGGGACTTCTTCTTCAAAGATCAACCAAAATTAGCTCACAATCAAAAGTGGGAAGCTTGTTAAGCCAATGATCAATCTTTTATTCTTCATGGATAATTTATCTTTCCTCATTTTTCAATAAAGATTCTTTTAGTAAACTTTCAATGCAATGTTTTTGTGATTCATCTTGATTCTTTAAGAAAATGTACATCATCAAATTGATGATAGAATTGAATCTTTGAATATGAGCATCATAAAACTTTATCAATCATCTTGATTTTCTCATTGTTCACCAATTCATCTATATGTCTCAAGGGCATCTTGTCTGATTCACTCACTATCCAAAAAAGATAATGACCATGACCCTAAGCAGACATCAATATCTTGGGTCTTAACAATGTGACTATTTCCTAAAAGTAACCAATTCTAAGGATAGGAGGCAATCACTTAGCAAACCAAATCTATCCTATCATCCATATCAAGATATCTATTTGCAAACCCTTTGATCCTGATTGGTGAAACTTTCTTTCTTAAACCCATCTACCAAACCTTATTGGGAGGGGGGGAGCCTACTATATGTGCACTCTCACGATGCCATCATAGAAGAATCAAAAGCAAAGAGAAGAAGCATCTTTGCCCAGTGTGAAAGAAAATATTTTCAAGCAAGGAAGTGAGAAAAAATCATCAAAGAATAACCAAAATTAAAGAGAAGAAAGATCCTAGCCCTATGTGAAGGAAAACATTTCCAAGCAAGGAAGTGAGAAATAATCATCAAAGTGGAATCAAAAGGAAAGAAATTCTTTACCTCACCAAAAGAAATATTTTCTAAGTAAGGAAGCAAGAAAATAGTTAAACCTTAGAGCTTTAAACAACTAATGAACTACGTTAGACCTGATTCTCCAAAGGATATACGTAGGCAACTTAGGAAGTCACTTTAGGCTTGGTTATGAAGGCCATGCTAAGAGAGGACATACACATCAAGGTTATGCACGTCAAAGTTATTCATGTCACGACCCCAAATTCGGCCTCTACGGATTAAGGAATCGCGACCACCATCCTTTGGCCTGTGGGCCGTCGGGTGAGGCTTCACGTGAGCAACGGCGCCGGATAACGGTGCGGTGCGGCCAGCATTGGCTATTGCAGAAGCGTGAAGAACTTTTTTTTTTTTTTTTACATCCCGCATGCCCGCCTGGTACCGTCGCTTCTTCTTCTTCTTCAGAGCGGTAAATAATTAACATACATTCAGAGCATACTAAAAATTTAAAAGTTTTACATAATACATATCCGTTTTCCCCTCGGGGCTTAAGTACATAATCGTCCAAAAATTACTACAACAAAATTGATCAACTATGGGTCCTAATATTCCAAAAGTCCTTAATCATAGTGGAGCTGCTAATCGCCAGTCCTTAAATTGGGCAAGGCTCCCATTCATCATCAATACCTGAAAAATGTTGGGATAATGGAGTGAGCTTCAATAAGCCCAGTGAGTAATTCCAGTACTTTGTCACGAGTTTGAATTGGTAATGGGTTAGTTATAAGAGAATGTTCATATAAACATACACTACCAATTGTACATATACTTCAGATACAGAAAATAAAATTCTTCAAAAAGATAGCGTGAAGCATACAAGGCATTCAAGCTGGGCACGTATTTCAATGATCGCAGAATACAAGAATTCTTCAAATCATATAGCATGATGCATTTTTAAAGCATTCAATAAAGTAGTTAATATGCAATAGACTTTATAAACATGTGTAGAGTGGCCATTTGAAGACCAAAGAAATAATTTGAAATCCTTTTCATGAAAATAGGAGGATGCAAATTTTTTCTTTTCCAAAACTTCAAAGGGTTATATAGAAACCCATTTCAGATAAATGGGGGTTTAAAACCTGCTACAATTTCTGAAAATATTTTCATCTTTTCACTTTTTAACTAGAGGATTCGTTTCGAAACCAGACCCTAATTTTTACTTTAAAAAGATCTCATGCCTGGGGGGTAAACCTTCTACCAGACATCTGCGAGATTAAGGACCCGACGAGAGCTCAATAGTTTTTGATGCTTATGCATCATTATCTTGCAAAAACTTAGCTTCTTCAAGAAATGCTTTTTATGAGCATTAAAAAAAAACATGACTTTTCAAATAGATGCTTTTTATGAGTATAAAAATATAGCTTCAACAAAAAGAACGAATTTTCATGAGTATTTAAAACATGAACAATTTGACTGAGTTTATAAATACTTGGAGGGCAATACTTGAATCATTTAACACATGAGCTTCAAAAAATTAAATCACGATGTATAGGAATTAATTAAAACATAGATAGAATAAAAGCATTTATTTTGAGAGGCATTTAATAAAATTGACATTTACATGGACATGCAGAAAATAAATGTACCAACTGTCAGCAATATCAAGAAGTGAATTTTGCATGCCATGTTAGAATTTATAAATACAATGATAGTACATTTGAAATATAAAGCATGTAAATACGAGAATTTAAATTTAGAAGTATTGCAGATATTTTCATAAAAACACCTCAAAATATTTGAACTTCAAATTTCTTCAGAATCCATGGAGATTAAAAACCTCCACTTCAAGGTGCAGGATTACTCACCTAGCTCCCCCGGGTTTGTACTACTGGTGGGCCTTTCCCTTCCCTTTGTAGCTCCTAAGAAAATTATGAAGAACTCATCAACTTCGCATTTACTTTAAATTATTACCTATTGATGCTTTTTCATTTAATTTTAGACCTGTCATATCCCTATTTCCTAGGATTGGTCTTATTCATTTTTAACCGGCCTACTCGTAGTAATTAAATAAATTTTTACCTTTCACATGACTTATTTTTCGTACATATTTTGGCTATTATGGACCTCACCATTGGGTTCGGAACGTCAAAGAAAGTCAATTTAGACCCTCTCGACTTTTTATTTGGCTTCGGGCACGTTAGGGGCAATTTGGTAATTTACACTTTAACGTGTCTTAGTTTTTTGGAGTCCCGTCTCGTGAAACGGACATTGCCATTGGGTCCAGAACATCTAAAATAGTCAAAATACACTATTTGTTTATTTATTTTGGACATTAGAATATTTTACTATTATTAAATCAATTAAATTAATTTAATTTAATTAATTTCATAATTATATAATATATATATATATATATATATATATTCGGTTGAAAATATTTAACAGTGGTAGAGGTGGCTTAGTGGCAGAAGGGGAATGTTTTAGGGTTGCGCGTTAGGGGTTCGAATCCCCCTAACCATTGTTTCTTTCCTATTTTTTTTTTTTGGTATGTAAGTTGTAACCAAACAACGGATAACAGCTGAATCGGGATAAGATATCCCAGCCCAAGACAGTGACCTAATTGAATCAACTCCTATCCGTGTAGCCAAACAGCCATAATTTTTATTTAAAAGAAACAAAACAACGCCAAACAACGCCGTTTCAATAATGCGGTGGCTAACCCGCAAGCCGACACGTGTCCGAGTCGACACGGTGAGTAACCTAGCTCGGTCAGGATCGTCTGAGTCAACTCATGAGTTGACTCAGTGGGGTCTTCTTCTTCCCCCATGCCTGCGCTACTATTTTTCTGTAACCCAAGCTATAGTACCCTTCGTATTCGTGGAATTCTATCCAAATTCATGTAGTTTGGTTGATTTCTTTTGGTTTCTGCACACTTCAGGGAGGGTTTGGCATCGGTTTGGGGGTTGGGTTCGAGCTTAGCAGTCCCATGGAAGGTCTTTGGAGGGTCTCAATTCTAGGTTTAATTCCTAGCTCGTTTCAAGATCATTTTCTATGTGGCTTGTTGCGTTGGACTCTTTAAGTCATGGGGAATCTATTCCCTGACCATGCATGCGAGCTTAACGTCCCTCATGAACTTGCCATTGTTGACCTTTCGGCCTCTCACCTAAACTGTGCTCAACAGTGAGCCATTTTCTTTTTTCTTTTTTTTGATTTTTCTTCCCTATCTCTTGTGTGTTTCACGTTTTAAGACTCAAAAATGATTTTCTGTGTGAGTCAGATTTTTAAGTGAGTTTCTTCAAGCTTCAACAATGGTGGTTCTTCGTGGGTCTCATGTTCTAGGGCTGTTTTAGGTCCAAACTTCGTGTCTCATTCGAGATTTTATACCCTAGACATAATACATGCATGAATAAAACCTAAATAGCTTGTATGTATACAATAATCTTAGAGAGAGAAAAAAAGATGGTGAGTTGAAATTTTTACCCTATAGTGGATAACCCCTCTTTTTCTTCTTTGGTTTGGATTAGTGGTTCCCTTCAAATCAGAACAGCCGTGCATGCAAATCCTCATCTCCTTCTTCTTCTTCTTCTTCTTCTTCTTCTCCTTCTTCTTCTTCTTCTTCTCTCTCTCTCTCTTTCTATCTCACTTTCTCTCTCTGGATCTCTCTCTTTCTCTACTTTTTCTTATGCAGACCTACTCATACTCTATCTTTCTGATTTCTAAATTTCACTCAACACACGCAACTCACAATATATATCTTATTTACTTTTAATTTTTAAATAACTGTTTTGGTTGCATGAAAGGTGATTGGGCAACTTGGGAGGTAGGGTTTTCTTTTGATAAGTATATATATATTTGTTGTAAAATATGACACAAAAAGTAGGCAGCCCAAGTGGCTACTTTTTGGGCTTTAAAACTTTGCCTATTTTTGGGTCAAGGGTTCAAAACCCCTTGGCCTCACATTTTGGTTCCCTTTTGCTATTTTTCCCCCCTTATGCCTTGGTTGGCACTTAATTTATTTATTTCAACTTTTTACGTTATTTTCTCTTTGTGAATCAAATTTTATATTCACTCTTTCATGTACCAACTTTATAACCGTAGCCATAGATTATTTTTTTCGGGATCGACCTCGTAAATTAAGGTCTCGAAATCATTATTATTTCAAAATAGTCATCTATTTTTCAGTTTAAATTTCTCAATATTCTATTAAGGTTTACTAATTAATAATTAGTAACCTAATTATTATTTAATCGGAACAATGTATTACACTTGTATTCTTATTCATGTTGATTTAATAAATCAAAGACTTATAATTTTATTGACGTTTTTCACGCAGTCGACTTCGTTAGTCGAAACCTTGTTGTTTTAATTTCCTTCACGTATCATTTTTATTCATTATATTTTAACCTTCATCATCCTAATCAAATTCTCTTAAGTCCTCAATATTTAATTAGTAACTTAATTTTTTTTATCGGGTTGGGGTGTTATAATTCACATCAAGGAGATGCATATAGGGGCTTGGCACCATAAACATAGGTTTTTGGGCCTTATATACCTTTCATTTAGTAAACCTCACCCTAGCCTACATTTCGTCCCTAATACTAAGATCACCTTGAGGTTTTACTTGCCTAAAGGAATTGTCACATTTCAACTGAATGCTCTTTTCATAGGGTCCTACAAAATGGGTGAATCATGTAACAAACAATTTCAGACAAAGGGCTTCCTCTTTACCTGTTTGCACCGCCTTGTTTCTTCATTCCTCACCCATTTTTCTAAAGTGACTCATCAAGGGGCTCCTTCCTTACTTGTCCACACCGGATTGGTTTCTTATGCTTACACTTTTAAAGTAATTCACCCTTGTTTCATAAGGGGCTTCTTCATACCCTATTCGTTTTAAGAGCAACCCTCACTCTTCTAGATTATAAAAATTTGCTCTAATCAAAGGACTCATTAATGTCAATATGAGAACCTTATTCCATTTACAAGGTTCTGTCTCACTTTTCCATTGCCTTAGCAACTTTGCCTACATCTTGGGTAAATTCTTCATCACTTTGGCACACCTAAAATTTATTTCATTCAATAATTTCATCCAACATGCTTAGTTAAACACATAATCTATTGTAAAAATCAATAGATCAAAGTTGAGTTATGCTTCCCTCTATCTAGATCAAAGTTTCTTATTGCATATCTTGTCTCTCCCCTATCTAAGGAAAGCATTTTCATAAACTCCTATCATTAGTTGAGTATATCGCTTTGAGTTTAACTCCTTTGAAAGTTGAGTATACTTATTGTCCTCTTATCCTAAGAAGAGTTAAGCAACATGACCTTATGGTTTGAAACTCCATCAAATCCTTCCTCATGGAGTCAATTTTACTTTAACTCATCACTTTTCAAAAAAGTCACTCCTCAAGAGAGATCAACTATGTTGGCTTACTTTCTCATGAGAATTAGCTAGGAAATGCCAAATTTCCCTATTGGAGTTAATCTTAATTATCTCTTTAACTGTCAAGTCCATTTCCAAAAGAACTAATTTAGTTTTCTCTCCCTTGTGAGTCATAAATGACTAAGTCATCCCAACGATTCAGTCCTTCCCTAGCAAGGTTAAGTCATTCTTTCCTAGTAAGGTTAAATCTTTCTTCCCTATGAAGTCACACTGAATTCCATCATTCTAATAGAGTTAACCTAAGTCATCTCCCCATCAAGTCACAAATATGATAAAGTCTTTATTCCCTTGGAGTTTTTATTCTCCATTAGAGACTCAATTCATAAAAACCGATTAGGATCGCATTTCATCTTAGGTAAGTCATCTATCAAGGATGTAATTCTTCTAGGTAAGCCATCTAATGCAATTTTATCAACCTATTAGGATGGAGTTCCCTTTTAGGTAAGTTGTTTGAGGACACATTTTATCAACCTATTAGGATGGAGTTCCCTTTTAGCTAAGTCATCTGAGGACGCATTTCATAAACCTATTAAGATAAAATTCCCTTTTAGGTAAGTCATCTGAGGATGTATTTCATAAACCTATTAGGATCACATTTGCTTTTAGGTATATGTTTGAGGACACAATTTCATAAACCTACAAGCATGAAGTTTCATTTTAGGCAAGTCGTTTGAGGATGTAATCCATATAGGCAAGCTGTAATATCCCAAAAATCCGTCATGACCCAAACTACACCCCCGATTTAAGTAAAATACATTATCTGACGTTAAGAAATTAAAATAGCTCAAATATAGTGAGCCATTAATGAATTAATTATTAGAAAGTATGAAAATTAATCTAGACCATTAAGAATAATATAGGCTCCGGAAATAGACAACTCGGTCAACCGAGTGCTGAGATTAATAAATAAATGCGAAAAATAATTATAAAATAATACGAAAATAAAATATGAATGGGCACCCAATATTGGCAAAATAAATGATTATGATGCCGAGTTTTGGCTTTAAGCTAAATTTATTATTATTTCATAAATTGATATTTTATGAACTAAAATATAAAAACGGTAAAACATGAAATATATCTACACATAAAATATATGGAAAGATATATATTTATATATATATATATATATAAAGAAAGAGAGAGAGAGAGAGACTAGAAGCTTCCGATGGAAACAGGGAAAATTGGATAAAGTGGCAGCATTGAGAGGCAAGTGGAAGTCGGTGATGCTGGTGGGATCTGGAGAGTTCTAGGCTAGGCCACCCACCGACACACACACACACACATATATATATATATATCTCTGTAGAAAAAAGGGAAAGAGTTCGGGAGGATTCTAGACGGTGCGGCAGGAATTGGAAGCTCCTGGAACCGATTGGAGCCGTGTATATATGGCAGTCCAGAAGTTTCCATAGCTGTGTAGATTTGGTTGACAATGGTGGAGTCTTTGTCAATTTGGTGTCGGATCAGTGGGTCATAACCAAGTTGATCTCTCAACTCCGTGCAAAGCATCGCAAGGAGGGATGCTGTACAGGAATCGCCCCTGTTCTGCTAGCTGGTTCAGTTCGGTGGGTTTAAGGACTACGTCTGTTGTGTGTTGTGTAGTTGTATGGCTTGATTTGTTGAGGTTTGGATTGAGGGAAAAGAAAGGCTGCAGCAGGCATTGTGTATATGCGTGTTTGCGTAGAGGTGACAGCACAGCAGTGAGCTGCTCTGTTTGGGGCGATGACGATGTGTGTTGTGTAACGGTGCAGGACGTGTATGTGTGTGTGTTTCTATGTAAGTGGTGCAGCAGGTATATATTGTTGTGTGTAGCGGTAGCAGCGATTGCACCTGTTACGGCAGGTCGGTATGAATATGGGTGTGTGTGACAGTGTTGGTTGAATCGGGTGTATTGATGCTGTTGCGGCAGGGAGAAATTTATGGAGAGGAATATACATATATATATATATATATATATCTCTGTATATTGTTGGAGCAGAGGGGATTTTGATACGGCTTGGAGTTGTGTGGCGTTGTAGGGTAGGCTACCGCAGTGAGGAAGAGCAGTGGCAGAATGTATGGATTTCCAGTTGGATTTGCTGAAATGGAGAATTCTCAACAGTAGCGTGTTGGTGTTGGGTTGTGGTTTGAATTGATAGAGATTGAAGATGATGAAGTCCATGAACGGCAGACGAGAGAAATTGGGAGAGTTGCGGTAAGCGGCTAAAATTGAAGCAGCGCGCAGTAGTGTAGTGATACCGTAGGTTTGTATGTATATGTACGTGTGTATGTAGCGGTGTAAACAAGAAGAAGGAACTGAACCGTGGTTGATTATAACGTGATTTTGAATACATTTTGACGATGGTCGACAAAGGAGGATAACAACGTTCAGGTGGAACCTGAACAGGAGGAGAACATCAACCAATTAGAGGATGGAAGTTGGTCTGTGTTTCAATAGGTAAAGAACTGATGGTAATGCTGGGACAGGGCGCACATATTGTGTTAGAATTTTGTAGTTGCTTGGTAGAATTGCTCTGGATGAACCTTTGTATTCCTTGGGCTGAAGTAGTCTTGGTCCATGGTGGAATGTGTTGATATCAAGCGAGGGTCAAATTATTTAGTTTGATGAGCAAAAGAGAACAGGTCGTAGCAGCTGTACTTGATGAAGGAAAAATCAGAAAATGCCATATATGTGTATGATTGATTAGGTTCTACTCTGATTGGTGTGCAGCATTTGGAGGAATATCAGGGGTTGAATGTGCCATTTGATGGCTCGAATGCAACTCTTTTAAAGCCGAGACTAAAGAGGATGACATGAATGATTTTGAGGCTTTGTTAAATACGGAGACTTGTAGGGAAATACAGGAATCAAACACTAACGGAGAACTTTTGGACCTCATTTCCCGGCTAATGGTTAGGGAAATTACTATGGCTACCGAGTTCAAAAGTAGATGTGGAATGGAATAAGATTGTTAAAGCTTCTTTTGGTTGTGTGGCCTATCTAAGGAATCCCATGGATTAAGAGAGAGTAAGAGCAGCAGTAGCAGTGCTCCAATGGCAGGGAGTGGAACAGTGTTGGAGGCAATTATTCCTCTGTTGGGATTTGTTGTAGGGATATATATATATATATATATCTATTCATATTGTGTGATGATGTAATTGTTGGAGGCTATGGGTTTAACCTTGCTTGTAAAAAATTGGAGCTCCTAATTGGGAAGACTCCGCACAGTAATCTGATAAGAGGAAGGGAAAGTTCTTCAATATTTGATGGATGGGATGACAAAGAGACAGAATCTATTAGGATCATCATCTGCTTGGGGGAAAAAGGTTGAAGAAGCTGATGAAACTGGATTTAAAATGGCTGGCCGACTCGATCAACCTTCCAGTGTATTTTCTTCAACTGCCGAACCATGGACTGAAGATTAACCTCAACTGGAAATTATTAGACCATTTGTGAAGGGAGATAAACATATATTCAGGTTGTATCTCCATTGGATTAGAAAGCACAAGGAGATGATACTAGTAGGCTGAGAGGCATTCCCAAGTGAGAATCTGATGGCAATAATATGTGGAGACTTGGGTTCTAATGGATTGATCTTGGCTATTCAGGTGAGCGTGATGATATAGTTGACTTTATTCATATGTAATAGATGTGTAGGGACATGGCTCATGGTAATGGTACTTTAGAGGAATTTGATATGCTCTGTGTTATATATCTGTTATGGATGTGCTCTGTGGTTAGAATTATTAGTTGTTTGGTTTTAGACTTGCTCTATGGTACATGCTTACGAGGTATATAGTTGAGTTGCATTCTCGAGATAAAAAGGTTTTAATTTCACTGTTCTGACCCTACATTTAGAGTGCAATTCATTATATGGTTCAGAAGATTGCCTTCGGTTGGTCGCATTGTCAGTCGGAGACTGACAAGGCGGCTAACTGGCATCACATCTTTCGCATCCGCGTAGGGTGGGGTGCGGGATGTGACACAAGCCGTCTGAAGACGTAGTCCATCTAGGCATGCCATCTGCTAAGGACATAATCCATCTAGGCAAGTCATCCATTAAGGATGTAATCTTATGAAAAGTTTAGAGGATGACATTCATCTTAGAAAAAGCTTGGTAGGATAGCATTCCTTTTGGGTAAGCCATCTATCACACTCCTATCAACCTATTAGGATGTAGTTCCCTTCTAGGTAAGTCGTCTGAGGACACATTTTTATCAATGTATTAAAATGAAGTTCCTTTTTAGGTAAGTTGTCTAAGTACGCATTTTATCAACCTATTAGGATAGAGTTCCTTTTTAGGTAAGTCATCTGAAGATGCATTTTATAAACCTATCACATTTCCTTTTAGGTAGATGTGCGAGGATACAATTTCATAAACCTACTAGGATGAAGTTTCCTTTTAGGTAAAGCGTCTGAGGACGTAATCCATCTAGGCAAGCCATCCATTAAGGACGTAATCTCATTGAAATTCTATTAGGATAGCATTCCTTTTAGGAAAATCCTGTTGGGATAGTATTCCTATCAAGCAAGCTGTCTATCAAGGACGTAACCTTATGAAAATTCTATTAGGATAGCATTTCTTTGAGGAAAATCCTGTTAGGATAGCATTTCTTTAAGACAAGCCATTCATCAAGGATGTAATCTTACGATAGGTTTATTAGGATAACATTCCTTTTACAAAAATCTTATTAGGATAGCATTCCTTACAAGTAAGCCATCCATCGTAATCTTATAAAGCTATTAGGATGGAATTCCCTTTTAGGTCAGTCGTCTGAGGACACATTCTATCAACCTATTAGGATTAAGTTACCTTTTAGGTAAGTCGTCTGAAGAAACAAATTTATCATCCTGTTAGGATAGCGTTCCTTTCAGGTAAGCCGTCTATCGTAATCTTATAAACCTATTTGGAATCATATTTCATTTGGGTAAGTTGTTTATCACATTCCCTTATAAACCTACTAGGATGGAATTCCCGTTTAAGTAAAATTTCTTAGGACGTAAAACCATCTCATAAGAACACAACCTCATGAAAGACTTGCCAGGATCACATTTCCTACCACGTAGGCTCTGAGGAGTTTTTTCAAGGGCGTAACCTCATAACAATCCTATCAAAAGGAGTCTATTTAGAAAAATTTGGTAAGGACAACACTCCTTTCCACTAGTCACGAACTATGAACAGTCTGATTCACCTGAGGGTGATACATAGGAATCACATTTTGAAATGAGTCTAACCATATCAAAAAATCACAATCAAGGTCAAAATAGGTATCTCTTTTGCTTTCGTTGATGTTCACTTACTTGCAAGTTCCATCAACTAGGGGCTTTCTGTAGACACCTCATTTTGTGACCTTTGATTGGATAGGAACAATTCGGTAAGTACGCTAAGAAACATACTTCTAGTAAAGCTTTTCCCGATAGAGTCCAATTCCCATTAGGACTCTTCTTGCCAAAGTTATATTCCTAGTAAGACTCTTCCCAACGGAGTCCTAGTCCAACTAGGACTCTTTCCTATAGAGTCCCACTCCTATTAGGACACTCCTAACAGAGTCCCAGTCCAAGTAGGACTCTTCTCAATAGAGTCCCACTCTCATTAAAACTCTCTTGCCAGAGTCCTAGTCCATGTAGGACTCATCTTAATAGACTTTCACTCTCGTTAAAACTCTTCTGACAAACTTGTAGTCCAAGTAAGACTCTTTCCAATAGAGTCCCACTCCCATTAGGACTCTCATGTTAGAATCCAAGTCTAAGTAAGACTCTTTCCCATAGAGTCATTCTCCCGTTAGGACTCTTCTATTAGAGTCCCAGTCTAAGTAGGACTCTCTTTGATAGAGTCTCACTCCTGTTAGGACTCTCCTATCAGAGTCACAATCTAAGTAGCACTCTTCCTGATAGAGTCCCACCCTCATTGGGACAATCTTGTTATAGTCCCAATCCAAGTAAGACTCTTCCCGATAGAGTCCTACGGTCATTAGGACTCTCTTGTCAAAGTCCCAGTCCAAGTAGGACTCTTCCCAATAAAGTCCCACTCTTGTTAAGACTCTCCCAATAAAGTCTTTATTTAAGTAGGACTCTTCTCGATAGAGTCTCATTCT